>CM035844.1:223060987-223660987 GCA_020510985.1 Pholidichthys leucotaenia
TAACAAAACTTGTGTCAGCATCCAAATATATATGTGGACTTAACTATCTGTTCTGAAGAAATTGTTATTACAACTGAGGCTGCATTGATATCAGAATCAGAATCAGAATGAGATTTATTGCCCATTGTTCATGCAGTACACAAACTAGGAATTTGTCTCGGTGCAATGCTGCAACATTCAACATGGAGTAGCACTAAAGATAAAAATAAAAAACTATGCATGCAATAAAATGTAGAATATGAATGAGTAATACTAATCTATGCAATTTTTAAATATATTAACAAGCAGCAGATATTGTGGAGTTCCACATAGTGCAGTCGGTAGTGCAAAAGAAAACAGTGATAATTATCATGAGTCCGGTTGAGCTGCTGTACGTAGTGCACGAGAGTCTAATAAGTCACTTAGTGTTCAGCAGTCTAATGGCAGAGGGGAAGAAGCTATTCATGTAGCGGGAGGTTTTAGTCTGAATGGACCGAAGTCTTCTGCCTGAGGGGAGGGGGGCAAACAGTGCGTGTCCAGGATGTGAAGGGTCGGCTATGATCCGACTTGCACGCCTCCGGGTCCTGGAGATGTACAGGTCCTGGAGGGATGGGAGCTTGCAGCCGATCGATCACCTTCTCAGCAGCGCGCACAACGTGCTGCAGTCTTAGTCTGCCCCTGGCGGTGGCTCCTGCGTACCACACGGTGATGGAGGTGGTGAGGATGGACTCAATGATGGCCGTGTAGAACTGCACTAACATCTTGGTGGGTAGCTTGAGCTTCCTCAGCTGCCGCAGGAAGAACATCCTCTGCTGGGCCTTTTTGATGAGGGAGCTGATGGTCGGCTCCCACTTGAGGTTCCGGGTGAGGGTGGTGCCCAGAAAGCGGAAGGAGTCCGCAGTGGTGATGGGAGAGTCTGTGAGGGTAAGGGGGGGCAGGGGGGATGTGACTTTCCTGAAGTCCACGATCATCTCCACTGTCTTCAGAGCGTTCAGCTGCAGGTTGTTGTGGCTGCACCAGGACGCCAGCTGGGCCACCTCTCTCCTGTAGACGGACTCGTCGCCGTTGGAGATGAGCCCAATGAGGGTGGTGTCGTCTGCAAACTTGATCAGCTTGACAGACTGGTGGCTGGAGGTGCAGGAGTTGGTGTACATGGAGAAGAGCAGGGGTGAAAGTACACAGCCCTGGGGTGATCCGGTGCTGATGCTAACAGAGTCTGAGACAGTCTTTCCCAGCCGCACATGCTGCCTCCGGTCCGTCAGGAAGTCGGTGATCCACCTGCAGAGGGAGTCAGGCACGTTGAGCAGGGACAGCTTGTCCTGGAGCAGAGCGGGGCGGATGGTATTGAATGCAGAGCTGAAGTCCACAAACAGGATCCTGGCGTAGGTTCCCGGGGAGTCCAGGTGATGCAGGATGGAGTGGAGGGCCAGGTTGACTGCGTCGTCCACAGACCTGTTGGCTCTGTAGGCAAACTGCAGCGGGTCCAGGAAGGGAGTGGTGATGGTCTTGAGGTGGGGCAGGACCAGGCGCTCAAAGGACTTCATGACTACAGAGGTGAGCGCTACAGGTCTGTAGTCGTTAAGTCCAGTGATCCATGGCTTCTTGGGGACAGGGTCGATGGTAGAGGTTTTGAGGCAGGCCGGCACGTGACATGCTTCAGGGAGGTGTTAAAAATGTCTGTGAAGACAGGAGTCAGCTCCTCCGCACAGTGTCTCAGGGTGGAGGGAGACACGCCGTCAGGACCGGGGGCCTTGCACGGGTTCAGTCTGGAGAACTGTCTGTGCACATCCTGCTCACTGATGACAAGGACGGGGGGAGGAGGGGGGGCGCCTTTGATGAAGTGGGGACCATGGAGGCAGTGACGCTGGGGGGAGGGGGGAGTTGGACACAGCAGACGAGATGTCAAAACGGGCATAGTGTTGGGACAGTCTTTGACAAAGGGCTTTGTCATCCTGTCCCTTAGAAGCCTGAGGCCAATAGTTGGTGATTTGCCTCAGTCCTCTCCACACAGAAGCAGAGTCGTTAGCAGTGAACTGTTGCTGGAGTCTCTCAGAATACACAGATTTAGCTCTCCTCAGCTCTCTGCTAAACTGGTATTTGACCTCCCTGTAGCAGTCCCTGTCTCCACTTTTCAACGCTGCTTCCTTCTCCTTCCTGATCTGTCTGAGCTTAGCTGTGAACCAGGGCTTGTCGTTGGAGTAACTCACCCTGGTACGCGATGGAAGAATGCTCTCCTCACAAAAGTGGATATATGAGGTCACAGTGTCCGTGTACTCATCCAGATCATGCGTGGCTCCTTTAAACATGCCCCAGTCAGTTGTTTCCAAGCACGTGCTCAGCTCCTCCCCAGCTTCACTGGTCCATTTCCTCGTAGTGCTCACAACAGGTTTTGTGAGCTTCAGTCTCTGTCTGTATGTGGGAATCAGGTGGACCATCATGTGATCAGATAGTCCGAGCGCAGCACGGGGAACAGCGCGATACGCGTCCTTAACTGTAGTGTAACAGTGATCCAGCGTGTTCTCTCCTCTGGTGGGGCATTTAATAAACTGTTTGTAACGGGGGAGATCGTGGCTCAGGTTGCTCTGGTTAAAGTCGCCAACCACAATAACCAGAGAGTCCGGAAAAGTCCGCTCCGCTCCGGACTCCGGAATCTGTCTCCGGAAAAAAAACAACAAAAAACAAAAAAACAAGATGGCGCCCACAGCGGCCGCCGTGGTGTATCGCTGCCCTTTAATTTTTATAATTTGTCTGTTTTTGTTCACCGATTGTGCATCTGCCGGTTCATACACCCGTGAAGAACTATTAAATATTAGGACTCTCACCCCCATGGACCTTCTTCCAGTTTTTTTAGCTCCTGCCGCCGATCTGATCCATTGTTTGGCCAAAAGAGCTAGACGGCGGAAAAGAGGGAAGAGAGGGGGGATTCTCGCTCGACTACGAAAAAGAGGCACGCGAACAGCCTTGCCTGGCATATTTCTATCCAATGCCAATTCTCTCCTGAACAAGGTAGAAGAATTAAGACTGCTGATGCGTTTCAAGGACCTCGCTTCCTCGTCTGTCATCTGCTTCTCTGAGACCTGGCTTAATGAGAACATTCCAGATTGCGCAATCAGCCTCGAGGGATTTCAGCTGATTCGTGCTGACCGCGTCACAGAGCTGTCCAGTAAGTCTATTGGAGGAGGAGTGTGCTTCTATATTAATAACAGCTGGTGCTCTGATGTAACGGTGATTTCCAAACACTGTTCTCCCGCCCTGGAATTTCTTTTCATTAACTGCAAGCCATTTTATTCCCCGCGGGAGTTTGCCTCATTCATCCTCATCGCTGTGTACGCCCCTCCCGACGCGGACATGCGCGAAGCTCAGCGCGTGCTCGCAGATCACATACAACTTACGGAGCGGAACTTTCCAGACTCCCTGGTTATCGTGGTGGGCGATTTTAACCAGAGCAATCTGAGTCACGAGCTCCCCCGCTACAAACAGTGTATTAAATGTCCAACCAGAGGAAATAACACGCTAGATCACTGTTATACTTCAGTAAAGGACGCATATCGCGCTGTTCCCCGCGCTGCGCTGGGACTATCTGATCACGTGATGGTTCACCTCATCCCCACATACAGACAAAGACTGAAACTCACTAAACCTGTTGTGACCACCACAAAGAAATTGACCAGTGAAGCTGGAGAGAAACTGAACACATGCATGGAAATAACTGACTGGGGCATGTTTAAAAGAGCCACACATGATCTTAATGAGTACACAGACACTGTGAACTCGTATATCAACTTCTGTGAGGAGGACATTCTCCCATCGCGCACCAGGGTAAGATATTCTAATGACAAGCCCTGGTTCACAGCTAAGCTCAGACGGATCAGGAAGGAGAAGGAAGCAGCGTTGAAAAGTGGAGACAGGGACTGCTACAGAGAGGTCAAATATCGGTTTAACAGAGAGCTGAGGAGAGCTAAATCTGTGTATTCTGAGAAACTCCAGCAGCAGTTCACTGCTAATGACTCGGCTTCTGTGTGGAGAGGACTGAGGCAAATCACCAACTATCGGCCTCAGGCTTCTAAAGGTCAGGATGACAAAGCCCTTTGTCAAAAACTGTCCCAACTTTATGCCCGTTTTGACACCTCGTCAGCTGTGTCCAATTCACCCACTCCACCCAGCTCCACTGCCTCCTCAGCCCCTAATTCATCAAAAGCGGTCTCCTCCTCCTCCTCCCCCCCTCCCCTTGTCATCAGTGAGCAGGACGTGCACAGACAGTTCTCCAGACTGAACCCGCGCAAGGCCCCCGGGCCGGACGGTGTGTCTCCCTCCACCCTGAGACACTGTGCGAAAGAGCTGGCTCCTGTCTTCACAGACATTTTTAACACCTCCCTTAAGCAATGTCACGTGCCGACCTGCCTCAAATCCTCCACCATCATCCCTGTCCCCAAGAAGCCACGGATTACTGGACTTAACGACTACAGACCTGTAGCGCTCACCTCTGTAGTCATGAAGTCCTTTGAGCGCCTGGTCCTGTCTCACCTCAAGTCCATCACCACACCCCTCCTAGACCCGCTGCAGTTTGCCTACCGTGCTAACAGGTCTGTGGACGACGCAGTCAACCTGGCCCTCCCCTCCATCCTGCAGCACCTGGACTCCCCGGGAACCTACGCCAGGATTCTGTTTGTGGACTTCAGCTCCGCATTCAACACCATCCGCCCCGATCTGCTCCAGGACAAGCTGTCCCTGCTCAACGTGCCTGACTCCCTCTGCAGGTGGATCACCGACTTCCTGACGGACCGGAGACAGCATGTGCGGCTGGGGAAGTCTGTCTCAGACTCTGTTAGCATCAGCATTGGATCACCCCAGGGCTGTGTACTTTCCCCCCTACTCTTCTCCCTTTATACCAACTCCTGCACCTCCTCCCACCAGTCTGTTAAGCTGATTAAGTTCGCGGACGACACCACCCTCATCGGGCTCATCTCCAACGGCGACGAGTCCGCCTACAGGGAAGAGGTGGCCCAGCTGGTGTCCTGGTGCAACCACAACAACCTGCAGCTGAATGCTCTGAAGACAGCGGAGATGATTGTGGACTTCAGCAAAGTCACATCCCCCCTGCCCCCCCTCACCATCACAGGCTCTCCCATCACCATTGCAGATTCCTTCCGCTTCTTGGGCACCACCATCACCCGGGACCTCAAATGGGAGCCAACCATCAGCTCCCTCATCAAAAAGGCCCAGCAGAGGATGTTCTTTCTGCGGCAGCTGAGGAAGCTCAAGCTACCCACCAAGATGTTAGTGCAGTTCTACACGGCCATCATCGAGTCCATCCTCACCTCCTCCATAACTGTGTGGTATGCAGGAGCCACTGCCAGGGACAGACTAAGGCTGCAGCGCATCGTGCGCACTGCTGAGAAGGTGATAGGCTGCGAGCTCCCATCTCTCCAGGACCTGTACATCTCCAGGACCCGGAGGCATGCTGGCCGGATCATAGCCGATCCTTCACATCCTGGTCACGTGCTGTTTGCCCCCCTCCCCTCAGGTAGAAGGCTTCGGTCCATTCGGACTAAAACCTCCCGGCACATGAACAGCTTTTTCCCCTCTGCCATCAGACTGCTGAACACTAAGTGACTTTTGACTCTCGTGCACTATGTACAGCAGCTCAACCAGACTCATGACAATCATCACTGTTTTTCTGTTGCATTATCGACTGCACTATGTGGTACTTCACATTATCTGCTACATGCTAATTTTTTAAAACTGCCTTGACTAGTACTACTCATTATTACTAGTATTATTATTATTATTACTTATTTTTCTACACTTATTGCACGTTTCTAGTCCTTTAGTTTTTTAGTTTATCCCTTTTTCTCATTATGTTTTTAATGTTGCAGCATGGCACCGAGACAAATTCCTAGTTTGTGTATTACATGAACAATGGCAATAAATCTGATTCTGATTCTGATTCTCCGCTTGCTGAATGTGATCCGCGAGCTGAGCCTCGTGCACGTCCGCGTCGGGCAGGACGTAAACAGCGGCCAGGATGAATGAAGCGAACTCACACGGGGAATAAAATGGCTTGCAGTTGATGAATAAATATTCCAGAGCGGGAAAACAGTGTTGGGAGATCACAGTTACATCGGAGCACCAGCTGCTGTTGATGTAGAAATGTAGAAATATATATATATATATATATATATATATATAATAGATATAATAGATATCAGCCCACTATCTAAAACACACCTTAAAAATAAGACCTCCGTCTTTCCCCAGCTCACATCTCACCAACTGAAGCCCACTCAGCCCCTCTGACACTCACAGAAGTAGATGCTGTCAGCAGCCGATTGACAGAAACACTCACGCGGCTAACGCTAACAAACCGTGCGTCTCCATGGCGCTGTGAATCCCCATTAAAGACAACTAAAATAGCGACCCCGAGCCGCTGCTGCCATTGTGAGGAGCCATTCAAGAGCCAAGCACCACTTCAGACCTCGCGTCGATGCCGACGCCATTAAAGGGCTTTCGCCATTAGCCCCCCCACCTCACCCCTCCGGCTCTTTCTCCTCTTTAGGTGCTCAGCTCAGCAGCTCATTGATCAGGAAGCAGACTGCAAGTGGCCATCGATGGGCACTCACCTTCAGCCGAGGGAAGAAGCAGACATTCATGAAGGTGTGGACGTACTCCAGGTCTTTGTCGATGTAGAGCGCCGCGATGAAAGCTGTGAGAGGAAATGGGAGTTATATTGGGAATCATAAAAAGGGTTCGACTGATTTAACACCTGTCAGTGACCTCGACTACAGAAAGACATTTGGAGGCATGTTTGACAAAAAAAGAAAAAAGATGACCATCTTCACTTCAGCATTAAAATGAAGGTAAAACAACAGTTATAAGAATAAACGACGAGCAAAAAAGGAGCTTTGTACTTCCCCTCATGTTAGGTAAATTTACTCATCAATTTGTAATTTTGTGATACATTTGTGACTTTTTTCTAGCAAATTTACAACTTTATTTCCTCATATATTTGAGACGTTTTCCTCATAAACTTGCAGCTTTTTCCTTTTAACTTTTTTTAACCTTGTGACGTGACTTTATTGTCAACATTAGACTTTTTTGGACACTTCCAACTTTTGCCGTCAAATTTTTATACTCCTTTTTTTTTTCAAACAGCAACTTTTTTCACCTAATGTACAAATTTTTCATGCAACTTTTTAACTTTCTGTGTTAAGAGTTTTTTGAGCATTTGCGAATTTGTTCTTGCAGACGTTCAACTTTTCTCCACGTCAATTTGTAACTTTTTTCTTTCGGTCTACAGTTTGTTTAAGCACTTTTTTCCATATAGCTGCAACTCCTTTCTCCCACATTTGAAACTTTTTTAACTTCTAATTTTTTTTTTTTTTATTACTTATTTTGTACCCGTAGGTAGATTTGTTTTGCAGTCTGGTGACAAGCCACCAGCTGCCGGTCGCTGCGTGTGCAAGTGCCCCGTATCCCTAACCTGCATGTTTTTGGTATGTGGGAGGAAACCGGAGAAATCCCGGAGTAAACCCACGCAACACGGGGAGAACATGCAAACTCCACACAGATCACTGTTGGTCGGGGGCAGGGATCGAACCCACGATCTCCGCAATCCCCTGGCCGAGGGTAAACTGTGCTGCCACAGTGCTAACCACTGCGCCACCGTGCAGCCCAAATTTGCTCTTTTTCATGTAATTGTGGCTTTTTTATTCAAAGTCTGCAAGGTTTCTTTTTTGCAACTGTTTTTTGTCAATTTGTGAAAATTTTCTTCTAGATTTCCAAGGATTTTTTTTTTTTTTTCAATTTTGTGAATTACAAACTTTTTTCTTAAGCCTGGTTCACACTATAACTTTTGGACCGACTTTTACTGACGTGTTGAAAAAGAGAAATCAGTCCAAATGTTGGTGAAATTACGTTCATGAGCACACACCAACTTTTACAAACTTTTATGAACTTTTGGTAGCATTTGCCCGCATTGCATTCAGCGTTGTCAAACTTTTGCCAACTTAGGCTAGTGTATGTGTAGCAGTTGCCAACTTAGGTTAACTTAAGCAAAGGAATACTCAGCGCAGGTCAGCTGACATCAGCATCAGCAGCACTCCTATAAAGATTGGCGTTTGTGGAGGCTTCCTGCCATCCTGGACCTGCTTTTTTGGGTGGATTCACACTACAATGTTTGGACCAACTTTCACTAACATTTTGGCAAATGTCTGGCTCTGCTGGCAAAAGTTGACAAAAGTTGCTGTTTGTTGGCAAACGCTGGCAAAAGTTGTATTCGTTGACAGTTTTCAGCATGCTGAAAATTTGCTGACGTATGGAAATAAACGTTGGTGAAATTTGTCCTCAGTTTGTAAACATTCCTGATGTTCAGCAGGCTGAAAATTTTCAAAGAACACAGCTGTTGCCAGCATTTGCCAACAAACACCAGCAATCATCAACTTTTGCCAGCAGAGCCAGACGTTTGCCAAAACGTCAGTAAAAGTCGGTCCAAATGTTGTACTGTGAATCCACCTTTACTAATTTGCAATTTTTAACCCATAATTTGCGTTTTTCCCCAACTTTTTCTTTGTAAATTTGCAATTTTTTTTTTTTTTTGCTAATGTACAACTTTTACATGGAACTTTTTGACTTTTTATGGTGGATGTTTTTGAACATTTGCAGCTTTGTTCTTGCAAATTTCTGACTTTTGTTCATGTCAATTTGTGATTTTTTTTCCCCTTTAGGTCTACATTTGGCTTAACCCCTTGCACTCCGGTCAATTTCCCTAAAAACGCCAAAAAATAACGTGCCCAAAGTAAATCGAAAGCTGTTCTTCAACCCTTTGCAGCATCTTCATGGGGTTGGTCTCATTTAAAAGAAAACACTTTGAATTTTTTGGCAAAATAGTCATAATCTCTCTAAGTGCTCCGGCCACTGAGTTACAGTCATCTAAACATAGTGAACTTGAAGAAAATAAATTTGGCCTGGGTGTTTTTTCGGATACAAATGCTTGCAAATAACACACAGCTTCAGATCCGGGCTGGAAAATGCAACAGAAATGTAGAACCAAGTGTTATCCAGCTGAGGTCAAAATTTTGTAACAATACCATAAAAAATGAATATTACACAGCTTTTTCCTCAGGTAGTTCCCAGGCGTTTTTGAACTGTGCCAAATTGTGCCAAATGGCACAGTTTGGAAAAACGTCTGTAACTTTTGAATGATTCAATATAGAAGCTTCATCTTGGGCTCTAATGAAAGGTGGCACTCAGGGCTGTGTGTGTGTGTGTGTGTGGGGGGGGGACTCGCTACAGAGGACGGACATCGCCCGTTGCGCCACGGTCCGTCATGCAGCGATCACGCACAGCTGTAATTTACCGATCGGTCAAAAGTCATTTTGATTACAATTTTCAGGGATAAAGAATAATTTAGCTTAGAACACTTACCTCTTCACAGCAGAAGCGGAGCTGGCGAACTTCTTCCTCATTGTCAGACGAACGCGATGCTGGTCTCGCGACCCGATCAAAACATAATTCCATTATTGCGGTTTTGCGCTTCCATGATTGCGGTTTTTGGCGAACGATTTTTCAAAACAAATAACAGTAGTAATTAAAAATAGACTGGCGAACGCGTGTGTCACCCAGCCTTCGTTGTCGGCCTCCGTCGGTCTATTATGACCATGGAAGAGAATCCTAAACGTCTACTCTGCTGGGACAGCACCGCCTGTGGCCGAACATGCCGATGCGCGAATGGCAGTCCCTATTACACAGGTTGCACTTGTGGATGGTCTCCGTGCTGCTGGGTCTGTGGGGTTCTTCCTGCGGGTCCTTTTTTCATCTGCTGCAGCAGTCTCTCTTCACCCAGCCTTACACAAAAAAGCTCGCGAACTTCTGTGCTTCAATCGGCTCGCTGCATTCACAGCGTTGGTAGGTGGGTCCTTCTTGCTAGGTTTTCAGTCATTGGTTCTTCAAGGTTTCAGAAACCCAATTCAAGGCTCTTATTAGTCGAATGAGAGGTCAATCATATCTGATCTGTTTGCGGCTGTGTCTGTAGTGGAAGAACTTTTTTTTTTTTTCAGTGTGCGCTTGGAGGCAGCACCCTCATGCGTCCTAGAGCGTCCTCGTGCGCTCTGGGACGCAGAGACTTGCCCGCCCGCGGTACAACGGAGTGCAAGAGGTTAAGCAAAGTTTTTTTTCCCCCCATACAATTGCAACTTCTTTCTCCTTTACAATCCTTTAAAATTTACAATTTTTCATGTAATTGTCACTTTTTTATTCAAAGTCTGCAGGTTTCTTTTTGCAATTTTTTTTGTCAATTTGTGACATTTTCCTTATAACTCTCTAAGGATTTTTTTTTTTTGTAAATTAGAAACTTTTTTCTCACTAATTTGTAATTTTTTTTACTCCTAATTTTGCATTTTCCCAACTTTTTTTTTAATAAATTGTAAATACAAGATCTTTATGGATATTTTTTTCTTCTTGCAAATGGACATTTTTGAAGACTTTTTTCTGTACATTTGCAACCTCTTTGGGGTATTTCTCCCCCATATTTTTGCAACTTTTTGCTGATAAATTTGTGACCTTTTAAATTTCAAATTGTCACTTTAATATAAATTTTCTGCTTTTTTCCTAACAAATGTGTGACTATAATAAAGACCACTGGCTGTCTGTGTGGTGTCCTGCAAACAATGTGGGCTACATATATAATTGGAGCTCATTTTGGGGGAAACCTGGTCTTATTAGACGAGACGGCGTCCATCCCACCTTGGATGGTGCGTCTCATTTATCTAACAATCTGGCATCATTTTTATCCAAATTTCCAAAACCTTGACAACTCAAGAGTTGGGACCAGGAAGCAGAGTCGCAGTCTTACACGCCTCTCTGCAGCTCCTCTTCATCCGTCAACCCTCAACTTAGCCCCTGTCTTCCCCATCAGAGAATCATTGTCTGCTCCCTCCAAAATGAATAAAAATATAATGTATAAGCATCCCAAAGTGATTAAACAAAAAGTTGGTAAAACTCAAATTAAACATGAATCCTCTAAATTGAATGATTTGGCCTCTGTTCCTCCTCATAATTTAAAAATTAAATGTGGTTTGTTAAATATTAGGTCTCTAACTCCCAAGTCTCTGCTAGTCCATGATCTGTTAATTGATCATCAGATTGATTTAATATCCCTTACAGAGACTTGGTTAGAACAAGAGGACTATGTTGGTTTAAATGAATCAGCTCCCTCTGGTTATTTAAACTGTCAAAATCCCAGAAGTTCTGGTCGTGGAGGAGGAGTAGTAACAATTTACCATTCCAAATTACTAGTTAATGTAAAGCAAAAAACATAATTCCTTTGAGGGCCTGGTCCTCAGTATTGGGCATTTTAGCAATTTTAGGCTAAACCCAATTTTATTTGCCATAGTTTATCGTCCTCCCTCAGCCTACTCAGAGTTTTTATCCAAGTTTGCTGAATTCTTAGCTGATTCAGTGCTGAAATCAGATAGAATAATTATAGTAGGGGACTTTAATATACAAGTAGATGTAGATAGTGATTGCCTTAATATGACATTTAATTCAATATTAGACTTAATGGGGTTTTCTCAGAAAGCAGGAAATTCTACCCATTATCTCCACCACATGTTGGACCTTGTCCTGACATATGACATAGAAATAGAAAATCTGGTAGTGTCTTCTCATAACCTTGTACTGTCAGACCATTGTCTGTTAACCTTTGATTTTACTATTTCTGACTATTTGGCTCCTAAAGAAAAATATTACTACAGTAGATGCCTCTCAGATGATGTAACCAAATTTATGCAGACTGTCTCCTCTACGCCATGTGTCAACAAAATGGAAATAAGCTATAGACAGCTTGCTACTTCTGTAATTGATAGCATGGTAGATAGTGTTACAGCTTCTCTGCATCAGACTCTAGACATGGTGGTCCCTTTAAAAAAGAAAAAGTCTAATCAGAGATTTCTAACTCCCTGGTTCAACACAGAAACTCGTAGCTTAAAACAGAGGACTCGTAAATTAGAAAGAAAATGGCACTCCACTAATTAAGATGAAATCTATTTCGCTTGGAGAAATCATCTTTTAATTTATAAAAATCTCTTAGAAAAGCTAGAACAAGTTATTCTGCATTAATAGAAGAGAACAAGAACAATCCCAGGTTTCTTTTCAGCACTGAAGCCAGGCTGACAAAGAGTCAGGACTCTGTCAATCCTAGCATTCCCTTACAGCTTACTAGTCAGGACTTCATGAACTTTTTCAATCATAAAATTTCATCTATCAGAGATAAAATCAGTCAGATTCTTCCCACCGTTAACTTAAATACAGTAACTACTACAACTCCTTCAACTGATATCTCTTTGGATGAGTTTACTCCAATTGACATTTTAGAGTTAGAGAAAATAATTTCCTCATCCAAGCCTTCAACTTGTCTTTTAGACCCTATTCCTACCAGGTTATTTAAAGAAGTCTTCCCACTTATTGGTAGCTTTATTCTTCAAATAATCAATTCTTCATTAACTTTAGGTCATGTACTGCAGGCTTTTAAAACTGCTGTAATTAAACCCTTACTCAAAAAGCCAACGCTAGATCCAGGAGTTTTAGCTAACTATAGACCAATCACTAATCTCCCTTTCATTTCAAAAATCTTAGAGTTGTTGCTACGCAATTATTTGACCGCTTGCAGGGAAATGGTTTATTTGAAGAGTTTCAATCTGGGTTTAGAATCCATCATAGTACTGAAACAGCTTTAGTGAAGGTCACTAATGACCTCCTTATTGCATCTAATAATGGACTTGTTTCTGTACTTGTCCTTTGAGACCTTAGTGCAGCTTTTGATACTATTGATCATAATATTCTACTTGATAGATTAGAACAATTCTACTTGATAGATTTGAACACTATGCTGGACTTAATGGAACTTTGTTGCAGTGGTTTAGATCTTATTTATCTGATAGGTTCCAGTTTGTTCATGTCAATAATGAGTTTTCTTTCAACTCAAAGCTCAGTCATGGAGTCCCACAGGGATCTGTGCTAGGCCCTACTCTTTTTAGTTTATATATTCTTCTGTTAGGCAACATTAAACGATTCCGAAGCATCAGAGGCAGAACCACCAGACTGATCAACAGCTTCCTTCCACAAGCTGTCAGGATACTGAACAGTTGACCCGGAATCTCTCATACACACTACTGCACCTACGGACATTTTGTATATTATTTGTATATTATAGTTAGTTGGTCCCCCCCCCCCCAAGTATGTCTCAGGGATGTGTGAATGGATGGGGGGGTGGGGTGGGGGTGGAGGGTGGAGCTATGTGGGAGTGTGTCTTAAATCATGCTGCTTCTATTTATATGGATGCCGAGAGAAACGCAATGTCATCTTGCCTGCACTACAGTTGTATGTACAGCAATATGACAATAAAGTTTGATTTGATTTGATTATTAGAAAGCACTGTATACATTTTCATTGTTATGCACATGACACACAATTATACCTGTCAATGAAGCCAGATGATAGTAATCAGTTAGCGAAGTTAGAAGCCTGTCTTAAGGAAATCAAAGCTTGGATGACTTGTAATTTCCTGTTAAATTCAGATAAGTCTGAAGTCATTCTTGTTGGTCCAGAAAACCTTAGAAATACCTTTCCAAATCAAACTTTTAGTTTGGATGTGGTTACACTTTCTCTTAATAGCTCTGTGAAGAAACTTGGGAGCTATTTTTGATCAAGATCTGTTTTCAATTCACATATTAAATTCGTTTCTAAGACTGCCTTCTATCATTTGCGTAATATTGCCGAGATAAGAAACATCTTGTCTCAGAATGATGCTGAGAAATTGATCCACGCTTTTGTTAGCTCTAGATTAGATTATTGTAACTCTTTATTATCAGGTTGTCCTAAAACATCTTTAAAAAGTCTTCAGTTGATCCAAAATGCTGCTGCAAGAGTTTTAACAGGTACTAGAAAGAGAGATCATATCTCTCCGGGTCTGGCCTCCCTTCATTGGCTTCCCATAGAGTTCAGAATTAAGTTTAAAATCCTTCTTCTCACTTTCAAAGCTCTAAACAATCAGGCCCCTTTTTATTTAAAAGATCTGATACTACTCTATTATCCTAACAGAGCACTACTCTCCCAAAATGCTGGATTACTTGTAATACCTAGAATCTCCAAAAGTACAATGGGAGGCAGAGCCTTCAGTTATCAAGCTCCTCTCCTGTGGAACCAGCTGCCAATCTGGATTCGGGAGTCAGACTCGATCTCCGTTTTTAAGAACAGGGTTAAAACCTTCCTTTTTGATATAACCTACAATTAGGGAGGGATCGTGTGTCTATGAAACCTCCCTTAGTTATGCTGCTAATAGGTTTAGACAGCCGGGGGACCTCCAATAATGCACTGGGCTTCACTCCTTTCTTCACTCTCAATGAATTTTTTTTTTTTTTTGCTGGTCATTAACATCTGTTTGTTCTCTCCCATAGATTGAGTTCCCATAGTGCTGTTTGCTCTCTATATGTCTGTTCTTTTCTTCTTCTCTATCCCCTCACCCCCCAGCCAGTCGCAGCAGATGACTGCCCCCCCCACCCCCGAGCCTGGTTCTGCTGGAGGTTTCGTCCCGTTAAAAGGGAGTTTTTTCTCTCCACCGTCACCAAGCGCTTGCTCACAGGGGATCACATGATTGCTGGGGTCTTTCTGCAATTGTGGGGGTTTCCCCTACAGTTGAAAGTGCTATGAGATGACTGTTGTGAAATGGTGCTATATAAATAAAGTTGAATTGAATTGAATGTGCAATTTTTTTCCTGTTAGCGCTTTAATTTTTTAGTTTATTTATTTATTGATTTTTTTTTTTCTCTACAGTTGTGACCAAAAAAGACCCGCAGGTTGCAGACCCTCCACTTCTGATTCAGCAGTAAATAAAACATTAACAGAGAGGAACAGGAGGAGGACTTTGGTCCAGCCTCTGTCACCACCACGACGTGACGGTAATGTCAAGGGCCAGAAGAGACGGCTTCTTGGCCACCCGCGTTTTTCTATCAAACAGGAAATTGGGGTCACGCAGAGTTCACAGAAACACGTCACACATGAGGCAGAGCTGTATGTTGGGCTGAATGAGCAGCTGGAGGAATAATGGGGACAAAAATAAAGATGTGAAGTAGAAGCAGGAAGTGTCATCACCGTCTTATGGCTGAAACAGAGGTGGGGAGTAACTAGTTACATTTACTCAAGTACATGTACTCAAAAGGTAACATAAAAATACCTTTTAATGAGTAGTTTTATTGTAGTTTTGTTGAACTTTTAAACTTTTTCTCAAGTAAAAGCAGTAAAAGTTACTTTTCTGTAATATTTACTCAAAAATAAATAAGAGTTGTCACCACTCAGGTAAGAGTAAAAAAAAAAAAGTATCTAGCAAAAAAGTTACCTGCAACTAGTTGCAACTTGTACAGTTTATAGTATTGAAAATGTGTCACTTTTTCCTTGATAGATTTAGCAGTTGCTTCATTCTGTAAAGCTGTGACTTTTTTCCAGGATTTAATCATCATCTTCTTTCTGCAGCTTTAGAGATTCTTTTAGGCTGCATGTCACTCCGTCAATTGCTTTGGGTGGTTAACCCCAGGTATTTGAACTCATTTACCTTCACTACCTCTACTCCTTGCGTCTTCACCGTTACATCTGACTCCCTCTCATTCACACATGTATTCTGTCTATCTTCTACTGACTTTCATTCTTCTTCTCTTTAGAGCATACCTTCACTTCTCCAGGTTCTCTTCCACCTGCTCGCTACTCTCTGCGAACATCTTAGTCCGACTCCCACCTGACCTTGTCTGTCAGCCTGTCCATCACCGTGGCAAACAAGAAGGGGCTCGGAGCCGATCCCTGATGTGAATCTATCTGTCACTCCTCCAGCACACCTCACCGCCTGTCCTACACCACCCTTGCATACTTCTCTGCCACTCCTGATTTCCTCATAGATTACCCCACTTTCTCTCTTGGCACCTCATAGGCTTTCCCTAGATCCACAAAGATTTACAAGTTTTTACTTGTAAATTTACCACTTTTTCTTAAAAACAGTTTCAAAAGACTTTTCCATGAATTTGATAATTTTTAAAAGAAATTTGTAACCATTTTCCATAAATTTCAGTTTTTTTCTTGTAAATTTGTAACTTTTTTCCATACATTTGCTTTTATTAAAAACCGTTGTTTTGTAAATTTGAAGGACTTAAAGCTTTGATGTTTTTCCTGTAAATTTACTGTTTTTTGCGACTCATGAAATTACAAATTTTCTCCTGTAATAATGTGACTTTTTCCTCCTAAATGTCATACTTTTTTAAAAATAAAATTTGTGACTATTTTTTCAAATTTCTGACTTTGTACATTTTTCTTCTTGTAAATTTGTATTTTCTCATAAATTTAGAAAGAAGAAGCCATCTCTGTTGTCATTCAGTCCATACAGCCAATCATGTACAGTTGAACAAAATTACGTTTCTCTTATCTACAATGTTAATCACATGTAGAATCAGATGGGGTCGCTGCCATGCAAGGCGCCGCCACAAACAACTTCTCCTTCCCCCATTCTATTACGCTGAGCACCAAGCTAGAAGGCAGGAAGTACCATTTTTATATGGTCTTTGGTATGACCTGGCCAGGACTTGAACCCCCAATTTCCTGGCTGTGGGGAGGATGACCCACTAATATTTACCACTAATATTTCTTTTTTTTCTGCACATTTGCTCCTTTTTGTTCATAAATGTGACTTTTCTTTAATATGGATTTTTATGGAGCTCTTACTCTCAGAAGAAGCGATGACAGAATAGAAGAAGTCAATTCCCAACTGATTAACTGTGTGAGACTGGTGGATTAAAAAAAATAAGACATGGGTGAATACAGCAGTGGTGCTCGGCAGAGTGAGCGTTCTCCAGTCCCTTTAGCAGAGAAGTGACTGTGTTTGACATCTAACACAAAGGGAACAGAGAAATCAATAATACTACTCCATGCTGCTGCCTTAAACTGCACATTCTGGTAGGCAGTACAATAATGGGGGGTGTACGAAAGCCTGTGAAGACGGTCTTTTATCATCATTTTAGATTATTTAGAAAGAATCAAAGAGCTGTAAACATACACTCCAACAGGTCGGCCAGAGTCTTGGTCCGCAGGGCCACGGGCCTCTTGGTTTTGTCGTTGGTGATGGCGAACTCCTGCATGCCCAGCTCCTCCGCCACTTTGGCCTGCGTGCGGTTGTTCACCAAGGAGCTGCGGAGAAGCTGCAGACAAACACAGATACAACCTTTTTTATGTCGTTTTGGTGGGTTTAACCTTATAACATACATACAGACGTGGACAAAATTGTTGGTACCCCTCTGTTAATGAAAGAAAAACCCAGAATGGTCACAGAAATAACTTGAATCTGACAAAAGTGGTAATAAATAAAAATTCTATGAAAATTAACCAATGAAAATCAGACAATGCTTTTGGATTGTGGTTCAACAGAATTATTTTAAAAAAACAAACTTATGAAACAGGCCTGGACAAAAATGATGGTACCCTTAACTTAATATTTTGTTGCACAACCTTTTGAGGCAATCACTGCAATCAAATGATTTCTGTAACTGTCAATGAGACTTCTGCACCTCTCAGCAGGTATTTTGGCCCACTCCTCATGAGCAAACTGCTCCAGTTGTCTCAGGTTTGAAGGGTGCCTTCTCCAAACGGCATGTTTCAGCTCCTTCCACAGATGTTCAATAGGATTTAGATCAGGGCTCATAGAAGGCCACTTTAGAATAGTCCAATGTTTCGCTCTTAGCCATTCTTGGGTGTTTAGGTGTGTGTTTTGGGTCATTATCCTGTTGCAAGACCCATGACCTGCGACTGAGACCAAGCTGTCTGACACTGGGCAGTACATTTCTCTCTAGAATACCTTGATAGTCTTGAGATTTCATTGTACCCTGCACAGATTCAAGACACCCTGTGCCAGATGCAGCAAAGCAGCCCCAGAACATAACAGAACCTCCTCCATGTTTCACAGTACGGACAATGTTCTTTTCTTGGTATGCTTCATTTTTGCGTCTGTGAACATAGAGCTGATGTGCCTTGCCAGAAAGTTCCAGTCTGGCTTTTTTATGATTTGTTTTCAACAGTGGTGTCCTCCTTGGTCGTCTCCCATGAAGTCCACTTTGGCTCAAACAACGACGGATGGTGCGATCTGGCACTGATGTACCTTGACCTTGGAGTTCACCATGAATGTGTTTAGAGGTTGTTCTGGGCTCTTTTGTTACCATTCGTATTATCCGTCTCCTCCTGCGGCCACGTCCAGGGAGATTGGCCACAGTCCCGTGGATCTTAAATTTCTGAATAATATGTGCAACTGTAGTCACAGGAACATCAAGCTGCTTGAAGATGGTCTTTTAGCCTTTACCTTTAACATGCTTGTCTATAATTTTCTTTCTAATCTCCTGAGACAACTCTCTCTCTTTGCTTCCTCTGGTCCATGTTTAGCGTGGTAAACACCATGTCACCAAACCGCCACAGTGACTACTTGTCATCCTTTAAATAGGCCGACTGACTGATTACAAGTTTGTAGACACCTGTGATGTTAATTAGAGGACACATCTTGGTTGAACATGTCCCTATGGTCACATTATTTTCAATCTTTTCTAGGGGTACCATCATTTTTGTCCAGGCCTGTTTGATGAGTTTGTTTTATAAAATAATTCTGTTGAACCACAATTCAAAAGCAATGTCTGATTTTCATTGGTTAATTTTCATAGAATTTTTATTTATTACCACTTTTGTCAGATTCAAGTTATTTCTGTGACCATTTTTTTTTTTTTTTTTTTTTGTTACTTATTTGTACCCGTAGGTAGATTCGGTTTGCAGTCTGGTGACAAGCCACCGGCTGCTGGTCGCTGCGTACGCGAGCGCCCTAAACCTACATGTTTTTGGTATGCGGGAGGAAACCGGAGAAATCCCGGAGTAAACCCGCGCAACACGGGGAGAACATGCAAACTCCACACAGCTCACTGTTGGTCGGGGGCTGGAATCGAACCCACGATCCCCGCGATCCCCCGGCCGAGGGTAAAACTGTGCTGCCACAGTGCTAAACCACTGCGCCACTGTGCAGCCCCAAAACCCATTGTGGGTTTTTCTTTCATTAACAGAGGGGTACCAACAATTTTGTCCACGTCTGTAACATCACATGGACGGATATTTCGCTTCGCTGTTGGGGTAGGGGTGGGGGGCAATAACCACAACATTTTCTCTAAAGATTGAGGGGGACACTATAGGTATAGCTGCATTTCCCCTCTGGTCAGCTTTGGTCCGTGTGTGCTTTGGACAAGCCCGGTACACACGCGGTGCTGTACATACTCACTTTTTTTTTACCTACCAGGCCAAGCGGTTCACACATGCGCACAACTGTTATTTATAGTTTCGCCCCAGCCCTATTTGTAGCGCAAATGTGCTAACACACCAGTGTGTTCACTGGCTATAAACGCAAGAGCAACACACATTTTTTTGTAGCAACAACAATGG
Source organism: Pholidichthys leucotaenia (assembly GCA_020510985.1). Lineage (NCBI taxonomy): Eukaryota > Metazoa > Chordata > Actinopteri > Cichliformes > Pholidichthyidae > Pholidichthys > Pholidichthys leucotaenia. Next base: position 223,080,461 of record CM035844.1, read on the forward strand.
CATCATTTCAAGAAAAAAACACAGTTTTTCAGTGCTCTTCTCCGCTAAAGCTGCTGCAAAACAATTCATGTATGTTTATTCTTGTCTTCCCCTTCCTCTTCGTCGACTTTGACTTTGTATGCTGTGTTGGTAGCGCCACCTTGTGAATGGGACACTCAATCTTGCGCATGCGCAGTCAACACAGTCAGGCCGAGTGGTCAGAAAATTTGGGCTGCACGCAGTCGTGCACAGAGGAGCTCTGCGGACACTAGCGGACTGGAGGATATGACCTAAATTTCGTCACACAAGCCTTCTGGTTGTGCGTACGTGGACAACAGAGGTGCAGCATGAATCCAGCTTTAGTGTAGTCAGGGTCCTATGCAAGATTGTGTTTAGGGACTCCTATATTTGTAATAGAAAAGAGTTTAAAATGTTAAAAACCTAAACATTATAAAAACTTGAACTGTTGTCTAGATGAACAAAGAAAATTTAATCAATTAGAATAAAAGTTAAACTACGATTTATTTGAATTTTGCAAATTTAGAAGAAAAAGAAGAAATTTACATGAAAAAAGTTGCAGATTTATGACACAAAGTAGTGACGAAGAAAAAATTGCAAATTCATAAGGAAAAAGTTGCATATTTATTAGAAAAAAGCAGCAAATTTATGATAAAAAAATTGCAGATTTAAAAGAAAAAAGCTGCAAATTTACGAGCAAAAAGTTGTAAATTTACAGTAAAAACATTGCAAATTTACAAGAAAAAAAATTGCAGATTTAAAAGAAAAACATTTCAAATTTACTAGAAATAAAGTTTCAAATTTATGAGAAAAAAGTTGCAAATATACAATAAAAAGCTGCAAATTTATGAGGAAAAAAGTTTTAAATGTATGAGGAAAAAAATTCACATTTACAAGAATAAAAAGAAGCAAATTTTCAAGAAAAAAGTTGCAGATTTGAAATCTGCTTTAGGTACATTTTATTTATTCTGTTATGCAACATGATATAAAAAAGGTTTAAGATGAATTTGCGGGGGGGGGGATTCTGCTTTTTTTCCAGGTTGTGGACATGCCCCCCCCCGATTTACGCCTATGATAATAATAACGATATGATATGATAATATCATAAGTCACATGTATATCACTAAAATATGAAGACGTTCTTTTCACAAGGAAACAGGCAATATATCAAATACACTCATTGTATTGATACATTTGAATGTGCATGATACATAAAATGCCTGTCTCGTGCCTATTGGATATACAGTATCTCACAAAAGTGAGTACACCCCTCACATTTTTGTAAATATTTTATGATATTTTTTCATGGGACAACACTGAAGATATGACACTTTGATACATTGTAAAGTAGTCAGTGTACAGCTTGTATAACAGTGTAAATTTGCTGTTCCCTCAAAATAACACACAGCCAAAATAATTCAACCTATGTGCATAAACTTGATTACTGATAATGTGAAGTTTGTTAACCCCTTGCACTTCGGGCAATTTTCCTAAAAATGCCAAAAAATAACGTGCCCAAAGTAAATCGAAAGCTGTTCTTCAACCCTTTGCAGCATCTTCATGGGGTTGGTCTCATTTAAAAGAAAACACTTTGAATTTTTTGGCAAAAAAAACATAATCTCTCTACGTGCTCCGGCCACTGAGTTACAGTCATCTAAACATACTGAACTTGAAGAAAATAAATTTGGACACAGTGTTTTTTTGGATACAAATGCTTGCAAATAACACACAGCTGTCCGATCCGGCTCGAAAATGCAACAGAAATGTAGAACCAAGTGTTATCAAGCTGAGATCCAAATTTGGTAACAATACCACAAAAAATGAATATTTTACACAGCTTTGTTCTCAGGTAGTTCCCAGGCCTTTTGGAACTGTGCCAAATGGCACAGTTTGGAAAAACGTCTAACTTTTGAATAATTCAATGTAGAATCTTCATTTTAGGCTCTAATGAAAGGTCACACTCAGGGCTGTGTCTGTGTGTGTGTGTGTGGGGGGGTCGTCCCCCCCCCCGCTACCAAGGACGGAGTTCGGCCCTCGCTACATGACGGATTACACTCGTTGCATGTTTCCATAGCAACGCTGTCACAGCGGCTTCCCCCCCCTCGCTACTGTATGTGTGTGTGTGTGTGTGGGGGGTTGTACCCCCCCTCGCTACAGAGGACGGCCATCGCTACATGAAGGAATAGACTCATATGTCTATGTGACGACCGCTGCGCAGTCAGAGCGGCTTCCCCCCGCGGACCGGGGGCGTTCGGACCGTGAACGCCCCCCCCCGCTCCTCTTCTGCAGCGGGGGGGGGGGGGGCGTTCACGGTCCAAACACGGCAAATGAACCGTTTATCGCGGCGCACGAAGTACGAAGTGCGTGCGCCGTACAGTTGTAATTTACAGATCGGTCAAAAGTCATTTTTCGATTACAGTTTTCAGGGAGAAATAATAATTTAGCTTATAACACCTTATCTCCTCACAGCAGCAGAGTCCTGGCGAACTTCTCTTCCCCATTGTCAGACGAACGCGACGCTGCTCCGCTCGTGGATCCTGATCAAAACATAATTCCAATATTGCGGTTTTGGTGAATGATTTACGACCTTTGTCGTCGGCCTCCGTCGGTCTATGATGACGGAAGAGAATCCTAAACGTCTATTCTGCTGGAATGAGTGCAGGTCCCACTTGTGGGTGTTCTCCATGCTGCGGGGTCTGTAGCAGATTCGTCCAGCGTCCTTTGTTTTCATCTGCTGCAGCAGTAAGTCTCTCTTCACCCAGCCTGAATTTCTGTGCTTCAATTGGCTCCTGCATTCACAGTAGGCGGGTCCTCCTTCCTAGGTTTTCATTCATTGGCTCTTCAAGGTTTCAGAAACCCAATTCAAGGCTCTTATTAGTCGAATGAGAGGCCAATCAGATGAACTAATCTGTTCGCGGCTGTGTCTGCAGCTTTTTTTTCCAGTGGCGCTTGGACGCCAACACCACCTACATCACCACAATCTGGACTATGCGTCCGAGTGCGCCCTTGTGCGTCCTAGGACGCAGAGACTTGCCCGCCCGCGGAACAACGGAGTGCAAGTGGTTAAGGAAAAAGACATATTGACTACTTGTATTAGTGTGAATATGATTATATGAATATTGATTCTCTTTATTTTAAGGGCTTTCAGGGTGCTCAATACATAACACGATATGCATCGTGCATCGCGACACAGATTATACCTCGATACATATACCGAGTATTGCAGTGTAGCTAAATCGTGGCGCTGTGTATATCGTTTATTGTGATATACAGACATTGTATCGCGATGTGCACTGTGTATCGTGGTATTGATAAATTGTAAGCAACATATATATATCGCCCATCACAACATACAGAAATCATAGTGCGATATGTATCGTGATATGGAGAAATTATACTGTGATATTTTTTAAAAGCTACATCACCCAGCCCTAAATGAAAACAAAATTATGCTTTTATGTGGCATTCAACCCAAAATATTTCACACAGCACCTTTAAAATGTGTCACTCAGAAAAAAATCTAACCAATCAGATTAGGGGCTCATAAATATTAATGAGATGACTCTTTCAACAGAGCAGCTTTTTTGAGGAGCTGTAAAACAATCCAGAATTTTTTTTAATCTTTAAAACCACACAAATGTGTTTTCCAGGATGCCAAAACTTAAAATTAACCGCTGGAAAAACACTGTACAGGACCATTAATGGCACCCGACGGAACACTCGCTCGTACAAACGGAGAAACATCAAAATGGAAGGAAGATGAAAAAATAATTCATCAAAGGCAGACATGGATGTGCAGAGTAAATGTTTCAGGGCGATTGCGTGTCGCTCTCGTAAATATTGCATCGTGACTCGGAGTTTTACAACATGTCGGACTGTTTCGAGTACATTTAAGTCCCTAAAAGGAGAAGAAAAAAAAACACAAAAATGTTAAATATAGCTGCTGGGAGCAAATGGAATAAAATATGACTGAATGTTTCTCGCTGTGATCTGGCCTCCTTAACAGAACACGCAATCACAATCAGAGGCGCACTAAAGCACACGAACACTAGTTGAATGGGCACTTTTTCTTACTGAATCCATTTCAGAGTTTTCAGTCCTCTCAATGAACTGGAAGCTTTTACACAAACAGCATCATGAAATATCCATAAACAAATATCTGACTCTTGTTTGACTTTTATCGGGATTCCTGGGCTGCTTCAATCCCTGCAGCCGAAGAGGAGAAGTGATGACGCCCAAAGAGCGATCATTTGCTTTGTGCTCGTGTTACAAGTCCTCACACAGGGATGCAACGTTATTCTTTAGACGCTTGACAGCTTCTGCAAAAAAAAGAAAAAAAAAGTGCCGACAAAGACGTGTGAGTGGAAACCGGTGAGAGGTTCCGTCTCCTGACAGCAGCCGTCACAAGGAGCGCAGTAAACATACGAGGGGATGAGAGGGAGGTGAAGGAGAAGTTTGGGGGGGGGTAGAGAGGAGTAACAAGAAAAATCTGTCTGACATTTTGAGATTCACGGATTGATGAGAAGGAAAACAAAAAAGGAAAGAAAGGAGGGAGGGAAAATCAGCACAGGTGTGGCTACCATTCAAGGGCACGTGAGAGAAAATAAAATACAGAAAACAGCTGCACATGCAGGGGGAAAAAGTTGTACTTTCACAGGAAAAAATATGAAAACTGAAGAGAAAAAAGGTTGAAACGTAACTGGTGAAAAAAATTACAAAATTATCTAAAAAATAAAAAATTACTAAGAAACGTCAAATTTTCAAAAAAAAAATTAAGAAAACTGTGACAAAATTGCTAGAAAGTGTCAAATTAAAAAGAAAAGCCCATCAAATTTACAATAGAAATTTAAGAGAGGAAAGTCAAAAACTTATGACTTTCTCATAAATTTGTGCCTTTTTTCTCTTAAATCTGGGACTTTTTCCATTATGTCACAAGAAAAAAGTCACAAATTTATGTGAGAAAAGTCACACGTTTGTGAGGAAAAAGTCTGAAATTTAAAAGAAAACATCTGAAATGTGCAAAAAAATTTGTTAAAAAAAGTTGAAAATTAAAGAGGAAAAAGGTGAAAAAAATAATTAACTGGGTTTAAAAAATAAATTACCCAAAAAATTGTAAAATTAGTGGAAAAAACACTACATTGGTACGAAAAATATGACAGCAAAAAGTCACAAAAGTGCCAAAAAAAAGTATAAAATTTAAAAGAAAAACAGGAGAAATGTATGAGAGGAAAGTAAAAAAAAATGTGCCTTTTCTCTTAAATTTGGGACTTTCTCATTATTTCACAAGAAAAAAGTTACAAATTTATCAGAGAAAAGAAACTTACGAGAGAGAAAAGTCACAAAACTTCAAAAAAAGTCTAGAATTTATTTATGTATTTATTTTATGAGAAATTTCACATATTTGTGGCGTTTTGCTCATAAACTTGTTTTCATGTGAATTTGAGAATTTTTTTGTCAAGTTAAAGGAAAAAATATCACAAATTTCTGAGGAAAAAGTATTAAATTTAAAAGAAAAAAATTAACAATGTGCAAGAAAAATTTGTTTGAAAAAGGGTGATTATTTTTAAATTAAAGGATTAAAAATGATAAAAATGTGACTTCCGGTTATGGCGGCCACGTAGGAAGCCGTGTTTCACACTGCTCTGCTTCTAAAAATAAAAAGTTTACTAAAACTCTCTTAATTGGAACAAAAACCCATCCCAGCGTTTAGGCGCGGATATGGTAAAGACCAAGGCTGGGAAATTAGGTGGAGGAAAAAGTAATTCGACAAAACAACCCAAGCTAACAGACTTCCACGCTCGAGGCGAGGCAGGGAAAACTCCAGAGACTATGGCGGAGGATGGAGCCAGCCGAGGAGCAGGAACTGCTGAAGAGGGGACAAACGCAGTGCTTACTGCCATCACCTCCATGAGAACAGAGTTTTCGTCTAAATTTGATGGAATTATAGCAGCGATAGAAGGAATGAGAAAGGAAATAAGCGACTGTATGGAACGAGTATCACAGGCGGAGCTCCGAATTTCAAGCGCTGAAGATGACGTCACCAGCCTACAATCAAAGCTGCAAACACTGGAATTAAAATGGAAACGTCTGGAAGGTAACGTCCTGGACTTGGAATCCCGCTCGCGACGGAATAATTTGAGGCTGGTGGGCCTCCCGGAGGGAGCGGAGGGACGGGACTCATGTTCCTTTTTGGAAAAGTGGATTCCAGAAGCGCTGAACAACGCGGACCTGCAGTCATCGGTCGTCTTAGAGAGCGCACACCGAATCGGCCCACTGAGAGATAATAAGACACCACCGAGGACGCTGATTATGAAGTTCCTCAACTACAGAGACAAGATGACAGTCACCAACGCAGCGCGAGCTAAAGGGGAAATTAAATACCAGGATCAACAGGTGCGGTTCTACCCAGACTTCGCCACAGGAATTCAACAATTAAGGAGGCAGTTCAACCCCGCCCGCAAAGAGCTGCGTAACCTCGGGATTCGTCACGGAGTGATTCATCCGGCAAGACTGCTGGTCACATATAAAGGGAGAACTCACATCTTCAAGACCCCTCAAGAGGCGCAGGCGCTCATTAAGCAGATTCAAAAGGAAACTGGTGGGAGCTAAGCATGAACATGACAAAGGTAGAACATTTAAGCATTTGTACAGGCATCTGATTGATCTGAAACATATAATAAGTCTACAAAATACAAATAATAAGTCTACAGACTGTATTTTTTAAAAAAAAGAGCTATGATGTACAAAGTTGCTATAAAACTTTGAAGTTATGTTGAAAAAACTTCAGAAGAGAGTTAATGTCATAAAAATAGTAGTAGAGTCAGGGTGATTGAGAGGAGAAAGAGAGAGTGGTTTGACTGATCCTTGCAGGTGTGGAACAGTCACTAACTATAACGGGAGACGGAATTTTTTTGATTTTGGGGGGATTACCACGAATGTGGGGAAGGGGAATTTGTTTTTGTTTGGTTTGTAGGATGAATGTTCTATCATCCATGTTTTTGCTACTCTATGAGCATGCACATATTGCAAGGTAATCTCAAACTCCTTATTGATCATAGATCAAAGCGATAATCTTAATTTAACTTCATGGAATTGCAGAGGTCTACAAAATCTAAAAAAAACTTAAACAAGTTATGAATAAAATAAAAGACATAGATTCAAAAATTGTATTTTTACAAGAAACTCATCTAATAGAGGAGGATGTAAAAAGAATTAGGAGAAGATGGCAAAGTAACGTGTTCACCTCATCATTTTCATCCCAAGCTAGGGGAGTTATGACTCTCATACACAAAACAGTCCCATTTCAAGTGAAAAATGTAATTGGAGACAAATTTGGAAGATATCTAATCATCCAAGGATCTTTGTTATTAGAAAATATAAATCTGGTGAACTTATGTGGCCCCAATATTGATGATCAAAACTTCTTTGTTAATTTATTCCTTACTTTATCATCACTTACAGGGCAACATATAATAGCAGGAGATTTTAATTGTACATTAAATCCCAGTATAGACAGATCAACAGGACTGGACTGTACGCACAATGGATGTAGGATGACTATTAATCATTTTAATAAAGAATTGAGATTGCTAGATATATGGAGAGAAATGAAACCACAAGTCAAAGCCTATTCTTGTTATTCTCACGTGCCATTCTCACGTATTGACTACTTTTTGATCTCTACAGAATTAAGGTCCAAGATTCAAAATTGTTTCTATGATAACATTGTGATCTCTGATCATGCACCCTGCTGTCTAATATACTGTATGTAGATAAGAGATTGACAAAGGATCCAGGTAGATGGCATTTTCAGCATAAATGGCTTCAGGATGAGGAATTTGTTAAGTACATAGAAAAACAGATAGATGAGTTCTTTGACATCAATACTACACAAACATCAGCATGTATAAAGTGGGAGGCTTTCAAAGCTTTTATTAGGGGGCATATTATTAGTTATACAGGTTCAAAATCTAAGAAGACCCGAGAGGAGAGAGTCCAATTGGAACGTAAAATAAAAATTCTTCAAGAAAAGGTGTATGCAGGCAGTAACCCACAGTTAGAGAACGAATTACTGATTCTGAGAGCTGAATATGATAAAAAAAAATCAGCGAATAGAGCTGCCTCGAGTCTTCTAAGATTGAAGCAAACTTTTTATGAACAAGGTGAAAAATCAGGAAAATTATTGGCATGGCAGATTAAACAATTAGAATTTAAAACACCAATTATCAGTATTATAAGTAATGGACAGGTACTTATAGATCCTTTAGAAATTAATAGTGCCTTTAGAGATTATTATGAAAAACTATATGATACAAAAAATGAAACTGACTTAACAAAACTAAATGGGTTTTTGGGTGGATTATCTATACCGTGTATTCCAAATGAAAACAGGGAAATACTAGAGTCTAAAATTAGTCAAGAAGAAGTTGGGCTAGCCATTGATAATATGAAATCAGGAAAAAGAGCAGGACCAGATGGTCTTCCAGTTGACCTCTATAAAAAATTTAAGAATAAATTAATAAAACCACTTTTGGAAATGGTTTCAGAAGCATTTCAAAATGGTAATTTACCACCATACATGAATAATGCCTTAATTATACTGTTGCCAAAACCAGGTAAATCCCCTAATAATTGTGAAAACATGAGACCAATAAGCCTATTAAATGCTGATCTTAAAATAATCTGTAAAATTTTAGCAAAACGACTACAAGAAATATTACCAAATATTATTAACAGAGATCAGAATGGCTTTATAATGGGAAGACAAGGCTTCCATAATGTAAGAAGACTATTTAATATTATTTATTCCAATAAAGAAGCACCGGATACAGCTCTCCTATCATTGGACGCCGAAAAGGCCTTTGATAGGGTCAAATGGCCCTATCTTTTTGAAGTCCTACAAAGGTTTGGACTTGGAAATAATTTCATAAAATGGGTCCAGATAATATACAATAATGCTACAGCAGAAATCCTAACAAACAGCAATATCTCAAAATCAGTAAAAATCAATAGAGGATGTCGACAAGGCTGTCCACTTTCACCTTTACTGTTTACTATGGCAATTAAACCTTTAGCAATGGCAGTACGTTTACATCCACAAATATATGGAATTAAAGTAGGACCAACAGAACATAAAATCTCCCTGTATGCCAATGACATAATTTTGTTTATGTCGAATTTTAAAAAATCAATTCCGACCTTGTTAAATTTAATAAAGAACTTTGGGGAAATATCAGGATATTAAAATAAATAAAACAAAATCTTCAATATTAATGCTAAATGAGACCCAGAGAAATCACCCAGCTCCTGAGGTAAATCAATTCAATGCTGTAAATCAGTTTAAATATTTAGGAATTCAAATTTTGCCTAAGCTAGAATCAGTCGCCAATGCCAACTATGAAGCCTTAATGACAGATATTAATGAGTTACTTCAGAGATGGATGCCATTACCAATGTCGATGATCGGGAGAATTAATATACTTAAAAGTAATATCTTACCAAAAATACTTTATTTATTTCAAAACATTCCTTTACCACCACCTTCAGATCTATTCTAAAAATTAAAAAAAAGTTAGTGGAATTTATATGGAACAATAGGAAGGCTAGATTACGTCTGTCATTACTATATTTACCATTTGATCGTGGAGGTCTGAAATGTCCAAACTTTATGTTGTATTACTGGTCAGCACAACTGAGGTCTATGACATATTATTTTTCATCAAATGATCCTCCTCACTGGACTGAAATGGAATCATACAATTTACCTTTACCTCTTCCCTTATTCATATACTCAGACTCGGCTAAAAAATTACAGAAACAAGTTAAAAATCCAATTGTAAAGCACATGATCAAAATATCGTGTGAAACCAAAAAATATTTAAAAGAACCACACTTACTGTCACAATTTAGCCCAATATGGGGTAATCAATATTTTACACCAGGAAGAGCGGATGCTGTATTTAAAGTATGGAATTTAAAAGGGATTCAAAAGATTCAAGACTTATATTTGTCACGTTCAGATAACATAATGTCTTTTGAAGAACTGAGGATTAAATTCAATCTTAATAGAACACATTTTTTTAAATATCTTCAGCTTAGAAATTTTTATTCGATCAAATCAAAATAATGCTCTCACCCGACCTACTTATTCATCCTTGGAAAAAATTTTGACAAACGATAGTAAGAGAAAGGGTATTATTTCAGAGTTTTATAACTCACTGACACTATTCCCAAGTGAAAACTCACAGAAAAGACTGAATTATTGGAAAGAAGACCTGCAAATTGAAATTTCAGAGGAACAATGGGAAATGGCTTGTGCAGAAGCTCAAACCAAATCAATAAATGTATGTCTTAAACTGATACATTTTAAATGGTTAATGCGGATGTATGTTACACCAGTGGAGTTAAATAGATTTAACAAAAACATACCAGATACATGCACAAAATGTATGGAAAGTAAAGGAACCCTATTTCACTGTTTATGGGAATGTAGAAAAATCTGAATGTTTTGGGAAGAGGTGAGGGTAACAATTGAAAAAATAATTTCAAAACAATTCACATTGAACCCTAAACTGTTTTTGTTGGGTCTGTATCTAGAAAAACAACTTTAATAAGAGTGAAAAAACATTCATAGACCTCGGTTTGCTTAATGCCAAAAAATGTATTGCACTACTGTGGAAAAAGACTCATAGACCAGATATGACTCAGTGGTTAAGACAGATGTTAACAAACCTTCCACTAGAAAGAATAACATATATACTGAAATTAAAGGAAGGTGTGTTTGAGAATATATGGAGACCTTTCATTGATTATGTAAAGAAATTAAGCATAACTTCAGAAGAAGAAGGTGAATGATATGTGTGGACCTTGCAAATTCCAAACTGGTGAATGTATATTATGTATTCTTATGTAATAGATCACCTAGACTAAACAGAGGAGCATTGTTGTTGTTGATTTGCTTTTGTTAATGGTTGTTGTTTTTAGTACATTTTTTTTTTGTTAGTGTATTTTTTTTAATTTTTCAATTACTTTAGTGTTAGTGTTTGACTGTTTGTGCCATGTTTGTAAAAAAAAGATTCAATAAAAAATATTGTGGGGAAAAAAAAAAGATAAAAATTAATCCTAAAATTTAATTCAAACACTTCCGGTTATGGCTGCCACGTAGGACGGACGTGTCTCGCTCTGCTCTGCTCCTGGAAAAAAAAAAATCGGCAAATAACTCTCTCATTTGGGACAGAACGTATCCCAGCATTTGGGCGAAGATATGTCGGCGAAGCCTAAGGCTGGAAAACCAGGAAAAGGAAAAAGCGAGCCGCCGAAACAGTCCAAATTAACGGACTTTCAGGTCTGTGACGCAGTAAACAAAACTCCATATATGGCGGAGGAGGCTGGCAACGCTGCGTTATCTGCGGGGAATGGCGCAGATGCGCTGATGGCTGCCATGAGTTCAATGAGAGCGGACTTTTCCTCTAGATTTGATGGGATTATGACAGCGTTGGAAGGAATAAGAAAGGAATTGGGTGACTGTGTAGAACGAACGGCGCAGATGGAGCTCCGTCTCGCTAGTGCTGAAGATGACGTCACCCGTCTTCAATTAAAGGTGCGCACTTTGGAAAAAAAAAATAAATCTCTGGAAGATAATATTTTGGATTTGGAATCTCGGTCGAGACAGAATAATTTGAGGCTGGTGGGTCTTCCAGAGGAATCAGAAGGTCGGGACGTATGTTCCTTTCTGGAAAAGTGGATTCCGGAGGTGCTGGGCAGCGAGGAGTTGCAATCAGCAGTGGTTCTGGAAAAAGCACATCGTATTGGCCCACGGAGAGATAAGGGACCGCCGAGGACCTTAATTATGAAGTTTCTTAGCAACAGAGACAGGATGAAGATCTTCAACGCTGCACGAGCTAAAAAAGGAGAGATTAAACACCAGGACCAGCAGGTGCGGTTCTACCCAGATTTGGCCACAGGAATCCAGCAATTGAGGAAGCAGTTTGATCCCGTACGTAAGGAGCTGCGCAACCTTGGGATTCGTCATGGTGTAATCTATCCTGCGAGACTGCTGACCACGTATGAGGGCAGAACCCACATCTTCAAGACCCCAGAGGAGGCGCAGGAGTTCATCAAGAAGATCAAAGAAGAAGAAGAGACTGGTGGGAGCTAAGCATGAACAAAATATAAGGTAGAATAATTAAGCATTTGCACAGGCATCTGACTGACTTGAAGTAAATAGTAAGTTTACAAAATATAGATTGTATTATATATTAAAAAAACAAAACAAAAACAAAACAAACAAACAAAAAAAAACTATGATGTACAAAGTTGTTAAAAATTTTGGAGTTAAGTTGGAAAACTACAGAGGAGAGTTAATGTTACGTCATTAAAAGCAGTAGAGTTAGGGTGATTGGGAGGATGAAGAAGGAGTGGCTTAGGCTGTTCCCCGTGGGTGTGGAACGGTCGATGGCTATATCTGGAGACAGAATTTTTCTTTTAATTTTGGGGGGTTTGCCACAAGTGTGGGAAGGGGAAATTTGTTTGTGTGTAGTTTGTAGGATGAATGTTCAACCACTCATGTTTTTGCTTCTCTGTATGAGCATGTTTACACTGCAAGGTAATCCCAAACTCTCTATTGATCATGGACCAAAGTGTTAATCTTAATTTAACTTCATGGAATTGCAGAGGTCTACAAAATTTTAAAAAACTTAAACAAGTTATGAATAAAATAAAGGACATGGGTTCAAGAATTGTGTTTTTACAAGAAACTCATCTGATAGAGGAGGATGTTAAAAGAATTAGGAGTAGATGGCAGGGAAGTGTATTCACCTCTTCATTTTCATCCCGAGCCAGGGGAGTTATGACTCTCATACATAAATCAGTTCCTTTTCAAGTGAAAAATGTAATTGGAGACAAATTTGGAAGATATGTAATCATTCAAGGTTCTTTGCTATTAGAAAATATAAATCTTGTGAACTTATATGGTCCCAATATAGATGATCAGAAGTTCTTTGCTAATTTATTTCTCATCTTATCATCACTTACAGGGCAACATATAATAGCAGGGGATTTTAATTGTACATTGAATCCAGGTGTGGATAGATCAACAGGACTGGATTGTATGCACATTGGATGTAGGATGACTATTAATCATTTTATGAAAGAATTGAGATTGTTAGATATATGGAGAGAAATGAAACCACAAGTTAAAGCCTATTCTTGTTATTCCAGTACCTACAAGACATTCTCACGTATTGATTATTTTTTGATTTCCACAGAATTAAGGTCCAAGATTCAAAACTGCTTTTATGATAACATCGTGATCTCTGATCATGCACCCTGTTGTCTAATATATGTAGATAAAAAATTGACAAAGGAATCAGGTAGATGGCAATTTCAGCATAAATGGCTTCAGGATGAGGAATTTGTCAAGTATATAGAAAAACAGATAGACGAGTTCTTTGACATCAATACTACACAAACATCAGCATGTGTAAAGTGGGAGGCTTTCAAAGCTTTTTTTTTTTCCACAATATCTTTATTGAACCTTTTTTTTTTTTTTTTAACAAACATGATACAAACAATCAAACACTAACACTAAAGTACTACAAAAAAAAAAAATGCACTAAAAACACCAACAACCACCAACAAAATCAAGTCTTCAACAATGCTCGGCTGCACGGTGGCGCAGTGGTTTAGCACTGTGGCAGCACAGTTTTATCCTTGGCCGGGGGATCATGAGATCGTGGGTTCGATCCCAGCCCCCGACCAACAGTGAGCTGTGTGGAGTTTGCATGTTCTCCCCGTGTTGCGCGGGTTTACTCCGGGATTTCTCCGGTTTCCTCCCGCATACCAAAAACATGTAGGTTTAGGGCGCTCGCGCACGCAGCGACCAGCAGCCGGTGGCTTGTCACCAGACTGCAAACCAAATCTACCTACGGGTACAAATAAGTAACAAAAAAAAAAAAAAAAAAAAAAAAAAAAAAAAAAAAAATGCTCCTCTGTTTAGTCTAGACAATCCAATACATTAGTATACATATTATGTTCACCAGTTTGGAATTTACAAGGTCCACACACATCATTCACCTTCTTCTTCAAGAGTTATGTTTAAATTTTTTACATAATCAATAAAAGGTCTCCATATATTCTCAAACACAATTTCCTTTGATTTTAGTATATATGTTATTCTTTCTAATGGAAGGTTTGTTAACATCTGTCTTAACCACTGAGTCACATCTGGTCTATGAGTCTTTTTCCATAATAGTGCAATACATTTTTTGGCATTAAGCAAACTGAGGTCTATGAATGTTCTTTCACTTTTATTAAAATTATGCTTTTCTGGGTACAGACCCAACAAAAACAGTTTAGGATTCAATATGATTTGTTTTGAGATTATTTTTTCAATTGTTACCCTCACCTCTTCCCAAAACATTCTTATTAATCTACATTCCCATAAACAATGAAATAGGGTTCCTTTACTTTCCATGCATTTTGTGCATGTATCTGGTATATTTTTGTTATATCTATTTAACTCCTCCGGTGTAACATACATCCGCATTAACCATTTGAAATGTATCAATTTAAGGCGTGCATTTATTGATTTGGTTTGAGCTTCTGTACAAGCCAATTCCCATTGTTCCTCTGAAATTTCAATTTGCAGATCTTCTTTCCAGTAGTTTAATCTTTTCAGTGAATTTTCACTTGAAGATAGTGTCAATGAGTTATAAAACTCTGAAATAATACCCTTTCTTTTACTATCTTTCATCATCATTTTTTCCAAGGATGAATAAATAGGTCGAGTGAGAGCTTTATTTTGATTTGATCGAATAAAGTTTCTAAGTTGAAGATATTTAAAAAAATGTGTTCTATTGAGATTAAATTTGATCCTCAGCTCTTCAAAAGACATAATGTTGTCTGCACCTGGCAAATATAAATCCTGAATCTTTTGTATCCCTTTTAAATTCCATACTTTAAATACAGCGTCCGCTCTCCCTGGTTTAAAATATTGATTACCCCATATTGGACTAAATTGTGACAATAACTGTGGTTCTTTTAAATAGTTTTTAGCTTCACACCATATTTTGATCATATGCTTTACAAATGGATTTTTAACTTGTTTTTGTAATTTTTTTGCCGAATCTGAGTATATGAATATGGGAAGAGGTAAAGGTAAATTGTATGATTCCATTTCAGTCCAGTGAGGGAGATCATTTGATGAAAAATAATATGTCATAGACCTCAGTTGTGCCGACCAATAATACAACATAAAATTTGGACATTTCAGACCTCCACGATCAAATGGTAAATATAATAAAGACAAACGTAATCTAGCCCTCCTGTTGTTCCATATAAATTCCACTAACTTTTTTTTATTCTTGAGAATAGATCTAAAGGTGGTGATAAGGGAATGTATTGAAATAAATAAAGTATTTTAGGTAAAATATTACTTTTAAGTATATTGA
Organism: Pholidichthys leucotaenia; assembly: GCA_020510985.1. Taxonomy (NCBI): domain Eukaryota; kingdom Metazoa; phylum Chordata; class Actinopteri; order Cichliformes; family Pholidichthyidae; genus Pholidichthys; species Pholidichthys leucotaenia. The sequence continues at coordinate 223,095,907 of CM035844.1, forward strand.
TTCTCCCGATCATCGACATTGGTAGTGACATCCATCTCTGAGTTAACTCACTGATATCTGACATTAAGGCTTCATAGTTGACACTGGCGACTGATTCTAGCTTAGGCATAATTTGGATTCCTAAATATTTAAACTGATTTACAACATTGAATTGATTTACCTCAGGGGCTGAGTAATTTCTCTGGGTCTCATTTAGCATTAATATTGAAGATTTAGTTTTATTTATTTTATATCCTGATATTTCCCCAAAATTCTTTATTAAATTCAACAAGGTTGGAATTGATTTTTTTAGATTCGACATAAACAAAATTATATCATCGGCGTACAGGGAGATTTTATGTTCTGTTGGTCCAACTTTAATTCCATATATTTGTGAATGTAAACGTATCGCTATCGCTAAAGGTTCAATTGCCATAGTAAACAGTAAAGGTGAAAGTGGACAGCCTTGTCGACATCCTCTATTGATTTTTATTGGTTTTGAAATATTGTTATTTGTTAGGATTTCTGCTGTAGCATTATTGTATATTATTTGAACCCATTTTATGAAATTATTTCCAAGTCCAAACCTTTGTAGGACTTCAAAAAGAAAGGGCCATTCAACTCTATCAAAGGCCTTTTCGGCGTCCAATGATAGGAGAGCTGTATCCGGTGCTTCTTTATTAAAATAAATAATATTAAATAGTCTTCTTACATTATGGAAGCCTTGTCTACCCTTTATAAAGCCATTCTGATCTCGATTAATAATATTTGGTAAAATTTCTTGTATTCGTCTTGCTAAAATTTTACAGATTATCTTAAGGTCGGCGTTTAATAGGCTTATTGGTCTCATATTTTCACATTTATTAGAGGGCTTACCTGGTTTTGGCAGCAGTATAATTAAGGCATTATTTATGTATGATGGTAAATTATTATTTTGAAATGCTTCTAAAACCATTTCCAAAAAAGGTTTTATTAATTTATTCTTAAATTTTTTATAAAGGTCAACTGGAAGACCATCTGGTCCTGCACTTTTTCCTGATTTCATATTATCAATGGCTAGCCCAACTTCTTCTTGACTAATTTTAGACTCCAATATCTCCCTGTTTTCATTTGGAATACACGGTATAGATAGTTCATTCAAAAACCCATTTAGTTTTGTTAAATCAGGTTCATTTTTGGTATCATATAATTTTTCATAGTAATCTCTAAAGGCTCTATTAATTTCTAAAGGATCTATAACTACCTGTCCATTACTTATAATACTGGTAATTGGTGTTTTAATTTCCAATTGTTTAATCTGCCATGCTAATAATTTTCCTGATTTTTCACCTTGTTCATAAAAAGATTGTTTCAATCTTAGAAGACTCGAGGCAGCTCTATTCGCTGATTTTTTGTCGTATTCAGCTCTCAAAATCAGTAATTCATTCTCCAACCTTGGGTCACTTCCTGCATACACTTTTTCCTGAAGATTTTTTATTTTATGTTCCAATTTAGCTCTCTCCTCTCGAGTCTTCTTAGATTTTGATCCTGTATAACTAATAATATGTCCCCTAATAAAAGCTTTGAAAGCCTCCCACTTTACACATGCTGATGTTTGTGTAGTATTGATGTCAAAGAACTCGTCTATCTGTTTTTCTATATACTTGACAAATTCCTCATCCTGAAGCCATTTATGCTGAAATTGCCATCTACCTGATTCCTTTGTCAATTTTTTATCTACATATATTAGACAACAGGGTGCATGATCAGAGATCACGATGTTATCATAAAAGCAGTTTTGAATCTTGGACCTTAATTCTGTGGAAATCAAAAAATAATCAATACGTGAGAATGTCTTGTAGGTACTGGAATAACAAGAATAGGCTTTAACTTGTGGTTTCATTTCTCTCCATATATCTAACAATCTCAATTCTTTCATAAAATGATTAATAGTCATCCTACATCCAATGTGCATACAATCCAGTCCTGTTGATCTATCCACACCTGGATTCAATGTACAATTAAAATCCCCTGCTATTATATGTTGCCCTGTAAGTGATGATAAGATGAGAAATAAATTAGCAAAGAACTTCTGATCATCTATATTGGGACCATATAAGTTCACAAGATTTATATTTTCTAATAGCAAAGAACCTTGAATGATTACATATCTTCCAAATTTGTCTCCAATTACATTTTTCACTTGAAAAGGAACTGATTTATGTATGAGAGTCATAACTCCCCTGGCTCGGGATGAAAATGAAGAGGTGAATACACTTCCCTGCCATCTACTCCTAATTCTTTTAACATCCTCCTCTATCAGATGAGTTTCTTGTAAAAACACAATTCTTGAACCCATGTCCTTTATTTTATTCATAACTTGTTTAAGTTTTTTTAAATTTTGTAGACCTCTGCAATTCCATGAAGTTAAATTAAGATTAACACTTTGGTCCATGATCAATAGAGAGTTTGGGATTACCTTGCAGTGTAAACATGCTCATACAGAGAAGCAAAAACATGAGTGGTTGAACATTCATCCTACAAACTACACACAAACAAATTTCCCCTTCCCACACTTGTGGCAAACCCCCCAAAATCAAAAGAAAAATTCTGTCTCCCGATATAGCCATCGACCGTTCCACACCCACGGGGAACAGCCTAAGCCACTCCTTCTTCATCCTCCCAATCACCCTAACTCTACTGCTTTTAATGACGTAACATTAACTCTCCTCTGTAGTTTTCCAACTTAACTCCAAAATTTTTAACAACTTTGTACATCATAGTTTTTTTTGTTTGTTTGTTTTGTTTTTGTTTTGTTTTTTTAATATATAATACAATCTATATTTTGTAAACTTACTATTTACTTCAAGTCAGTCAGATGCCTGTGCAAATGCTTAATTATTCTACCTTATATTTTGTTCATGCTTAGCTCCCACCAGTCTCTTCTTCTTCTTTGATCTTCTTGATGAACTCCTGCGCCTCCTCTGGGGTCTTGAAGATGTGGGTTCTGCCCTCATACGTGGTCAGCAGTCTCGCAGGATAGATTACACCATGACGAATCCCAAGGTTGCGCAGCTCCTTACGTACGGGATCAAACTGCTTCCTCAATTGTTGGATTCCTGTGGCCAAATCTGGGTAGAACCGCACCTGCTGGTCCTGGTGTTTAATCTCTCCTTTAGCACGTGCAGCGTTGAAGATCTTCATCCTGTCTCTGTTGCTAAGAAACTTCATAATTAAGGTCCTCGGCGGTCCCTTATCTCTCCGTGGGCCAATACGATGTGCTTTTTCCAGAACCACTGCTGATTGCAACTCCTCGCTGCCCAGCACCTCCGGAATCCACTTTTCCAGAAAGGAACATACGTCCCGACCTTCTGATTCCTCTGGAAGACCCACCTGCCTCAAATTATTCTGTCTCGACCGAGATTCCAAATCCAAAATATTATCTTCCAGAGATTTATTTTTTTTTTCCAAAGTGCGCACCTTTAATTGAAGACGGGTGACGTCATCTTCAGCACTAGCGAGACGGAGCTCCATCTGCGCCGTTCGTTCTACACAGTCACCCAATTCCTTTCTTATTCCTTCCAACGCTGTCATAATCCCATCAAATCTAGAGGAAAAGTCCGCTCTCATTGAACTCATGGCAGCCATCAGCGCATCTGCGCCATTCCCCGCAGAAATCGCACCGCCGCCAGCCTCCTCCGCCATATATGGAGCCTTGTTTGCTGCGTCACAGACCTGAAAGTCCGTTAATTTGGACTGTTTCGGCGGCTCGCTTTTTCCTTTTCCTGGTTTTCCAGCCTTAGGCTTCGCCGACATATCCTCGCTCAAATGCTGGGATACGTTCTGTCCCAAATGAGAGAGTTATTTGCCGATTTTTTTCTCCAGGAGCAGAGCAGAGCGAGACACGTCCGTCCTACGTGGCAGCCATAACCGGAAGTCGCTTTCAAAGCTTTTATTAGGGGACATATTATTAGTTATACAGGATCAAAATCTAAGAAGACTCGAGAGGAGAGAGCTAAATTGGAACATAAAATAAAAAGTCTTCAGGAAAAAGTGTATGCAGGAAGTGACCCAAGGTTGGAGAATGAATTACTGATTTTGAGAGCTGAATACGACAAAAAATCAGCGAATAGAGCTGCCTCGAGTCTTCTAAGATTGAAACAATCTTTTTATGAACAAGGTGAAAAATCAGGAAAATTATTAGCATGGCAGATTAAACAATTGGAAATTAAAACACCAATTACCAGTATTATAAGTAATGGACAGGTAGTTATAGATCCTTTAGAAATTAATAGAGCCTTTAGAGATTACTATGAAAAATTATATGATACCAAAAATGAACCTGATTTAACAAAACTAAATGGGTTTTTGAACGAACTATCTATACCGTGTATACCAAATGAAAACAGGGAGATATTGGAGTCTAAAATTAGTCAAGAAGAAGTTGGGCTAGCCATTGATAATATGAAATCAGGAAAAAGTGCAGGACCAGATGGTCTTCCAGTTGACCTTTATAAAAAATTTAAGAATAAATTAATAAAACCTTTTTTGGAAATGGTTTTGGAAGCATTTCAAAATAATAATTTACCATCATACATAAATAATGCCTTAATTATACTGCTGCCAAAACCAGGTAAGCCTCTAATAAATGTGAAAATATGAGACCAATAAGCCTATTAAACGCCGACCTTAAGATAATCTGTAAAATTTTAGCAAGACGAATACAAGAAATTTTACCAAATATTATTAATCGAGATCAGAATGGCTTTATAAAGGGTAGACAAGGCTTCCATAATGTAAGAAGACTATTTAATATTATTTATTTTAATAAAGAAGCACCGGATACAGCTCTCCTATCATTGGACGCCGAAAAGGCCTTTGATAGAGTTGAATGGCCCTTTCTTTTTGAAGTCCTACAAAGGTTTGGACTTGGAAATAATTTCATAAAATGGGTTCAAATAATATACAATAATGCTACAGCAGAAATCCTAACAAATAACAATATTTCAAAACCAATAAAAATCAATAGAGGATGTCGACAAGGCTGTCCACTTTCACCTTTACTGTTTACTATGGCAATTGAACCTTTAGCGATAGGGATACGTTTACATTCACAAATATATGGAATTAAAGTTGGACCAACAGAACATAAAATCTCCCTGTACGCCGATGATATAATTTTGTTTATGTCGAATCTAAAAAAATCAATTCCAACCTTGTTGAATTTAATAAAGAATTTTGGGGAAATATCAGGATATAAAATAAATAAAACTAAATCTTCAATATTAATGCTAAATGAGACCCAGAGAAATTACCCAGCCCCTGAGGCAAATCAATTCAATGTTGTAAATCAGTTTAAATATTTAGGAATCCAAATTATGCCTAAGCTAGAATCAGTCGCCAGCGTCAACTATGAAGCCTTAATGTCAGATATCAATGAGTTAACTCAGAGATGGATGTCACTACCAATGTCAATGATCGGGAGAATCAATATACTTAAAAGTAATATTTTACCTAAAATACTTTATTTATTTCAATACATTCCCTTATCACCACCTTTAGATCTATTCTCAAGAATAAAAAAAAAGTTAGTGGAATTTATATGGAACAACAGGAGGGCTAGATTACGTCTGTCTTTATTATATTTACCATTTGATCGTGGAGGTCTGAAATGTCCAAATTTTATGTTGTATTATTGGTCGGCACAACTGAGGTCTATGACATATTATTTTTCATCAAATGATCTCCCTCACTGGACTGAAATGGAATCATACAATTTACCTTTACCTCTTCCCATATTCATATACTCAGATTCGGCAAAAAAATTACAAAAACAAGTTAAAAATCCATTTGTAAAGCATATGATCAAAATATGGTGTGAAGCTAAAAACTATTTAAAAGAACCACAGTTATTGTCACAATTTAGTCCAATATGGGGTAATCAATATTTTAAACCAGGGAGAGCGGACGCTGTATTTAAAGTATGGAATTTAAAAGGGATACAAAAGATTCAGGATTTATATTTGCCATGTGCAGATAACATAATGTCTTTTGAAGAGCTGAGGATCAAATTTAATCTCAATAGAACACATTTTTTTTAATATCTTCAACTTAGAAACTTTATTCGATCAAATCAAAATAAAGCTCTCACTCGACCTATTTATTCATCCTTGGAAAAAATGATGATGAAAGATAGTAAAAGAAAGGGTATTATTTCAGAGTTTTATAACTCATTGACACTATCTTCAAGTGAAAATTCACTGAAAAGATTAAACTACTGGAAAGAAGATCTGCAAATTGAAATTTCGGAGGAACAATGGGAATTGGCTTGTACAGAAGCTCAAACCAAATCAATAAATGCACGCCTTAAATTGATACATTTCAAATGGTTAATGCGGATGTATGTTACACCGGAGGAGTTAAATAGATATAACAAAAATATACCAGATACATGCACAAAATGCATGGAAAGTAAAGGAACCCTATTTCATTGTTTATGGGAATGTAGATTAATAAGAATGTTTTGGGAAGAGGTGAGGGTAACAATTGAAAAAATAATCTCAAAACAAATCATACTGAATCCTAAACTGTTTTTGTTGGGTCTGTACCCAGAAAAGCATAATTTTAATAAAAGTGAAAGAACATTCATAGACCTCAGTTTGCTTAATGCCAAAAAAATGTATTGCACTATTATGGAAAAAGACTCATAGACCAGATGTGACTCAGTGGTTAAGACAGATGTTAACAAACCTTCCATTAGAAAGAATAACATATATACTGAAATCAAAGGAAATTGTGTTTGAGAATATATGGAGACCTTTTATTGATTATGTAAAAAATTTAAACATAACTCTTGAAGAAGAAGGTGAATGATGTGTGTGGACCTTGTAAATTCCAAACTGGTGAACATAATATGTATACTTATGTATTGGATTGTCTAGACTAAACAGAAGAGCATTGTTGAAGACTTGATTTTGTTGGTGGTTGTTGGTGTTTTTAGTGCATTTTTTTTTTTTTTTGTAGTACTTTAGCGTTAGTGTTTGATTGTTTGTATCATGTTTGTTAAAAAAAAAAAAAGGTTCAATAAAGATATTGTGGAAAAAAAAATTTTTAATTCAAACAGAAATGTGACTTTTGGGGTGAGTTTTTAAAAATTATAGTTTTAATGATCTTTTCATTATTTCAGAAGAAAAAGTCACAACTTCATGAGAAAAGTCACAAAATAAAAAAGGTCTAAAAATTAAAAAAAACATCAAACTTCATAGATTTGTGACTTTTCTCTCATAAATTTATGACTTTTTCTTGTAAATTTGAGAACTTTTTGTTAATTTACAAAAAAAGGTCACAGATTTATGAGAGAAAAGTCCCAAACGTGAGGAAAAAGTCTGAAATTAAAAAAAAAAAAATCACAAATGTGCAAGAAAATTTGTGAAAAAAGTTACACGACAACAAAAAGCTGCCAAATTTCAACAAAAATAGTCTCAAATTTGCAAGTGAAAAGTCACAGATCTATGAGGAGGAAAAAACTAAAAGAGAAGAGTGTCAAAAAAAATTGTACAAACAACAAATGCAAATTAATTAAACGTCTCCAATTTTATGAGGTAAAAGTCACAAACTTATGGGTCAAAAGCGGCATATTAAAAAAAATCTCAAAATTAAAAGAAAAGCAGTCACACACTTGCAAGCGAGAAGCAACATATTTAAAAGAGAAAAACCACATGTGGAATTAAACAGATGAAGTTGCAAATTTGCTTTAAAGAAATAATCAGAAAATTGTCAATTGTCAATAAGAGAAAAGTTGCAAATCTGTGTGTTGGAAAAAAGGTGAAGATTAAAGGAAACTTGTACTGGTCATCATAACAACATTAATCCTGCTTTAGGTATTACTTATAAACCAAAATGTGTTTATTCAGTAAAAATAAGCCCCTAGAGTCAGTACGCTGAATAATTTTATCCCATGAAAACTGCTCGGTTACAACCAAATGGGAGCAGCCATTGCCGGCCAGAAGTGACGTACAATCGTTGTTTCTGGCTTTACCGCAGACGAGTAAATGTGTTCAGCAGACGCTCGGTGGGTCGAGATCCGAGTTGAAAACGGTGCAAAATCTGCACGGATATATACTGCACAAACCGTCCTTGGAAATGGCCCTCATTGACGGCATGATCCGCAGTTACCTCCGAGGACCGGCAGCTGAAGGGGACCTGACGAACAGGCAGGTTCCCAGTCAAGCAACTTCAGAACACGTTGAACAAATCTTGATATACTAGAATTTTATTTCATTAAATTGTATGCGGGTTGCATATAATTATTTGCTTGCACATGGTTGTAAAAAAATGACATAAAATTTTGATGTTAACACTTTGTTGACTGCTATACTGCAGCCCAGTCAATCGCACAAAGCAATGACTGAAACTGGCCATGGAGGAGACAAGATGTCGCTGACCATGACTGACTGACAGAGCAGGGACTTAAAACTTGCGTGTATTTGAGAAGGAATCATGACCAGAATTACCGGACAGAGCCACTAGTATTTTATTTGATTCTATGAAATGCGCTTTTGATTAAAGTTCACTACAGGTACCCTTCAATGAGAAAAAACATATTAAAGAAAAAATCAAAAATGTGTGAGTGAAAAACTAAAAATTTGCTGGAAAAATGTGAAAATTAACGGGAAAAAAAGCCTGAAATTAAAAAGAAAAATGTCTCTATAAATAACTAGAAAATAATGGAAATGCAAGAAAAAGGTGACAAGGAAATAAAGTGTAAATTTACTGGGGAAAAGCTGCAAATTAAAAAAGAAAAAAATTATCCAAGAGAAAAAGTATAAAAAAAAAACAAAACAAGAAAATGTCAAATTTGCAAGAGAAACGTCACTAACTAAGTCGAGATGATGATGCCTATATGTTTAAACAAACAAAAAAACATTATCAGCTAATATTACAGAGTGCATTTCACAAATTTGGGGTATAGTTTGGACGTTTTTTTCCCGGAAAGGTTGAGAGTAGAAAGGAGTAGAAAATCTGCTGATTGATGGGTAAGGAAAAAAAGGAGAAAATATTTCACTCCACAGATACAAAAGCACAGGTGCAACTTCTTTTAAGGTTAGAAAAAAAATAAATATATATATATATATATATTTGAAAAAAAAAAAAGGCAGGAAGCGGCAGCGGCAGTTCCCAAAAACATCAGATGGCAGCAGCACGAACACAAAACAAAGACAGAACACAGGTGCAGAGACGGAGATGTGAAAAGAGTCCATTGGTGCTGACTGGAAATGTCCTCAACGTTTCTTTACTGGCAACGTGTGAACAGATGGTAACACTGCCAAAAATAATCAAAACGAGTTCTCGTCTGACTGTGAAGGTTTAGGGACTGGTTTAAAGGTGAAGCTGGAGGGTGGATTCAATCAAAATACTCCGTTTTAAAGCCTCTTATCTCTTATTCCACCATCTACTACTCTTCTTTGCTCAGAACACCACAAGGTTTAATTACTGCAGTACCATTTTTCACACGGGGAAGGAGCCCTCCACAAAAGGGGATGTTTTTATCCAGCTCAACAAACAAGACGTTTAGTGGCTAAGCTAGCAGATTTCTCTCTCAATTTTCACCTTGCAGCTTAATCTCAAAGTCGGTAAAAAAAATCCCAGCTATGCCTGCTAAGACCAGCTAAATGTTAGCAGCCAAATCTACCCAGCTACCATAGCCAAAACATAACAAAATAAGCCAAAATGGTGAGAGATGCATAATGCACTGTAGATTTACACCAAAGAGCCATAAAATCCCTGGTCACACTGATTTGCATCACTGTTAGCTATGCTAACAATTCTGGTAACCATATCTTGCCAGGAAAAGAATAACATAATAGGCCAGAATGACACAAGATATACATAATTGACTGTGAATTAATGAACAAGCTGGTCTAGTATAAGATAAGATAAGATAAGATAAGCCTTTATTAGTCCCACAACGGGGAAATTCCAGGATTGCAACAGCACAGGGATAGCAACACTCAGAGCAACAATCAGAAGGCAAGAAAAAAAAAAAAAAAAAAAAAAAAAACAAGCAAGCAAGAGCAGCTAATATACTGTACATATGTACATATTACTATAAAATATATATACACACACACACACACACACAGACACACAGTGCAGAGCATTGTAGCTGGATGGAATAAATATATGAATATATGACACACAGTGCAGAGCATTGTAGCTAGATGGAATAAATATGTAAATATATAAACACCCACAGTACGGAGCATTGCAGCTAGGTGGAATAAATATGCAAGTATATAAACACACACAGTGCGGAGCAATGTAGCTAGATGGAATAAATATATAGATATATAAATATAAACACACCCAGTGCTGAGCATTGTAGCTAGATGGAATAAATATATAGATATATAAATATAAACACACCCAGTGCAGAGCATTGTAGCTAGATGGAATAAATATGTAAATATATAAACACACACAGTGCAGAGCATTGTTGCTAGGTGGGATGAAACAGCATAACCGTCTATTTAGTTATCCTACATGGTATGATTATGTGCCCATACATATTCTCACCCTCCATAGCGACCGGTATGTTCCTAGTTGTATGCCGGAGAGGACCATTGTGTAAGTCTATTGCATCTTTTGCATTCAAAAAAAACTATTAGTTTGTTACGTCTTTTTGCTATCTCTGCGAGCAGCCCTGCTTAGGTTGTACAGTCTGACAGCTGTTGGTAGGAAGGACCTACGAAACCTCTCGGTTGTGCACCTGGGATGATGTAGCCTGCTGCTAAATGAGCTCCTCAGTGCATCCAGTATGTCCTGCATAGGGTGGAACTCCGACTCCAGCAGAGATGACAGTTTAGCCACCGTCCTTCTCTCTCCTATCTCCTCCATCGGATCAAGGCGTTGCCCCAGGACAGAGCTAGCTTTCTTAATCAGTTTGTTCAGTCTCTTCCTATCGGCTGCAGTGATGCCACTGCCCCAGCAGACCACTCCAAAAGTGATGGCTGATGCCACCACCGTGTCATAGAATGACTTCAGCAGCGCCCCTTGTACACCAAAACACCTGAGTCTCCTCAGCAGGAACAGCCTGCGCTGTCCCTTCTTGTAGAGTGCGTCAGTATTGTGTGACCAGTCTAGTTTATTGTTCAGATGAATACCCAGGTACTTGTAGGATGTCACCATCTCGATGTCTGTTCCCTGTATATTTACTGGTGCTGTGAGGGGCTGCCCATGCCTGCGGCAGTCCACCACCAGCTCCTTAGTTTTCCTCGCGTTGATCTGGAGGCAGTTCCGATGGCACCAGTCCACAAAGTCCTGGATAAGCCCTCTGTACTCAGCTTCATCTCCGCTGGAGATGAGACCAACGATCGCAGAGTCATCAGAGAACTTCTGTAGATGGCAATGTGTTGTGTTGTGTGAGAAGTCCGCAGTATAAAGAGTGAACAGGAAGGGAGCCAGCACCGTTCCCTGGGGGGGGGCCCCCGTGCTACTGATGATCGTGTCGGAAACACAGTCCCGGGTTCTCACAAACTGAGGCCGGTTCGTGAGGTAGTCCAGGATCCATGATGACAGGTGCTGGTCCACCCCTGCGCGCAGCAGCTTGTCCTTCAGGATCATCGGTTGGATGGTGTTGAAAGCACTGGAGAAGTCAAAGAACATGATCCTCACCATATTCCCGGGCTTCTCCAGGTGGGACAGAGAACGGTGAAGGAGGAAGATCACCGCATCCTCCACCCCAATGCCATGCTGGTAGGCGAACTGAGTGGATCCATCGCTGGTTCCACCAGGGGGGCGGAGATGAGCAAGGAGCAGTCTCTCCAGGGTCTTCATCAAGTGGGACGTCAAGGCCACCGGTCTGAAGCTGTTCAGGTCTTTGGGGTGGGAAGTTTTTGGTACAGGTAACCACACAAGATGTTTTCCACAGCTGTGGTACCCTCCCCATTTCAGGCTCATGTTGAAGATATACGTCACAATCCCACACAGCTGGTCTGCACAGGACTTGAGGAGCTTTGCGCTGATGCCGTCCGGTCCCGACGCCTTCCTCGCCTTGATCTTCCTCAGCTCCGTCCTCACCTGGGTCTTGGTCAGGGTCAGGATGGGGGGCTGTGTGTTGGGAGTGGGGGGGGTGTCGGTGGAGTGGGGGAGTGGGTAGCAGGACTTGATTTCTTAGAGGCAGCAGTGGTTGTTGTGCAGACAGGGGGGAGGGCGGTTGGTCAAATCTATTGAAAAACAGATTCAGGTTGTTCGCCCACTCCCTGCCCCCCGTGGCCTGGGGGGAGGTATTCTGGAGCCCCGAGATGGTTTTGAGGTTTCTCCAGACCCCGCTGATGTCGCTCTGTTGCAGCTTGTCCTCCATCTTCTTCCTGAAGCTGTCCTTGCCTTCTCTGATCTTTCTCCTCAGCTCCCTCTGTATGGACTTCAGCATCTCCCTGTTCCCCGACCTGAAGATCCTCTTCTTCTCTCTCAGAAGTGTTTTTATCTCAGGGTTGATCCAGGGTTTGTTGTTTGAGTGACGCCGTATGGTCTTGGTGGAACGGATTTGTCCACACAGAAGCTGAGGTAGCCCGTGAAGGTGTGAATGAGGCCATCGATGTCCTCACCATGTGGATCGCAGAGCTGCTTCCAGGCAGTGGCTTCAAAACAGTCCTTTAGAGTGTCCATTGTCTCCTCAGACCATAACTCCACAGTGTGCATGGCCGGAGGTTGTCTGTGCACTAGGGGTTTGTACACCGGTCGGAGATGAACCAAGTTGTGGATCCGATCTCCCAAGTGGGGGGAGTTGTGATGAGGTGTACGCCTCCTTAGTGTTTGCGTAGAACAAATCCAGTGTTTTATTGTCTCTAGTGTGGCATGTGACATACTGGTGAAAGTGGGGCAGAATGGGAGACAGTGAAACGTGGTTGAAATCGCCTGAGATGAGGAGAAGAGCATCTGGGTGTTCTGTCTGCAGCCTGCTGGTTACTGAATGGATGACGTCACGCGCTGTCCCAGCGTTCGCCGTCGGATTTGCATAACAACAATGCAGATCACGTGTGAGTGTTCTCTCGGGAGATATGTAGGCCTCATGCTAACAGCTAGCAACTCAATGTCTTTGCTGCAGTGTCGTTGTTTAACAGTGATATGTCCCGGTCTACACCAGTTGTTGTTAACATACATTATCACTCCACCGCCCCTAGTTTTGCCACTCTCTGGTGTTCGGTCAGCTCGTATCATGTGAAAACCCTCCAGCTCAATGTTAGCATCTGCTGCTAGTTCAGTTAGCCACGTCTCAGTAAAACAAAAGGAGAGAGCACTCCCGGTAAGTGCTATCATAACGGGAGATAGCCGCTAGCTCATCTAACTTTCCCAGTATCGACCGTACATTTCCCATGACAACAGATGGAAGGGAGGGTCTGTACCTTATATTTTTTGTCCTCCGCCTTACTCCAGCCCGGCAGCCGCGGCGTTTTCGCCTCAGTTCTCTCGTATGTCGAGTTTTCCAGTGGGACCGGGGTGGCGGTTAAATGCTAGCAGCTCTCCCTGTTGTATCGTATCCTGCTATAAACAGTGGCTCCCGTCCACCGGCTCAGGAGACATTTGGGACGATCTGTGTGTCCGTGATATAAGTGGGGTGAAAAAAAAAGTGATCAAAAGAGAGAGGAAGGGAAAAAAAACTCGGAATCGAGCCGCTGTTGCAAAAGGCAGCCGACTGGTGTGGCGCCGAGAGTATGGCAACTACAATTTACAAAAACGAGCCATAAAATCCCTGGTTGTGATGATTTGCCTCACAAAGCTAGCCATGCTAACACGACATGCCGATACCTGTGTCATGTCTGGAAAAAAGTAACAAAATAACCAAAATGACGTGAGATAAATAATCATGGATTAATAAGCACATGGGCAACAGAGAAGAGCTCTAAAAACCACAACTGGGCTGCTAGCTAGCTTGCTATCTAAGCTAGCTGCACTGTTGCTATGTGAGCTCAGAGGCTCAGTGGGAAACTTCGTCTTCTCTTCTGAGAAAGTGTGTACCAGATTATTAAGGAGGCAGGTCTTTTAAGTAATGACATGACAACATCATAGAAAAGAACAGCCAATCAGAACGAGGCATTTCAGACAGACTTGTTCAATCTGAGGATAATTTGCGCGATACCTCCAGCACCAGCAAGATCTCTACCACAGATCTGTCAACCTCAAGGAGGCCTTCGACAAAGTATGGCAAGTGGCCTTGCAGTCTACCATGAGGAAGTACATCATCAATGCCAATCTTGTCTGAGTGGTCAAGCAGCTGTACGACAAGGCCTCAAGTGCTGCTCTTCTGAATGGCAACAAAGGCAACTGGTTTCACACCACTGTTGGAGTATGTCAGGGATGCCTCCTCTCTCCCACCCTTTTGAAGGTCTTCCTGGAGAGGATCATCAAAGAGTCCTTGACAGATCATCAAGGCTCAGTTTCCATTGTAAGAAGGACCATCACAAACCTCACGTTGTGCAGATGACATCAATGCGTTGCGGGGAGTGAAGATGAGCCAGCCAGTTGGCTGAACATCTGGAGAAAGCCGCCTCTGCATTCAGCATGGAGATTAGCATCAAAAAGACCAAGCTCATGACAAACACCACCCAAGGCATCTCATTGGAAATCAAAGGGAGTGGGACCTTCAAATACCTTGGTTCCATCATATCTGATGAAGGGCTCCAAACCTGAAGTTGTGACAAGGATTGAACAAACAACAGCCATACTTGCAAAGCTCCAAACCATCTGGAGACACAAGAACATCAGTTTGCACTCTAAGATCCCCTGTAATTTCCCAGTTTGGGATCAATAAAGTACATCAATCTATCCATCCATCCATGAGCCACCTGATGTGCTCCCTTGGCCTGTCAGTATTCCTATACGCTCAATAAACCTGGACGCTCACTGCAGAGCTCCAAAAGAGAATACTGACAACAGGAATGAAGCGCTGTAGGAAGATCCTGGGTATCCACTACACAGATCATGTGATAAATGACGAGGTCCGCAGGAAGATCCAAGAAGCAACAGGACCTCACGATGATCTTGTTATGGATTTTTTTTATTATTGTCTGTTCATTCTGTCTTCTGTAATCATTAATGGCATTACACCCAGGACTTTTCCTATGAGACAGTCAGTGTGGATCCAGCCCAGCCTTGAAGCCTTGAACACTGCTGACTCAGCATTCTCAAAACAATGCTTATCTGTTTGGTCTATTGTATTAAAACTCTCTGCTCTGCTCTGAGACTTTGAATCTTCTCCTGTGGCACCCGCCTGCGTGCGGGACACAACATTTTTTCCTTCTTGGCCAACAGTAAAATAAATACCCAGTAAGGCATTTTGACTCTGCACCTTATTTATTACATTTATTAATATAAAAGAAAATCCACAACAATCTCATCACAACTGTGAAGAGGCGCAGGCTGAGAAATTTTATGGGCACATACAGTGGGGCAAAAAAGTATTTAGTCCAGCACCAATTGTGTAAGTGTCTCCCACTTAAAGATGAGGAGAGGTCTCCAATTTTCATCATAGGTATACCTCAACTATGAGAGACAAAAGTGAAAAAAAAAATCCAGAAAATCACATTGAAGGATTTTTAATGAATTAAATGGGTAAATTCCTCAGTAAAATAAGTATTTGTGTCACCTACAAACAAGCAAGATTTCAGGCTCTCACAGACCTGTAACTTCTTCTTTAAGAGGCTCCTCTGTCCTCCACTCGATTACCTGTATTAATGGCACCTGTTTGAACTCGTTTTCAGTATAAAGCAGCACATGTTCCACAACCTCAAACAGTCAGACCTCAAACTCCACTATGGCCAAGACCAAAGAGCTGTCAAAGGACACCAGAAAACAAAATTGTAGACCTGCACCAGGGCTGGGAAGTACTGAATCTGCAATAGGTAAGCAGCTTGGTGTTGAGAAATCAATTGTGGGAGCAATTATTAGTAAAACGGAAGACATAACAGGAGACCACTGATAATCTCCCTCAATCTGGGGCTCCAACGCAAGACCTCACCCCGTGGGGTCAAAATTATCACGAGAACGGTGAGCAAAAATCCCAGAACCACATGGGGGGACCTAGTGAATGACCTGCAGAGAGCTGGGACCAAAGTAACAAAGGGCCTACCATCAGTAACACATCCTACGGCGCCAGGGACTCAAATCCTGCAGTGCCAGACGTGTCCCCCTGCTTAAGCCAGTACATGTCCAGGCCCATCTGAAGTTTGCTAGAGAGCATTCGGATGATCCAGAAGAGGATTGGGGAGAATGTCATATGGTCAGATGAAACCAAAATAGAACTTTTTGGTAAAAACTCAACTTGTCGTGTTAGAGGAGAAAGAACACCATACCTACTGTGAAGCATGGGTGTGGGAAACATCATACTTTGGCTGTTTTTCTGCAAAGGGACCAGGACGACTGATCCGTGTATAGGAAAGAATGAATGGGGCCATGTAACCGTGAGATTTTGAGTGAAAACCCCTTCCCGCCAGCAAGGGGCAATTGAAGATGAAACATGGCTGGGCCTTTCAGCATGAAAATGATCCCAAACTACACCGCCCGGGCAATGAAGGAGTGGCTTCGTAAGAAGCATTTCAAGGTCCTGGAGTGGCCTAGCCCAGTCTCCAGATCTCAACCCCATAGAAAGCTTGGAGGGATGTTGAAAATCTGTGTTGCCCACAACAGCCCCAAAACATCACTGCTCTAGAGGAGATCTGCATGGAGGAGAATGGGCAAAATACCAGCAACAGTGTGTGAAAACCTGTGAAAACTTACAGAAAACGTTTGACCTCTGTCATTGCCAACAAAGGGTATATAACAAAGTATTGAGATGAACTTTTGTTATTGACCAAATACTTATTTTACTGAGGAATTTACCAATTAATTCATTAAAAATCCTTCAATGTGATTTCTGGAGTTTTTTTTCCCTCATTTTGTCTCTCATAGTTGAGGTTATACCTATGATGAAAATTGGAGACCTCTCCCATCTTTTAAGTGGGAGAACTTGCACAGTTGGTGGCTGACTAAATACTTTTTACCCCACTGTAGTCACACTCATTGGGCCTTGCAAAAACCACCTTGCAAGGGACAGTCAGAGGAAAACCGCAGAGAGGAGGACAGGAAAAAAAGGTGGGAAGATGATGTTCAGGGGGTGGACTGGCCGAGATCCAGAGAGCTGTGGAAAACAGAGGGCAGGTGAAAAGGCTGGTGGGTATCATCTTCACAAGGCACCCCAATGACCATCTCTGGAAGTCAAGGAAGGGTGGAGTCCTACGTTTTTGAAGGAGAGGAGAACTCTTGTGCAGGGAGGACTTTGGGCAGGAGTCATATAGACGTCATAAAAATCCTACAACAATGCATCAAAATAAAGTGACTTTAAAACCCACAAAGGCAACATTTTACACAATATGGACCCTCTGATTAATTGATTCACAGCACTAACACTAACACTAACACAACAGTTGTTTTTCCCCTTGAGTGGTTTGGATCTTACGTTAGATGTCCTTCATGATGGGGCAGGGAAGGTGATGAAGAGATACGCGGTGCCACCACGGCATGATCGAGTCCCCCAGGAACTCCATCCTCTGGTTGTGACCCCTGTATGAGAGCAAGAAAAAAACAGAGAGGGAGGTAAACGGCTGGGAGAGGAACGGAACACTAAAACACAAGGTTATATAGAAGGATAAGGGAAAAGGGGGGAATGAAATGGTTGAGTGATGCAAGGAAGCTTTTGTTTGTTGGGGGGGGGGGCATTTCACATGAGGTCATTCGGCTACACATCAACAGGACATGAAAGGCATCGCGCTCTCTCAAAAAATCCAGCAGGCTTTTTTTAAAGACTTTTTGGCACTGACGGCGGAGTCAGCCAACATGCATTTCACGGGGCAGCCTGTGGGAACAGCTGACAGCTTCGGTGACAACTCTGAGGCAGCCTGAAGTAAGCGAAAACTCTCCGCTTTGATTGTAATTCAAATATAAAGGTGTGTCATGGGGGGGGGGGCAAACACAAACTCAGGCGCACCTGCAGGAGAGCCTGTCAAAACTCCTAAGCCCACAAAAGCAGCAACTGTGCAAAAACATCTTTTAACCCTCAAACGATTTCTAGGAAAAAAAGCTCACGGCAGCACTGTGATACTGTACAACGGCTTCCTGGGGTGGCGAGGGGCAGGGGGAGTAAAGAAACTCCAAACACAGCGTTAGACAGTGCACAACTCCACTATAATGGTCACTAATTAAACAGAATTATAGATTAGCTTTGCAGATGGTGGGAGGAAGAGTTGGGCAGGGTGGGCATCCACCGGGGAGGTGCGCTCGGAGCTCCATGTGGAAGGGGAAGTCTGAAGATGAGAGGGAAAGATACAGGAGGAGAAGACGACATCAAAGAGGGAAAAAGAGGTCGGAGTTTATTGTCCAATTTTTGGCGCCTCTGCCTTTTACAAGCGGCAGCACGTCAGAGGTTAGGACTTCATAAAACTGCAGTTAGAGCACATTTACAGGGGTGGTGGCCGGAAATGATTCTGATCACTGTTTATTCTCCGTTTCTTTTCGATTGATCAGCTGTTTAGATTCAAAGATTTTATTTGTCAATACTAGTATACATACAAGACATACAGGAGAATTGAAATGCCATTTCTTTCTCTTCAGTGCTGTGTGCAATATAAAAAAAGGAATAAGGCTGGAAAAACAACAACAGCAGTTTATGTACAGTAATGCTACCCGTAGTGCAAATAAAGATAAATGATAAAACCCAGCAATCCTATACACAGAAAAAGATAGAGCAATACTTGTAGTTGCAAGTTTGATGCGGTAATGTGCAGATAGTGACAGACTGGACTGCACATGATAAGTATTGCAATAACAGACAGCAGCAGGTAAGGCATTTGTGCAAATGCTTGCAGTAAGGTGCAGAGACATACAGCAGCAGATGTATTATTGTTGGGGTACCAGTCTTTCTGTGTAAACAGCTGATGTAGTTAATGTGCAGGTGAAGTGTGTTATGGTCCGGGGGGGGAGGGGGGTTCAGGGTCCTGATGGCCTGGTGAACAAACAAACAAGCGGGCCCAGAGGCTCCGGTACCTTTTCCCCAAGGGCAGGGGGCTGAAGAGGAAGCGTGAGGGGTGGGAGGTGTCACCTGCAATGTTGATGGCTCTGCAGGTGAGACGGATGAGGTAGATGTCTGAGAGGGGGGGCACCGATGATCTTGCTGGCAGCTTTCACTGTGCGCTGTAGTGTCTTCCGGCAGTAGATGGTGCAGCTTCCATACCACACCATGATGCAGCTGGTGAGGATGCTCTCAATGGTACCCCTGCAGAATAAGCACATGATGAGGGGTGGGACTCATGCTCTCCTCAGTTTGCGGAGGAAATAGAGGCCGAGTTTGAGCCTTCTTGGCCAGTGATGTGGTGTTGTTGGACCAGGAGAGGTCCTCAAAGATCTGCACCCCCAGGAACGTGGTGCTGCTCAACCTCTACACAGCTGCTCCATTGATGATCAGAGGGGGATACTGTGTGTGTCCCCTCCTGAATTCGACCACAATCTCCTTGGTTTGTTCACATGTTCAGGAAGAAGAGATTATTGTCTTTACACCACTGGACCAGTTCGCTCACCTCATTTCTGTAGTTGGCCTCCTCATTGTTGGTGATAAGGCCCACCACCATCACGTTGTCCGCAGGTACACAGTCATGGGTCAGCAGGGTGAAGAGCAATGGGGCTGAGCGTGCACCCTTGTGGGGCTCCTGTGCTCAGTGTGATGGTCTTGGAGGTGTTGCTGCCAACCCACACGTTCTGTAGCCTCCCTGTGAGAAAGTCCAGCACCCAGTTACAGAGAGAGCTTTTGATTCCCAAGTGTCTGAGTTTTTGTATTAGGTGCTGGGGGATGATTGTGTTGAATGCCGAATTGAAGTTCAAGAACAGCATTCGCACATAGGAGTTCTTTGAGTCCAGGTGGGTGAGGGCTGGATGAAGAGCAGCAGAGATGATGTCTTCTGTGGATCTGTTTAACCTGTATGCAAACTGAGACGGGTCATGGGCGGGAGGGAGGATGAACTTGATGTTCTCCATGACCAGCTGCTCTAAGAACTTCATTATGATGGAGGTCAGTGCTAAGGGCCAACAATCATTGTAGCTGGATGGGACGGGCGTCTTTGGGACTGGTATTATGGTGGCAGTTTTGAAACTCTTCCGCCTTTCCTCTGCCATCCAGTCACTGCCATCCTAGTGCCATCCAGGTGGATCGTCACTTGTGGTAACGTATCGTCACTTCCTGTTTTGCTGTCTGTCTGTGTGGTTTGCTCTCCTCACTCTCCTGAGCTTTTGGGTTAGCCACTAGCTATGGCTACTAGCTCTCCTTCCTCTCCTCCTCTGGTGTGCTCTCTCTGTCAGATGTTTAGCTACACCTCTACCTCTTTTAGTGATAACAGTAAATCTAATAAATGTTGTCTTTTTGAGGCGCTCAAGACGAGGTTGTCTGATTTGGAATCCCGGCTCCGCTGCACTGAAACACCGTCTGCGCCAGTTACTCTTGACGGACGCCCCTTAGCTGCAGCGGAGCTAGCTAGCATAGCTAACCCCATTAGCGGTCCTCCGGCTCTCCTCAGCAGCGAGGAGACTGGGTGGGTGACGGTGAGAAGGAAGCCTAGTCGCAAAGCCCCGGTACACCTCCAACCTGTTCACGTTTCTAATCGTTTTTCCCCGTCAGCGACACACCCGCTGAGGAAAAAACTCTGATCATTGGCGACTCTGTAGTCAGAAACGTCAACCTAGAGACTCCAGTGGCCATAGTCAAATGCATTTCTGGGGCCAGAGCAGGCGACATCGAGTCAAATTTGAAAATGCTGGCTAAAAGTAACTGTAAATACTCCACAATTGTTATTCACGCTGGCATTAATGACATCCGTCTCCGGCAGTCGGAAGTCACGAAACTTAATGTAGAATCGGTGTGTGACTTTGCAAAAACAATGTCGGACTCCGTAGTATTCTCTGGGCCCCTCCCCAATCTGACCAGTGATGACATGTTTAGCCGCTCATCATCCTTGAACCGCTGGCTGTCTGTGTGGTGTCCTGCAAATGACGTGGGCTGCATTGACAATTGGAGCTCATTTTGGGAAAAACCTGGTCTTATGAGACAAGACAGCATTCATCCCACTTTGGATGGTGCTTCTCATTTATCTAACAATCTGGCATCTTTTTTATCCAAATTTCCAAAACCTTGACTACTCAGAGTTGGGACCAGGAAGCAGAGTCGCAGTCTTACACGCCTCTCTGCAGCTCCTCTTCATCCGCCACCCCTCAACGTAGCCCCTGTCTACCCCATCAGAGAATCACTGTCTGCTCCCTCCAAAGTAAATAAAAATATAATATATAAGCATCGCAAAGTGATTAAGCAAAAAATTGGTAAAACTCAAATTAAACATAAAGCCTCTAAATTGAATGATTTGGCCTCTGTTCCTCCTCATAATTTAAAAATTAAATGTGGTTTATTTATAGATCCTTTAGAAATTAACAGAGCCTTTAGAGATTACTATGAAAAATTATATGATACTAAAAATGAATTTGATTTAACAAAACTAAATGGGTTTTTGAACGAACTATCTATACCGTGTATTCCAAATGAAAACAGGGAGATATTGGAGTCTAAAATTAGTCAAGAAGAAGTTGGGCTAGCCATTGATAATATGAAATCAGGAAAAAGTGCAGGACCAGATGGTCTTCCAGTTGACCTTTATAAGAAATTTAAGAATAAATTAATAAAACCTTTTTTGGAAATGGTTTTAGAAGCATTTCAAAATAATAATTTACCATCATACATAAATAATGCCTTAATTATACTGCTGCCAAAACCAGGTAAGCCCTCTAATAAATGTGAAAATATGAGACCAATAAGCCTATTAAACGCCGACCTTAAGATAATCTGTAAAATTTTAGCAAGACGAATACAAGAAATTTTACCAAATATTATTAATCGAGATCAGAATGGCTTTATAAAGGGAAGACAAGGCTTCCATAATGTAAGAAGACTATTTAATATTATTTATTTTAATAAAGAAGCACCGGATACAGCTCTCCTATCACTGGACGCCGAAAAGGCCTTTGATAGAGTTGAATGGCCCTTTCTTTTTGAAGTCTTACAAAGGTTTGGACTTGGAAATAATTTCATAAAATGGGTTCAAATAATATACAATAATGCTACAGCAGAAATCCTAACAAATAACAATATTTCAAAACCAATAAAAATCAATAGAGGATGTCGACAAGGCTGTCCACTTTCACCTTTACTGTTTACTATGGCAATTGAACCTTTAGCAATAGCGATACGTTTACATTCACAAATATATGGAATTAAAGTTGGACCAACAGAACATAAAATCTCCCTGTACGCCGATGACATAATTTTGTTTATGTCGAATCTAAAAAAATCAATTCCAACCTTGTTGAATTTAATAAAGAATTTTGGGGAAATATCAGGATATAAAATAAATAAAACTAAATCTTCAATATTAATGCTAAATGAGACCCAGAGAAATTACCCAGCCCCTGAGGTAAATCAATTCAATGTTGTAAATCAGTTTAAATATTTAGGAATCCAAATTGTGCCTAAGCTAGAATCAGTCGCCAGTGTCAACTATGAAGCCTTAATGACAGATATCAATGAGTTAATTCAGAGATGGATGTCACTACCAATGTCGATGATCGGGAGAATCAATATACTTAAAAGTAATATTTTACCTAAAATACTTTATTTCAATACATTCCCTTATCACCACCTTTAGATTTATTTTCAAGAATAAAAAAAAAGTTAGTGGAATTTATATGGAACAACAGGAGGGCTAGATTACGTCTGTCTTTATTATATTTACCATTTGATCGTGGAGGTCTGAAATGTCCAAATTTTATGTTGTATTATTGGTCGGCACAACTGAGGTCTATGACATATTATTTTTCATCAAATGATCTCCCTCACTGGACAGAAATGGAATCATACAATTTACCTTTACCTCTTCCCATATTCATATACTCAGATTCGGCAAAAAAATTACAAAAACAAGTTAAAAATCCATTTGTAAAGCATATGATCAAAATATGGTGTGAAGCTAAAAACTATTTAAAAGAACCACAGTTATTGTCACAATTTAGTCCAATATGGGGTAATCAATATTTTAAACCAGGGAGAGCGGACGCTGTATTTAAAGTATGGAATTTAAAAGGGATACAAAAGATTCAGGATTTATATTTGCCATGTGCAGATAACATAATGTCTTTTGAAGAGCTGAGGATCAAATTTAATCTCAATAGAACACATTTTTTTAAATATCTTCAACTTAGGAACTTTATTCGATCAAATCAAAATAAAGCTCTCACTCGACCTATTTATTCATCCTTGGAAAAAAATGATGATGAAAGATAGTAAAAGAAAGGGTATTATTTCAGAGTTTTATAACTCATTGACACTATCTTCAAGTGAAAATTCACTGAAAAGATTAAACTACTGGAAAGAAGATCTGCAAACTGAAATTTCAGAGGAACAATGGGAATTGGCTTGTACAGAAGCTCAAACCAAATCAATAAATGTACGCCTTAAATTGATACATTTCAAATGGTTAATGCGGATGTATGTTACACCGGAGGAGTTAAATAAATATAACAAAAATATACCAGATACATGCACAAAATGCATGGAAAGTAAAGGAACTCTATTTCATTGTGTATGGGAAAGTAGATTAATAAGGATGTTTTGGGAAGAGGTGAGGGTAACAATTGAAAAAATAATCTCAAAACAAATCATATTGAATCCTAAATTGTTTTTGTTGGGTCTGTACCCAGAAAAGCATAATTTTAATAAAAGTGAAAGAACATTCATAGACCTCAGTTTGCTTAATGCCAAAAAATGTATTGCACTATTATGGAAAAAGACTCATAGACCAGATGTGACTCAGTGGTTAAGACAGATGTTAACAAACCTTCCATTAGAAAGAATAACATATATACTGAAATCAAAGGAAATTGTGTTTGAGAATATATGGAGACCTTTTATTGATTATGTAAAAAATTTAAACATAACTTTTGAAGAAGAAGGTGAATGATGTGTGTGGACCTTGTAAATTCCAAACTGGTGAACATAATATGTATACTTATGTATTGGATTGTCTAGACTAAACAGAGGAGCATTGTTGAAGATTTGATTTTGCTGGTGGTTGTTGGTGTTTTTAGTGCATCCTTTTTTTCTTTTTTTTTTTTTTGTAGTACTTTAGTGTTAGTGTTTGATTGTTTGTATCATGTTTGTTAAAAAAAAAAAAAGGTTCAATAAAGATATTGTGGAAAAAAAAATGTGGTTTATTAAATATTAGGTCTCTAACTCCCAAGTCTCTGTTAGTCCATGATCTGTTAATTGATCATCAGATTGATTTAATTTCCCTTACAGAGACTTGATTAGGGCAAGAGGATTATGTTGGTTTAAATGAATCAACTCCCTCTGGTTATTTAAACTGTCAAAATCCCAGAAGTTCTGGTTGTAGAGGAGGAGTAGCAACAATTTACCATTCCAAATTACTAGTTAATGTAAAGCAAAAAACATGTTATAATTCCTTTGAGGGCCTGGTCCTCAGTATTGGGCACTTTAGCAATTTTAGGTTAAACCCAATTTTATTTGCCATAGTTTATCGTCCCCTATCAACCTATTTAGAATTTTTATCCAAATTTGCTGATTTCTTAGCTGATTTAGTGCTGAAATCTGATAGAATAATTATAGTAGGGGACTTTAATATACATGTGGATGTAGATAGTGACTGCCTTAATGTGGCATTTAATTCAATATTAGATTCGATTGGGTTTTCTCAGAAAGTAGGAAATTCTACTCATTACCTCCACCATACATTGGACCTTGTTCTGACATATGGCATAGAAATAGAAAATCTTGTAGTGTCTCCTCATAACCCTGTACTGTCAGACCATTGTCTGTTAACCTTTGATTTTACTATTTCTGACAATTTGGCTCCTAAAGAAAAATATTATTACAGTAGATGCCTCTCAGATGATGTTGTTACCAAATTTATGCAGATTGTTTCCTCTATGCCATGTGTCAACACAACGGAAATAAGCTATAGACAGCTTGCTCCTTCTGTAATTGATAACATGGTGGATAGTGTTACAGCTTCTCTGCATCAGACTCTACACTTGGTGGCCCCCTTAAAAAAGAAAAAGTCTAATCAGAGATTTCTAACTCCTTGGTTCAACACAGAAACTCGTAGCTTAAAACAGAAGACTCGTCAATTAGAAAGAAAATGGCACTCCACTAATTTAGATGAAATCTATTTAGCTTGGAGAAATCATCTTTTAATTTATAAAAAATCTCTTAGAAAAGCTAGAACGAGTTATTATTCTGCATTAATAGAAGAGAACAACAATAATCCCAGGTTTCTTTTCAGCACTGTAGCCAGGTTGACAAAGAGTCAGGACTCTGTCAATCCTAGCATTCCCTTAGAGCTTACTAGTCAGGACTTTATGAACTTTTTCAATAATAAAATTTCATCCATCAGAGATAAAATCAATCAGATTCTTCCCACAGTTAATTTAAATACTGTAACTACTACAACTCCTTCAATTGATGTCTGTCTTGATGAGTTTACTCCAATCGACCTTTGTGAGTTAGACAAAATAGTTTCCTCATCCAAACCTTCAACTTGTCTTTTAGACCCTATTCCTACCAGGTTATTTAAAGAAGTCTTCCCACTTATTGGTAGCTTTATTCTTCATTTAATCAATTCTTCATTAACTTTAGGCCATGTACCGCAGGCTTTTAAAATGGCTGTAATTAAACCCTTACTCAAAAAGCCAACGCTAGATCCAGGAGCTTTAACTAACTATAGACCAATCTCTAATCTCCCTTTCATTTCAAAAATCTTAGAAAGAGTTGTTGCTACGCAATTATTTGACCACTTGTAGGGAAATGGTTTACTTGAAGAGTTTCAATCTGGGTTTAGAATCCATCATAGTACTGAAACAGCCTTAGCGAAGGTCACTAACGACCTCCTCATCGCATCTGATAATGGACTGGTTTCTGTACTTGTCCTTTTAGACCTTAGTGCAGCTTTTGATACTATCGATCATAATATTCTACTTGATAGATTAGAACACTATGTTGGACTTAATGGAACTTTGTTGCAGTGGTTTAGATCTTATTTATCTGATAGGTTCCAGTTTGTTCATGTAAATAATGAGTTTTCTTTCAAATCAAAGCTTAGTCATGGAGTTCCACAGGGATCTGTGCTAGGCCCAACTCTTTTTAGTTTATATATGCTTCCGTTAGGCAACATTATTAGAAAGCACTGTATACATTTTCATTGTTATGCAGATGACACACAATTATACCTGTCAATGAAGCCAGATGATAGTAATCAATTAGCCAAGTTAGAAGCCTATCTTAAGGAAATCAAAGCTTGGATGACTTGTAATTTCCTGCTATTAAATTCAGATAAGACTGAAGTCATTCTTGTTGGTCCAAAAAACCTTAGAAATACCTTTCCAAATCAAACTTTCAGTTTGGATGCGGTTACTCTTTCTCTTAATAGCTCTGTGAGGAACCTTGGAATTATTTTTGATCAAGATCTGTCCTTCAATTCACATATTAAATTTGTTTCTAAGACTGCCTTCTATCATTTGCGTAATATTGCCAAGATTAGGAGCATCTTGTCCCAAAGTGATGCTGAGAAACTGATCCACGCTTTTGTTAGCTCGAGATTAGATTACTGTAATTCTTTATTATCAGGCTGTCCTAAAACATCTTTAAAAAGTCTTCAGCTGATCCAAAATGCTGCAGCAAGAGTTTTAACAGGTACTAGAAAGAGAGATCATATCTCTCCGGTTCTGGCCTCCCTTCATTGGCTTCCCATAGAGTTTAGAATTAAGTTTAAAATCCTTCTTCTTACTTACAAAGCTCTAAACAATCAGGCCCCTTTTTATTTAAAAGATCTGATACTACCGTATTATTCTAACAGAGCACTACGCTCCCAAAATGCAGGATTACTTGTAATACCTAGAATCTCCAAAAGTACAATAGGAGGCAGAGCCTTCAGTTATCAAGCTCCTCTCCTGTGGAACCAGCTGCCAATCTGGATTCGGAAGTCAGACTCGATCTCTGTTTTTAAGAATAGGGCTAAAACCTACCTTTTTGATATAGCCTACAATTAGGGAGGGATCATGTGCTTCTGAACCCTCCCTTAGTTATGCTGCTAATAGGTTTAGTCAGCCGCAGGACCTCCAATAATGCATTGGGCCTCACTCCTTTCTTCACTCTCAATGAAATATTTTTTTTTGCTGGTCGTTAACATCTGTTTGTTCTCTCCTATAGATTGAGACCCCATCGTGCTGTTTGCTCTCTACATGTCTGTTCTTTTCATCTTCTCTGTCCCCTCACCCCCCAGCCAGTCGCAGCAGATGACTGCCCCTCCCTGAGCCTGGTTCTGCTGGAGGTTTCTTCCTGTTAAAAGGGAGTTTTTCCTCTCCACCGTCGCCAAGTGCTTGCTCACAGGGGATCACCTGATTGCTGGGGTCTTTCTGCAACTGTGGGGGTTCCCCCTACAGTTGATAGTGCTATGAGAGGACTGTTGTTGTGAAATGGCGCTATATAAATAAAGTTGAATTGAATTGAACAGCTTGACTCAGGGAGATGTTGAAGATGTTGGCCAGGATATTCTTGAGCTTCTTCACACAGTCCTTCAGAACACGACCTGGTATGTTGTCTGATCCAGCTGCCTTGGGTGGGTTGATCCTGGAGAGGATCCTCTTCATACTAGCCGGATTCAGACTAATAGCTGGCTCATCTGGGGGAGGAGTGGTCTTCTGTGCCGATGTGCTTTTTGTGCTTCAAAGCGGCCAAAGAAGTCATTTAAGTTGTTTAGCAGTGTGATGTCACTCGCACAGGTCTGAGGTGGAGGTTTGTAGTTGGTGAGGGTCTGTATGCCACGCCAGAGAGAACGTGCATCTCTGGTGTTGCTTAAGTGGATATTTTCTTGCTGTACTGCCGTTTTGCCTCCGATGTCCTACCCACCGCCATCAGCGAGAGGAGTAAAGCACTAAAGAAACTCTACCAGGCCATCAGTGAGACATAAACAGTGCATCCAGATGGATTCCTCATCACAGCAGGAGACTTCAACCATGCAGATGTAAAGGTCCTCCTACCAAAACTACAACAACATGTGGACTTTCCAACAAGAGGAGACAATTTGCTGGACCTGGTGTACACAACTCACAAGAGAGTGTACAGAGCCCCACCCGGGGTCTGTCTGATCACATCACCAATTTGCTAAGGCATGCATGCAGACCCAGAGTGAAAGCAATCAGACCAACAAAAAAGCAGGTATGTGTGTCGTCAGAGGGGGCCTCGGATGTTGTGGAAGACTGCTTCAGCACTACAGACTGGGACACTTTCAAGCATGCAGCCACTGACAATGGACACAAAAACATAGAGGAATACACCGAGGTTGTTGTAGTGTACATAGCTAAATGCACTGATGATGTCACACACTGCAAAACCATTAAATGGCAACCACTTCAGCATCTCTGGTGTTGCTGAAGTGGCCGGATATTTTCTTGCTGTACTGTCATTTTGCCTCTTTGTTCACAAGAATTCATCTGCTCTCCCATTGTTTTCTATCTTCCAAGTAAGGCCCAGAGCCTGTCATGCTCTGTGAATTATTTTTTTTTAAAATTTTATTTAAAGTTCACTTTTCCTTATTTTAATCGTTTTCTTTAAATTGTCATGTAAGAAGATTACGTTTGATTTTTTTTTTTTTTTTTTACGCTTAAACCAACTCATTTAAACCACAAATATTGGAAGAAGTGGATTTGTGGTGTGTTTTTGCCTCAGTTTGAATTTCTGATGGGACTTTGTACAATAAACCAATTCCTTCTTCAGAGCATAAAAGAAGACCGCAGCCAGCCTGCTGAAGAACCAGCCCTTTGTGATCTCGGGAGTAGGCCATAACCGTGGTAAGGAGCCCGTCTGCCAGTATTCCAACAGAACCCACGCTGGTCCAGTTGAAACAGAATCCAGTGGACTGCCTGCTACCTACTGGGACACAATGATTCTGCTTGGCTGATGGTCTGTTGTTTAATTTAAACTTAATTCTTCAGAATATTCCTGGTATAAGTTCTTTGCACTTAATTTCACGCAAATCCCCGTCAGAATTTCAAAATGCATTTGTCTTTCATTACTTACTTGCGTCTTTTCAAGTAACACCATTTTCCATTTTTATAAATAGTTTAACCCCTTGAACTCTTTGAATTCCACGGGCGGTCACGTCTCTGCATCTTGGTGCATCTCAATGCGCACTGAAAAAAAAAAAAGCTGTATTTCCGGTCTTCCAGTACAGACACACCTTGTTACAACCTGAGAAAAAAGCTGTGTAATATATTCATTTTTTGTGGTATTTTTACAAAATTTTGACCTGAGCTTGAAAACATTTGGTTCTAAATTTCTGTTGTGCTTTCCAGCCAGTATCTGACAGCTGTATGTTATTTGCCAGCATTTGTATCTAAAAAAACACCCAGGCGAACTTTCTTGTTACTCAGTGGCAGGAGCACTTAGAGAGATTATGACTGTTTTGCCAAAAAATTCAGTGTTTTCTTTTAAATGAGACCAACCCCATGAAGATGCTGCAAAGGGTTGAAGAACAGCTTTTGATTTACTTTGGGCATGTTATTTTTAGGCGTTTTTAGGGAAGTTGAACTGAGTTCAACAGGTTAATCATCATTTTCTTCATAAAATTGTATCCACTTTTCTTAACCAATGCTATCTTATGGCTTTCCAATTTCCAGTATACTGACAAGTTAAACTAGGGTTCTTTGGTTCCACAAATGTTTGATAACATGAGACAGTAACTCAGTCTATGATGCCCATGATACATGTTGAATTCTCTGTTTTAAAGTTATCCAAATATGTTAACCTATTCTGACATTTTTTTTATTAAACTACTGAAAGACATATGGGAGTTATTGTTTGATTTCATGTCCATCTTCTTGATTATCAGCAGACAAGAACTCACAAGGGTTTTTTATTTTTTAGACTGATTCATAATTGGTACAAATGAAGAATTGTTAATAAAATTGCCCATTATCTGGACTGGTGCCTTATGAGGATATGAGTGTCATGAAAATAAATCTTCATCCCTACTCACATTCATATTTACATTAATACTTGTACCAACAAATAAAACACCTATAAAACCCCATAAATCCACTACATTGCCTCAGAGAAGTAGTGATGTTTTCTAAAATCATGCAAGTGCCCAGATCTCCTGACCTTTGGCCTTGACATTGATCTTGAGGACAGCCTGAATGCAGACCCTCCTGAGGATCATTGAGTGAGTTTGGTGAGCATCAGGGCAAATTCTTGTGAAATGTGGACAGAAGGACTGACAGATGAACGGATGGATGATGGACACCATGTCAGTGCATTAGCTCCTTTCAGCTTCACCGGAAAGAGCTAAAAAAAAAAAACAACCCACAAATTGCCAAGAAAATTTCAAATTTATGAAAACATTACAAGGACCTCCGTTAGGACCTCCAACAATGCAGTGGGCTCCACCGCTCCTTCACCTCTCACTGTAATATTTTTGCTGGTCATTAACATCTGCTGTTTCTCTCCCATAGACTGAGTCCCCTGTCATGCTGTTTGTTCTCTACACAGTCCGTTCTTCTTCCCTTTCTTCTTCCCATCCCCTCACCCCCCAGCCAATCACAGCAGATGACTGCCCCTCCCTGACCCTGGCTCTGCTGGAGGTTTCTTCATGCTAAAAAAGAGTTTTTCCTCTCCACTGTCACCAAGTGCTTGCTCACAGGGGATCGCCTGATTGCCGTGGGGTCTTTCTTCTGCAATTATGAGATTTTCCTCCTGTAGTTTGATAGTGCTATGAGATGACTGTTGCTGTGAAATGGCGTTATATAAATAAAGTTGAACTGAATTAAAGCCCTACTACAGCCATAGTCCCTACATTTAACATCCCTAGTATCACCCCCACACATCTACCCTTCCTTTTCTCTTTCTCCCTTCTAACACACCTTTTCCCCTCTCTTTCTCCTTGATCTTTGACCAACAGTAGTCCAATTTCTACTGGCACCCTGTCGGTTAACAGCCCCGGTAGTGGTCGTTGTTAACCCGGGCCTTGACTGATCCGGTATAAAAGTCTCATCTGTCATGATCCGCAAGTTTGATTTGGCAAAGGCTTTATGTTGGTTCCCTTCCTGACACAACCCTCACCATTTACTGGGCCTTGGAGTACATGGCTTGTGCATGTCTTGTGGATGGGTTAGCCACAGGGCAATGTGCGATGGACAGATGCACATCGCACAACATAATTGCCATAACATAAAGAACTGCAAATTAGTAAGATTAAAGTCATTATTCTCTACTCTAACTTTTTTAATATTTCTGGGAGTTGATGTTGATGAAAATTTGAATTGGAAAGAACAGACTGACTGGGTTAGCAGAAAAATCAACAAATTTCTTGGTATCATTAGGAGGATTAAGCATTTTGTTTCAACTGATTGCCTCCTTACTCTTTATTATGGTTTAATTTATCTTTCATATTGCAATATTGTTTGGGCAAGTACTTTTCCTATGACTCTTCATAAAATTCTGCTTCTTCAGAAGCAGTTTGTTAGAACAGAAGCTAA
Organism: Pholidichthys leucotaenia; assembly: GCA_020510985.1. Lineage (NCBI taxonomy): Eukaryota > Metazoa > Chordata > Actinopteri > Cichliformes > Pholidichthyidae > Pholidichthys > Pholidichthys leucotaenia. The sequence goes on from CM035844.1 coordinate 223,127,530, forward strand.
ATCACAGTGTCAAGCTTTTTCTGTTCCTTTGTTTCAGACCCTTCAGATTCCTAGCATTTATGACATTAATACTTTTCAAATTTGTGTTTTTATTTATAGAATATTTTCAAGTGAAGGAAATATTTCTGCACATTTAAAAATTAATGTAAATTCCCATATTCATTCTTACTTAACTCGTCAAGCTTTGCAGCTTCATCCTCCTAAACGCTTTACTGTAAGAGGTCAATTTTCATTAAGATTTAGGGGTTCTAAATTATGGAATATTTATTACCATCTGGTAAAAAAACTGCTCATCCATTAAGTGTTACAAAAAGTGCTTTAAAAACATTTATCTGCTGTCTTGTGACTATATAGTATTGTATTGATTTTAATGTTGCAGATTTATACACTCACATATAGGCATACATACGCCTTGTAAATTCTAATTGTGTATTTATTTTGAGCATCTTGTTTATGCTATGATGTTATTGGTTTGTTTTTATCGTTTGCTTTGGTGATATTGTGTTCTGTGTTTTCAATCTTAATATCTCATTTTCCTTCTTATTGGTTGCCCTAACTTCCTGTGTTTGGTCCAAAAGTCCAAACCTTTCTGAAAACTGCTTTCATACTCTAAACAAACGTCCAAGGTTCAGTTTGATCTGGATCAAGACCACCTCTTTTTGCTGAACCAATTTACAGCTCTGTGGTCTGGACTGTGATTCGGGGGAGGTTTCCTATCTAAAATTTTGGTCTGAATCAAACTGAAAAGTCCAGACCAAATGGGTTAGGTGGGAAAAACCCCTTACTCAAGTTATTTTTGAAGCGACTTCTCCTCTTTATAGTTACATAACTGATATGAATAAGATAAAGTTTCTTTTAACAGAGTACAGTTTCTGGCTACTCTACACACCTCTGTTGACAACAGATGCAAACAGGTAAAGGAGAGCATATATAAATGAAGACTGAGCATGTCACACCAGAGAGTTTAGAGAATGATCATCAAATAGGTGCAATCACAGACGACACAATTCGTTTCAGCTTTGGTAAATCACTTAAGTGAGACATTCGCTGGTGTTAAAGACAAAAAATAGCTCCTTTATATTAGCAAGGCACCCAATCTGGTTGGGTGAAGGTTTTCTAGATGGGACAATGACAAGTAAGGAGTGAGTCAGGGTGTGCTTGTTTCGCTAACTTTAAAAAAAAAAAGGCGGGGCTTGCCGGCTTGTGATGTCATAAGAACCAGGCAGTGAAATCTGTTTATTTCTTGAAGAGTTTATCCAAATAAAGGATATGTATTTTTTTTAGAATATTTAAATCATACACATGTGAGCCAAAGAAACAATTTATGAGGTTAAAACCCATAAAAATACACAATATGGGACTTTTAATCCACTGGAACTCAAAGATCAGAGAACAACTATGATGAGTTCACAGTTTCAGTAAAAACTTGGGGGAAAAACCCTACTCTTTTTTCCCTTAATTTCAGTGCTTCTTTGAGGTCTGGGACAGAGCTTCATTAGGAGTGAAGGGACACTGCCCGACGCACACTCCACATTAAAAATAATCACAGAGGTTTTTAATGAAAAGGGCTCTGCCATGGCTCATGAGAGCATGAAAAGCCGAGTTTGGAGTAGAGGGAGAGAGAGAAGCTCCCGGTTCACCCTCTACTTCTGCTACTGTACGTGTTAGCATACATACAGACTGTTTATCAGCTGAGAAGGAAAAGGGAAAGGTGCAGCACGAGCTAATTTCCCATCCAGTCGGAGGCAGAGCGAGGAGGGGAACAGCGGAGCGACAGTGAGAGATGAAGTGAAAAGAGGGAAAAGAGGAAGAGATAGAGCAGGTCAAAGAGGAATGCGACACAAAGAGCCGCTGCTTATTCTCTTCAACAGCAGAGCCACAATGCTCCAGTACGGTGGGGAGAAACTGAAGTAAAGTGTGCAGCCAAGGTCTCCATTCGCCTTGGACTTTGATCTAAAATGCCAGCAAAAAAACAAAAACAAAACAAAAAACAGCCACTCTTGAGAAGGAGGTGGCGACCGGCTCAAAAAATAAAGAGGGGTGCATTCCACTTTTTTTTAAAAATTTTCTGCTTCTTGGGTTAAATGATGTTCTTTCATACGAGCAAAATGACCCCTAAGACACAGTAGTGTGTAGGTGAAAGGGTCACATGAAAATGTTAAAATTGGTCCAAAGCACGGCTTAGATAATCAGAAATCTCAGGGATTCATCTAGCAAAGGAGCACTGAATAATACATTATGAATTACTATAGCATCCAAGCTGTTAAATAGTCATCTTGCTTGATTTTACTAGATTAATTAAAATTATTGTACAGAATATTAATGTGTAATTTTTTAAATAAATGTGGGTGAAATAACGCATTTAAAAAAAAATACACTGTACGGTCATTCCCTGAGGTGGTGTCGGCAGTGCTGACTGGTTTGTCTCAGTAGCTGGCTCAACTTAAAACAAGGGTAGGTTTTGTTTTTTTAGCGTTTAAATTTACAACACAATAAACAGATCCTGGGGTACTCAGGGCGACCTCATTCTGTGTGCATAAAAACCTCACTTAAAGCACACACACAGACACACACAGACACACCAGACCTAGCGTCAACGATTGCTCGCTCAAAAATATGAAGAGAGACGGTTTCTGCCAGAATGAGTGCAGAAAAACACACTTCAATATAAAGTGAATAAAAACTCTGAACTCACCATTAAGGTCAGAAGCTCTGGAAATCGATTAAGAATTGCTCTGTTTATTTGTACTTTTAAGGACTGAAATACAGTAATCCCTCGCTACTTCGCGCTTCACCTTTCGCGCCCTCAGTGCATCGCGGATTTTTCAAAAATATTCATCAAAAATTCAAAATTGAGAAATAATGGGCGGGCGCTAGCAGAAGGCAGGGAGACTACATTAGACCATCAGGTATCAACACGGAGAGCCGCACAACTCAAAAAATCCACCTCTCTGTTCGCTGTTCTCGTGTTGGCTCGGCTCGGAAATCTCGCAAGCTGATTGGCCGAGACGTTTCACCCCGCAAGCTGATTGGCCGAGACGTTTCACCCACCTCCTCTCCCTGCCGAGCACCCATGAAGGGAAGGAAGACCACATTTATTGCTCTTTATCGCTCGTGTTACGTAGTCTCGCAGTGTGGAACTTTTTGCTGTTCTCTTGTGCCATTTTGTGCGAAATAGTCTTCCCGTCGAGCCACTACGCCGCCTCCTGCAGCTTCTCCAGCTCTATCGGAAGCTGCCCTCGACGATCCTGCGCTTCTAGCACCTGACGATGAGGCGTCACCTGAGGAGCAGTAAAGCTCTCATTAACCTGTGCAGTAAATCATCTTCATCTTGCGTTACGTATCTTGTTATAAGAATAAAAGAGTTCTAAAAACATATTTATGTACACTTTATTTACATCCACGTATGTATGTACACGTACACACACACACGTATCATATGAGAGAGAGAGAGTGAGAGAATGAACGTACGTATTATTTATGGATGACGTCATTAGGGGTGACGCTACTTCGCGGTTTTTCACTTTTCGCGGTCAGTTCTGGAACCCATTAACCGCGATAAGTGAGGGATCACTGTAATTTGAAAAGTTACCTTCCTCTTTGATCCTTTCAAAATAAAACAGGAAATGTGACAACAGTATGAAAAATGGTAACTCTCCAGAGAAATTGTTCCCTTTATAATGAACTGAAAAAGAATATTACAAATGCATTCATGTTTTATGTTGCTCTGGCAGTATTTTTGTTTAATATAACTATCACAGGTATATTTTATGAAAAAATGCAATTAAAAGTTGCTTAAAATACTTCTTTTTCATTGTTTCTTCATTGTAATTTTAGCAATTAATCACAATTATAGAAAATGTGCAATTAATTAATTACATTTTTTAATCAATTCCCAGCCCTGCTTAAAATACAAAATTTATCCAATGAGGATTTTTAAAAATTAATAAAAAATTCCGGGACTAAAGGAGACATGATGAAAATTTTACTTTTTCAGTGCTTTTGTGACTCTATCTGGGTATCTAAAGTGGCTACCAACTGACAAACTGAAAAAAACACAACCCTGCCACTTTGTTAGGGTCAGCCTTTATGTCAGTACTTCTCTCTAAATGAGCCTTTTGTTTAGCTCCTGTAATGATGTGAGAGCCGGAGCTCACTGGAATGATACCACTCTCAGTTTCACCTCCAACCATTTTAACAACACTGGGAGGATCCCCATGAACATCCAAACCCACACCGACAGTGCTACTCTAGCTGCTAGCCTGCTACAGTTAGCCTGGTGACCATGGGTTATACTGCTATTTTCTTTAAATTTCAGTCACCACACTAGACATCCCTGTTCCCACCTGGTTTTGTCATCCCCAATCAATAATACATTCTGACTTATTTTGTTATAGTTTGGACATCAGCACATTGGCCCTCTAGCATCTTGGCTAGCCGGCCGAAGCTGGGGTGTTTCCCACCTTGGAACTTGCCTCAGCGGGGAAAAGCTGATAGATGACCAACTAACGCTAGATTAGCTGTCAGACCGCTATTGAATTTTAAAGCTTTTTTTCTATATTCTGTCTGCCCTCACTAGACATCAATGTTCCCACTTGCTTCACTCATCTTCTCGCTTATTATGTTATATTTTGGACATAACAGGCTGTCACATCAGCCCACTAGCACCTTGGCTAACTAGCCGTTAGGAGGGACTTCTGTAGATATTGAATAATTACGATGACAAGTTGATTTTCCATTATTCAGTGCTGGGTGATACAGGAAAATCGCAGAATTCTACATTTCATTCTGACATATATATTTGACATGTGAAAGGGGGAGAGAGTGTTAAACTCCCTTCTCTAAACCAGATGTAGACTTGGTGGCGTTCTCTCATGGCTAACACAAACAATTCACAGACGCATCACATTCTGCGTTAACATCTGCCTCCCATTTGCTCTCATGCTGATTTCATTCATAGTCTCACCATAAGTCAAAGTTCAACCTCACACCAGCTGAGGTCAGTGTGTCTACCGTTTTGGAGAGAGGGCGATACATTATCCCACCTAGCTTTAGCAGAGTTAGCAATTCACTCATTCCGTGTGGTTTCTGTAGTTTTTGTACCCAGGGACAGGTCATATCCTTTCATTCATTCACACCACACATCCCTGCCCCCAATAATGCTTTACTTGGGCTTTTACATAATCATCTTCAGCTGTTAGTTAGCTCAGTCTGTCTTCGCCATATGGAGCTAACAGCTAAACCAGCTACCATTAGCCTGTTCTGCTTCAATCAAACTTCTCACAGTGAGGGAAGAGGGAGGGTGGGGTGAACTGGGGCTCATAAGCAGTTACAGAAACATGCACTGAAATGAGTTGTTCTGATGAAGCCTGTCAAAATGGGTGCTGAAATAATTAAAGCCTGATGCATTTTGACCAAAGCATGTCACTGACATTTCATTAAAGCTTAAGGACTGTCAACATGTGGAAAAATGCACCATATGTCCCCTTTAAAAACTGCTGTCAGCTATAAAATTCCTGTTTGTTAATAACTATGAGAATGAAATGTCATCTCCTTACAAATGCAAAATCCACAAATATTTTATTTACTGATTTACGCCAACTTTCAATCTCGGGTGGCCTCCATCTATTCGATGAAATATAAATGTAGGAATAAATGTTTCAGATACCTTTCCCTCTCAGAGCAGCACGCTGAAACATATTTTCAGTAGATAAACGGTGAACACGAAGACAGATGGACTCTTTTTCCACTTACAGAAAGGTTCCTTCGCTGTGAGAGGTGATGGGAAGACTCATCGCCTGGGGGCCGCTGCTCTCCATTACTGCCGTCTTGATGGTAGCCTTCAAGATTCCATCGACCCTCATCCTCGCTTCTTTTTCTAGGTCAGGTTGTCCTCTACTCTGATGGGCTGAAGGTCTTCTCATCTGCTGCCAATCCGTTTTCACATTATCTGACCTTGTTCTTCTCTCTGACGTGGTGGCGTGACCTACTTCGGTGTAACCTTTGGCCGTTGTGGGCAACCACTGCTTGGTTCCTCCGTTAAAGTCAGTAGGGAGTATTTAGGTCAACACGCTGTCGCTACTAATGAGCTAATGGACGTAAGTTATCCTAAAAATGAAAAATTCTCTACTTTTATTTATTTTTTGTTCTGGAGAGAATCTAACAATCACACTGAGGGAAATTCTAAAACAAGGTAAAGACAGCAGATTTGCCAACACTAATTATTTCCAATTATTTTGTAAATTTGAGACTACTTTCACAATTTTTCTTTTAAAATCGAGACATTTTTAATTTTTCTTATAACCTTCTCTTTGTAAATTAGCATTTTGTCCCTCATAAACGTGCAATTTTTTTGGTGTGAATTTTTTTTTTTTTTTGTTACTTATTTGTATGCGTAGGTAGATTTGGTTTGCAGTCTGGTGACTGCAAATTGCACCTTTTTTGCAATTTCTCATAAATTTGCAACACTTTTTCACATACACTACCGTTCAAAAGTTTGGGGTCACTTCGAAATTTCCTTATTTTTGAAAGAAAAGCACTTTTTTCAATTAAGATAACTTTAAACTAATCAGAAATACACTCTATACATTGCTAATGTGGTAAATGACTATTCTAGCTGCAAATGTCTGGTTTTTGGTGCAATATCTACATAGGTGTATAGAGGCCCATTTCCAGCAACCATCACTCCAGTGTTCTAATGGTACAATGTGTTTGCTCATTGCGTCAGAAGGCTAATGGATGATTAGAAAACCCTTGTGCAATCATGTTAGGTCTGCAACGCTGTAATTGCTGCAAATGGAGGATTCTTTGACGAAAGCAAAGTTTGAAGGAAAAAATTATTATTTCAAATACAAATCATTATTTCTAACCTTGTCAATGTCTTGACTATATTTTCTATTCATTTTACAACTCATGGTGGTAAGTGTGACTTTTCATGGAAAACACAAAATAATTGTCTGGGTGACCCCAAACTTTTGAACGGTAGTGTACATCTGAAGCTTTTCCCAAAAATTTTACACTTTACTGTTATAGAGCTTTTTCTTGTAATTTTTGAGATGTTTAGAGATTATTTTCAAGTAAATTTGAGATGTTTTTGGGAATAAATTTGATTTCTAATAAACCTGAAGCTTTATTTAAATAAATTTTGTGAATTATTTCTTATTAATTTCATATACACTACTCACAACAAGTTAGGGATATTCGACTTTCGGGTGAAATTTCAGGATGCACCTGAAATGCACTATAACCTTTACAGGTGAACTTAATTTGACCTTCTCTAGCCTTCTAAATGCACATGTCCAACTGTTCAATGTTTCAGTACTTTTTGCATAACTTGCTGTTCTCTAACAAGGTGCTTAACGGCAAAATTCACAACAGGTGTTTGCTCTATGAATTGACCAATATATTTTCTGGTTCAATTAGAATTGGTATTTAAACAGTCCTCTTCATCATGCTGTTCACCTTTTGACATCATGAGACCAAGACGACACCTAGCAATTGCTCAACAGTACCTCACCATTGCGAGACTTTAAAAGGAACTCCGATTATATTGGCATGTTAGCTCTATATGCTTTATTTTTATGTTGGTAACATAACTATAATATAATTTTTTTGAAAATAATTCCCAGTTTTATATATTTTTAAAAAACTTTATTACGATGTAAATCGCCATTTTTGTTTACGTCGCAATGCATTCTGGGTAGTGACGTAGAATGGTTGCAGCCGTTTTTTCTGTCTTATACAAGCCAAGAAGCGAAGCTACGAGCTACTGCCATTTGTCAGTGAAAATGCCACATTGCGTGGCTTTTGGATGTAATTTCCAATCAAAGGGAAATAAAGAGAGCGGGGTAAGCCTCCATAGCTTTCCTAAAGAGGGAAAGTTGAGGAAAAAGTGGGGCGGCAGCGGCTCAGCAGGTAGAGCAGGTCGTCTAATAACCCCATGGTTGGCAGTTCGCATCACGCTCTCCCCAGATATCCTGCCGTTGTGTCCCTGGGCAAGACACTTCACCCGCATTGCCTCCAGTGCCCATAACACTGGGTATGAATGTGTAAAAATGTTTAAATGCTCGGTGGTGGCCGGAGAGGCCGTTGGCGTGGATTGGCAGCCACATTTCCCTCACTCTGAGTGTCTGTGATCACGCGCTATAGCGCATGCTTGATAAAGCTGACATGTGTATTAATCACGCTGTGATAAAGCACAATATCGCTCAAAGCGCGTGCATGAGACATGTCTATGATCACGCGCTATAGCGCACGCCTGATAAAGCTGACATATGTTTAATTATTATGCTGACTTATGTATTAATCATGCTATGATAAAGCACAATATCGCCCAAAGCGCATGAGCGTGCGCTTTGCACACACTCAAGCGAATCACTGTTCAAATTTTGTCACGGTTCGAATTTTTATCAAGCACACGCTTGATAAAGCTGATATATATATATATATATATTTTTTGTTACTTATTTGTACCCGTAGGTAGATTTGGTTTGCAGTCTGGTGACAAGCCACTGGCTGCCGGTCGCTGCGTGCGCGAGCGCCCTAAACCTACATGTTTTTTTGGTATGCGGGAGGAAACCGGAGAAATCCCGGAGTAAACCCATGCAACACGGGGAGAACATGCAAACTCCACACCGCTCACTGTTGGTCGGGGGCTGGGATCGAACCCACGATCTCACGATCCCCGCGATCCGCCGGCCGAGGGTAAACTGTGCTGCCACAGTGCTAAACCACTGCGCCACCGTGCAGCCGTGCAGCCCATATACCTGTATATATTTATCACACTATGATAAAGCTCTATTTCGCTCAAATGAGCGATATAGCGTGCGCTTGAGTGTCTCTCCGCTCCACGAGTGTCTCTCCACTTTGAGTGTCTCAAGCGTGCGCTCGAGGAAGCATTATTTTAAGGTGAAACTTATATATTGTTGATTTACTTACAATAGAATGCTCAAACACAAAAAATTGCCTTCAAGCATGATGGGCACTGAACTGATAAACATGGACTCTCAGCAACATAAAGCAATTTCTCTGTTGCTTTCTCAGACTGTGGGTTGAACGTCCATAAGCAGTGCTCCACAGTCGTTCCAAATGACTGCCAGCCAGATCTTCAACATGTCAAGCCAAGCATGCGCTTTGAGCGATATCATAGCGTGATTAATACATATGTCAGCTTTATCAAGTGTTGTGGGATGTGTCTGGTGCGTGTGTTTGAATGGGGCAGCTCGGTGCGTGGACGTGAGTGAGTGGGAGCGTGCGCGCAGCCGAGCCCCCCCCCCCCCCCCCCGGTGTGTGTGGAATGACCCCGAGAGCACACGGTGTGTGTGATTTGGTGCGGATGAGTAGAAAGAAGATAGATGGATGGAGTAGAAAGTGAGCGAGGCGACCGGAGCAGGTAGAATTTGTTGCTGACAACAGTGCGGTATATAAATAAAGCCCCAACGCTTCAGCAAAACGGCCTGTGCTTCTGTGTACCACCATATCCCTTTTTGACAAGAGTGAGGTTTACTTGGGAGTTGAACCCGGAGGAAGATAGATCTCCCCTGCGTCCCCCAACCACAGTTAGGAGACGAAAGGCAGGAACGGTCAAGACAAGCGTGCGATCACAGACATGTCTCATGCGCGCGCTTTGAGCGATATTGTGCTATTATCATAGCGTGATTAATACATATGTCAGCTTTATCAGGCGTGCGCTATAGCGCGTGATCACAGACACTCAAAGTGACGGAAATGTGGCTGCCAATCCACGCCAACGGCTTCTCCGGCCACCACTGAGCATTTAAACATTTTTACACATTCATACCCAGTGTTATGGGCACTGGAGGCAATGCGGGTGAAGTGTCTTGCCCAGGGACACAACGGCAGGATATCTGGGGACAGCGTGATGCGAACCGCCAACCATGGGGTTATTAGACGACCTGCTCTACCTCCTGAGCCGCTGCTGCCCCACTTTTTCCTCAACTTTCCCTCTTTAGGAAAGCTATGGAGGCTTACCCCGCTCTCTTTATTTCCCTTTGATTGGAAATTACATCCAAAAGCCGCGCAATGTGGCATTTTCACTGACAAATGGCAGTAGTTCGTAGCTTCGCTTCTTGGCTTGTATAAGACAGAAAAAACGGCTGCAACCATTCTATGTCACTACCCAGAATGCATTGCGACGTAAACAAAAATGGCGATTTACATCGTAATAAAGTTTTTAAAAAATATATAAAACTGGGAATTATTTTCAAAAAAATTATATTATAGTTATGTTACCAACATAAAAATAAAGCATATAGAGCTAACATGCCAATATAATCGGAGTTCCTTTTATACAGGATGTTCTCAGAGGGGAGTGGCCACTGAGCTTAGAGTGTCACAGAGTGTCATCAGCAGGTTGCAACAGAGATACAGAGAGACTGGAAGAGTCACAGAAAGGCACAGAAGTGGCCACATCCCCCGCTGATGACCGCTTCATTGTGAACACTGCCCTTCAGAACCAGATGATGAATACCATTCAACTCCAGGCACATTTAAGGGAGGTGAGAGGCACCCAGGTGTCACGTCAGACCATTCAAAACCATTTACATCAGCGTGGTCTGCATGCTAGATGACCTGCAAGGGTACCTGACCACACCACAAGGCACAGGAATCATTATTTGCATGGGCCGGGAAGCATTTACGCTGGACAAGAGACCAGTGGGCCTCAGTGCTGTTCTCTGATGAAAGTCGATTCACAGTGAGCAGAAATGATGGCCACCAATGATGTTGAAGAGTCAAGCAGAATACGAAGCATCAGCCACTATTGTCACCATGTTGCAGTCTAGGCAGGTGTGTCTAGTCAATACAGAACTACCCTACATCTTGTGAATGGTACAGTGACAAGCTGATACTACTTGAATAACATCATTAATCCAGTCATTTTGCCCTGCATGAACAACACAGGCCCAATTTCATCTTCATGGGCAACAATGCTCCAGCTCATCGAGGTCGCATTATTAGGGAATGGCTGCTGGAGGCTGGGGTACCTCCACTGGAGTGGCCTGCACTTTGTCTAGACCTGAATCCCACAGAAAACCTATGGGATCACCTGAGTCGCCATGTAGAGGCTCGTAACCCTGCACCCTGCAAACTTTTTTATGTTTCCCATAAATTTCACCCAAAAGCCAAATATTCCTAACTTTTTGTGAGTAGTGTATTTTCTCATAAATTAATTGACATTAATTTGATAGTTTTTCAGCTAAATATGATGCATTTGTCCCCATATATTTATGACTTTTCCCCACACATATGCATAGGGAGGAAGGTAAGCCAATATATCTTTTGACCCTTCCGATCCCTAACAAGCCCCCAAATTGTCACATTCCCCAATCCTTCTCCTTTAACCCAGCTACTATTTCTATTGTTGCTTCCCCTCACCACTTATTTTCATCTAGGCTCGCCAATCTTAGAGATCATCTTGGAGGAGAAAAGGCAATACATTAGCCCACCTAGTGTTAGCAAAGTTAGTGATTAAATCCACGTGGTTTCTAAGCATTCCACGTACCAAAAGCCAGTTTAGAGTATGGGGTATCGGGCTTGTTGTTACGAGCTATTCGGTCTCTGTACGACCGTTGTGAGAGTTTAGTTCGCATTGCCAACACTCGGTCGGAGTCATTCCCAGTGAGAGTTGGACTCCGCCAGGGCTGCCCTTTGTCACCGGTCCTGTTCATAATTTTTATGGACAGGATTTCTAGGCGCAGCCAGGGAATGGAGGGTGTCATGCTTGGTGACCACAGGATCTCATCTCTGTTGTTTGCAGATGATGTTGTCCTGTTGGCTTCATCCAGCAATGACCTACAGCTCTTGCTGGGACGGTTTGCCGCTGAGTGTGAAGCGGCTGGGATGAGAATCAGCACCTCCAAGTCCGAGTCCATGGTCCTCAGCCGGAAAAAGGTGGATTGTCCTCTCCGGGTTGGGGACAGGCTCCTGCCCCAAGTGGAGGAGTTTAAGTATCTTGGGGTCTTGTTCACGAGTGAGGGGAAAATGGAGCGAGAGATCGACAGACGGATTGGAGCAGCATCTGCAGTGATGCGGACGTTGTACCGGTCTGTTGTGGTGAAGAGGGAGCTTAGTTCTAAGGCAAAGCTGTCGATTTACCAGTCAATCTACGTTCCTACTCTCACCTATGGTCACGAGCTTTGGGTAATGACCGAAAGAACGAGATCGCGGATACAAGCGGCTGAAATGAGCTTTCTCCGTAGATTGCTGGACTCACCCTCAGAGATAGGGTGAGGAGCTCAGTCATCCGGGAGAGGCTCAGAGTAGAACCGCTGCTCCTCCACATTGAAAGGAGTCAGTTGAGGTGGTATGGGCATCTGATTAGGATGCCTCCTGGACGCCTCCCACTTGAGGTGTTTCAGGCACGTCCCACTGGGAGGAGACCCCGGGGCAGACCCAGGACTCGGTGGAGAGACTATGTCTCCCAGCTAGTCTGGGAACGCCTTGGTATCCCCTCTGAAGAGCTGGAGCAGGTGGCTGGGGAGAGGGAAGTCTGGGCTTCTCTGCTTGAACTGCTGCCTCCGCGACCCGGACCTCCGGAAAAGCGGTAGACGATGGATGGATGGTTTCTAAGCATTTTGTATCCCAGAGACCAGTCATATACTTTCACTGTGAGTACACCACACATCCCTGTTCCATGCTTTATTTGGGCTTTTACATAATCACATTCAGCCGTTAGCTACATTTGGTAACTCAGTCCATTTTCGCCTTCTGGAGCTAGCAGCTAAACCAGCTAACATTAGCCTTGAGGTACCTACCTCTGACAAGTCTTATTTCGGCTGCTATGAGTTCCTGAAAATTTCCCAATTTGGGAAGGTTCCTGTAGTGGAGACACACACTACGGGGGAACTCGGCGTTATTGTTTATGCTGGACTTATTGTAATTATTCTGTTCTAGGTTCTTGGTTGTGTTTAATGTATTTCTCGCCTTAGTCTTATGTAGCTTAGTTTTCATTGTTCCTAGCTTATTTTGCAATTATTTTCTGTGGTCGGAGAAGCTGTTGGCATGGATTGGCAGCCACATTTCTGTTAGTCTGCCCCAGGGCAGCTGTGGCTACAGTAGTAGCTTACCACTATCAATGAAGTGAATGAATAATGGACTTACTGTAAGTGCTTTGAGATGTCACTTGACATGTAAAGCGCCATATAAATCTAATCCATTATTCTTATTTCAGTTTAAGTTCTTCTGGCCTTAGTTATTCTTAGAATATAATCTCATTTAGCCTCGTCTACCTGGTTCCGTGAGTATCCTATAGTATTCCCCGTGTTTTCTTCTAGGTTATTTTGCCTCGTTTGTTATTAGGTTTATTTTGAAAGTACTTCCTGATTTGGTTTTCTTTTATTTTTTGGTAGTGTTTTCCAGTTTATCCTTGGTAGTGTCTTCCTGTTTATCCTTGGTTATGATTTACTACTTTACCTTTTGGTGTGTTATGTAACCTCATTAGTTGATCCTCCACTTCTGTGTCCCCAGCTGTTTCTCCTTGTGTAATTATTAGTGCTGGTGTAAGTTTAGTTTGTTTTTGCTCACTTCTTGCAGCAACATAATTCATATATGGACGCTCAGGATCGGTTTCCTTGTGCTCCGCTAATCTCCACATGTCCACCTGACTCCTCTGCTTGTTATTAGTTATCAACTTTATCCTGTCTTTAGTTATTTGAAGTAAATGCAATTTCAGCCTGCCATACTTTACATCAATTTTAGCCTGCCATACTTTACCCAGAAAGGATAATAAAACAAAGAAATCAATTGTGATGCACTTTGTGAACAGAAGGGTCAAAAATGACATACTGAGGCAGGCCAGAAAGCTACGGGGAACAGAAGTTTACCTAAATGAACATTTAACAAAGACTAATGCTGAAATAGCACGGCAAGCACGGATGCTGAAAAGACAAAACAAGATACAGGCAACATGGACAAGAAACTGTACAGTTTGGATCAAACTAAATGGAACACCTGAGGAAGCAAAGGCCATAATAATAAAAGAGCTCACTGACTTAAATAAACCACCACGGCGGTGCGGTGGCGCAGTGGTTAGCACTGCGCCAGCACAGCAACTCACCCTTGGCCATGGGATCCCTGGTTCGATCCCAGCCCCTGACCAACAGTGATCTGTGTGGAGTTTGCATGTTCTCCCCGTGTCTGAGTGGGTTTACTCCGGGATTTCTCCGGTTTCCTCCCACAGGCCAAAAACATGCAGGTTAGGTTAATTGGAGACTCTAAAGTGGCCCTAGGTGTGAATGTGTGTGTGAATGGTTAAGGGATAGCATCGTACCGTGGCTGCTTCATCCATCCAGGTGGATACCCTCAATTTCCCCTCTGGGGATCAATAAAGTACACAAAATTCAAAAAAAAAAAAAAAAAAATATAGATGAACACTGATTAAAAAAATTAAAGTAGAACTGAACTGAACGGCATTGAACGGCACTGGGTGATAGTACATACAATTATAAAGATAATTTATCATTGGCACCCCCTCCACAAATCCCGGAATCTTGGAGAAAATCGCGATTTTGAATTTCCCGCCCTGAAAAATCAGACAAATCCGCCGAAGTGCAGCCGGAGTTCCGCGTGACGTCACGAGTGTGACACAGTCCTCCATGTTTACCATTGTGAGCATGTCGACACTGGTTGTTTTTGGTGCATTTTGTCGTGATAGTCGACTACAAAACACTTCCAACACCTGGGAAGATCTGTTCAGTGGCCAATGAAAGCTGTCATGGCGACGAAAGAAAAGAAAGGGGGAGGAAAAGCGACCGGGAAGCGATGCGTTTCTAGATATACAGTGATCCCTCACTTATCGTGTTTAATGGGGACCAGAACCGACCGTGAAAAGTGAAAACCGCGAAGTAGCGTCACCCCCCACCCAAGGGCGTCACAAGCACTATTTTGCACAAAAAGGCACAAGAGAACAGCGAAAAGTGCCACTACCACAGCTGTGGAAAACATCTTGTGTGGTACCTGTACCAAAAACTTCCCACCCCAAAGACCTGAACAGCTACAGACCGGTGGCCTTGACGTCCCACTTGATGAAGACCCTGGAGAGACTGCTCCTTGCTCACCTCCGCCCCCTGGTGGAACCAGCGATGGATCCACTCCAGTTCGCCTACCAGCATGGCATTGAAGAAGATTAGTTTATTTGACAGGGACAGTGCAATAAACATAGACAATTAATCAAAGACAATCAATCTGATGTGTTGCACATAGAGTGTATAGCTATTAGCTAATTTGCAACTCTTGTCCCTGGATGGGCTTTAGAAAAAGAATCAAGATAAAAAATATACACAATAACCACATACATCAATGCAGAAAAATTATAAATACACAATTATAAATATTATAAATATTATAAATACACAAATATAACAGCCTGACTCACATTTAACATAAATATTATAAATATTATAAATACACAAATATAACAGCCTGACTCACATTTAACACATATAACATAACTCACATTTGCCTATTTCAGGCCTTCCTCCCTCCGTCACTCACTATAAACAAACACATTTATTCCTTCCCTTCATTCACTCTCACTTTGCAGACAATTAATTCATACATGAGTACATTCTTGTTTATTTTTCAGCCAGTTTTTAACATTTTTAGTGAATGTTTTAAAGTCCGTTATTATTTTAATTTCATTTGGCATTGTGTTCCAGATGTGACTGCCCTTTATAGAGAAAGCTGTTTGTCCAAATGTGGTTCTGCGGTGGAATATTTTACAGTTATTGTTAACAGAACTCCTGGTGGCTCTGCTGCTGTCCTGTCTTTGGACAAAACCAGCAAGTGGCTCGGGTGCTGATTTATGGAAACATTTGAACGTTAATTTCAGAAGACAGAGGTCAATGAAGCTCTCAAAACTCAATAGGTTGTATTTTTTTAAAACATTACAGTGATGCCACCTAATGGGCTTTTTGTCCAAGATTTTTAGGGTTTGATTATATAATGAACCTATATGTCTTATTGTGGAAGGGGCTGCTTGAGCCCAGACTGTCAAACAGTATGATATATGAGAAAAAACCATAGAATGCATATACAGTGCAGCTGCTTCGTAAGGTATGTAATATCTAATTAATTTAAAGCAGTTCAGATTTTTTTTTACTGTTTTTGAAATTTTCTTTATATGAAGATTAAATTTGAGTTGAGGATCTAGTACAATGCCAAGGTATTTGAATTCTGTAGCTAAACTGATGTCATGATCATGTATATTAACTTTAAAATGTTGCAGGTTACATTTTTTGATTGAAAAGCACATTGAGACTGTTTTCTGAAGGTTCAGCAATAGATGGTTCTTGAGGAGCCACTCTTGGACATCAACCATACTTGTAGACAGTACATCTGCAGCCTGTGCTGGAGTCTTGGCAGCTGTGTAAATAACTGCATCATCTGCATAAAGTTGGCATGTTGCAGCTGAGCAGTGTAACGGCAGGTCATTAATAAAAATGCTGAAAAGTAAAGGACCAAGAATGGACCCTTGTGGGATACCCATGCGGTTGTTTAAAAATGAGGATTTATCCTGGTGAACTTTTACACACTGTTCTCTATTCTGGAGATAAGATGCAAACCATTCTAATGTATTTGGGGAGAAGTTAAAAGATACCATTTTGGATAAAAGCAAACTGTGGTTTACAGTATCGAAAGCCTTTTTGAGATCTAGAAAAACAGCTCCTACCACATTACCCCTGTCCAAGGACTGTTTGACGTTTTCAATAAGGCAACAATTTGCTGTTTCTGTTGAGTATCCTGGTCTAAAACCAAATTGATGTGGATGAAGAAGTTGATTGTCTTGTAAGTAGTCTATCAGCTGTGTAGCTACAACTTTTTCAAGAACCTTAGATAGGACTGGTAAGATAGAGATTGGGCGGTAATTGCATATATCGTCTTTACTGCCTGATTTATGAACTGGTATGACGACAGCTTTTTTCCAGCCAGATGGAAATGTACTAGACCTAATGGAGAGATTAATGAGATGAGTCAGTGGTTTGATTAATATTTTGCTGTGCATTTTGAGAAAGGAGGTGCTCATATTGTAGATATCATTAGTTTTTGAGTTTGACAGTGTTTTAACAATACCAGCAATTAACTTCTCATTACCTCATCGATGTGAAAAGTATCTGTTGGAAGTATGGAATTTGTGTTGTTGAGCACATTTGGCAGCACAAAAATTTTTGTTAAGTCTTCCACAGAGCCCACAAAGTGTGAATTAAATTCATTTGCCAAAGTAGCCTTGTCACTGACGGTCTTGCCATTGATTCTAAGTTCCTTTACCCCCTTCTGATCGTTTTTTTTTATTAGTTAAGTTATTTAAATGCCTCCATAGGGAACTGTTGTTACCCTTTGCATGATCTATCAGTTTATTGTAATAAGATATTTTTGATTTTCGCAGCTCATGTACCACTTTATTTCTTAAACTTTTGTACACAAGGTGATCATTTTGTAGTTTGGAGGTTAGTGATGTTTTCAGTGCATAGTCTCGCCTCTTCATAAGTTTTCTTATTTCATTATTTAACCATGGTAGGCTAATCTTCTGTTGTCTACTTTTAATTTGCTTTGAAAATTTTTCTATAGACTTTGTGATTGTTGCAGTTATAAAATTACAACAATCATCTACTTCACATGTTGACATGAGCTGCTCCCAATTTTGATTCTCTAAGTAATGTTCAAACTCCTCATTTTTTGATTTGGGGATAATAAAATTTGATTTGTCAATATCGACTCCCCCAAAATACTGTAGTCGCTTTTTAGTAAGTTTCCTGACAGCAAGAACCATGTTATGATCTGAGAGACCAGTTACAAGATTATAGGTTCTGGTTATTCGTTCTGGTTTATTAGTAAATACCATGTCAATAAGTGTTCTGGATTGTTTGGTTATCCTGGTGGGTCCTTTGATGATTTGCTGGTAATTAAATTTAGTCATGAGGCTTTTCAGTTTTTGTTTGTCTTTTTTATCAGACCAGTTGATATTAAAGTCACCATGAATTATTGTTTCTCTGTTCTTCTCAAGTTGTTTAACCAGATCACTTAATTCATTATAAAAGGAAGAGTTGTGTGACGGTGGGTTGTACACTACTGCAATGTTGAAATTCATTACCGGAGAGAGACATACATTAACAGCTAAACATTCAAGTGAAGTATTCAAATCAACCAGTTGACATTTATATTTGTCTTTGATATAAATTAAAACACCTCATCCCTCCCTACCTGCCTGTCTTTTCTAAAACACTGGTAGCCCACAATATCGATCATATTAGTGTCTATGTTACTGTGTAGCCAGCTTTCTGAGAGACAAAGGTAGTCCAGATTTGAGTCCAACAGCAACACCGAAATCTCATCTCTTTTGGGGATTATGCTCCGTATGTTTAAATGTCCGCCGAGGATCCCTTTGGTTTAGCCTTGGTGTCCCAAAGAACTCGTGCATGATTAACAGTTTGGAAAAATAAATGTTGTTTTTGCTTTTGTACAGCTCGGTTTTGTGCTAACCCAGTGGTCTGCTGTTTAATAGTGGCAGGTCCAGGGTTAAGGTGAATATCTCCTGCCAGAAGTAGCAGAACTAACAGAACTTTAATTGTATATCCTCTGCATATTGTGATTTTTGCTTAACAGCCTTGTTTGCCTTAATTTGGAAGTTTTTGCTCAGGGCTTTTAAAGACCACATAGAGTGTAGGGTGAGATGTCCAAGCCCAAATCCATACAGATAAAACTTTTTAACTTCACCTTTGGTTGAGTTTGTCGGAAAATCCTTCTTGTTGCAGGTCCAGACACACAAAGACAAAACGAAGAGGAAGTAGAGAAGTAGAGAAGGCTTATTAGTGGTGCCCATCAGCCCACTTTTTAATCCGGTGGCCGCCATCTTCAGTCTTTCTTGGAAAGAAGGAAAAAGAAAATCTGTGGATAGTAAAATAAATTCTGCTTATATCGCCAGAATCTGATCCGATCGTCCTCGAATCCAGCTGGGCCTCAGCTAGCCAACTAGCCCCTTCCGTTGCTGGTCTCGTTGCTCATAGTCGCCGTAACTGGTCTCCCGTCCCGCTCCTCCAACCGAGTCTCGTCACACACCGCCGCTGCCACCGAGCTCCGCTGAGGTCACGGTAAGTCCTCCGCTAGGCACCGCCACCTACCGTTGTCTGCCTGGGTGAAATCTCTGCTGAGCCCCGTCAACAAATAGCCGCTTGCCTGGTAGTATCTCCGCTGGGCCTCGCAGCTGGGCTTCGATTCCGGCTGGTGTAAGGTGGAATGACTGGCGCCAGCATTAAGCTAACTAGCGTTAGCTTAGCAATCGCTTCGGGTAGTCTCGTCGCACACCGCCGCTGCAGTCACGGTAAGTCCTCCGCTGGGCACCGCCGCCTACCGCCGTCTGCCTGGGTGAAATCTCTGCTGAGCCCTGTCAAACAAATAGCCGCCTGCCTGGTAGTATCTCCGCTGGGCCTCGCAGCTGGGCTTTGATTCAGGCTGGTGTTAGGTGGAATGGCTGGCGCCAGCATTAAGCTAACTAGCGTTAGCTTAGCAATCGCTTCAGGTAGGGCACACCAGTGAATCACAAGGAAGCGCTGGAATCGTTGGTCAGTTTACTCACAGTGGCCGGATAAAAGCGATCAAAGGGGTAATCCACCGGAGGTATATCCGATCGCTGTAGGTTAGATTTTTAGAGACTGGCGCCAGCATTAAGCTAACTAGCGTTAGCTTAGCAATCGCTTCAGGTAGCATTAAGCTAACTAGTGTTAGCTTAGCAATCGCTTCAGGAAGGCGCAGGAAGTCGCTGGAGAAAGGCGATTAAAGGGCAATCCAACGGAGGTGGCAATTCAGCCCGTGCGTGTTCGCCACGAGCGCCGATCGCTGCAGGCCAGCCACTTTTAATGGCAAAATCAGTGACTTTGTCTCAGCACTGAAAAAGTGTGACCATCCCGGTCGCCATCTTGAGGTGGTATCCCCATCCCCCGCATCCCCTTGGGGTGGAGGATGCGGTGATCTTCCTCCTTCACCGTTCTCTGTCCCACCTGGAGAAGCCCGGGAATATGGTGAGGATCATGTTCTTGGACTGGTGCCATCGGAACTGCCTCCAGATCAACGCGAGAAAAACTAAGGAGCTGGTGGTGGACTGCCGCAGGCAAGGACAACCCCTCACAGCACCAGTAAATATACAGGGAACAGACATCGAGATGGTGACAGCCTATAAGTACCTGGGTGTTCATCTGAACAATAAACTAGACTGGTCACACAATACTGATGCACTCTACAAGAAGGGACAGCGCAGGCTGTTCCTGCTGAGGAGACTCAGGTCTTTTGGTGTACAAGGCGCGCTGCTGAAGACATTCTATGACACGGTGGTGGCATCAGCCATCACTTTTGGAGTGGTCTGCTGGGGCAGTGGCATTATTGCAGCCGATAGGAAGGGACTGAACAAACTGATCAAGAAAGCTAGCTCTGTCCTGGGGCAGCGCCTTGATCCGGTGGAGGAGATAGGAGAGAGAAGGACGGTGGCTAAACTGTCATCTCTGCTGGAGTCCGAGTTCCACCCTATGCAGGACATACTGAATGCACTGAGGAGCTCATTTAGCAGCAGACTACATCATCCCAGGTGCACAACCGAGAGGTTTCGCAGATATCTGTTTCCTATAGGCCCTTAGAATAGAGGGTTAGCATTAATGAAAGCGCTTTGAGTGGTCTTTGTGACTAGAAAAGCGCTATATAAGTGCAGGTTAGTTAGTTAGTTAGGTCCTTCCTACCAACGGCTGTCAGACTGTACAACCTAAGCAGGGCTGCTCGCAGAGATAGCAAAAAGACGTAACAAACTAATAGTTTTTTGAATGCAAAAGATGCAATAGACTTACACAATGGTCCCCTCCGGCATACAACTAGGAAAATACCGGTCGCTATGGAGAGTGAGAATATGTATGGGCACATAATCATACCATGTAGGATAACTAAGTAGACGGTTGTGCTGTTTCATCCCATCTAGCAACAATGCTCTGCACTGTGTGTGTTTATATATTTACATACTTATTCCATCTAGCTACAATGCTCCGCACTGGGTGTGTTTATGTTTATATATCTATATATTTATTCCATCTAGCTACAATGCTCCGCACTGTGTGTTTATATATCTACATATTATTCCATCTAGCTACATTGCTCCGCACTGTGTTTACATATTCATATATTTATTCCATCCAGCTACAATGCTCTGCACTGTGTGTCTGTGTGTGTGTATATATATATTTTATAGTAATATGTACATATGTATATTAGCTGCTCTTGCTTGCTTGTTTTTTTTTTCTTGCCTTCTGATTGTTGCTCTGAGTGTTGCTATCCCTGTGCTGTTGCAATCCTGGAATTTCCCCGTTGTGGGACTAATAAAGGCTTATCTTATCTTATCTTATCTTAAGCAACACGAGCGATAAAGAACAATGAATGCGGTCTTCCTTCGCTGGGTAAAACGTCTCGGCCAATCAGCTTGCGAGGTAAAACGTCTCGGCCAATCAGCTTGTGAGATTCCCAAGCGGTGAAGAGGTGGGCGGAGAGGAGTGGAGCGGTGGTCAGAGAGGCAGATTTTCAGTTGTGCGGGCTCTCCATGTTGATACCTGATGTTCTAATGTAGAAGGCAGGGAGAAGGCAGGGAGACTACATTAGAACATCAGGTATCAACACGGAGAGCCCGCACAACTGAAAATCTACCTCTCTGACCACCGCTCCACTCCTCTCCGCCCACCTCTTCACCGCTCGGGAATCTCGCAAGCTGATTGGCCGAGATGTTTTACCTCGCAAGCTGATTGGCCGAGACGTTTTACTCAGCTTCGCTCCCTGCCGAGCGCCTATACCCAGCGAAGGAAGACCGCATTCATTGTTCTTTATCGCTCGTGTTGCTTAGTGGCACTTTTCGCTGTTCTCTTGTGCCTTTTTGTGCAAAATAGTGCTTGTGACGCCCTTGGGGGGGGGGGATGCTACTTCGCGGTTTTTCACTTTTCGCGGTCGGTTCTGGTCCCCATTAAACGCGATAAGTGAGGGATCACTGTAATAAGTTGGAAAATGCTGATGGTTTTTTTTCCCTTTCTTTTTTATTGTTAATTTTCCTTATCCTGACACCCCAAACATGCCAAAGTAAAGACTCACCATTCTGTATTCAATAAGCGACTCTCCTCCCCATCACTGCTGCGGTCTGAGTCGGTGCCGGAATCCCCGAAAATTCTGGCTCTAATCTGTACGGTTCGATGCCTCCCTCGCTCTCTTCCTGTTCACTTGACACTCCTGCATCCTCCTCTGTCTTGTCACCGATCCTGAATGCCTCTTCACTCTGAAACTCTGGTGTTCTTGACTGCTGGAACTGCTATCATCTGCCATTGTTGTTTTGATAAGGGTCACACTCGTGACGTCACGCAGCGTCGTCTGCACTACTTCCGGTTTGTTTGGCACTGCCAGCCAGAGGCAAAAGTTTATCGGCTTATAGCTTGGCCATCGCACGGCCTAAAAATTTCTTTTATGTGTTGAAAAATACAATAGGTAATAAGGAATTAATCTGCTATTCTACTTTTTTGGCAAAAAGGTGAGTTCAGTTCTACTTTAAGAGACTACAATAATCCAAATCCACACACATGGCAAGAACAGTCCTTTTGTGACATATCACGACAATGTACTTTAAAAAACAAAACAAAAAACTTATGAATGACTTTAGTAGACATCAATCATCTCCAGTTGAAGGAAGTCATTTGATACAGAGAGAGGAAACTCAGACTCTGAAAATATGTCATTATGCTGAACATAAACTACAAGAGATGGAGAATGATATTGATCCTGATAACCACTTCTTAAATAATATTCATAATTACTGTGAATATTACAATGAAAAGCAATTCAAAAGTCAAGGGCAATTAGATGGTAAACTATCAATAATACACTTTAACAGCAGAAGTCTTAAAAACTTTCCACAGATTCAGGACTATTTAAAACAGAAAATTTACAGCTATCGCAGTCTCTGAAACTTGGCTCAATGAAGAGCAGGCTTCTTTGATGGCAATAGAGGGATATTAGATATTTTATATTAACAGATCTCAAAAAAAGGGTGGTGGTGTTGCACTGTATATTGATGACCTGTATAGGTGAAAACTTGTAAATGGAATGTCCTTTGCACTACTAGGGATTCTGGAATGTGTTACTGTTGAGACTGACCAAGATAAAACAAAAAGTCTAATTTTAAGTTGTATATATAGAATGCCGGGAACTTGCGTTGAGACTTTCAGAGATAAGTTAGTCGAGTTGTACAATAATATAACTAATAGGAAAATGGTTGTAATCTGTGGAGACTTCAATATTGATTTACTAAATCCATTTCAACAAAATGTAATTACAGAGTTCATGAATTCTATGAGCCTATACCCCACAATAACACATCCCAGTAGAACCACAGTTCACACTGCTACACTTATTGATAACCTGTTTGTTAATATTAATGATAAGAAAATAGAAAGTGGATTATTGATAAATGGCATAAGTGACCATCTGCCAGTCTTTGCACTTATCCATGGCCACACGGGGGCCAATACAGAAAAAAATTTAAAATCTTTCAGATACAAATCACAAAATGTAGTCAGTTCTTTTAAAGAAGACCTGCTGAAGCAAGACGGGACAAAAGTCTATGTATCAGGTGTAAATGAAGCCTATGACACATTAATGAACACTGTAACCATGCTTTATGAAAAAAAATGTCCATTAGTAAAGAAAAAGCTTAAAAAGAAATTTGTCGACAAGCCATGGTTAACCAAAGGATTACAAAAAGCATGTAAAAAGAAAAATTCATTATATAAAGCTTTTCTAAAGAAAAGGACAAAAGAAGCAGAGCAGCAGTATAAAACATACAAAAATAAGTTAATATACACAATGAGATGTAGTAAAAGAGACTACTACAGTAAAGAACTGGAGAGAAACCGATAACACTAAAAATACATGGACAATACTTAACAATATTCTTGGAAATAAAAACAGAAATACAAGCTACCCAACCAATCTTTAAAAAAAACGACTCAGAGTGTGAATGCAGTTTCACCTGCAGATGAATTTAATAAATTTTTTGTTAGCATTGGTCCTAATTTGGCTTGAGAAATACCCATTACGGCATCTACAGGTGATACAATAAGCAAAAACATTGCTATAAAAGACTCCATTTTTATAAAGAACACAGACGAGAGAGAGGTCATTGAAATTGTTAAATCGTTTAAAAGTAAAACATCTACAGTACGGATTGCGATGGTACTGACATGCTTTTAGTCAAAACTATCACTGAAAGCTTAGTGAAACCACTGACGTATATCTGTAACCTGTCTTTCCAAACAGGTATATTTCCCAGTGCAATGAAAATAGCTAAAGTAATTCCAATATACAAGACGGGTGACAGAGGGGAATTTTCAAACTATAGATCTATTTCACTATTGCCGCAATTTTCTAAGATACTTGAAAAATATTCTGTGAGAGAACTGACAACTTTATAATGAAGAATAATTTATTGTGTGAGCAGCAATATGGGTTCAGACAGAGGAGGACAACTGCATTTGCTCTAATGGAATTTATAGAAAAAATATCAACTGCTGTAGAAAATAAAGAGTATTCAGTTGGGGTATTCCTGGATCTTAAAAAAGCATTTGATACAGTGGATCATAAATTATTGTTAATGAAACTACAAAATTATGGTATTCGGGTAGCACTGTGCTGGTTATGTAGTTACTTAAAGAACAGATATCAGTATGTATGTGTTGGTAGCAAAAACTTGCAGTTATTGAAGGTTACTTGTGGAGTCCCACATGGTTCAGTTTCGGGGTCACTGTTATTCAATATGTATATAAATGATATATATAAAGTTTCAGAAAAAATGGATTTAAGATTGTTTGCAGATGACATTAATTTATTATGCAGTGGAAGCAATTTGGAACAACTTCTGGATACATTGGGAAAGGAATTAGGAAAGCTCAAACTGTGGTTTGATTCAAACAAATTCATGCTCAATTTAAGTAAGACAAAATTTATAATTTTTAACAACCATCACAACAACTTAGTATCTAAACTCAGTGTAAATGGTGTAGAGATTGAAAGGGTATCCAAAATTAAATTTCTTGGAGTAATAACTGATAATAAACTGTGTTGGAAGTTACATATTAATTATATTAAAGGTAAAATATCTAAATCAATCGCAATACTACACAGAGTGAAATATTTGCTGAATCAACCCACACTATATACTTTGTATCATTCATTAATACTCCCATACATGACATATTGTACTGAAGTATGGGGAAATACATATAAAACAAACATATATCCAGTCTTCATGCTTCAGAAGAGAGCTATTACAATAGTAAACAAAGCTGCTTACAGGAAACCAACAAACCCACTTTTTCTAAAATTAAAAACTCTCAAGTTGAACGATCTGGTTGATTTTAAAACTGCAGTAATAATGTTTAAAGTGAAGAATCTATCACTGCCCGCAAATATCCAAAAGTTGTTCCAAATAAGGGAGAAACAATATCATTTCAGAGGAACATGTATATTTCAAAAACCTTCAGTGAGAACTACCACCAAGCAACACTATGTCTCAGTGCAAGGAGTCAGATTGTGGAACGCTTTTGGACCTGAATTAAAATCATGTACAATGCTTGGACAATTTAAACAAAAACTAAAGGAAGAAATACTCCAAACATATGTACAAGATGACATGTAAAATCACATAAGGATTATCATATTCAGTCTGTGTTGTGCTGTTGCTTAGTTTTTTGTCACGTTTTGTCTTAGCTTTGTTCTGAATTGTAATCGCTCTTATTTTATTTTATTTTGAATTCTTGGATGGAACATGGGTGGGCAATATAAGCTGCGGCTTCAGCCATCACCCATTTCGGATAACTTATGTTGAACAGTATAATCCGAGGAGTTATTGTTTAATTTGACCTTGTTACATTTTTTCCCCTTTGTTATATTATTCTGTTCCTTTCTTTTAATCTTTACATTTAATCTATCCAAAATAAAGATTCATTCATTTATCTCTGTGTTCAGTTTACCCCTCCTTTGTTCCAGCTCCCATGCTGTAACTGAACTGGTCATTGCCCGCATCCCTGGGTCCTCTCTCCATGTCTGCTGCAGATCTTAATAGGAAGTTCATGTAAAATGTGGTTCCTGGCTCCTAGAAACAGGGCTAAGGCTGAAAAAAGAGGGACTGGTGCAGTGGAGAATGAAGTAAAAGCATGCAGAACTGCCTATACATCCATGCAATACAAAACTATTTGGCGTCTTCCGAATCACTGCCATACTTCGCTCCCTTGTGGAAAGAATAAAAAACATAGGTTGACACTTTCACCCAGGACTGAATTACACTATTAAAAGCGGTGTCGCCAAGTTATAAAATATCGCTGGCAATCAACCCTGAGTGGGGAAAGTCCTTAAAGTTGAAGCTTGGTAGGAGACTAACCTCTGGACCTCTAATCAACTTTACTGACCCTGAGAGTGGAGAGATTTGACATTTAAGTGATGGATTAGAACAAACACGGCTGCACACACAGACACACACAAAGATGTGTCCTTGTGGCAAATCTAAAGCAAGCAATTACAGAGTGCAGCCTGCCAATACCACATCAGAGGTGTGCTGTCAAGGCAAATTTGCTTTAGCTGTCCAACTCACTACTGTGTTTGTGTTACAGAGCTCACAAGTTAAGCTTCAGTCGCAAATCGCCCTCTCCTCGTCGGAATCAGAAACACCTCAAATTGGAGCGAACAGTCTCATTAGCGGAAGCGTTTTGTTATGAAAATTTTGATTTTTTTTCCCAGAGTTCTGTGAGTAGATGAGCGAGGTTGCGTGGCAGCTGCAGAGTAACGACCTGTTTTTGTTTCAAATGCACATGGACGCTCTCTCCCAGATCAATTTCAAGTCGTTCCTGTGGAAGTTTGTAACTTTGCTAACTATCGAATAAATGTCATAACACAGGAGAGGAAGAAAAAAAACATGTCCATACTGAATCAGAATGCTCAGAGCTGAGAAACTTTGTAATTAAAGAAAACAGGTATCAGTGTTGTTAGAATGCTCACAGAAAAGTTGTTTTAATTATATGTAATTTAAACAACAGGCACGTTAGCTTTAAAGCTTTGTAACAAAAGTCTAAAGATATATTTGTATAGTTAAGATGATATTTTTGTTCTTACTCTTTTTTTTCCCAAAGTTGAAGATTACATAAGATAAGAACGCATCATTAAAGGAACCAGCCAATTGCACTTCTTGGATTTTATGACCTCACAAACCAACAAGCCCCCTCTTCACTTTTATAAACAAAGCCACACTGCTTTGTTGCATGTGATTGGCCCACTCCAAAAAAAAAAAAACCTTTAACCAATGAGATTATGTTCTCATTAGCGTTAATAGACAGGACTGAACTGATCAGGTTTTCAGTCTAAAAAAACTACATATACAGTGCTGAGAAAAAGTATTTGTCCCTTCCTGATATCTTATATTTTTTTTCCACTTTTGTCACATTTAAATGTTTAAGATCAAAGAAATATTAGACAAAAATAAAATGCAGTTTTTAAATGATACTTTCACTGATTAAGGGGAAAAGCTATCCAAACCTAACTGGCCCCATCTAAAAATGAATTAATGAATTAACTGTGATTAACCAAATTTTTTTAAAAGCTGAATTCAATTTCACGAGCCACACCCAGGCCTAATTGCTGCCAGACCTGTTGAATCAAGAAACCACTGAAATAGAACCTGTCTGACAAAATGAAGTCGGCTAAAAGATTTTAAAAAACCAACACATGATGCCACGATCTAAAAAAAATTCAAGAACAGATGAGAAACAAAATCCAGAAGAACATCTAAAGAACTGCAGCCCTCACTTGCCTCAGTTTGGACACTGGATCATGATTCAACAATAAAAAAAAAAAAAAAAAGAGACTGGTCAAAAATGGCATCCATGGGAGACTTTGATGGCAAAAACCACTGCTAAACAAAAAAGAAGACAAAGGCTCGTCTCACCCCCCCCCCCCCCCAAAAAAAAAGAAAAGAAAAGATCTTGATGATCCCCAAGACTTTTGGGAAAATATTCTGTGGACTGACGAGACAAAAGCTGAACTTTTTGGAAGGTGTGCGTCCCATTACATCTGACATAAAACTAACAACATTTCATAAAAAAGAACATCATACCAACAGTCAAACACGGTGGTGGTAGTGTGATGGGCTGGGCCTGCTTTACTGCTTCAGAATCTAATTCATGGAGCCATGAATTCTGCTCTCTACCAGAAAATCCTGAAGGACAACGTCTGGCCATCAGTTCATCACCTCAAGCTCAAGCCGTCCAATGTGGCTGAATTAAAACAATTCTGTGAAGAAGAGTGGGCCAAAATTCCTCAACAATGATGTCATCGACAGTTAGCGCAAACGCTTGACTGCAGTCATTGTTACCAAAAGTGGCACAACCAGTTATTAGGTTTAGGGGCCAATTAGCTTTTCACAAAGGTCCAGGTAGGTTTGGTTGGCTTTTTCCCCTTAATAAATGAAATCATCAATCAGAAATCAGGAAGGGGCAAACTGTTCTCCACAGCACTGTGTATATGTCCTTGAGGTTGTCAAAACTTAAAATTAATCCCCACAAAATGCACAATATCAGCCCTTTAAAGAGAAAGAGATAAGTGAGACTAAAACAGCTCATCGGGTGGACTGCAGAATGAGATGTGGCATCAATGAATAAAAAAAAGAAGAGAAGAATTTTAAACCTGCTGTATTCGACAACCCAGTGAATCAAAACCTCCATCTCTCATGGGGCAGCAGGCCTGTGGCCTCACAGGTACCAGCAGACTACAGATACGAGGACTTCAGAGCCCCATGGGTCCCTCGCTCTCCCTTTTCTCTCTCTCCTGGCTGTGAAACTCGGGGATTAGGCATACGGCCAAAAAAATAAAGCTATCTTTCACTAGGTACTTAGAACATGACATTGAAGACATCATTTGTTCCACAGGCAGCCTCGGTGACTGCAGGGACATGTATCAGCAGCGGTGGGGGGTAAACATAATGATGATGTGGGAGGAGGTGGTGGTGGCGTCCACAACAGATATGCCGATTTAAAATGCTCAACATATAAAACTCCCCGCCTTTCAGATTATATTATACATTATAATGCATCATGCCTCATCACCTCTGAAGGGAGCCGCAAGATAAAGCCTGGCTGTTTCTGCGGCATTTCTCGCAAATTACATTTGGCCACAGTGCGCGCCTCACTCGGCATTTTAATTGGCGGTAACTCAATTATCGACAAACAGGGCGGACACTTCACTTACAGGGTGAGGTGGTTGAAGCCCACAGTCCTCAAGGTGAAAGCTCTGGCCAGCAGACGGATGTGTGTGAATAAAACGCCGATGGAGTCCTCAAAGCTGGTTAGCTTCTGGAGGACCGGAGACGTCTCAATCAGCTGCCTGTCTGTCTGAGGCTCCTGGACCTGGTTAAAGAGGGGGAAGGAGGGTATACACAAAAGAAGGTTAGAGAGGAAGACTGGGGGCTGATTTGAGACAAAAGAGAAAGGACAGTACTTACTTAGATGGGATAAAACATAGAATTTAGGCCAAAAACCTGTTATCAGGCTGAATACACACTTACAGTATTATTATGATTTCCATGGTAAAGTGTAGGGCTGTCATAAACCATATATCAATATACTGTAATTATTCTGTATCTAGACTCTCAATATGTGAAAAAGTGTTTACCCCCTTCCTGATTTCTCATTTCTTTGTATGTTTGTCACACTTAAATGTTTCAGATCATCAAACAAATTTAAATATTAGACAAAGGTAACACAAGTAAACATAAAATGCAGTTTTTAAATGAAGGTTGTGGTGACACCAGACACAGCGGGTGGACATCCTCTCACACCCAGAAGCAGTGAAGAGAGGCAGAACAATGGACTGAAGGGGGTAGCCCCCCAAGGAGTAACCAGACAGACAATGAGGAGCCTTCGCCCCTGCTGCTCCAAGCCACAGCATGAAGGGCAGGGGGGTGAATGTAGCAAGTGTTATATTAATGTGTCACATATTCTCTTTGTACACACACAAGCATAATGCACCAGCTCAGCTCTCTATGCATACCATTCAAGCTATATAAGATAAGATAAGCCTTTATTAGTCCCACAATGGGGAAATTCCAGGATTGCAACAGCACAGGGATAGCAACACTCAGAGCAATAATTAAGAAGATACGGAAGATAAAAATAAGAGCAGTGGATATACATACATACACATAAATATATATACAAAGCAGAATGCAGAGAGAGTTGGGAGGCTCTTCTACCAGACACTCGGCCCCAGCGGGCCATGCTGGGGTCCACAGGCTGTATATATGTTAGAGGGTCAATAAAGAATCTGTGTTGACCTACGCTCATGCCTCGCCTCCACATCCTTTCCCTTTCACCCTCTACAAGGTGTTTATTATAAAGAGTAAAAAAAAAATCCAAGCCTACATGGCCATGTGTGAAAAAATGATTGCCCCCTAAACCTAATAACTCGTTGGGTCACCCTTAGCAGCAACAACTGCAATCAAGTGTTTGCGATAACTGGCAATGTGTCTTTTACAGTGCTGTGGAGGAATTTTGGCCCTCTCATCTTTGCACAATTGTTGTAATTCAGCCACATTGGAGGGTTTTTGAGCATGAACTGCCTTTTTAAGGTCATGCCACAGTATCTCAATTGTGTTCAAGTCAGGACTTTGACTAGGCCACTCCAAAGTCTTCATTTTGTTTTTCTTAAGCCATTCAGAGGTGGACTTGCTGGTGTGCTCTGGACCATTGTCCTGCTGCAGAACCCAAGTGCGCTTCAGCTTCAGTTCACAAACAGATGGTCAGACATTCTCCTTCAGGATTTTTTGGTAGACAGCAGAATTCATGCTTCCATTTACCACAGCAAGTCTTCCAGGTCCTGAAGCAGCAAAACAGCCCATTAAACTACCACCACCATATTTTACTGTTGGTATGATGTTCCTTTTCTGAAATGCTGCATTACTTTAACGCCAGATGTAATGGGACACCTTCCAAAAAGTTCAACTTTTGTCTCGTCACACCACAGAGTATTTTCCCAAAGATCTTGGGGATCATCAAGATGCTTTCTGGCAAAACTGAGATGAGCCTTCATGTTCTTTTTGCTCAGCAGTGGTTTTCATCTTGGAACTCTGCTATGCAGGCCATTTTTGCCCAGTCTCTTTCTTATGGTGGAGTCATGAACACTGACCTTAACTGAGGCAAGTAAGGCCTGCAGTTCTTTGGATGTTGTTGTGGGTCTTTTGTGACCTCTTGGATGAGTCGTTGCTGCGCTCTTTGGGTGATTTTGGTCAGCCAGCCACTCCTGGGAAGGTTCACCACTGTTCCATGTTTTTGCCATTTGTGGATAATGGCTCTCATTGTGGTTCGCTGGAGTCCCAAAGCTTTAGAAATGGCTTTATAACATTTTCCAGACTGATAGATCTCAATTAGTTTGTTTCTCATTTGTTCCTGAATTTCTTTGGATTGCAGCATGATGTCTAGTTTTTGAGGATCTTTTGGTCTACTTCACTTTGTCAGGTAGGTCCTATTTAAGTGATTTCTTGATTGAGAACAGGTGTGGCAGTAATCAGGCCTGGGTGTGGCTAGAGAAACTGAACTCAGCTTTCCAAAGACGTGATAAACCACAGTTAACTTATGTTCTAACAGGAAGGGGGCAATCACTTTTTCACACAGGGCCATATAGGTTTGGATTTTTTTTAAGCCCTTAATAATAAACACGTTCATTTAAAAACTGCATTTTGTGTTTACTTGTGTTATCTTTGTCTAATATTTAAATGTGTTTGATGATCTGAAACATTCAAGTGTGACAAACACAAAAAAAAAAAGAGAAATGAGGAAGGGGGCAAACACTTTTTCACACCACGGTACCGCGAATCAAAAACTGTACGTGTTATGTAAACCAAAAATGATGCTGAATAAATCATTTTGGTAAAAATCACTAGTAAATAACTGAAACAGTTGTATACATATGTAATTTAAATTTGTTCAAAGTTTGTTCCTCTCTCTCACTCACACACACACACACACACACACACACACACACACACACACACACACACACACAGAGACACAAATACAAGGAGGGGCTGAAAAGTTCATAGTGGTCAAATTTGATCAAATGTGGTTTATCTTTCAACCACAGGCGTCCAAGCGCTGCAACACCGATGGAAGAAGTGTGTGGACCAAAGTGCATCCCTGCGGTTGAAAAATAAAGCACATTTGGTCAAATTTCACTAATATGAACTTTTCAGCCCCCCCACCCCACCCCAAGTAGGTCTCAAAGTTTATGGAACTAAGTTTTAGTTCCAGCAATGGCCGCTGTATAGACTACACACGTTTCATCTTGTGGACTATATTAGGATATTCGCCCTGTAACATTCTTTTTTTTTTTTTTTATTTTAGTATACTTTCTTAATCCCAGAAGGAAATTCAGGGCATCCACCTGGATGGATGAGTCAGCCACAGTGTGGCACCAGTCCTTTCACCATTCACACCTAGGGCCACTTTAGAGTCCCCAATTAACCTAACTTACGTTTTTGGCCTGTGGGAGGAAACCGGAGCACCCGGGGTAAACCCACACAGACATGGGGAGAACATGCAAACTCCACACAGAAGGGTCACCGATGGTCAGGGGCTGGGATCGAACCCACAATGGTCAGGGGTGGAATCGATCCTGTGACCTTCTTGCTGTGCTGCCACAATGCTAACCACTGCACCACCGAGCTGTCCAAAAGGTGATTGGCAACAGCTGGGATTCAAACCCACGCCTCCTCAGTGAAAGGCCCTACATCCAGCACATTTGCATGGAGGAGGTCACTCAGCATGACCACTCGGCCACACCACTGCTTCCCTTCTTAATGTAAACTAAGTTTTTACTGAGCATTAAGCGTTGATATTTTCTTTTATTATTTCATATAAATCCCTTTGATACAGCACTCAACTCACCAATAGAGAGATGAAGTCTGTGACTAAAAACATTGCATCCGTCCACTTATTCAACTGCACCGCTTTGACAGCATTAGCCCCGTTGTCGGTCATTATCGTGACCAGACCCATTGGGCTGTGCTTCCAGTTTATCAGGAGTCAGACAGCGGCTGCAGCAATGCATGTTCCCCGGTGGTCTTGGGGAAAATAGCTGGTCTTTAGGCCAGATGCTTACGTTCTAAGGGTTGTCTTGGACGGGATGCCTCCCTCGCCCGTTCATCGCTGGAGTGCCGGCGGCCAAGGGTAGATGAAGGAATGAATGCCCTGTACGTGAATTTTATTTTTTTTTTTAACTTTCTACCATCCACGAAGCAAAAAATGTTTTGGTCAGTGTGATCTTATCTACAACACTAGCAATAGACCTACTAGCAATAGACCCACGCAAAGACAACAGGAAATGCCAGGGGTCATTATGGAAAATTGGACTATCTCCTGTATCAGTGGGTGTGAACATCTGATTAGTTCAATTGCTGTGTTTCGTTTGCATCAAAGAATGCTTTCAGATAAACATTTTTTCCTTCAGTCATTCCAAATATACTGACAAGACTGGAGTGGTGGGCTAGCGGTAGAGCAGCTGCCCCAACAACCGGGAGGTCGTGGGTTCAAGCCCCGACTGGGTCATACCAAAGACCATATAAAAATGGTACTTTCTGCCTTCTAGCTCGGTGCTCAGCATAATAGAATGAAGGAAGGAAAGCTGGTTACCCAGTCACAGGGGGAGCACAAGCCAGTGTATTCCTTGTGCCGGTCCCAAGCCCAGATAAACGGGGAGGGTTGCGACAGGAAGGGCATCCGACGTAAAAATCCTTGCCAAAGCAACATGTGGATCATCACAATATCAGGTGATAACACACTGTGGTGACCCTAAAAGGGAACGACCAAAAGAAGAAGATGATTCCAATTATACTGACAAAAGTGATCATTTCTGGAGACATATCCAATTCTCCTATGCACTTCTCCTTACTGAAATAACAGGAGTAACCTGTGTGCAAAACAGGTTCCGCATGGTTTTATGAGGTACTAAAACGGACACAAAAATAGCGGGCGCAATTGATAAATCAGCTTTGCGTGTGTGCACTGAACATATTTGCCTCTACACCCAGTATTTTGTGACTAGTAGCAAAAACACCCCACTTTACATACAGTGGGGTAAAAAAGTATTTAGTCAGCCACCAATTGTGCAAGTTCTCCCACTTAAAAGATGAGAGAGGTCTCCAATTTTCATCATCCGTATACCTCAACTATGAGAGACAAAATGAGAAGAAAAAAAAAAATCCAGAAAATCACAATGAAGGATTTTTAATGAATTAATTGGTAAATTCCTCGGTAAAATAAGTATTTGGTCAATAACAAAAGTTCATCTCAATATTTTGTTATATACCCTTTGTTGGCAATGACAGAGGTCAAACGTTTTCTGTAAGTTTTCACAAGGTTTTCACACACTGTTGCTGGTATTTTGGCCCATTCCTCCATGCAGATCTCCTCTAGAGCAGTGATGTTTTGGGGCTGTCGCTGGGCAACACAGACTTTCAACTCCCTCCAAAGATTTTCTATGGGGTTGAGATCTGGAGACTGGCTAGGCCACTCCAGGACCTTGAAATGCTTCTTACGAAGCCACTCCTTCGTTGCCCGGGCGGTGTGTTTGGGATCATTGTCATGCTGAAAGACCCAGCCACGTTTCATCTTCAATGCCCTTGCTGGTGGAAGGAGGTTTTCACTCAAAATCTCACGATACATGGCCCCATTCATTCTTTCACACGGATCAGTCGTCTTGGTCCCTTTGCAGAAAAACAGCCCCAAAGTATGATGTTTTCACCCCCATGCTTCACAGTAGGTATGGTGTTCATTCTCCTCCAAACACGACAAGTTGAGTTTTTACAATAAAGTTCTATTTTGAGATTATCAGTGGTCTTGTATGTCTTCCATTTTCTAATAATTGCTCCCACAGTTGATTTCTTCACACCAAGCTGCTTACCTGTTGCAGATTCAGTCTTCCCAGCCTGGTGCAGGTCTACAATTTTGTTTCTGGTGTCCTTTGACAGCTCTTTGGTCTTGGCCATAGTGGAGTTTGGAGTCTGACTATTTAAGGTTGTGGACAGGTGTCTTTTATACTGATAACGAGTTCAAACAGGTGCCATTAATACAGGTAACGAGTGGAGGACAGAGGAGCCTCTTAAAGAAGAAGTTACAGGTCTGTGAGAGCCAGAAATCTTGCTTGTTTGTAGGTGACCAAATACTTATTTTACTGAGGAATTTACCATTCAATTCATTAAAAATCCTTCAATGTGATTTTCTGGATTTTTTTTTTTTCCTCATTTTGTCTCTCATAGTTGAGGTATACCTATGATGAAAATTTGAGACCTCTCTCATCTTTTAAGTGTGAGAACTTGCACAATTGGTGGCTGACTAAATACTTTTTTGCCCCACTGTATTCATTAAGGCAAAGAAAATAAATGCACATTACATTCGAAGTATGCAATCCTTATTGCATGGCCTTAAGTTGCATTCAGACCAAACGTGAATGCGCAACGCAAATACATGTAAAGTTAATGTAAAAATGCAGAAAATGTGCAAATTCAGGCATTTGCACATCCGAGCGATTTGGTAGCGCTAGCTAGAAATCAGCCTTGAGATTCTGCCATCACCGGAGTTAAAGTATCAAAACTAGAGAGTAAGTTAGTTTGAAAATGAAACTGCCACTCACCAGACAGATGGACCGGGAGCTCTGCAGCTGAATCGGAGTGTCGGAGTTATCCACCCATGGACTTTTGCCTTGGATGGGCTAGCAGTGTAAACAGCAGTCATCCAGGTCAAGTTTTGGAGGCAGGGGCAATTTTTCCAGGTGAGAGCCCGCATCTTTACATTGAGTTAACATGTAATCGCGCCGTGCAAATTTGTGTTTGGTCTGAATGCACCTTTAGTAAATCAGTTTTGCTTAAGTTTTTTGTGCACACTTTGCATGTGTTTTAGTACACACACACCTTCATTAGATCTATCTCCAAGTATTGCTACCTTACCTCTATTCAGTCTGTGCATTTCCCCTTTCTTCTTATTATTATTACCAACAGTAATAGTAGTAGTAGTAACATGTATTTCTGTTTTTTACATAGAGGAAAATGTCCTTAAATGTACGTGAGTGAAAGTGTATCATTATCATCAAGGATGGTTTCTGAACTTTTAAAGTAGTGAATCTGTATCCAGTAAAAACCCTCATGACTACATTAAGCATCCTTGAATTATACACTTAAAAAAAACCACTTACTCAGCAAATTAACTCCACATGCGGGCGTCAGATAGAGCCCTTAAATGAGACAAACCTCTGCAGTACTCCTCCTGCTCCGGGGCCTGTTTAGAGTGTGTGTTTTTACTCCTCCTCAAAACAAATTCCGATGATCTGCGGCAGATGGAATCACTTAGTCATTAAGTTTTAAGTCAAATGGCTCGCTTTCTCTCTCGGTATAATATCTCTGGTGACTCAGTCCTACTGTAAGGCAGTAAATCGAGCAGTAGCAGATTCCCGACCTTCTGACTTTGATGCGTCTTGAAAGAATAGCTCTGGGGTGTGTGAATTGCTGTACATTACGCTTTTAACATCAGCTTCTGGGGAGGGGATGGAGGTAGATAGGTTCTGTGAAAACACATGGCCCCCCCTTTAACTGCGGCATTTGTGTTAATTACAAAAAGAAATGATATGCTAGGAAAGTATGTTTGTTGAATCTCGAGATGTCCTTATGGGTGCATTAATTAGGCTCCTGGAACAGTTTTAATTGGTCTGTGCGTGGTGCAGCCGTTAGCTTGACCACTGCATCTTTTTCGGATAAAACAGAAACACAGAGAGGAGTCGCTTCCTGGAGACATTCAAAGGAAACAAGGGTGCCCGCTGACTGACCTTTTTAGCTTACTTTGTTTGATGTGAACTAAAAGTACCTCAAAAGTAAGAAAGAAAACACACCGTGATCTCCAGGGGAAGACCATGAGCAGATATTTTATTCCACATTTGAGAGGAGCACCATAACCATTATTGTAGTCAGGGATGCTTCTAGTTTTTTGGGGTCTTCTGGAAGATTGTGGTTTTATTTGGGGGGTATGTTTTTGGAATGGGGATGAGTTCAAATAGGAAAAACATCTCTCACCTCAAAGCAAAAAAATTAAGGTGGATTCACACTACAACGTTTGGACCGACTTTTACTGTCATTTTCAAAAATCAGAGAAATACTCAGCGCAGGTCAGCTGACATCAGTGTCAGGTGACGCTCGTATAAAGATCAGTGT
This sequence comes from Pholidichthys leucotaenia, assembly GCA_020510985.1. Classification (NCBI taxonomy): domain Eukaryota; kingdom Metazoa; phylum Chordata; class Actinopteri; order Cichliformes; family Pholidichthyidae; genus Pholidichthys; species Pholidichthys leucotaenia. The sequence continues at coordinate 223,164,842 of CM035844.1, forward strand.
TTGTGGAGGCTTCCTGCTGTTCTGAACCTGCTTCTGGTGTGAACACATCTCCCTTGGGTATACGTTTCAGTATTTATTTTCATTTGATCTTCCTATGTAGTTACTTCATACCCTTTTCCCCTGTTCATTCATTCATCTAAAAAAAGATCATAAAATAATGCATAGACTCCAACACTAAGTCTGCAATTAAAATGTGAATGTGTAAATGGAATAAAAAAAACTATTAATGAATCATCATATAAATAAAATGACAGGTGATTATATTTTGACTGTTACACTTCTGTCCATTAAAATAACATAAAAGCCATTAAATGTCATTTACTTTTTGACACCACATCAGCGCTGTTTGATTCCCACAATGGAAGTGAACCAATAAATCTATATCTATCTATATTTATTTTGTACTTTATTGATCCCCAGAGGGGAAATTCAGGGCATCCACCTGGATGGATGAAGCAGCCATGGTACGGCGCTATCCCTTCACCATTCACACACACATTCACACCTGGGGCCACTTTAGAGTCTCCAATTAACCTAACCTGCATATTTTTGGCTTGTGGGAGGAAACCGGAGAAATCTCCGAATAAACCCACACAGACACGGGGAGAACATGCAAACTCCATACAGATCACTGTTGGTCAGGGGCTGGGATCGAACCCGGAATCCCATGGCCAAGGGTGAGTTGCTGTGCTGCCGCAGTGCTAACCACAGCACTGCCCAAATATATGGCTATATATAAGATAAGATAAGATAAGATAAGATAAGCCTTTATTAGTCCTACAATGGGGAAATTCCAGGATTGCAACAGCACAGGGATAGCAACACTCAGAGCAACAATCAGAAGGCAAGGAAAAAAAAATAAAAAAAATTACACAGATAGACAGACAGACAGACAGACAGACAGACAGACAGACAGACACACACACACACACACAGAGTGGTTTGAAAAAGTGTTTGCCCCCTTCCTGATTTCTCATTTTTTTGTATTTTTGTCACACTTAAATGTTTCAGATGATTGCCCCCTAAACCTAATAACTGGTTGGGTCACCCTTAGCAGCAACAACTGCAATCAAGTGTTTGCGATAACTGGCAATGAGTCTTTTACAGCGATGTGGAGGAATTTTGGACCACTCATCATTGCAGAACTGTTGTAATTAAGCCACACTGGAGGGTTTTCGAGCATGAACCGCCTTTTTAAGCTCATGCCACAGCATCTCAATCGCATTCAGGTCAAGACTTTGACTAGGCCACTCCAAAGTCTTCATTTTATTTTTCTGAAGCTATTCAGAGGTAGACTTGCTGGTGTGTTTTGGATCATTGTCCTGTTGCAGAACCCAAATGTGCTTCAGTTTGAGGTCACGAACAGATGGCCGGACATTCTCCTTCAGGATTTTTTGGTAGACAGCAGAATTCATGCTTCCATTTATCACATCAAGACTTCCAGGTCCTGAAGCAGCAAAACAGCCCCAGACTATCACACAACCACCACCATATTTTACTGTTGGTATGTTCCTTTTCTGAAATGCTGTGTTACTTTTACGCCAGATGTAATGGGACACACACCTTCCAAAAAGTTCAACTTTTGTCTCGTCAGTCCAGAGTATTTTCCCAAAAGTCTTGGGATCGTCAAAATGTTTTCTGGCAAAACTGAGATAAACCTTTATGTTCTTTTTGCTCAGCAGTGGTTTTCGTCTTGGAACTCTGCCATGCACCCAGTCTCTTTCTTACGATGGAGTCATGAACACTGACCTTACACACATGGACAAAATTGTTGGTACCCCTCTGTTAATGAAAGAAAAACCCACAATGGTCACAGAAATAACCTGAATCTGACAAAAGTGGTAATAAATAAAAATTCTATGAAAATTAACCAAAGAAAAACAGACGATGCTTTTGAATAGTTGTTCAACAGAATTATTTTAAAAAACAAACTCATGAAACAGGCCTGGACAAAAATGATGGTACCCCTAGAAAAGATTGAAAATAATGTGACCATAGGGACATGTTCAACCAAGATGTGTCCTCTAATTAACATCACAGGTGTCTACAAACTTGTAATCAGTCAGTCGACCTATTTAAAGGGTGACAAGTAGTCACTGTGCTGTTTCGTGACATGGTGTGTACCACACTAAACATGGAGCAGAGGAAGCAAAGGAGAGAGTGTCACGATGGCCCTCACGGACCATCACAAGACGCCACAGTCACCAGTGAGTTTTGCAGTGATGTTTATTAATAGTGCAGGTAGGCAGGCATAGGATTACACACAAAGGAAAGGTGACGTCTGAGCCGGGGAGCGCCCGATGCGCCAGACGAGATAATGGACAAGGTGTAGTCATACAGAACGTACCTTACAAACAGGACCGTTAACCGATGGGATTACAGGAGATGCCCGAGTCGGCTAACAGTGGATCACGGAGATCAGCAAGGATACAACAGGGATTAACAGGAATTAACAGAGACTGCCGCATTGGGGAACATTCAGCACCTGCTTTTATCTCTGGCAGCTAATGACCCCAGTGCGGCGCAGCTGCTCGACATGACAGCAGCGCAGCAGCTGACTTTGACAGCAGGGAGCTCCCCCTGGCGCCTTCACAATACGAGCCCGAGGAGCTAGAAGGAATCCTCTGCTGCCAAAGCCAGGGAAATATGATACAAGACCCGAGTGTGGACAGAACCGACACTCGGGCTATGACAGTACCTCCCCCTCGAGGCCGAGCTCTGAGCGGCCCGAGTAACACCCAAGCCCCCCCCCACCCCCCCTAGGATGGATGGGGCGCTGGCAGGAGGGAGAGAGTCAAAAAAAAAAGGACAAGCAAGTAACAAGACCAACAAGGCAGTAGAGACAAGAAAAAAAAAAAAAAACATACTCCCTTGAACATGGGTGACAAGAACAGAATCAAATAGGCCGTACATATATTGGCAAAAAACAAATTGACATTAGGTGGAGGGAAGAGAACCAAACACAGAAACAACAAAGAAGTGAGCCACAAAAATCACAAATCAACCCCCCCTCCCCCGCACACCCCAACAGTCTCACAGACGTAATCGGAACCCCGGGGAGGGTGCAGTCCTGACCCTGAGGGATGGGGGCAAAAGGTTCGGGGGGTCGTCCGGCATCACGTGGCCACAGGACACAGAACAGGGAGGGGAAAAAAGGACAGTTCGGGCGGCCTACCCCGGTCCCATGCTCGGAAGCAGAGAGTCTCAGGCGGCCGGACCAGGTCGCCACACGGAGTCCAAAACGTCGGGAGGCCGACCCAGAGAGCCAAATTGGCGAGACAGTCTTTCAGGCGGCCGACCCGCATCGCTAGCCCACCAGAACCGTTGGGTAGAAGCAGCCGGCGGTCCCGCTGAAAAGGGGAGAGACGATGGAGAACCGGGCGAAGCGATCGGAACCCCAACGGCCCCAGGTGTAGATGGGTAGCGCTCCTCAGGGAGACGAGGAGGATGGCGATGGTGATGAGGGTGAAAAGGGGAATGAACCTGTCCAGCATCCGGTGGCCAGGGATCTGCAGCTCCCTCACCGAATCCAGGACCTGCTGGTCGGCCCCCGATTGGGCCTCCGGAAACGAACCCACGGTGGACCCCGATTGGGCCTCCGGAACCAAACCCGCGACGGACCCCGATTGGGCCTCCGGAACCAAACCCGCGACGGACCCCGATTGGGCCTCCGGAACCAAACCCGTGACGGACCCCGACTGGGTCGGCGTCGCACCAGACTCGACCTCCAACCCCGAAACCGGAACCTCTGGTGCAGCAGGCGAGAGCAGCCCCTCGCCGGCGACCCTGGGAGAAGGCTCAAGAGAGAGAAAACCCGGGATCAGGATCACCGGCAGCGCCAGAACCCGGCGAGATGAGCTCGGACGCAGCGGGCGGCTACACCCGGCTCATCTCCCCTTGAGACAGGCAAAAATGCTGTAAGAGGTGAAAAAGAAAGACAAAACAGAGCACTTGCCTGAACTCGGGTTCTGACGCCGTCCAGGACTGCGAAGATCCGGGCTCAGATGTCAGGAGGTCGTCCTCAGGCTCCCACTCAGCCGCGTCGGGCTCCGCAGCTGGCGTGATGGTGTGCGCAGCTTGAGAGTCCTCCGGCACCGATGTCCACGCCGATGGCCCGCACGGCGTGGTGGCAGGAGAACCTCAACCCGCAGGACCGGACCGCTCTTCCGTGGAACCCCGGGGACGCCTCCTCATCGGCGAAGGCTCCACGCTGCAGTCCGCTCTCCTCCTCCGCCCACGGCGTGGCTGCGGAACCGGAACCAGGCTCTCCAGAACCGCAGACCCCCTCCTCATCCAACGACGTTGGCCTGGCGTCGAGGACCGCTCAGCGGAGGGAGACACAGAGGAAGCAGGGTTAATTCTTTCATCCACAGCAGGTGGAGGGAGCTCGGGGGGCTGCATACCCCGAACTCCACCCCCAGGAGTCAGACAAGGCAAAACAATATCGAGATGAGAGAAATTATCATGCACTTGCCTTTATCCTGAGGTTGAGATGGTTCCTGCTGTGGGGGACGTCGTTCCTCCCTTTCCCCGCTGGATGGCGACAGAGGGCCCTCTGGGAAGACGAGGTGAGGCCACTCCAGATGGTTCCGGGATGGGACTCGCCGAAACGGAGCCCTTGCGGCGACCCGGAACTGGATCCAGACGGGGTTCTAACCGAGGTTGTGTGCCAGTGTGATGACGGTTCCTTTCAGGGGGAGAGGCGAAGGTGAGATCCGGAAACCGCCGTTCCTGAGCAGAAACAGCGCAAGCAAGTCGGCAAACTCAGGAAACTCACGCAACGCTGGATTCCTCTCCACCAGTCTAACCGCCGCCACCACATGCTTCATAATGGATGAAGGATGCTCAGCGGAGCGAGCAGCAGTCACCCGGTCCCAGATCTTGATTGCTGTCAGCTGCAGCTCCTCTGGGGGAATCCCGAGTGACGACATGCTTGGTGGGGAAAGACCTCCGGATGGTACGAACTCCCGGGCCGGAACGGAGGCAGGAGCGGGATCCCGAAGCGAGGGGCGACGTCTCCTCCTCTTCGGCTTCCTGCCGGGATTTCCCTCCAGCCCACGGAGTATCTCGCGCTGAGCAGCGATGTCATCTTTCCTCACGCTTACCTCTGGATGATTCGCGAAGCGGGGAAGATGATTCAAGATGTCCTCGGCTAGGTCCAGATACCGGGGCACGTCGCTGTTGAAGTCGAGGAGGGAGGCGGTGATTAGGATGTCGTCCACGCGCTTGAGGGCGTCAGCGAGGACATCATCCTGCCTCCTAGTGCGGGACCTCCACGACGGCATGCTTCAACACGGCACCCAGACAGGTAGGAACAAACAGTCCAATGCTGCAAACTGCACGGTGAATGGCGTCTCAATACAACGCCTCCTCTCCGGGCATTTGGCGGCAGTCTACTGTCACGATGGCCCTCACGGACCATCACAAGACGCCACAGTCACCAGTGAGTTTTGCAGTGATGTTTATTAATAGTGCAGGTAGGCAGGCATAGGATTACACACAAAGGAAAGGTGACGTCTGAGCCGGGGAGCGCCCGATGCGCCAGATGAGATAATGGACAAGGTGTAGTCATACAGAACGTACCTTACAAACAGGACCGTTAACCGATGGGACTACAGGAGATGCCCGAGTTGGCTAACAGTGGATCACGGAGATCAGCAAGGATACAACAGGGATTAACAGGAATTAACAGAGACTGCCGCATTGGGGAACATTCAGCACCTGCTTTTATCTCTGGCAGCTAATGACCCCAATGCGGCGCAGCTGCTCGACATGACAGCAGCGCAGCAGCTGACTTTGACAGCAGGGAGCTCCCCCGGGCGCCTTCACAATAAGAGCCCGAGGAGCTAGAAGGAATCCTCTGCTGCCAAAGCCAGGGAAATATGATACAAGACCCGAGTGTGGACAGAACCGACACTCGGGCTATGACAGAGAGTTGTCTCAGGAGATTAGAAAGAAAATTATAGACAAGCATGTTAAAGTTAAAGGCTATAAGACCATCTCCAAGCAGCTTGATGTTCCCGTGACTACAGTTGCACATATTATTCAGAAATTTAAGATCCATGGGACTGTAGCCAACCTCCCTGGACGTGGCCGCAGGAGGAGACGGATAATACGAATGATAACAAAAGAGCCCAGAACAACCTCTAAACACACTCATGGTGAACGCCAAGGTCAAGGTACATCAGTGTCAGATCGCACCATCCGTCGTCGTTTGAGCCAAAGTGGACTTCATGGGAGACGACCAAGGAGGACACCACTGTTGAAAACAAATCATAAAAAAGCCAGACTGGAATTTGCCAAGCTGCATGTTGGCAAGCCACAAAGCTTCTGGGAGAATGTCCTATGGACAGACGAGACAAAACTGGAACTTTTTGGCAAGGCACATCAGCGCTATGTTCACAGATGCAAAAATGAAGCATACCAAGAAAAGAACACTGTCCCTACTGTGAAACATGGAGGAGGTTCTGTTATGTTCTGGGGCTGCTTTGCTGCATCTGGCACAGGGTGTCTTGAATCTGTGCAGGGTACAATGAATTCTCAAGACTATCAAGGTATTCTAGACAGAAATGTGCTGCCCAGTGTCAGACAGCGTGGTCTCAGTCGCAGGTCATGGGTCTTGCAACAGGATAATGACCCAAAACACACAGCTAAAAACACCCAAGAATGGCTAAGAGTGAAACATTGGACTATTCTAAAGTGGCCTTCTATGAGCCCTGATCTAAATCCTATTGAACATCTGTGGAAGGAGCTGAAACAAGCCGTCTGGAGAAGGCACCCTTCAAACCTGAGACAACTGGAGCAGTCTGCTCATGAGGAGTGGACCAAAATACCTGCTGAGAGGTGCAGAAGTCTCAGTTACAGAAATTGTTTAATTGTAGTGATTGCCTGAAAAGGTTGTGCAACAAAATATTAAGTTAAGGGTACCATCATTTTTGTCCAGGCCTGTTTCATGAGTTTTTAATTCTGTTGAACCACAATTCAAAAGCACTGTCTGATTTTCATTGGTTAATTTTCATAGAATTTTTATTTATTACCACTTTTGTCGAATTCAAGTTATTTCTGTGACCATTGTGGGTTTTTCTTTCATAAACAGAGGGGTACCAACAATTCTGTCCACGGCTGTAACTAAGGCAAGTGAGGCCTGCAGTTCTTTGGCTGTTGTTGTGAGGTCTTTTGTGACCTCTTGGATGCGTTGTTGCTGCACTCCTGGGGTAATTTTGGTCGGCTAGCCACTCCTGGGAAGGTTCACCACTGTTCCATGTTTTTGCCATTTGTGGATAATGGCTCTCACTGTGGTTTGCTGGAGTCCCAAAGCTTTAGAAATGGCTTTATAACATTTTCCAGACAGAGATCTCAATTACTTTGTTTCTCATTTGTTCGTGAATTTCTTTGGATCACCGCATGATGTCTAGCTTTTGAGGATCTTTTGGTCTACTTCACTTTGTCAGGTAGGTCCTATTTAAGTGATTTCTTGATTGAGAACAGGTGTGGCAGTAATAAGGGCTGGGTGTGGCTAGAGAAACTGAACTCAGCTTTCCAAAGATGTGATAAACCAAAGTTAATTTATGTTTCAACAGGAAGGGGGCAATTACTTTTTCACACAGGGCCATGTAGGTTTGAATTTTGTTTTGTACAATTAATAATAAACACCTTCATTTAAAAACTGCATTTTGTGTTTACTTGTGTTATCTTTGTCTAATATTTAAATTTGTTTGATGATCTGAAACATTTAAGTGCAACAAACATACAAAAAAAAAATAAGAAATCAGGAAGGGGGCAAACACTTTTTCACACCACTGTAGATGTAGCAGGTAGGCAGTAGACAGACTGACTGAAAATTTTACAAAAAACCTTTATTCCACGGGCCCAGCAAATATTTTTTCAGACAGCAATAAAAACAAACAAACAAACAAAAAAATGTCTGTTGTTTCCAAGGCAACCAGTAATCCATGCTGGCAAAAGACACGTTTGTGCAACAGCACAGCCTGGTGGTAGAAAAATAACACTGCAAAGACATGAAACCACCCACCAAACCACACCTATCACCTGCCAACCCCCCCCACAAATGTCTGTTTGTGGTGGGATAAAAAAAGTCATACACACCATGTTATCACCAAACAAATACTCTACATTGGTCCTCTTACATATATATTTTCTTTTTTTTTTTTCCAACTCCCCCTTCTCTCTATTTCTCTTTCGTTCCTGCATGTCTGAACTGAGTTTTGATCTAAAAACATGTTTTCACCACCATTTCAGTCAACGTTTGCCAGTGGAGCTTAACTTAGGCTGACTTAGGTGAACTTTGGATAACTTAGCCCAGCGCTCAGGAACGTTTACAAATTGAGGACAACTTTCACCAATGTTTATTTCCAAATGTCAGCAAATTTTAAGCATGCTGAAACTTCTCAACGAATATAACTTTCGCCAGCATTTGCCAACAAACAGCAACTTCTATCAACTTTTGCCAGCAGAGCCAGACGTTTTCCAAAATGTCAGTAGAAGTTGGTCCAAACGTTGTAGTGTGAATCCACCCAAAAAAGCAGGTCCAGGATGGCAGGAAGCCTCCAGAAACGCTGATCTTTATATGAGCGTCGCCTGACACTGATGTCAGCTGACCTGAGTTGAGTATTCCTTTGCTTAAGTTAACCTAAGTTGGGAACTGCTACACATACGCTAGCCTAAGTTGGCAAAAGTTTGACAACGCTGAATACAATGCTAGCAAATGCTAGCAAAAGTTCGTAAAAGTTTGTAAAAGTTCATAAAAGTTGGTGTGTGCTCATGAACATAATTTCACCAACGTTTGGACTGATTTCAGTAAAAGTCGGTCCAAACGTTATAGTGTGAACCCAGCTTTAAACCATTACAGAGAATGTAAAAGTTACCATCAACCATATGAACACTGCAAATTTGCAAGAAAAAGGCTGCAAATTTTCAAGAAAAAAAATCTGATAAAATTATTTATGAGGAAAAAAAAACAATAAATTTCATCCATCTCCATCCATCTTCTACCGCTTTTCCGGAGGTCCGGGTTGCGGAGGCAGCAGTTCAAGCAGAGAAGCCCAGACTTCCCTCTCCCCAGCCACCTGCTCAAGCTCTTCAGAGGGGATACCAAGGCGTTCCCAGACCAGCTGGGAGACATAGTCTCTCCACCGAGTCCTGGGTCTGCCCTGGGGTCTCCTCCCAGTGGGACGTGCCTGAAACACCTCAAGTGGGAGGCGTCCAGGAGGCATCCTAATCAGATGCCCATACCACCTCAACTGACTCCTTTCAATGTGGAGGAGCAGCGGTTCTACTCTGAGCCTCTCCCGGATGACTGAGCTCCTCACCCTATCTCTGAGGGTGAGTCCAGCAATCCTACGGAGAAAGCTCATTTCAGCCGCTTGTATCCGCGATCTCGTTCTTTCGGTCATTACCCAAAGCTCGTGACCATAGGTGAGAGTAGGAACGTAGATTGACTGGTAAATCGACAGCTTTGCCTTAGAACTAAGCTCCCTCTTCACCACAACAGACCGGTACAACGTCCGCATCACTGCAGATGCTGCTCCAATCCGTCTGTCGATCTCTCGCTCCATTTTCCCCTCACTCGTGAACAAGACCCCAAGATACTTAAACTCCTCCACTTGGGGCAGGAGCCTGTCCCCAACCCGGAGAGGACAATCCACCTTTTTCCGGCTGAGGACCATAGACTCGGACTTGGAGGTGCTGATTCTCATCCCAGCCGCTTCACACTCAGCGGCAAACCGTCCCGGCAAGAGCTGTAGGTCATTGCTGGATGAAGCCAACAGGACAACATCATCTGCAAACAACAGAGATGAGATCCTGTGGTCACCAAGCATGACACCCTCCATTCCCTGGCTGCACCTAGAAATCCTGTCCATAAAAATTATGAACAGGATCGGTGACAAAGGGCAGCCCTGGCGGAGTCCAACTCTCACTGGGAATGACTCCGACCGAGTGTTGGCAATACGAACCAAACTCTCACAACGGTCGTACAGAGACCGAATAGCTCGTAACAACAAGCCCGATACCCCATACTCCCGAAGCACCCCCCACAAAAATCCACGAGGGACGCGGTCAAATGCCTTCTCCAAGTCCACAAAACACATGTAAACTGGTTGGGCAAACTCCCACGAACCCTCAAGAATTCTCGAGAGGGTAAAGAGCTGGTCCGATGTGCCACGGCCAGGACGAAAACCACATTGCTCCTCCTGAATCCGAGGTTCAACCAACGGCCGGACTCTCCTCTCCAGTACCTTGGCATAGACCTTCCCAGGGAGGCTGAGGAGTGTGATCCCTCTAAAGTTGGAGCACACCCTCCGGTCCCCTTTTTTGAAGAGAGGAACCACCACCCCGGTTTGCCATACCAAAGGCACTGCCCCCGACCTCCACGCAATGTTGCAGAGGCGTGTCAACCATGACAACCCAACAACATCCAGGGCCTTGAGGTACTCAGGGCAAATCTCGTCCACCCCCGGGGCCCGGCCACCAAGGAGATTTTTAACCACCTTGGCGACCTCAGCCCCTGTGATAGGTGAGTCATCCCCCTCGTCCCCAAACCCTGCTTCCTCTGTGGAAGGCGTATCAGTGGGATTGAGGAGATCCTCGAAGTATTCCTTCCACCGCCCGACGATATCCCCAGTTGAAGTCAACAGTGTCCCATCCGCACCATACACAGTGTGGACGGGGAGCTGCTTTCCCCTCCTGAGCCGCCGAACAGTTTGCCAGAATCTCTTTGAAGCCGACCGAAAGTCTTGTTCCATGGCCTCACCGAACTCCTCCCATACCCGGGTTTTTGCTTCAGCAACCACCCGAGCTGCACTCCGCTTGGCCTGCCGGTACACCTCAGCTGCTTCGGGAGTCCCCCAAGCCAACCAAGCTTGATAGGACTCCTTCTTCAGCTTAATGGCCCCCCTCACCACTGGTGTCCACCACTTGGTTCGGGGGTTGCCACCACGAGATGCACCGACCACCTTGCGGCCGCAGCTCTGGGCCGCCACTTCAACAACAGAGGTGGAGAACATGGCCCATTCAGACTCCATGTCTCCAGACTCCCTCGGAATGTGGTTGAAGTTCTTCCGGAGGTGGGAGTTGAAGACCTCCCGGACAGGGGCCTCAGCCAGACGCTCCCAGCACACCCTCACTATACGTTTGGGTCTACCAGGTCTGAATGGCTTCCTCCCCTGCCATTGGATCCAACTCACCACCAGGTGGTGATCAGTTGACAGCTCTGCACCTCTCTTTACTCGGGTGTCCAAGACATATGGTCGCAGGTCTGATGATACGATAACAAAATCGATCATCGACCTGCGACCTAGGGTGTCCTGGTGCCAGGTGCACATATGGACACCCTTATGCTTGAACATGGTGTTCGTTATGGTCAGACTGTGGTTAGCACAGAAGTCCAATAACTGAACACCACTTGGGTTCAGATCGGGCAGGCCGTTCCTCCCAATCACCCCCCTCCAGGTTTCACTGTCGTTGCCCACGTGCGCATTGAAGTCCCCCAGTAGGACAATGGAGTCTCCAGGAGGAGCACCCTCCAGCACCCCAGTCACAGACTCCAAAAAGGGTGGGTACTCTGAAACATCATTTGGTGCATAGGCACAAATGATGGTCAGGACCCGTTTCCCAACCCGAAGGCGCAGGGAAGCAACCCTTTCGTCCACCGGGGAAAACTAAACTGCTAAACTAAACTAAACTAAAACAATAAATTTATGAGAAAAATTTTAAAAATAGTGAGAAAAAATTCTTGCAAATTTACGTGAAAAATGTTGCAAGTTTATGACAAAACAGTAGCAAATTTATGGGGAAAAAGTTGCATTTTTTTTTTAGAAATAGGTAGCAAATTTCCGTGAAAATCTGCAAATTTACAAGAAAAAAGTTGCAAATTTACAAAAACATCTGAGAAAAAAGTCATAAAATTATTCGAAAAAGTCATAAATTGATGAGAAAAAAACAAGGAAATTTATGAGAAAAATGTGACAAATTTACCAGAAAAAAAATTGCAAATCTGAAAGAAAAAAAAGAAGCAATTTATAAGAAAACAGTTGCAGATTTATGAGAAGAAAGTTGCAAATTTACAAGGAAAAATATGCAAATTTATAAAAAAATTTGTGAAACAAGTCACTAATTTATGCAAAAAAAGCCATAAATTTACAAGAAAAAAAGTCATACATTTATGAGACAGGAGTTGAAACTTTATGAGGGAAAAAAGTCGAAAATTTTCAAGAAAAAAAACCAGCCAATTTATAAGAAAAATGTCAAAAATTTAGAAGAAAAAACCTGCAAATTTATGTGAAAAATGTTGCAAGTTAATGACAAAAAAGCAGTAAATCTATGAGGAAACAAGCTGCAATTTACAAGAAAAAAATATGCAAATTTACAAAAATGTTTGTGAAGAGTCAAAAATCTACATGAAAAAGTGATAAATCTATGAGAAAAAGTAATACATTTGAGACAGGAGCTGAAAATTTATGAAGAAAAAAGATGCAAACTTTCAAGGAAAAAAAACGGCAAACCTGCAAATTTATGTGAAAAATGTTGAAAATTCACAAAAAATGTTGCACATTTATTGACAAAAAAATTACAAATTTGCAAGAAAAATTAAGCAAAATTGCAAAATGAGGAATAAGTTGCAAATTTTCCCCCTCATGGATCGTCACCTTATCGTGGTGGGGGGGTTTGCATGCCCCAGTGATCCCAGGAGCTATGTTGTCCGGGGCAATTTGCCTCTGATAGGGTCTCCCAAGACAAACTGGTCCGGGGTCAAGGGCCAGACTAAGAACGATCCAATAGACTCTCATGAATTGTATATCAAGGATTCAGTGTACCCCGCCCGGTATGGGGTTACCGGGGCCCCACCCTGGAGCCAGGCCTGGGGGAGGGGCTCGAAGGCTAGCGTCTGGTGGCCGGGTTTCCACCCATGGGACCCGGCCGGGCTCAGCCCGAAGGAGCTACATGGGTCCGCCCTCCAGTGGGCTCACCACCTGCAGGAGGGATCATGGGGGTCCGGTGCTATGTGGATCAGGTGGCGGGCAAAGGCGGAGACCTTGGCGGACTGATCCCAAGCTTTCTAAACTGGCTTTTGGTACGTGGAATGTCACCTCTCTGGTGGGGAAGGAGCCTGAGCTGGTGTACGAGGTTGAGAGATACCGGCTAGATACAGTCGGCCTCACCTCAACACACAGCTCCGGTTCCGTAACCAGTCTCCTGGAGAGGGGCTGGAGCTTGGCCTTTTCTGGAGTTGCCCCGGGCGAGAGGCGACGAGCAGGGGTGGGTATTCTTGTATCACCCCACCTTGCTGCCTCTATATTGGAGTTTTCCCCGGTGGACGAAAGGGTTGCTTCCCTGCGCCTTCGGGTTGGGAAACGGGTCCTGACCATCATTTGTGCCTATGCACCAAATGATGTTTCAGAGTACCCACCCTTTTTGGAGTCTGTGACTGGGGTGCTGGAGGGTGCTCCTCTTGGAGACTCCATTGTCCTACTGAGGGACTTCAATGCACACGTGGGCAACGACAGTGAAACCTGGAGGGGGGTGATTGGGAGGAACGGCCTGCCCGATCTGAACCCGAGTGGTGTTCAGTTATTGGACTTCTGTGCTAACCACAGTCTGTCCATAACGAACACCACGTTCAAGCATAAGGGTGTCCATATGTGCACCTGGCACCAGGACACCCTAGGTCGCAGGTCGATGATCGATTTTGTTATCGTGTCATCAGACCTGCGACCGTATGTCTTGGACACCCGAGTAAAGAGAGGTGCAGAGCTATCAACTGATCACCACCTGGTGGTGAGTTGGATCCAATGGCAGGGGAGGAAGCCATTCAGACCTGGTAGACCCAAACGTATAGTGAGGGTGTGCTGGGAGCGTCTGGCTGAGGCCCCTGTCCGGGAAACCTTCAACTCCCACCTCCGGAAGAACTTCAACCACATTCTGAGGGAGTCTGGAGACATGGAGTCTGAATGGGCCATGTTCTCCACCTCTGTTGTTGAAGCGGCGGCCCAGAGCTGCGGCCGCAAGGTGGTCGGTGCATCTCGTGGTGGCAACCCCCGAACCAAGTGGTGGACACCAGTGGTGAGGGGGGCCATTAAGCTGAAGAAGGAGTCCTATCAAGTTTGGTTGGCTTGTGGGACTCCCGAAGCAGCTGAGGTGTACCGGCAGGCCAAGCGGAGTGCAGTTCGGGTGGTTGTTGAAGCAAAAACCCGGGTATGGGAGGAGTTCGGTGAGGCCATGGAACAAGACTTTTCGGTCGGCCTCAAAGAGATTCTGGCAAACTGTCTCGGTGGCTCAGGAGGGGAAAGCAGCTCCCCGTCCACACTGTGTATGGTGCGGATGGGACACTCTTGACTTCGACTGGGGATATCGTCGGGCGGTGGAAGGAATACTTCGAGGATCTCCTCAATCCCACTGATACGCCTTCCACAGAGGAAGCAGGGTTTTGGGGACGAGGGGGATGACTCACCTAATCACAGGGGCTGAGGTCGCCAAGGTGGTTAAAAATCTCCTTGGTGGCCGGGCCCCTATGGGGTGGACATGATTCGCCCCGAGTACCTCAAGGCCCCTGGCTGTTGTTGGGTTGTCATGGTTTGACACCGCCTCTGCAACACTGCGATGGAGGTCGGGGGGCAGTAGCCTTTGGCATGGCAACTGGGGTGGTGGTTCCTCTCTTTAAAAAAGGGGACCGGAGGGTGTGCTCCAACTTTAGAGGGATTACACTCCTCAGCCTCCTTGGGAAGGTCTATGCAAGGTACTGGAGAGGAGAGTCCGGCCGTTGGTCGAACCTCGGATTCAGGAGGAGCAATGTGGTTTTCGTCCTGGCCGTGGCACATCAGACCAACTCTTTACCCTCTCGAGAATTCTCGAGGGTTCGTGGGAGTTCGCCTAACCAGTTTACATGTGTTTTGTGGACTTGGAGAAGGCATTTGACCGCGTCCCTCGTGGATTTTTGTGGGGGGTGCTTCGGGAGTATGGGGTATCGGGCTTGTTGTTATGAGCTATTCGGTCTCTGTAACGACCGTTGTGAGAGTTTGGTTCGTATTGCCAACACTCGGTCGGAGTCATTCCCAGTGAGAGTTGGGACTCAGCCAGGGCTGCCCTTTGTCACTGATCCTGTTCATAATTTTTATGGAACAGGATTTCTAGGTGCAGCCAGGGAATGGAGGGTTGTCATGCTTGGTGACCACAGGATCTCATCTCTGTTGTTTGCAGATGATGTTGTCCTGTTTGGCTTCATCCAGCAATGACCTACAGCTCTATGCTGGGCTCGGTTTTCCGCTGAGTGTGAGCGGCTGGGATGAGAATCAGCACCTCCAAGTCCGAGTCCATGGTCCTCAGCCGGAGGAAAAGGTGGATTGTCCTCTCTGGGGTTGGGACAGGCTCCTGCCCCCAAGTGGAGGAGTTTAAGTATCTTGGGGTCTTGTTCACGAGTGAGGGGAGAATGGAGCGAGAGATCGACAGACGGATTGGAGCAGCATCTGCAGTGATGTGGACGTTGTACCAGTCTGTTGTGGTGAAGAGGGAGCTTAGTTCTAAGGCAAAGTTGTCGATTTATCAGTCAATCTACGTTCCTACTCTCACCTATGGTCACGAGCTTTGGGTAATGACCGAAAGAACAGGCAGATCGCGGATACAAGCGGCTGAAATGAGCTTATCCGTTAGGACTTGCTGGAGCTCACCCTCAGAGATAGGGTGAGGAGCTCAGTCATCCGGGAGAGGCTCAGAGTAGGAACCGCTGCTCCTTCACATTGAAAGGAGTCAGTTGAGGTGGTATGGGCATCTGATTAGGATGCACTCTGGACCGCCTCCCACTTGAGGTGTTTCAGGCACATCCCACAGGGAGGAGACCCCAGGGCAGACCAGGACTCGGTGGAGGAGGACTATGTCTCCCAGCTGGTCTGGGGAACACCTTGGTGTCCCCTCTGAAGAGCTGGAGCAGGTGGCTGGGGAGAGGGAAGTCTGGGCTTCTCTGCTTTCACTGCTGCCTCCGCGACCCGGACCTCCGGAAAAGCGGTAGAAGATGGATGGATGGATGGAAGTTGCAAATTTTTAACAAAAAATAGCAAATTTACAAGAAAATATGCAAGTTTACAACAAAGCGTTTGAAGAAAAAAGGTCAAATTGATGAGAAAAAGTAATAAATGTATGAGAAAAAGGAGTTGAAAACTTATGAGAAAAACTAACAAAAAAGTAGCAAAATTATGAGAAAAAAATAGCAAATTTACAAGGAAAAAAAACTGTATTTTATGCTTAGCATTGGTGCTTCAAATACATTTGATCCGGTTATGTAAGACAGTGTAAAAAAGTTTGGGATGATGAGGGCATGGACGATTCACTCTTTGCCCCTGGATTTACACCTATGGTGAAGACAGACACTTCCTTGATTGTCTTTGTCCGTCTCCATGAAGAAATGACAAGTAAACAGTCTCCTCACAGTCTTCCACGTCAAACCGGCACACGCAGCGGAGATGTATTTTTAAACCAAGCATCTTAATTGGCGCACTGCCGGTAATGTCACAGTTCCATCTCCCAGTTTGTCCTGAGAAACATTTCATTCCTGCTCGTTTTTCCCCCCCTGTCCTGTTAATTAACGAAAGGCGTGTAAATGTCAGGCATCACGACTAACAACATCTGACGAGTTCAGCGCTCACAGGCACTAGATTATCCTTCAGGGGCGGCCGGCCGGCAGCGAGGCTTCAAACGGAGTGGAGAGAGAGAGAAACAAAATCAACGGCGGTTATAAAGAAATATATTTGAAACATGTTTGAAATGGCTTCAAAGCATCACTTTCAGCTGAGTTCAGACAGAGAGCAGAATCAAAGCTGAGGTCTTTTGAGACCACAAAAAAAAAGGCCGACACTTGTGTATCTCCTCGATAAACCAAAGGAGAAATTTTCTAATCCGGATTCACTAGTAAATGATGTTCTGGTAAATTATTTTGGAGGGCTCGGGGTGGGGGATGACGCTCTGGTGTGGATCAGGAGAACACCAGAAGATGCGGAGAAACGTCCGCAGAGCTGAGCAAGGCCCTTCTGCGGCGAGGCTAATAGAAGCCGAAGGTTTGTGGATTTGGGTTATTACCCGCGGCCCGGACAGCCGCCATCTCAAATGCCACTGATGGCGGCGCCCCTTTCACCTCTAACTCGTTGTGGTTACGCCTCGTTACTTTCAACGAGTTTGGGCAAACAGCTTTAAGGCAGAACTTTATCAAATATTTAATATGTCATAAATAAACGATGAAGGGAACTAACAGGTGACATTTTAATAAACCCACACGGTCAAAGTCCAAGAGCTTTATCGGTGGTAATTAGGAAATATCACACCAGAGTCGTCGTAGTCGGAGTACGCAAATGCAAGGGATCCCTCAGCCATTAGGGGGCCCCCAACCTACAAGTTCACCCCTAATGGTTTTTTGTTTTTATTTCTCTTTTTTTTCCTGTTAAATCTGATAATCTTTCTGTAAATTTGCATCCTTTTCTCATAAATTTACAACTTTGCTCTTGTAAATTTACATTTTTCCCCTCATCAATTTTCAACTTTTTTTCCTCAGGAATGTGTAGCTTTTTTCCTCATAAATTAACCAGTTTTGTCTTTTTCTTGTAAATTTACAACTTCATGTGTCATAAATATACCTATTTTTTCTTGTATATTTGATGTTTTCCTCATAAATTTCCAATGTTTTTCTCATAAATTTGCAACTTTTTTTCTTATAAATTCACTCTTATTTTTTTTTGTAAATCTGCAACCTTTCACAAATTTCCAACTTTTTTCCCTGTAAATTAGCATTTTTTCTCATAAATTTCCAATTTTTTTAGTAAATCTGCATCTTTTTCCCTCATAAATATCATATTTTTTCTTGTAAATTTGAAACCAATTTTCAACTTTTTTCCTGTAAATTAGCATTTTTTTTCTTGTAAATTTGCAACTTTTCCCCCATAAATTTGCAAGATTTACTCTTATAAATTTCCAACTTTTTCCTCAAATTTCCAACTTTTTTCATGTAAATTAGTATTTTTTTTCTCATTAATTTCCAATATGTTTTCATAATAATTTACCTAATTTTTCTTGTAAATTTACAACCCTTTTCTCACGAACCTGCATCTTTTTTCTTATAAATCTATGACTTTTTTTCTTGTAAATTTGCTATATTTTTCCCATAAATTTCCAACCTGCTTTTTTTGTAAATTTGAAGCTTTTTTCTTGTAAATTTTTGGCCATGTTTTTGTTGTAAAGGGAAAGATTTACTCTCTATTTTAAACAGTTTGAACTCTTGCCTGTTCCAAAAATAGCGGCCCTCAAATGCAATCTTGCGTAGGGTCCCAAAAAAGCTAGAACCGGTGCCGGTGGAACATCAGCATGGCTGCAGTTCATCATGAGAACAAATGCCACAAAATAGTCCCTCCACACCACCATCCACTAAGTAACTTTGGTAGCTAGCTAGGTTGAAAGCGCCACGATTATGTTACAGCATACAGTCACGTGAAAAAATTAGGACACCCCATTAAATATTCAGTTCTTTATTAAGAAATGTTCATGTATCTATGTCTAACCGTGTTTTTGTTTTTATTTGCATTTTTTAACATCTACTTTAGCCGTTGTAAGTGGGAATGAATGCAGAAGTGTCCTAATTTATTCCTCACCATTTGTTTAGAATTACATTTTACGGAAAACTTGAAAAAATCTTTAATTCATTTTTAATTGTTTAGTTGTATTACATAAATCTCCCAGTATTTTTAACATTGATATTAAATATCCATATGTCCAAATATGTTAAAAAGACACACAGGACTTCCGGTTATGGCTGCCACGTAGGACGGACGTGTCTCGCTCTGCTCTGCTCCTGGAGAAAAAAATCGGCAAATAACTCTCTCATTTGGGACAGAACGTATCCCAGCATTTGGGCGAGGATATGTCGGCGAAGCCTAAGGCTGGAAAACCAGGAAAAGGAAAAAGCGAGCCGCCGAAACAGTCCAAATTAACGGACTTTCAGGTCTGTGACGCAGCAAACAAGGCTCCATATATGGCGGAGGAGGCTGGCGGCGGTGCGATTTCTGCGGGGAATGGCGCAGATGCGCTGATGGCTGCCATGAGTTCAATGAGAGCGGACTTTTCCTCTAGATTTGATGGGATTATGACAGCGCTGGAAGGAATAAGAAAGGAATTGGGTGACTGTGTAGAACGAACGGCGCAGATGGAGCTCCGTCTCGCTAGTGCTGAAGATGACGTCACCCGTCTTCAATTAAAGGTGCGCACTTTGGAAAAAAAAATAAATCTCTGGAAGATAATATTTTGGATTTGGAATCTCGGTCGAGACAGAATAATTTGAGGCTGGTGGGTCTTCCAGAGGAATCAGAAGGTCGGGACGTATGTTCCTTTCTGGAAAAGTGGATTCCGGAGGTGCTGGGCAGCGAGGAGTTGCAATCAGCAGTGGTTCTGGAAAAAGCACATCGTATTGGCCCACGGAGAGATAAGGGACCGCCGAGGACCTTAATTATGAAGTTTCTTAGCAACAGAGACAGGATGAAGATCTTCAACGCTGCACGTGCTAAAGGAGAGATTAAACACCAGGACCAGCAGGTGCGGTTCTACCCAGATTTGGCCACAGGAATCCAGCAATTGAGGAAGCAGTTTGATCCCGTACGTAAGGAGCTGCGCAACCTTGGGATTCGTCATGGTGTAATCTATCCTGCGAGACTGCTGACCACGTATGAGGGCAGAACCCACATCTTCAAGACCCCAGAGGAGGCGCAGGAGTTCATCAAGAAGATCAAAGAAGAAGAAGAGACTGGTGGGAGCTAAGCATGAACAAAATATAAGGTAGAATAATTAAGCATTTGCACAGGCATCTGACTGACTTGAAGTAAATAGTAAGTTTACAAAATATAGACTGTATTATATATTAAAAAAAAACAAAACAAAAACAAAACAAACAAAAAAAAAAAAAAAACTATGATGTACAAAGTTGTTAAAAATTTTGGAGTTAAGTTGGAAAACTACAGAGGAGAGTTAATGTTACGTCATTAAAAGCAGTAGAGTTAGGGTGATTGGGAGGATGAAGAAGGAGTGGCTTAGGCTGTTCCCCGTGGGTGTGGAACGGTCGATGGCTATATCGGGAGACAGAATTTTTCTTTTGATTTTGGGGGGTTTGCCACAAGTGTGGGAAGGGGAAATTTGTTTGTGTGTAGTTTGTAGGATGAATGTTCAACCACTCATGTTTTTGCTTCTCTGTATGAGCATGTTTACACTGCAAGGTAATCCCAAACTCTCTATTGATCATGGACCAAAGTGTTAATCTTAATTTAACTTCATGGAATTGCAGAGGTCTACAAAATTTAAAAAAACTTAAACAAGTTATGAATAAAATAAAGGACATGGGTTCAAGAATTGTGTTTTTACAAGAAACTCATCTGATAGAGGAGGATGTTAAAAGAATTAGGAGTAGATGGCAGGGAAGTGTATTCACCTCTTCATTTTCATCCCGAGCCAGGGGAGTTATGACTCTCATACATAAATCAGTTCCTTTTCAAGTGAAAAATGTAATTGGAGACAAATTTGGAAGATATGTAATCATTCAAGGTTCTTTGCTATTAGAAAATATAAATCTTGTGAACTTATATGGTCCCAATATAGATGATCAGAAGTTCTTTGCTAATTTATTTCTCATCTTATCATCACTTACAGGGCAACATATAATAGCAGGGGATTTTAATTGTACATTGAATCCAGGTGTGGATAGATCAACAGGACTGGATTGTACGCACATTGGATGTAGGATGACTATTAATCATTTTATGAAAGAATTGAGATTGTTAGATATATGGAGAGAAATGAAACCACAAGTTAAAGCCTATTCTTGTTATTCCAGTACCTACAAGACATTCTCACGTATTGATTATTTTTTGATTTCCACAGAATTAAGGTCCAAGATTCAAAACTGCTTTTATGATAACATCGTGATCTCTGATCATGCACCCTGTTGTCTAATATATGTAGATAAAAAATTGACAAAGGAATCAGGTAGATGGCAATTTCAGCATAAATGGCTTCAGGATGAGGAATTTGTCAAGTATATAGAAAAACAGATAGACGAGTTCTTTGCCATCAATACTACACAAACATCAGCATGTGTAAAGTGGGAGGCTTTCAAAGCTTTTATTAGGGGACATATTATTAGTTATACAGGATCAAAATCTAAGAAGACTCGAGAGGAGAGAGCTAAATTGGAACATAAAATAAAAAATCTTCAGGAAAAAGTGTATGCAGGAAGTGACCCAAGGTTGGAGAATGAATTACTGATTTTGAGAGCTGAATACGACAAAAAATCAGCGAATAGAGCTGCCTCGAGTCTTCTAAGATTGAAACAATCTTTTTATGAACAAGGTGAAAAATCAGGAAAATTATTAGCATGGCAGATTAAACAATTGGAAATTAAAACACCAATTACCAGTATTATAAGTAACAGACAGGTAGTTATAGATCCTTTAGAAATTAATAGAGCCTTTAGAGATTACTATGAAAAATTATATGATACCAAAAATGAACCTGATTTAACAAAACTAAATGGGTTTTTGAACGAACTATCTATACCGTGTATTCCAAATGAAAACAGGGGAGATATTGGAGTCTAAAATTAGTCAAGAAGAAGTTGGGCTAGCCATTGATAATATGAAATCAGGAAAAAGTGCAGGACCAGATGGTCTTCCAGTTGACCTTTATAAAAAATTTAAGAATAAATTAATAAAACCTTTTTGGAAATGGTTTTAGAAGCATTTCAAAATATAATTTACCATCATACATAAATAATGCCTTAATTATACTGCTGCCAAAACCAGGTAAGCCCTCTAATAAATGTGAAAATATGAGACCAATAAGCTATTAAACGCGACCTAAGATAATCTGTAAAATTATTAGCAAGACGAATACAAGAAATTTTACCAAATATTATTAATCGAGATCAGAATGGCTTTATAAAGGGTAGACAAGGCTTGCCATAATGTAAGAAGACTATTTAATATTATTTATTTTAATAAAAAGAAGCACCGATACAGCTCTCCTTATCATTGGACGCCGAAAAGGCCTTTGATAGAGTTGAATGGCCCCTTTCTTTTTGAAGTCCTACAAAGGTTTGGGACTTGGAAATAATTTTCATAAAATGGGTTCAAATAATATACAATAATGCTACAGCAGAAATCCTACAAATAACAATATTTCAAAAACCAATAAAATCAATAGAGGATGTCGACAAGGCTGTCCACTTTCACCTTTACTGTTTACTATGGCAATTTGAACCTTTAGCGATAGCGATACGTTTACATTCACAAATAATGGAATTAAAGTTGGACCAACAGAACATAAAATCTCCCTGTACGCCGATGACATAATTTTGTTTATGTCGAATCTAAAAAATCAATTCCAACCTTGTTGAATTTAATAAAGAATTTTGGGGAAATATCAGGATATAAAATAAATAAAACTAAATCTTCAATATTAATGCTAAATGAGACCCAGAGAAAATTACCCAGCCCCTGAGGTAATCAATTCAATGTTGTAAATCAGTTTAAAAATATTTAGGAATCCAAATTATGCCTAAGCTAGATCAGTCGCCAGTGTCAACTATGAAGCCTTAATGTCTGATATCAATGAGGTTAACTCAGAGATGGATGTCACTACCAAGTGTCGATGATCGGGAGAATCAATATACTTAAAAGTAATATTTATACCTAAAATACTTTATTTTATTTCAATACATTCCCTTATCACCACCTTTAGATCTATTCTCAAGAATAAAAAAAAAAGTTAGTGGAATTTATATGGAACAACAGGAGGGCTAGATTACGTTTGTCTTTATTATATTTACCATTTGATCGTGGAGGTCTGAAATGTCCAAATTTTATGTTGTATTATTGGTCGGCACAACTGAGGGTCTATGACATAGTAATTTTCATCAAATGATCTCCCTCACTGGACTGAAATGGAATCATAACAATTTACCTTTACCTCTTCCCATATTCATATACTCAGATTCTGCAAAAAAATTTACAAAAACAAGTTAAAAATCCATTTGTAAAGCATATGATCAAAATATGGTGTGAAGCTAAAAACTATTTAAAAGAACCACAGTTATTTGTCACATTTTAGTCCAATATGTGGTAATCAATATTTTAAACCAGGGAAGAGCGGACGCTGTATTTAAAGTATGGAATTTAAAAGGGATACAAAAAGATTCAGATTTATATTTGCCATGTGCAGACAACATAATGTCTTTTGAAGAGCTTGAGGATCAAATTTAATCTCAATAGAACACATTTTTTTAAATATCTTCAACTTAGAAAACTTTATCCGATCAAATCAAAATAAAGCTCTCACTCGACCTATTATTCATCCTTGGAAAAAATGATGATGAAAGATAGTAAAAGAAAGGGTATTATTTCAGAGTTTTATAACTCACTGACACTA
This sequence comes from Pholidichthys leucotaenia, assembly GCA_020510985.1. Taxonomy (NCBI): domain Eukaryota; kingdom Metazoa; phylum Chordata; class Actinopteri; order Cichliformes; family Pholidichthyidae; genus Pholidichthys; species Pholidichthys leucotaenia. The sequence continues at coordinate 223,188,299 of CM035844.1, forward strand.
TCTTCAAGTGAAAGATTCACTGAAAAGATTAAACTACTGGAAAGAAGATCTGCAAATTGAAATTTCAGAGGAACAATGGGAATTGGCTTGGACAGAAGCTCAACCAAATCAATAAATGCACGCCTTAAATTGATACATTTCAAATGGTTAATGCGGATGTATGTTACACCGGAGAGTTAAATAGATATAACAAAAATATACCAGATACATGCACAAAATGCATGGATAGTAAAGGAACCCTATTTCATTGTTTATGGGAATGTAGATTAATAAGAATGTTTTGGGAAGAGGTGAGGGTAACAATTGAAAAAATAATCTCAAAAACAAATCATATTGAATCCTAAAACTGTTTTTGTTGGGTCTGTACCCAGAAAAGCATAATTTTAATAAAAGTGAAAGAACATTCATAGACCTCAGTTTGCTTAATGCCAAAAAATGTATTGCACTATTATGGAAAAAGACTCATAGGACCAGATGTGACTCAGTGGTTAAGACAGATGTTAACAAACCTTCCATTAGAAAGAATAACATATATACTAAAATCAAAGGAAATTGTGTTTGAGAATATATGGAGACCTTTTATTGATTATGTAAAAAATTTAAACATAACTCTTGAAGAAGACGGTGAATGATGTGTGTGGACCTTGTAAATTCCAAACTGGTGAACATAATATGTATTCTTATGTATTGGATTGTCTAGACTAAACAGAGGAGCATTGTTGAAGACTTGATTTTGTTGGTGGTTGTTGGTGTTTTTAGTGCTTTTTTTTTTTTTGTAGTACTTTAGTGTTAGTGTTTGATTGTTTTGTATCATGTTTGTTAAAAAAAAAAAAAAGGCTCAATAAAGATATTGTGGAAAAAAAAAAAAGACACACAGGCTATACAGGGTGTCCTAATTTTTTCACGACTGTAGATATCACGAATGGCTGATTGAAATGATCAATCAAACCTCAGCTCATCCATTTTGTTGTGGGTGTTTTTTTTTTTGGGGGGGGGGGGGGGGGGGTCCAGTGCACTATATCAGGGGTATCCGACTTTCAAGCGCTCTCTCTTTTTCTGTAATTTGCAGATGTCAGTTTCGTTTTTATAATATGCAAGGGAACATAGAGTTTCAGACTTGCATTGCAATTTTTAAAAAAAATCATTGATTTTGCCGTAGAATCGAAACTATTGGTCGTGTCCCCTCATTTTTTCCCAGTTTTTTGTGTGACATGAAAAATCGCATCAATTTCAAAGTACTGTAACGTGATCTCTGAGTAACTCTTTCTACTCAAAATGCAATAGATAACAGAGTTGTAATGCAAATTCAAAATAAAACATTCCCCATGTGATCGGATCTATGGTTTTTGTACGGCGACCCCTTCAAATTTACTCGTACGACGTAAATTTCCGTGTCCCCAAATTTACGCAGCAACATGCAAGTTATTTGGTAAAGTAACCAGAAAAACAGGAAGTGCTGATGCTTTTCACTTTGCACCCTTCAAATCCCAAACCATACACGTAAAAAGGAGATCAGTCTTTGTGAAGCTCAGATGTAGAATATTTCAATAAAATCTCAAACATTTATGACACATCGAATATGGTGTGTCCTTTAAAAAATTTACGTCTTCGGTCTTGGTCAGCCACGCGCAGCCCCGTCGTGGCGAGGTAGAGCGCCCTGGGAAAGCACTTTTATTTTCTCTACCCGGATGGTCTCAACCCATGTGGAGAGGATTAACCGTGGTCACTTTATATTGAAGTATCGAAGGTCCAAACTTCCGTGTCCCGCATTTACGCCTTTTGTGATTTTACGTCTTATCCAGCAAACAGGGAGAATTTGAAGGTATGTATACACGTTATCACATCTTAATATGTCATGAAAATGTAGCTGTTGATGAGTTTTGATGTGTGAAAAATACTGGAAGTGTTGAAGTTGTTTCGTGTAAAACGTGTGCCATTGCAAAGTGCATTGGCACACGGGGAAACAAAAGCCCGAGTGTCCCGTTTACGTCTCCATTTACAAGTAGCTGAAGTGAGCGCTCATCCTCAAGAGTTCCTGAACGCGAATGCCGTTACGAAAATAGTTAACACTAGAAGTCCCAGCATTTTTCTGTCTACCTCCATCCAGGATCATTTCCAATGCCTGTTGAATGTTGAATCTCTGCATCTTCGTTCCTTGGAGAGGAGCTTCTTTCACCACAAAGTTCTTGAGGGAACTGAAGCGATAGTCCATGTGCACTGAGGTATTTATCCATCAAACAATTGTCTGGTTGCAGTCACATGAGTCGTTATGGTCACATGGGACATTCACATGTTCACATTTTAGAATAGAATGTGTTTTTATTCCTCATTCTCACATTCCACACAGAAGTAGCCAACATGACTTCACCACTGAAGTGTGAGTGTGTGAAGTGTGAACCCCCTCACCCCACACCCCCCTCACCCCACACACTGCCACTAACAGCCTCATTACCATAACAAAATAAGTGACCACAGGGGGGACTTGGGGCCAATTGGCCCTCTTGTGGGTTTTCTAGGTAAAAAGGCCAAATGGCCCCTCTCTGGGACTTCTAGTTTATTAATAGTTTCATAAACCTGACACAACTGGATAGTGATTAGTCAATTTCATGTGCAAATTTGATCAATTTTAAATTTTGCCACCAATGTCACACATTGGACCCCTAATAAATAAAAACACCCTGGTAAAAGATGTGATAACTGCAATTATAGACTGGAAATGTGGACTTAAATTAAATGCTAAATGCTAAGCTAGCACCATTTCCGCACAATTTCTCACAATTCTCCCACTCTATCTTACCATATTCAGAGAAAATAAAGAGTCTACCACCACAAAGGTATTACAAGTGGCTGATTGGGATAAATCCAATTTCAGGTTTGTCCATTTTGTTGGAACACACCATTGCACACCAAACATAAATGCTAAATGCTAACCGCTAGCACAGTTTTGCACACTTCACCCACTTCTTCTAAGCATTTTCAGATGAAATAAAGAGCCAGAAGCACACATTTTGCTGTGAGGCTTTGACAGAAACTATACACTGTGACACTTACACAGAAACTGTACAGCAAATCATTTTGGAGCAGACTAAATGGAGACTGTGCTAACTAAACTGGCTATCTAACATGCCACATCTAGATTTTGAGGACCGTTCTCCTGTCAAACGTCTGTGGAAAAGAAGGCTCATTGGATGCCTTGGGCTTTAAATTGGGATGAACAAGTGTTTCCAAGAGTTTTTAGGATCCAGATACCCCTGGAGGTAAAACTCAAATATAGCATGTTGTATAAGATATGCCTTTATTAGTCCCACAATGGGGAGATTCCAGGATTGCACCTGTATATAACTGGGGTATTTTACATTTATTTTAAGGCTTAAATGTGATTCGTGGCAGGTGGTTGTGTGATTTTAAGCGTGGATTGTCCCTCTAACTTAAATGTGGGCTCACTTTAAACACAAAACCATCAAGCATTTAAGGATGAAAACTAGAGAGGTGAAAGGTCAAAAAGGTGGGGAGAAGAAGAAGAAGAAAAAAATCACGCAAATATATAAACTGCTATTTTGGGGCCAAAAGTGGATGTGTAGAACGCAGCAATTAAAGAAAAGCTTAAAGATGACTCAACGTTGGCACAAAGAGACAGTGTTTCCTCACACCAACACATCAGAGGGGAAGGATGGCCGACGGTCCCTGGAGGCCCCCACCCCCCACTGTGATTTGGGACTGTAATCCTGTTACGACATCTTTGATCTCTCCTTCCAAAAAATCCTAATTTCAAACAAGCGCTGTTGACACGTTCAGTGTTTCTGGGCAGATCGTATGGTGGAGTAAAGACGAGTGAGTCAGTGGTGATGGAGGAGAAGGAGGAAAGATGAGGCAACAGAAGAAGAAGATGGAAGAGTTAAAAAAACAAACTAGGGTTGTGACTCAAATAGAGAGCAGTGAGGACAATAGAAAACAGTCTGAGTGCACAATGTCCACATCATTCTGCACTCATAATTATAATTAATTAGCCTAGCTAGCCCTTAGTTATTAAAATGGGAATATGTACATACCACAGTGTACGCCACTTCTTTTCCACAGCTGTTTGACAGGAGTCCAGAAGTGAAAGGCCCCGATTCCACCATGTTAGCCAATTTAGCTAGCACAGTCTCCTTATAGTCCAATTATAAAAATGTTTTGCAGCAGAACTTCTGCTAAAGAGTCATAGCCTGTAGTTTCTACTGAAGCCTTGCACCATACTGCATGTTTGAAGAAGTTTGCAAAGTGCATGGGAACTAACGTGAAACTGGGCTAATGCTACACTGCGATTAGCCGCTAGCCGTGTTAGCTTACGAACTGAACATTAGATGAACTGACAACAAAATGGACGAGCTGGAGTTGGATTTACCATCTCGATCAGCCACTCGTAATACCTGTGTGGTGGCATCATAATCATAGCTTCATCAAGAACTCACAAGCTAACCAGCGATCGGCAAGATTGTGTGAATCACATGACCCCTATATAATTGTGTGTGGTTGCTAAAATATTGCCTGAAATATTTATATTTTCAATTATTTTGTGCAGTTTCAAAAATAAATTGTAAACCTTTTTCCTGTAAATTTTTAAACTTTTTTTTCCGTAGATTTACAACTTTTTTCTCAATAACGTGACTTTTTCCCTGTAAATTTGCTTCTTCTGTTTGTAGATGCGTGACCCTCAAGAATTTGCAACTTTTTTTGCAAATTTTTAGCTTTTTTTCTCATAACTCCTCAACATTTTTTTTCATACATTTGTGACTTTCCTGTAAATTTTCATATTTTTCTCATATACTGTATTTCCAATTTTGCTTCATAGATTTGTGACTTTTCCTCATAACTTTGCAACTTTTTTCCTCAAAAATTTGCTTTTTTTCCTTTCAAAATTGTAGTTTTTTTTCCAGTAAAATTTTAAAACTTTTTTCTTATAGATTTGTAAGTTTTTTCTATTTATTTTTTAAATTTCCTCTCATAAATTTGCAACTTTTCCCCATAAATTTGCAATTTTTGTTCTAAGAAAAATTTCTCAAAAATTAGCATTTTTTCCCCCTGTAAATCTTCAACCTTTTTCTTTTTTCTTGTAAATTTGCGTCACTCATCTGGATGCTGGTTAAATTTTTACTCTGTGTAATTAAATTAAAATTTGAGACTTTTTTTAAAATTTAAATTGGCATATTTTATATCTTTACTGCTTTAGTCTTGAAAATTTGTAGCCAATTTATACATTTTTACCTCATGCTAAATCCACCGTTGTTGAAAATGAATGAAAGTGAATGGGGCCTTTAACATAAACGCTACTTTTACTCAAGTACATTAGTGGCTACTCTACCTTTCCTCTGTTTGTGGTAGTCATGAAGATCTGGTCAGCCTCGGGTGAAAGAGCTAACTGCCTTCAAACCTCTGTTACACACACACACACACACACACACACACACACAGAGCGTTCATCTGGCAAACTTCAAAGACATCACAATGGCTTTGTTCTTTTGGTGAGGGTGAGGTGAGTTTTAATGAGAGGCGTCCAGACAAAATCAACATCAATAATAATAATAATAATAATAAAAAAAAAAAAGAATCTCAACCGACCTGCAGGGGGTGCAGTGGGTAGTGGAGCCAGACCTCCCGCAGATCCTGCGAAGGCACAAACGGAGACGGAGAGTCAGAGAGAGAGAAAAAAATGACAGCGTCTCCTCCTGGCATCGGGGCCGGGGGTACAATTAATTGACAGGGTGAATAAACAGTCATAAATTATGAATAACAACAAAAAAGAAGAGAGTGCACATTCAGAGGAATCAGACTCATTGAAGATCAAGGGTTGAATGTTGTTTAGGCAGGGCAGGGGTCTGCAACCTGCAGCTCTGGGGCCACATGTGGCTCATTTGCCCATAGACAGTGGCTCACTGAGGCCTTGAGGAAAAAAAACCCTCATACATTTTAAAGAAAAGAATAATGAATTTACAAGAAAAAGTTACACATTGATGATAAAAAGTATCGTAAAATGCAGAAAATGAGAAAACCTGAAAATTTATGCAAAAAACCCTCACAAATTTGGTACTTTTTTGGTCATAAAATTGCAGTGTTTTTCACATGGATTTGAAGTGTTTTTCTTCTAAATTTTTAATATTCTTCCATAAATTTGCTGGCTTTGTTTCTTGAAAATTTGCAACTTTTTTCTTCACAAATTTTCATCACGTTTTTTCGTCATGAATTTGACTTTTTTCCACATAAATTTGTGACTTTTTTCACAAACTTTTTTGTGAATTTGCATACGTTTTCTTGTAAATGTGCAACTTTTTTCTCTTAAATTTGCAACTTTTTTTATAAAGTGCTTCTTTTTTCTTTCAAATTTGTAAGTTTTTTCTTGTAAAGTTGATTTTTTTCTCATAGATTAGTTTTTTTTCTTGTCAATTCAATTTCTCATAAATGTTTTCGTAAGCGTGCATATTATTTCATGTAAATTTGCAACTTTTTCTCGTAAATTTACAACTTTTTTCTCAATAGTCAGAGATCAGGATTTCAAGGTGAACCTGTGTAGCAAGTGTGACCCTAGCTTTCTTTGTTGTTGCGATATAGTTTATAAGCCATTTTAATGTTGACCTTTGACCTTGCCATCCCAAAACCATAGTCCCCCTTCAGGGTCACAGGGTGAACCTGTGTACCAAGTTTGGTGACCCTAATTTTTACTCGCTGTACAGTAATAAGGCATAGGGAATGTTAATCTTGACCTTTGACCTTTTGACCCCAAACCCATAGTCAGAGGTCAGGATCCCAAGGTGAACCTGTACACCTGGTTTGGTGGCCCTAGCTTTACTCGTTTTATAGTAATAGTAAAAGTAGCATTTACCATAGTGCAACTGCAATGTTAACTTTGAACCTTTGACCCCTTGACCCCAATCCCATAGTTAGGGGAGGGTGTAAGGTGTCCAAGATGTGTATTAGATACAACCACTGTATCAATTTGAAAAGCCTACATCATTTCTTTCAGTAGTTACTGTGTTTAGAAGATTTAGGGAAAATCTGACCTGACCTTTGACCTCAAGGTCATCCGATAAGAATGAAATTACAATATGCGCATCATCAGAGTACATCAAACCATGGCACAAGTTTCAAAACAATCGGAACAAAACTGTAAGAGAAGTTGATTTCACAAGACAGTTACTGTCTATGAAGTGAGGTCTGCACGGTGGCGCAGTGGTTAGCACTGTGGCAGCACAGTTTTACCCTCGGCCGGGGGATCGCGGGGACCGTGAGATCGTGGGTTCGATCCCTGCCCCCGACCAACAGTGATCTGTGTGGAGTTTGCATGTTCTCCCCGTGTTTGCGTGGGTTTACTCCGGGATTTCTCCGGTTTCCTCCCACATGCCAAAAACATGCAGGTTAGGGAGTTAAGAGGCGCTTGCGCACGCAGCAACCGGCAGCTGGTGGTTTGTCACCAGACTGCAAAACAAATCTACCTACGGGTACAAAATAAGTAATAAAAATTAAAAAAAATTTAAAAAAATAGGTCAGGGGCTACAATTCCTGCAGAAATCATCCAATCAGAACCAAATTGCAATACAGTATGTGCATCCTCAGTGTATATCAAACCATGGTACCAAGTTTCAAAACAATCAGACTAAAACTGTAGGAGGAGTTGATTTCACAAAAGTGGGACAGACGGACGGACCCATAAAATAATACACCTTCGGTCTTAGCCCTGACTGGCGGGGATAAAAAGTTGGTGTTTTACAAGAAAAATGTAAAACTTATGTAAGAAATGCTGCAGGTTTACTGATGAAAGATAATAAATTTACAAAGAAAAACAGTTTATTCATGAGAAAAGCTGAAAATTTATGCCAAAAATACTTGAAATTTAGGGAAAATGTTATTGGAAAAAAAACCCTACAAATTGGCCAGAAAAAAGTCACAAATTTACCAGAAAAGGCTCCAACTGAAGGCCCCCTACTGGGGGACTTTAATGCACACGTGGGCAATGACAGTAAAATCTGGAGGGGGTGGTGATTGGGAGGAACGGCCTGCCCAATCTGAACCCGAGTGGTGTTCAGTTATTGGATTTCTGTGCCAACCACAGTGTGTCCATGACGAACACCATGTTCAAGCATAAGGGTGTCCATATGTGCACCTGGCACCAGGACACCCTAGGTCGCAGGTTGATGATCAATTTTGTTATCGTGTCATCAGACCTGCGACCGTATGTCTTGGACACTCAGGTAAAGAGAGGTGCAGAGCTGTCAACTAATCACCACCTGGTGGTGAGTTGGATCCGATGGCAGGGGCGGACGCCACTCAAACCCGGTAGACCTAAATGTATAGTGAGGGTGTGCTGGGAACGTCTGGCTGAGACCCCTGTCCGGGAGGTCTTCAACTCCCACCTCTGGAAGAATTTCAACCAAATTCTGAGGGAGTCTGGAGACATGGAGTCTGAATGGGCCATGTTGTCCACCTCTATTGTTGAAGCAGCTGCCCAGAGCTGTGGCTGCATGGTTGTTTGTGCATCTCATGGTGGCAACCCCCAAACCAAGTGGTGGACACCAGTGGTGAGGGGGGCCATCAAACTGAAGAAAGAATCCTATCGAGCTTGGCTGGTTTGTGGGACTCCTGAAGCAACTGAGGTGTACCGGCAGGCCAAGCGGAGTGCAGCTTGGGTGGTTGCTGAAGCAAAAACTCGGGTGTGGGAGGAGTTTGGTGAGGCCATGAAACAAGACTTTCGGTCGGCCTCAAAGAGATTCTGGCAAACTGTCCGGCGACTCAGGAGGGGTAAGCAGCTCCCTGTCCACACTGTGTATAGTGTGGATGGGGCACTGTTGACTTCGACTGGGGACATCAGTGAGCGGTGAAAGGAATACTTCGAGGATCTCCTCAATCCCAATGACATGCCTTCCATAGAGGAAACAGGCCTCGGGGATGAGGAGGACAACTCGTCCATCACAGAGATCGAGGTCACCGAAGTAAAAATCCCTTTAGTGGCTGGGCCCCAGGAGTGGACGAGATTCGCCCCGAGTACCTCAAGGCACTGAATGTTGTACGGCTGTCATGGTTGACACGCCTCTGCAATGTTGCGTGGAAGTCAGGGACAATGCCTTTGGCATAGCAAACCGGGGTGGGGGTTCCTCTTTTTAAAAAGGGGGACTGGAGGGTGTGTTCCAACTATAGGGGGATCACACTTCTCAGTCTCTCTGGGAAGGTCTATGCCAGGGTACTGGAGAGGAGACTCCGACCTCTGGTCAAAGCTCGGACTCAGGAGGAGCAATGTGGTTTTCGTCCTGGCCGTGGCACATTGGACCAGCTCTTCACCCTCTCAAGAATCCTCAAGGGTTTGTGGGAGTTTGCCTAACCAGTCCACATGTGTTTTGTGGACTTGGGAGAAAAGCATTCGACTGCGTTCCTTGTGGTCTCTTGAGGGGGGTGTTGCGGGAGTATGGGGTATCAGGCTCGTTTTTACGAGCTATCCGGTCTCTACATGACCATTGCAAGAGTTTGGTTCGTATTGCCAACACCCGGTCTAACTCATTTCCAGAAAGAGTTGGACTTTGTCAGGGCTGCCCTTTGTCACCAATCCTGTTCATAAATTTTATGGACAGGATATCTAGGCGCAGCCAAGGATTGGAAGGTGTCATGCTTGATGACCACAGGATTTCATCTCTGCTGTTTGTGGATGATGTTGCCCTGTTGGCTTCATCAAGCAATAACCTACAGGCCTTGCTGGAACAGTTTGCTACTGAGTGTGAAGCAGCTGGGATGAGAATCAGCAACTCCAAGTCAGAGTCCATGGTCCTCAGCCGAAAAAAGGTGGCTTGTCCTCTCTGGTCTGGAAACAAGCTCCTGCCCCAAGTGAAGGAGTTCAAGTATCTCGGGGTCTCATTCACCAGTGAGGGGAGAATGAAGCAAGAGACTGACAGACAGATTAAAGCAGCATCTGCAGTGATGCGGACGTTGTGCTGATCTGTTGTGGTGAAGAGGGAGCTGGACTCTAAAGCAAAGCTGTCGATTTACCGGTCAATCTACGTTCCTCCCCTCACCTATGGTCATGAGCTTTGGGTAATGACCGAAAGAACGAGATCGCGGATATAAGCGGCTGAAATGAGCTTTTTACGTAGGATTGCTGGACTCACCCTCAGAGATAGGGTGAGGAGTTCAGTCATCTGAGTAGAACTGCAGCTCCTCCATATCAAAAGATGCCAGTTGAGGTGGTTTGGGCATCTGATCAGGATGCCTCCTGGACACGTCCCACTGGGAGGAGACCCTGGGGCAGACCCAAGACAGGCTGGAGAGACTATGTCTCCCAGCTGGCCTGGAAAGGTCTTGGTATCCTCTCTGAAGAGCTGGAGCAGGTGGCCGGGGAGGGGGAAGTCTGGGCTTCTCTGCTTGAACTGCTGCCTCCGCAACCCAGACCTCTGGAAAAGTGGTACAAAATGGATGGATGGATGGGCTCCAATTTTATTAGAAAACAGTTCCAAATTTATATGAAAAAGGTGGCATTTTTACCTTAAAAAAAGCTAACAATCAGACAAGACAATCTTAGAAAAACAGAAGATTATGCCAAAAAATACCAAAATTTATGGGAAAAAAAAAGCTTATAACTTTATTGGGAGAAATGCCTCAGATATGCATGGAAAACATCTTCAATTTTACTTGATAAATGTATTAAATTTGTAAAGAAAAATATGCCAAATTTAGGGAAAAAAGCAAAACATATTTATACCAAAAAATATAACAAATTTTTAAAAACATATACAGTCTGATAAGGAAAACACCCACACAATTTTGCAAGAAAAAAAAGTCAAACTTTTTGCAAATAATTTAAAAATTACCAAAAAAAAGTAGCAATTTTGTCAGAAAATGGCAACAAATTTACAATAAAAAAAAGCTTCAAAATTCTAAGAAAATTTTTTTAACCCTCATCTTGTCAGGTCAGACTGTAGTTGTAACCTCAGTTTCTAGGCTCAGATACTTTTGTGGCCCAATGTAGATTTTTTTAAAATACAAAAATCACTCACAGTGGCTCTTTGGTGCTGTACAGGTTGCTGACCCCTGAGGTAAGTGATTTAAACTGGAGAAAATTCCCAGGTGTAAAAAAAAAAAAAAAAAAAAGCATCCCTTTTGCATTTTTTGTGACCGTTTCTTCTGTGTAATTGTGTGAATGCTGCTATAGCTTTAACACAATTGTTGCTTACGGTGGCCATTTTAATTCCATACATTCCTTCTTGCATATCTTATGCTACAGACTTAATTCTGCTGTCATTTTCTTTGCCTTTTTAAGAATATATGTATGGATGCCCATTTTTCTTTTTTTATGACTTTCATACTTTTCATAATATTTGCTTTATTGGCTAAAAAATAAAATGGTAGTGAATGGAGAAGTTCAAATTCTCTTTCATCTCCTTGAATTTTTCAGTCTAAAACCATCATTCTGCTTTTATGCGACTTCTAAGTTTCAGCTATTCCCGTTACAATCTGCTATTTGACAATTTTCCCATTTAAATATGGGTCGGATTTTATGCCAATTTTAGACTTTATAATGGGAGTTTCAGCTTTATGCTTTTTTCTTAGCATTTTTAAGCTAACATTCTTTGATATTAAAGGTGCAGTGTGTAGTATTCAGCACAATCTAGCGTAGTGGTTGCCAACCTTTTTCCCAGGAGCACCCTCTGCCTGTGTCACAGAAGTGTCGGGCCCCCCCAGCCCACACGATCACACCAGAGGAATTAAGTCACTTTAGAACATTTATTTAGGGAAAAAAATAACATCAGTTTTGTGCTTAACCTATTCCATTTGTTTTGAAATGTAGATTTGTTTTCCTTTATAGTTAAACTAAATTGAATTATATGAACATGTGTATCACACACAGACAACAAGTAAATGTGGCAAATGACTGCAATGGTATTAAAATATTTGTCCTTTTGTTTTAAGCCGTCGTTACTTTTAAACATGGCCTTTTTGATGCCAGAAGGCAGTCTTAGTCTTCATTGTTCATGGTCAGTAACAAAGTTTTCATCTTTGCCAGAGGAATGAAACAAATGTTAACAAGAGCATGTCCCTTGTGAAAGCAAAAATTTCTGACAACCAAAATAGCGGGTATACACACACATGACAGCATAAATCAGTCAAGGCCTAAAAGTCAGTCAGTATGGGCCTAATGGCAGTAGGCCTAAAAACACCCCTGTCATACACAAAGAACAAATATCCTTGACTGCTCTTTCTCATAACACTACCCAGCAATTAACATTGCAAAAAATAATTCAATGATTCTTTGCTTTTTACTGTCTCCAGTCTGTTGATTCCAAAAAGAATATTAATGTGTACCTTGGGCTTGCATGTCTCTGACCAAGGATGCAGTGTTTGGAGTGATAGTGGTGATAGCCAGACTAAAGTCCTGGTGGACATCCAGCCTGTTCCTTACTTTTGATTTTATAGTTAGAAGGGCACTGAAAGCTGCCTCAGACAGGTACACAGTACCAAAAGGAAGAATGACCCTCTTGATTGGGTGTTTGGCCAGTGTAGGAGCGACGGTGTGTCCTTTGACCATCCAAAACTTTTTCTATCCGTTTTCCTGGAAATATTTTTTTGACACTGAATTAGATTGGTTACACAGCTCATCTTCACAGCCCAAGTATTCAACATCCTTGTAACTGGAAATGTAGGGGTCCATCACCCATGCTTCCTTGGATAAATATTCATTGATGTCGGCAAAGCGACTCATCATCTTGTCACACAGCAGGTTCATGTGGCGCGTGAAGTCCGTGCAAAAAGACGCACACACAGTGCCACCGGACTGCTTCTGCAGAAGTGGAAACTGCTGCAACTCCGCTTTTGACATTTTAGCAACCCAGTACTCCAGTTTTCGCACAAAAGCGTCCAGTGCATCTTTGCATTGTAGGATGTCTGATTCAGATCCCTGCATCTGCTTGTTCGGGGCACAGTCTTGACTTTTTCAACTGCTTGTACTCCACAATTTTTAGGCATGCGGGCTTGATCAGCTGCTCACCAATATTGTGCAACTTTTTTGCCTTCGCAATGAGCAGCGCACAGTCGAAGTGGCTCTGAGTAAATCATTACCTGCCCATTCAAAGGATTTTCTGATATCCCCGTGTCTCCTTGAAAGCGCCAGGTGCCATTTCCTCTCAAAAAAATCCCGACTTGCACCAACGGTCTCTCGGTGTCGAGTCTCCTGATGCCGTCTCAGTTTGCTGGGCTTCATGCTGTCATTAGCTAGCTTTTCACCACAAATAACACATTCTGGCCAAAAAGAGTCTTGTGCTTCTTTAAATCCATAGTTCAGGTAACTGTCAATATATTGTCTTTTTTTTTCATTTTTAACTCCACGGGGTCCTCCGCAAATTTATATTTCTCAGCAATCCTCTTTCTTTATTTGATATCATTCAACAGCGATGAATAAATTCCTCATGTTTAGCGCTAGCTACAGTGCGAGACTGAACAGGTCAGAGGTCATACACATAATATAAATAAAATGAAAAACTTTTTTTTCCCAACAAATTTTATTAGTTAAATACATACGCTTCACATCATGTCCGCCTAGAAATGCGTGGATAAAAAAAAAATCCATATAAAATATATGCATTTTTTTACCCACGCATTTCATGACCTCAAAACAGACGGAGCTCTGCGCCCCTCCTGTGGGCTCAGGGGGCGCGGACCCCAAGTTAGGAGACACTTAAGATTTCAAAGTGCATCCACTTCACATTTAATCAGTCATCCACCTCTTCAAAAACATGTCGGACAACCCGTAGAAGCCATTTGTGTGAATAGAGTTTGACCCGATGACTTGGAAAGATATTATGGTGTCCAAGATGGCCGCCTTCATGGGGATGGACCCTCCTCCTGTGCAATAAAAAACTTATCTTAAGGTATAGAAAATACATCATTGTTTACTTGAGAGTGAAGGTATAACAATAAAAATAGAGTTAAGATTTTTTTTTCTGTGATAAATTTCAGATTTCAGGTTACCCAATTTTTTTACACACTGTACCTTTAAGTTAAGCCAGTTGTTATGCCAACATACAGTAGCTCATCTTTAAGACATTTCCACTTTATTTACTTAAAGCTATTTTATGCTAACAGTGGTCAACTTTAATTCAAGTTTTTTCAGTGAAAACTGTGGGATTTTTTTTCTTTGACGTAAAATTACCAACAAACTTGTCCACGCTTTTATATTCCTTTAATCATACATACAGTTGAAACCAGAAGTTTACATACACTGAAAAAAAAGACACAACCTTTTTTCCCCCCTCACTGTCTGACATTAAATCAGACTAAACTTTTTCTGTTTTAGGTCAGTTAGGATTACTAAAATTATTTCTAATTTGTTAAATAATTTTTAAATTTACTAAATTATTTTTTTTTTAGAGAATTTGTTTTATTCCTTCCTTTCTTCAAAGTCGGAAGTTTACATACACTAAGATCACTATATTAAACAATTTGGGAAAGTCCAGATGATGATGTCATGGCTTTTGGAAGCGTCTGATAGGTTAACTGACAACATTTGAGTTAATTGGAGGCACACCTGTGAATATACAGTGGGGCAAAAAAGTATTTAGTCAGCCACCAATTGTGCAAGTTCTCACACTTAAAAGATGAGAGAGGTCTCCAATTTTCATCATAGGTATACCTCAACTATGAGAGACAAAATGAGAAAAAAAACAATCCAGAAAATCACATTGAAGGATTTTTAATGAATTAATTGCTAAATTCCTCAGTAAAATAAGTATTTGGTCACCTACAAACAAGCAAGATTTCTGGCTCTCACAGACCTGTAACTTCTTCTTAAAGAGGCTCCTCTGTTCTCCACTCGTTACCTGTATTAATGGCACCTGTTTGATCTCGTTATCAGTATAAAAGACACCTGTCCACAACCTCAAACAGTCAGACTCCAAACTCCACTATGGCCAAGACCAAAGAGCTGTCAAAGGACACCTGAAACAAAATTGTAGACCTGCACCAGGCTGGGAAGACTGAATCTGCAATAGGTAAGCAGCTTGGTGTGAAGAAATCAACTGTGGGAGCAATTATTAGAAAATGGAAGACATACAAGACCACTGATAATCTCCCTCGATCTGGGGCTCCACGCAAGATCTCACCTCGTGGGGTCAAAATGATCACGAGAATGGTGAGCAAAAATCCCAGAACCACATGGGGGGACCTAGTGAATGACCTGCAGAGAGCTAGGACCAAAATAACAAAGGCTACCATCAGAAACACACTACACCGCCATGGACTCAAATCCCGCAGTGCCAGACATGTCCCCCTGCTTAAGCCAGTACATGTCCAGGCCCGTCTGAAGTTTGCTAGAGAGCATTTGGATGATCCAGAAGAGGATTGGGAGAATGTCATATGGTCAGATGAAACCAAAATAGAACTTTATTGTAAAAACTCAACTTGTCGTGTTTGGAGGAGAAAGAACACCATACCTACTGTGAACCATGGGGGTGGAAACATCATGCTTTGGGGCTGTTTTCTGCAAAGGGACCAGGACGACTGATCCGTGTAAAGGAAAGAATGAATGGGGCCATGTATCATGAGATTTTGAGTGAAAACCTCCTTCCATCAGCAAGGGCATTGAAGATGAAACGTGGCTGGGTCTTTCAGCATGACAATGATTCCAAACACACCGCCCGGGCAGCAAAGGAGTGGCTTCGTAAGAAGCATTTCAAGGTCCTGGAGTGGCCTAGCCAGTCTCCAGATCTCAACCCCATAGAAAATCTTTGGAGGGAGTTGAAAGTCTGTGTTGCTCAGTGACAGCCCCAAAACGTCACTGCTCTAGAGGAGATCTGCATGGAGGAATGGGCCAAAATACCAGCAACAGTGTGTGAAAACCTTGTGAAGACTTGCAGAAAACGCTTGACCTCTGTCATTGCCAACAAAGGGTATATAACAAAGTATTAAGATGAACTTTTGTTATTGACCAAATACTTAGTTTACCGAGGAATTTACCAATTAATTCATTAAAAATCCTTCAATGTGATTTTCTGGATTTTTTTTTTCTCATTTTGTCTCTCATAGTTGAGGTATACCTATGATGAAAATTGAAGACCTCTCTCATCTTTTAAGTGGGAGAACTTGCACAATTGGTGGCTGACTAAATACTTTTTCTGCCCCACTGTATTTAAAGGCACACCTCAAACACACTGCTTCCTTGTGTGACATCATGGGAACACAAAAAATAAAATCAGCCAAGATATCAGGAAGAGAATTGTGGACCTCCTCAAGTCTGGTTCATCCTTGGGTACAATTTCCAGATGCTAAACAATAGCGCTACAATGATTACTTGAATAATTCGAGTAATTCGATTACAAAAATTCCTTGATTCAGAAATCTATGATTCGAAGCTTCATTTAACACAGCACTTCCAGTCTATATGACCTCCTTGTGGCCACGCTATGTAAACAAGACGCGGGTTTGTTTAATCGCATGATGTCAGAGCGACGGCAAAAAGGAAGAAAGTCAGAGAAAATGACAAAAAGTATCTCAAGTCTGGGATCATTTCAAGCTCAAAATTGAAGGAAAACATTGTGCAGTGTGTACACTGTAAAGCCAAGCAGCGAACTAGCATTCCACAACGTTGATGTTACTGTGTCTCAGCAGACGGCATCCAGTCACATCACACGAGTAGCGGACTGAGACAAGGTATGTGATTGAAATTTTAAATTAACATGAGTAGAATGTAGTCAGCTACGCTAATTATGCTTATATGGCCAAAGAACATATACTAGCTATTGCTAATAGCGGTAGCTAGTATATGTTAGCTATGTTGCGAGTTGAAGCTAACGCTACAAAATGGAACTTTATGGTATAACGTAATGTTTAAAGTTAAGTTATATGCAATAAACATTGCAGTAAGCATTGCAATAAATGTGTACCTTTGTTATTGAGTGTTTGGTACATTTACTATTGCTCTTTAGGAAAGAAAGTTCCACACATATTGGTCAATGTAAGTTTCTTCAATACAAAAAAGTATCCGATTACTCGAGTAATCGTTCGTTTACAGTGACAAATTACTTGATTATTAGAATAATCAAAAGCTGCAGCCCTAATAAACACCATGGGAATGTCCAGTCATCATACCGCTCAGGAAGGAGACGGGTTCTGTGTCCCAGAGATGAACGTGTTTTGGTGCAAAATGTGTGTATCAACCCCAGAACAAAAGTAAAAGACCTTGTGAAGGAGACTTCCGGTTTTGGCGGCCATGTGAGAGGGACACGTATCACTCTGCTCTGCTCCTGGAGAAAAAAAAATCGGCAAATAACTCTCCCATTTGGGACAGAACGTATCCCAGCGTTTGGGCGAGGATATGTCGGTGAAGCCTAAGGCTGGAAAACCAGGTAGAGGAAAAAGCGAGCCGCCGAAACAGTCCAAATTAACGGACTTTCAGGTCTGTGACGCAGCAGATAAAGCTCCATATATGGCGGAGGAAGCTAGCAGCGGTGCGGTGACTGCGGGAAACGGCACAGGTGCAGTGCTAGCTGCCATTAGTTCAATGAGAGCAGACTTTTCCTCTAAATTGGATGGGATTATGGCAGCGTTGGAAGGAATGAGAAAGGAATTGGGTGACTGTGTAGAACGAATGGCGCAGGTGGAGCTTCGTGTCTCTAGTGCTGAAGATGACGTCACTAGCCTTCAATTAAAGGTGCGCACTTTGGGAAAAAAAATAAATGTCTGGAAGATAATGTCTTGGACTTGGAGTCCCGGTCGAGACGGAACAACTTGAGGCTGGTGGGTCTACCGGAGGAATCTGAAGGTCGGGACACATGTTCCTTTTTGGAAAAGTGGATTCCGGAGGCGCTGGGCAGCGCGGAGCTGCAATCAGCAGTCGTTCTGGAAAGCGCATATCGTATCGGCCCACGGAGAGATAAGGGACCACCGAGGACGCTTATTATGAAGTTCCTCAGCAACAGAGACAGGATGAAGATCTTCAACGCTGCGCGAGCTAAAGGACAGATTAAACACCAGGACCAGCTGGTGCTGTTCTACCCAGATTTGGCCACAGGAATCCAACAATTGAGGAAGCAGTTTGATCCTGTGCGTAAAGAGCTGCGCAACCTTGGGATTCGTCATGGTGTAATTTATCCTGCGAGACTGTTGACCACGTATGGGGGCAGAACACACATCTTCAAGACCCCAGAGGAGGTGCAGGAGTTCATCAAGAAGATCCAAGAAGAGACTGGTGGGAGCTAAGCATGAACAAAATATAAGGTAGAATATTTAAGCATTTGCACAGGCATCTGACTGATTTGAAGCAAATAGCAAGTTTACAAAATATAGATTGTATTATATATTAAAAAAAACAACAACAAAAAACTATGATGTACAAAGTTGCTAAAAATTTTAGAGTTAAGTTGGAAAACTACAGAAGAGAGTTAATGTTATGTCATTAAAAGCAGTAGAGTTAGGGTGATTGGAAGGATGAAGAAGGAGTGGCTTTGGCTGATCCTCGTGGGTGTGGAGCGGTCGATGGCTATATCGGGAGACAGAATTTTTCTTTTGATTTTGGGGGGATTACCACAAATGTGGGAAGGGGGAATTTGTTTGTGTGTAGTTTGTAGGATGAATGTTCAACCACTCATGTTTTCGCTTCTCTGTATGAGCATGTTTACACTGCAAGGTAATCCTAAACTCCTTATTGATCATAAACCAAAGCGTTAATCTTAATTTAACTTCATGGAATTGCAGAGGTCTACAAAAATTAAAAAAACTTAAACAAGTTATGAATAAAATAAAAGATATGGGTTCAAAAATTGTGTTTTTACAAGAAACTCATCTAATAGAGGAGGATGTAAAAAGAATTAGGAGTAGATGGCAAGGAAGTGTTTTCACCTCATCATTTTCATCCCGAGCCAGGGGAGTTATGACTCTCATACATAAATCAGTCCCATTTCAAGTGAAAAATGTAATTGGAGACAAATTTGGAAGATATTTAATCATTCAAGGATCTTTGCTATTAGAAAATATAAATTTGGTGAACCTATATGGTCCCAATATAGATGATCAAAAGTTCTTTGCTAATTTATTTCTTATCTTATCATCACTTACAGGGCAACATATAATAGCAGGGGATTTTAATTGTACATTGAATCCCGGTATAGATAGATCAACAGGACTAGACTGTACGCACAATGGTTGTAGGATGACCATTAATCATTTTATGAAAGAATTGAGATTGCTAGATATATGGAGAGAAATGAAACCACAAGTTAAAGCCTACTCTTGTTATTCCAATACCTACAAGACATTCTCACGTATTGATTATTTTTTGATCTCCACAGAATTAAGGTCCAAGATTCCAAAACTGTTTTTATGATAACATCGTGATCTCTGATCATGCACCCTGCTGTCTAATATATGTAGATAAGAAATTGACAAAGGAACCAGGTAGATGGCAATTTCAGCATAAATGGCTTCAGGATGAGGAATTTGTTAAGTACATAGAAAAACAGATAGATGAGTTCTTTGACATCAATACTACACAAACATCAGCATGTGTAAAGTGGGAGGCTTTCAAAGCTTTTATTAGGGGACATATTATTAGTTATACAGGTTCAAAATCTAAGAAGACTCGAGAGGACAGAGTCCAATTGGAACATAAAATAAAAATTCTTCAAGAAAGAGTGTATGCAGGAAGTGATCCAAGGTTGGAGAACGAATTATTGATTTTGAGAGCTGAATATGACAAAAAATCAGCGAATAGAGCTGCCTCGAGTCTTCTAAGATTGAAACAATCTTTTTATGAACAAGGTGAAAAATCAGGAAAGTTATTGGCATGGCAGATTAAACAATTAGAATTTAAAACACCAATTACCAGTATTATAAGTAATGGACAGGTAATTATAGATCCTTTAGAAATTAATAGAGCCTTTAGAGATTACTATGAAAAATTATATGATACCAAAAATGAATCTGACTTAACAAAACTAAATGGGTTTTTGAATGAACTATCTATACCGTGTATTCCAAATGAAAACAGGGAGATACTGGAGTCTAAAATTAGTCAAGAAGAAGTTGGGCTAGCCATTGATAATATGAAATCAGGAAAAAGTGCAGGACCAGATGGTCTTCCAGTTGACCTTTATAAAAAATTTAAGAATAAATTAATAAAACCTTTTTTGGAAATGGTTTTAGAAGCATTTCAAAATAGTAATTTACCATCATACATGAATAATGCCTTAATTATACTGTTGCCAAAACCAGGTAAACCCTCTAATAAATGTGAAAATATGAGACCAATAAGCCTATTAAATGCCGACCTTAAGATAATCTGTAAAATTTTAGCAAGACGAATACAAGAAATTTTACCAAATATTATTAATCGAGATCAGAATGGCTTTATAAAGGGAAGACAAGGCTTCCATAATGTAAGAAGACTATTTAATATTATTTATTCTAATAAAGAAGCACCGGATACAGCTCTCCTATCACTGGACGCCGAAAAGGCCTTTGATAGAGTCGAATGGCCCTTTCTTT
This sequence comes from Pholidichthys leucotaenia, assembly GCA_020510985.1. Lineage (NCBI taxonomy): Eukaryota > Metazoa > Chordata > Actinopteri > Cichliformes > Pholidichthyidae > Pholidichthys > Pholidichthys leucotaenia. Next base: position 223,208,783 of record CM035844.1, read on the forward strand.
TTGAAGTCTTACAAAGGTTTGGACTTGGAAATAATTTCATAAAATGGGTTCAGATAATATACAATTATGCTAAATGCTAACAAATAACAATATTTCAAAATCAATAAAAATCAATAGAGGATGTCGACAAGGCTGTCCACTTTCACCTTTACTGTTTACTATGGCAATTGAACCTTTAGCGATGGCGATACGTTTACAGTCACAAATATATGGAATTAAAGTTGGACCAACAGAACATAAAATCTCCCTGTATGCCGATGACATAATTTTGTTTATGTCGAATCTTAAAAAAATCAATTCCGACCTTGTTGAATTTAATAAAGAATTTTGGGGAAATATCAGGATATAAAATAAATAAAACTAAATCTTCAATATTAATGCTAAATGAGACCCAGAGAAATTACCCAGCCCCTGAGGTAAATCAATTCAATGTTGTAAATCAGTTTAAATATTTAGGAATCCAAATTGTGCCTAAGCTAGAATCAGTCGCCAGTGTCAATTATGAAGCCTTAATGACAGATATTGAGTTACTTCAGAGATGGATGTCACTACCAATGTCGATGATCGGGAGAATCAATATACTTAAAAGTAATATCTTACCTAAAATACTTTATTATTTCAATACATTCCCTTACCACCACCTTTAGATTTATTCTCAAGAATTAAAAAAAAGTTAGTGGAATTTATATGGAACAACAGGAGGGCTAGATTACGTCTGTCTTTATTATATTTACCATTTGATCGTGGAGGTCTGAAATGTCCAAATTTTATGTTGTATTATTGGTCGGCACAACTGAGGTCTATGACATTATTTTTCATCAAATGATCTCCCTCACTGGACTGAAATGGAATCATACAATTTACCTTTACCTTTTCCCATATTCATATACTCAGATTTGGCAAAAAAATTACAAAAACAAGTTAAAAATCCATTTGTAAAGCATATGATCAAAATATGGTGTGAAACTAAAAACTATTTAAAAGAACCACACTTACTGTCACAATTTAGCCCAATATGGGGTAATCAATATTTTAAACCAGGGAGAGCGGATGCTGTATTTAAAGTATGGAATTTAAAGGGATTCAAAAGATTCAAGATTTATATCTGTCATGTGCAGATAACATAATGTCTTTTGAAGAGCTGAGGATCAAATTTAATCTTAATAGAACACATTTTTTAAAATATCTTCAACTTAGGAACTTTATTCGATCAAATCAAAATAATGCTCTCACTCGACCTATTTACTCATCCTTGGAAAAAATGTTGATGAAAGATAGTAAAAGAAAGGGTATTATTTCAGAGTTTTATAACTCATTGACACTATCCTCAAGTGAAAACTCACAGAAAAGATTAAACTACTGGAAAGAAGATCTGCAAACTGAAATTTCAGAGGAACAATGGGAATTGGCTTGTACAGAAGCTCAAACCAAATCAATAAATGTACGTCTTAAATTGATACATTTTAAATGGTTAATGCGGATGTATGTTACACCGGTGGAGTTAAATAGATATAACAAAAACATACCAGATACGTGCACAAAATGCATGGAAAGTAAAGGAACCCTATTTCATTGTTTATGGGAATGTAGAATAATTAGAATGTTTTGGGAAGAGGTGAGGGTAACAATTGAAAAAATAATTTCAAAACAAATCATATTGAATTCTAAACTGTTTTTGTTGGGTCTGTACCCAGAAAAACATAACTTTAATAAAAGTGAAAGAACATTCATAGACCTCAGTTTGTTTAATGCCAAAAAATGTATTGCACTACTGTGGAAAAAGACTCATAGACCAGATGTGACTCGACAGATGTTAACAAACCTTCCATTAGAAAGCATAACATACATACTGAAATCAAAGGAAATTGTGTTTGAGAATATATGGAGACCTTTTATTGATTATGTAAAAAATTTAAACGTAACTCTTGAAGGAGAAGGTGAATGATGTGTGTGGACCTTGTAAATTCCAAACTGGTGAACATAATATGTATACTTATGTAATGGATTGTCTAGACTAAACAGAGGAGCATTGTTGAAGACTTGATTTTGTTGGTGGTTGTTGGTGTTTTTAGTGCATTTTTTTTTGTAGTACTTTAGTGTTAGTGTTTGATTGTTTGTGTCATGTTTGTTAAAAAAAAAAGGTTCAATAAAGATATTGTGGAAAAAAAAAAGACCTTGTGAAGAGGCTGGCTGAAGCTGGTAAAAGAGTGTCATTATCCACAGTGAAAGGAGTCCTGTACCGGCAGGGACTGAAAGGCCACTCAGCAAGGAAGAAGCCATTACTCCAAAAGCAGCATAACAAAGCCAGATTACAGTTTGCAAATGCACACAGAGACAAAGACCTTAATTTTTGGAGACATGTCCTGTGATCTGACGAAACTAAAATTGAACGGTTTGGTCATAATGACGTTACATGTGAGGGTGTTTTGCTGCAGGATGGACTGGTGTACTTCACAAAATAGATGGCATCATAAGGAAAGAACATTATGTGGAAATATTGAAGCAACATCTCAACAGATCAGCCAGGAAGTTAAAGCTTGGGCACAAATGGGTCTTCCAAATGGACAATGACCCTCAGCATCCCGCCAAATTAGCTACAAAGTGGCTTAAGGACAACAAAGTCGATGTTTTGGAGTGGCCATCACAAAGCCCTGTCTCAGTCCCACAGAAAATTTGTAGGCGGAGCTGAAAAGACGTGTACAAGCAAGGCGGCTTACAAACCTGATTCAGTTCCACCAGTTCTGTCAGGAGGAATGGGCCAAAATTCCAGCAAACTATTGTGAGAAGCTTGTGGAAGGATACCCAGAACGTTTGACCCAAGTCATACAGTTTAAAGGCAATGCTACTAAATACCAAGGAGACGTATGTTAACTTCTGACTATGAAGTAATAAAAAAAAAAATTGGGTAATCTTAACCCCTTGCACTCTGGTCAATTTCCCTAAAAACGCCAAAAAATAACGTGCCCAAAGTAAATCGAAAGCTGTTCTTCAACCCTTTGCAGCATCTTCATGGGGTTGGTCTCATTTAAAAGAAAACACTTTGAATTTTTTGGCAAAACAGTCATAATCTCTCTAAGTGCTCCGGCCATTGAGTTACAGTCATCTAAACACACTGAACTTGAAGAAAATAAATTTCGCCTGGGTGTTTTTTTGGATACAAATGCTTGCAAATAACACACAGCTTCAGATCCGGGCTGGAAAATGCAACAGAAATGTAGAACCAAGTGTTATCCAGCTGAGGTCAAAATTTTGTAACAATACCACAAAAAATGAATATATTACACAGCTTTTTCCTCAGGTAGTTCCCAGGCGTTTTTGAACTGTGCCAGATTATGCCAAATGGCACAGTTTGGAAAAACGTCTGTAACTTTTGAATGATTCAATATAGAAGCTTCATCTTGGGCTCTAAAGAAAGGTGACACTCAGGACTGTGTGTGTGCGTGTGTGTGTGTGTGGGGGGGGTTGTCCCCCCCCACTACAGAGGACGGACATTGGCCATCGCTACATGACGGAATAGACTCATGTGGCGATGTGGTGACAGCGGCGCAGTCACCGCGGCTTCCCCCCCCCCTCGCTACAGAAGAGTAGCTGGGGGGGGGGCGGTGGCATTCACGGTCTGGACGCGGCGCACGACCCGCGTACCGCGGCGCATGAACTTCAGACTTTGTGCGCCGCACAGTTGTAATTTACCGATCGGTCAAAAAGTCATTTTTGATTACAATTTTCAGGGATAAAGAATAATTTAGCTTATAACACCTTACCTCTTCACAGCAGCAGTGTCCTGGCGAACTTCTCTTCCTCATTGTCAGACGAACGCAACGCTGGTCTGCTCGTGGTTCTGGTCTCGCGACCCGGTCAAAACATAATTCCATGATTGCGGTTTTGGCGAATGATTTACGACCTTCGTCGTCGGCCTCCGTCGGTCTATGATGACCATGGAAGAGAATCCTAAACGTCTATTCTGCTCGAATAAAAAAAAAAAAAAAAAAGCACTGCCTGTGACTGAAGAGGCCGATGTGCGAATGGCTGTCCCTGTCACACAGGTAGCACTTGTGGGAGGTCTCCGTGCTGCTGGGTCTGTGACGGTTCTTCCTGCGGGTCCTTTTTTATCTGCTGCAGCAAGTCTGTCTTCCTCCAGCCTTACAAAAAACAGCTTGCGAACTTCTCTGCTTCAATTAGCTCACTGCATTCACAGCTTTGGTAGGCGGGTCCTTCTTGCTAGGTTTTCAGTCATTGGTTCTTCAAGGTTTCAGAAACCCAATTCAAGGCTCTTATTAGTCGAATGAGAGGTCAATCAGATGAACTATTCTGTTCGTAGCCGTGTCTGCAGTGGAAGAACGGAAATGCAGCTTTTATTTTCAGCGCGCGCTTGGACGCAGCTCCATCATGCGTCCTAGAGCGCACGAGGGCGCACGAGAGCGCCCTCGTGCGCTCTGGGACGCAGAGACTTGCCCGCCCGCGGTACAACGGAGTGCAAGAGGTTAACTGACCTTAAGTGTAACAGCACCATACTGCATGTAGGAAACCCAAAGACTGTAGGGTCTATGGCAGCTTCTACCCGACACAGGGGCCAGTAGGTTCAACAGATTCACCAGCCGCATTTGGCAGGTGCAAATCTCCACCCCGGTTATGATTTTGGGGTGTGAGTAAAAACAAATAAATAAATAAAAACATATTTTTATTCCACCACAGATGGCTGTATGCTGGGATGGGGGGGCACCTTAGTCTAAGTATATCCAGGTGCCATCAGTGGGCCCAACAGGTGGCAGCTGTGGAGAGCGTGAAATGAAGAGGCTGAATTTATTTCTCAATTCAGGTTTATTAATCATCTCACATCTCCAACGTCCTCTCAAACAGAAAAGAGGACCAACTTCTCCAATCCCCTCCTTTTATACCCGGGACATCAAAGTACAGAATCACATTGTCATTCAACCCCCCCATAGACAATACATCTCCCCCAGGTCTCTTCTTCCTCCACCTGACCCCTGGAGGTCAGGAAGTCCTTTCAGAGTCATTTCTAAAGGCACCTCCACCTCCTACTGTTATCCCTAGGAGGTCCAGACTTATTGTTCCTTCTAAGACGTGAGGTAACACAATATACATATGCAGTCTAAGCATCTCAATCAATGTGCTATACATATGCAGTCTAAGCATCTCAAATATGTGTGCCACAGTGGCGAAATAAACACCAAATGAGTCAGCATCTCAATTTTAGACCTGAAGCCTGAATATCGACCCCCCACTGAGGAAGTTAGCAGTGGTTGTGTTGGTGGCAGAGGTGGGCGAGCCGTGTTGAGGATTTGAATGGGGGGGGGGGGCACCCTGGCAGTGCCGGACATTTGCCCGTCCTGCCTGTAGAGTAGGGAGAAATATGAGCGAGATCAACTCGTTTCCTCCTTGCCTCTCAAAGATAACCACACGAGACTGAATATACAACACGGACAGATGGGGGGTGGGGGGGTGGATGGAAAATAAGCTGTGACTGTGGAGTTGTTGCCAAGGACAACGCCAGCCAGAGGCGTTTTGGGCCCAGGGTCTAATGTGGGTGAGTCATAGTGGTGATAGAGATGTGGTGAGGGCCTCTAAAGTACAGTATCAGTCAGGTGTTTAAAAGGTTCAAGGAGATAAACCTTTAAAATGTGGCACTAGCCCACAGGAGGAGGGGGGTGGGGGGTTATGAGTGTGTGGTCAGCAGCTTCGAATGGGTGCCTCGTCTTCCTCAACCTGCCCAGCTGGCAACCCCATCGCCTTGCTCAAGGCGATGAAAAATTCATGAAAGTGGTCAATACGTTTGAGTAAACGCTTCCTTTTTGGTTGCTCGCCTCTGAGCCTGGGACTGGGCAGAAGAACAGAGCAGGTATCAGGTCCAACGCCAGGCAGGCTGGGTGCTACACGGGTCATTGGTGCATAATGACGCCAGTGGCACTACCTGATGGAGGACATATTGATCTGACAACTGGTAATAATCACATATTTAACATACTTATAGTTTTTATGTTGTGTTCTGTTATGTTCCTGACCTCCTGCTGCTGCAACACCTGAAATTCCCCCACAGGGATCAGTAAAGGATTATCATGTCTTATACTGGTAATAAGTAGATCTGACCTGTTTACATGCACTTGAGTAATCAGTTTTTTTTGGGAAAAACTTGTTTACATGATTGTCTCAATAGCTGGATTTCCTCCCACAAGTACATGGCATAAAATTAAAAAACAAATCAGATCGCAGTGCTATAGTTGTCAAAAAACGAGTTTGTCTTCTCCCTCACAAATCTGCAACATTTCTTGTACATTTGTGACTTTTCACATAAATTTGAGACATTTTTCTCATAAATTTGCAACTTTTTTTCTTGCCAATGAGGGACTTTTTAACACAAATTGGCAACTTTTCTTCAGAAAAATTTGACTTTCTTCTCATACGTTTGCTATTTTTTTTTCTTGTAATTTTGAACTTTTTTTCATATAAATTTGTGACTTTTTTCATATATTCATGAATTTTTTTCTCATATATTTGCAATTTTTTCTTGCAAATTAGGGACTTTTTAACACAAATTTGCATTATTTTCACATAAATTTCTAACTTCACAAAAATTAAGTGACTTTTTTTCTTGCACACTGCCTTATTTTTATGACTCATATTTGCAACCTTTTTTTCCTGTGGAATCTTCTTCTTACAAAAAGCAACTTTTTTCTCATAAAGTTGCAACTTTTTTCTTGCAAATTAGTGACTTTTTAACACAAATTGGCAACTTTTCTTCACAAAAATTTGTGACTTTCTTCTCATACATTTGCTATTTTTTCCTGTAATTTTGAACTTTTGTCATATAAATTTGTGACATTTTTCATATATTCATGATTTTTTTCCTCATAGATTTGCAATTTTTCTTGCATATTAGGGAGTTTTTAACACAAATTTGCAATTTTTTCACATAAATTAGTGACTTTTTTCCTTGTACATTTCCTTATTTCTATTACTCATATCTGCAACCTTTTTCCTGTGGAATCTTTATCTTACTAAAAGCAACTTTTTTTCTCAAAAATTTGCTACTTTTTCCCTGTAAATTAGCAATGTTTTTCTCAAAAAAAATTTCAAAACTTTTTTCTTGTAATTTGCAAAATTATCCCAGAAATTTGTGCCTTTTCTTCTCATAACTTTGTAACTATCAAATATTGGATATTTTCCCAGGCATCAGCATCAGGTTTGAAACTGTAGTCCTGTAACACCTCTATGAGGTTTACATGCACGGAATAAAGAGAAAGCAATAAACTCGCTGTGTTTATCTAATTTCTCATAATCACATCTGTTTTTTTATCTGATACAATATCAGATTCTTGCTGTTAACATGACTATGCGAATAAATCACACAAAAGCCACGTGCCTACTGTAAGTCTTACTAGAAAACGACAAAGGAAAAGAGAAGAAAATTAGAGCAATGAAAGTGAAGCATACACAAGTTGCTTCAGCTTTGAGATGGAGGCTTATGATTAAAACCCATCCACAGGGCGCACGCGATCCGCCCACATGCTGTATATAGACCCGAACGGCTAATGTTTCAATTACAGCCATTTCAAAGACAAGGCAGACAATGATTAAGCCAGCATCGAGTGGGGATTTAAGAATAACAACACTTCTTTTTTCTCCCTCTCCCTCTCCAGCACTAGGGAGGTATAATTACTGGGGGCACAAACCATCGTGTGCAGCAACTGAATCACAGCCATTTGGAGGATAGAACTCCGGTGCTACAAACGGGGAGGGGGGGAGGGACACCAATACGCAAACATGTTTACTTGAATGTCAACAGCCTACCCATAATGACATTTGAAATTAAGAGCGAAATGAAAAAGCAACTTGGTGAAATTGCCTGTGATCTCCATGTTTGTTTGTTTGTTTTTTTTTTTTTTTTAGGGTGGGCTTCAATCAGAGCGACTAAAAAAAGGCAGCAATTCAACAACCGGAGGTACAAGTACCACCAAGGAACTCCTGAAGTAGACAGCATGTTCTTGGACAAATTAGACTGACTAATCAAGAAAATGAAAACAAGATAATAGTTAAATTAAAGCGAGTCAAAAATGAGTTTGATATGAACAGATCTGAGCAGAAAAACAAAAAGGAAACAACAAAATAAATGCAAAAGCAACAGAATGTATTCAAACGCATAACTGTAATTAATTCCTAAGGGTGCTTTCACACCTAAATTTGTTTACTTTGGTCCGAATCAGCGGATAAGTTTGATACTTTGTATCATTTTCTCCTTGATTCGGTTCCCTTTCACACAGGCAATAATTCAAGCGGACCAAAATGTGCCACGTCAAATCCCACGAGACTTGTGTCAGAACTTTCTCTGTTCTTACTGGTCAGAATTTTTTGCTGCGAGAACAGGAAAGGTAAACACAGGAAGTAGGATGACTACTGTGCATTTATGCATTTTTGGGGAGAAAATAATACAAAATTGTAGCGTAATTGGGGGCAAAGCATTAACGGGCGATTAGCACGATAATGCCAACACCACACACACACACACACACACACACACACACACACACACACACACACACACAGAGTGGTGTGAAAAAGTGTTGGCCCCTTCCTGATTTCTCATTTTTTTGTATGTTTGTCACACTTAAATGTTTCAGATCAAACAAATTTAAATATTAGACAAAGATAACACAAGTAAACACAAAATGCAGTTTTTAAATGAAGGTTATTATTAAGGGTAAAAAAAATCCAAACCTACATGGCCTTGTGTGAAAAAGTGATTGCCCCCTAAACCGAATAACTGGTTGGGCCACGCTTAGCAGCAACAACTGCAATCAAGCGTTTGCCATAACTGGCAATGAGTCTTTTACAGCGCTGTGGAGGAATTTTGGCCCACTCATTTTTGCAGAATTGTTGTAATTGAGCCACACTGGAGGGTTTTTAAGCATGAACCACCTTTTTAACATCATGCCACAGCTTCTCAATTGGATTCAGGTCAGGAGTTTTACTAGGCCACTCCAAAGTCTTCATTTTGTTTTTCTGAAGCCATTCAGAGGTGGACTTGCTGGTGTGTTTTGGATCATTGTCCTGCTGCAGAACCCAAGTGTGCTTCAGCTTGAGGTCACAAACAGATGACCGGACATTCTCCTTCAGGATTTTTTGGTAAACAGCAGAATTCATGTTTCCATTTACCACAGCAAGTCTTCCAGGTCCTGAAACAGCAAAACAGCCACAAACCATCACACTACCACCACCATATTTTACTGTTGGAATGAATGAATGAATGTTACTTTTATGCTGGATGTAATGGGACACACACCTTCCAAAAAGTTCAACTTTTGTCTTGTCACTCCAAAGAGTATTTTCCCAAAAGTCTTGGGGATCATCAAGATGTTTTCTTGCAAAACTGAGATGAGCCTTTATGTTCTTTTTGCTCAGCAGTGGTTTCCGTCTTGGAACTCCGCTATGCAGGCCATTTTTTCCCCAGTCTCTTTCTTATGATGGAGTCATGAACGCTGACCTTAATGGAGGCAAGTTGAGGCCTGCAGTTCTTTGGATGTTGTTGTGGGGTCTTTTGTGACCTCTTAGATGAGTTGTCGCTGTGCTCTTGGGGTAATTTTGGTCAGCCAGCCACTCCTGGGAAGGTTCACCACCGTTCCATGTTTTCGCCATTTGTGGATAATGGCTCTCACTGTGGTTCGCTGGAGTCCAAAAGCTTTACAAATGGCTCAAAAATTGAACTCAGCTTTCCAAAGATGTGATAAACCACAGTTAATTTATGTTTAACAGGGGGCAATCACTTTTTCACACAGGGCCATGTAGGTTTGGATTGTTTTTTTACCCTTAATAATAAACACCTTCAATTAAAAACTGCATTTTGTGTTTATTTGTGTTATCTCTGTCTAATATTTGAATGTGTTTGATGATCTGAAACATTTAAGTGTTACAAACATACAAAAAAATGAGAAATCAGGAAGGGGGCAAACACTTTTTCACACCACTCTGTGTGTGTGTGTGTGTGTTTTGGGCATTTGATGGTGTGATGGATGTGGCCTGGTAAGTGTGTTTTGGTGTTTCGTGTCTTTGCAGTGTTATTTTTCTACCACCAGGTTGTGCTGTTGTGCAAACATGTCTTGCCAGTACGGATTACTGGTTGCCTTGGAAACAACAGTGCAGACCGACTGGGGGTTTTTTTTGCTGTCTGAAAAAACATTTTCTTGATAGTGGAATAAAGTTTTTTTTTTTTTTTCTTTTCATGAAATTTTCAGTCAGAGTCTGTCTACTCTATGCCTGCTACATACATATATACAGTATAATCTCCCAAAAATGTGACTGCCAAAAGAAAAAAAAAATCTCATTGAGAAATGTACTGTTCTTAATTTTCTGCTCTGTGTGTAATCATTCTCCAGGATTTATTGGTTCGGCTTCCACTGGGGGGACTCAAACAGTGCTGATGTGGTGTCAAAAAGTAAATGACATTTAATGAGATTTTATGTTATTTCAGTGGAGAGAGGTGTAACAGTCAAAATATAATCACCTCTCATTTTATTTATATAATGATTCACTAAACAGCTTTTTTATTCTATCCACATTTTAATTGCGGATTTAGAGTTGGAGTCTATATCACTATTTTGTTATTTTTTAGATAAATGAATGAATGAATGAATGAACAGGGGAAAAGGGTATGCAGAAGTAACTACATAGGAATATTAAACGAAAATAAATACTGAAAGCTATGCCCAAAGGAGATGTGTTCACTCCAGAAGCAGGTCCAGAACAGCAGGAAGCCTCCACAAAAACTGATCTTTACATGAGCGTCACCTGACGCTGATGTCAGCTGACCTGCGCTGACTATTTCTCTGATTTTTCAAAACGTCTGTAAAAGTCGCTCCAAACGCTATAGTGTGAACCCAGCTTTAACTTCGGCCAATTTAGGTAAACTCTGCATAACTTAGCTCAACGCTCAAGAACTTTTACAAACTGAGCACAGCTTTCACCAACGTTTATTTCCAAACATCGGTAAATTTTCAGCAGGCTGAAAATTTTCAAAGAACACAACTTCGCCACCATTTGCCAACAAACACCAACTATCATTAACTTTTGCCAGCAAATAATAATAATAATAATAATGCATCGATTTTATATAGCGCTTTATCATATATACTCAAAGACGCTTTACAAATCGGTTCACTCCAGACAGACAGTGGTAGTGGCAAGCTACTTCTGCAGCCACAGCTGCCCTGGGGCAGGCTGACGGAAACGTGGCAGCCAATCTGCGCCAACGGCCTTTCCGGCCACCAGCAAAGCCAAACGTTTGCCAAGATGTCAGTAAAAGTCAGTCCAAACGTTGTAGTGTGAATCCACCTTTAAGGACAGTGGGTGCACAAACAGCTAGGGAAGCTTTTGTGTTTCGATCTGTGGGGTTAAATTTTGGAATGGATTAAATATGGAGTTAAAACAATGTCCAAACATTTTGAGTTTAAAAAAAAAGGACAAAAATGAGAAATTAGATAAAATACATGGAGGATGATGGTTCTGTTAATCACTAGGGTTGGTTGGGTGAAAGTCTATGAAAGTCACTCATACGTAGAATCCATAATCAGTGGGAATTTGTTTACTCATTGTATTTTCATTTTGAATTTCTATTGTTATTTATAAGTAAGAAGATTTTGAAATGAGTGTTGAGATTTGTTCATTCACATCCTTGCTTATTAAGTTTCTATTGTTGTTATGGCAATATATGTATGTATATACTGTATATATGTACAGTGGATATAAAAAATCTACACACCCCTGTTCAAATGCCAGATTTTTGTGATGTAAAAAATGAGACCAAGATAAATCATTTCAAAACTTTTTCCACCATTAATGTGACCTATAACCTGTACAACCCAACTGAAAAACAAACAAATCTCTTCAGGAGAAAAATAAAAAACTACACTAACCTGGTTGCATAAATATGCACACCCTTAAACTAATACTTTGTTGCAGCACCTTTGGCTTTTATTACAACACTCAGTCTTTTTGGGTAGGAGTCTATCAGCGTGGCACATCTTGATGTGGCAATATTTGCCCATTCTTCTTTGCAAAAACGCTCCAAATCTGTCAGATTGTGAGGGCATCTCCTGCGCACAGCCCTCTTCAGATTACCCCACAGATGTTCGATCGGGTTCAGGTCTTGACTCTGGCTGGGGCATTCTAAAACCTTAATCTTCTTCTGGTTGAAGACATTCTTTTGTTGATTTGGATGTGTGCTTTGGGTCACTGTCGTGCTGAAAGACGAAGCTCCTCTTCATTTTTAGCTTTCTAGCAGAAGCCTGAAGGGTTTGTGCCAACACTGACTGGTATTTGAAACTGTTCATAACTCCCTCCACCATGACTAAGGCTCCAGTTCCAGCTGAAGAAAAACAACTCCAAAGCATGATGCTGCCACCAACATGCTTCACTGTAGGTATGGTGTTCTTTTGGTGATGAGCAGTGTGGTGTTTGCTCCAAATATACCTTTTGGAATTATGGCCAAAAAGTTCAACCTTGGTTTCATTGGACCATAACACATTTTCCAACGTGTGTTTGGGAGATTTCATTTTTTGCAAAATGTAGCTGGGCTTGGATGATTTTCTTCATAAGATAAGACTTCTGTCATGCCACCCTAGATGGGAAATTGTTGTCTCATGTACTAAACAGCCAGTACTTGAAAGAAATTCCTGCAGCTCCGTCAATGTTGCTGTCAGCCTCTTGGTAGCATCCTTGACCAGTTTTCTTCTTGTCCTTTCATCAATTTTGGAGGGACGTCCAGTTCTTGGTAATGCCACTGTTGTGCCATATTTTCTCCACTTGATGATGACCGTCTTCACTGTGTTCCATGGTATATTTAATGCCTTGGAAATTCTTTTGTACCCTTCTCCTGACTGATACCTTTGAACAATGAGATCCCTCTGATGCTTTGGAAGCTCTCTGCGGACCATGGCTTGTGCTGTAAGATGTGACGACAAAAATGTCAGGAAAAGCCTATTAGAACAGCTGAGCTTTATTTGGGGTTAATCAGAGGCACTTTATTTTTTTTTTCCTTGTCCTGTCAGGCAGCTAGGTGAGCAGAACAGAAATCTGCTACCCTTACTGTGCCAAAACAGATTTACTTTGCCAAAAGGAGCTTTATACAATACCTACCTATGTACTGAACATTGTTATAAACTCCTCCTGTAATAACTTTTAATACTGGAGGGATGGCTGAGGGAGGCTAGGCCAGCAGGTGGCCGGCACAGCGGGCCCAAGCCCCCAGGCGCACTAACCCCCCACCCCCCAGTGGGGCCAACGCCAGCCCCTGGGCCCCAGGCAGCCACCGTACCTGCCCCCTGGGCCAGAGGCTGGCCCACGCCCTTGGCGCAAGCCCCCCCCCCCCCCGGCACCCCCACAGCCAAAGAGCCCTCCCCCCATCCAGGGTAGCCCACGTGGCCAAGAGGCACTACCTCCTCAATCCAGCACCTCCCGACAAGCAGACACACCCATTCCACACCTTCACGCTCTCATACGCACCCACACCCACTCACGCTCACCCACCCCCCCCTACACAGTCCCACACTCGCACACCGGGACCCACCCATTCTCTCTCACTCCTGTATCCACTCAATCTCACCCTCTCTTGCCCTCAGGGTCACCCACACTCACTCACGTTCACCTATACATGCACTCTCACTCACACTCCGACCTACTCACATCTATTCGTGCTCTCCCCCACACACTCACCCACCCTCATTACTTAGGGTGACTGCAATGCAGATGCAGCGAGCCTGAACATGCACCAACATCCAGCAGTGGCCTGGGAGACCACCGGCGCAGGCCAGCAGCCACCACCCGCCGACCCACAATCAGAGGCACTTTAAATGGTGGCAGGTGTGTGCTGACTCCCATTTAACATGAGTTTGAATGTTAAATGGGAATTGTAATTCTGAACACAGCCACATCCCCAGTTCTAACAAGGTGTGCATATTTATGCAACCAGGTCATTGCAAGTTTTTTTTATTTTTTATTTTGCCCCTTAAAAGAGTTCAGTTTGTTTTTCAGTTGGGTTGTACAGGTTATAGGTCACATTCATGGTGGAAAACGTTTTGAAATGATTCATCTTGGTCTCATTTTTTTTACATCACAAAAACATGGCATTTGGACAGGGGTGTGTCAACTCTTTATATCCACTGTATGTGTATATGTGCAAGCAGGTATATAGGTTTGTTAATTAGTTAATGATGGCATAAGACAAGATAAGCTTTTGGCTTCAATTTTGTTCCTTTTCAGACTGCATTTAAATTTTTTTAATTTTTATTTTTGTTTTTTTATTTTTTGTCTTGTTCGAAATAAAATAGTATCAAATCAAAATCAAATCAAGAATACTCCAAAAGTACAGGACAGACTGATGCAATTTTCACCAGAAGTGGCTCTTGGCCTACACCAAACCCATCACATTTTAGAGGTGATCCGTGAGGAACGAAAGGTGCCTTGGTGGAGGTATGCATTCTTTGAGTGCCTTTCTAGTTTTCTCAAATTTTGCATGGGTGTTCTTGGTCAATATTCATATTAAAAAAGAAGTAACTGGACAACTAGTTTGAATAGTTGTAGATAAATAGATTAAATAACAAACTAATTGAGTCCAGCTTAAGTTACCACATTAATGTAAGAGGTGGTGTTAATGGAAGAACTCCTTGACGTCCATCTACCGTACTAGAACTCTAGAGGCTTTGTCAGTTTAAAATGATTGAGAACTACAACGCTAACCCACGGGGGAATCGAAACACCAGCTCACTCTCCCAATTCTCCCATCTCACAAGCTAACCGTGAATAGTCAAAAACACTACCCTCTACCCGCACACTTTCTTTCTACCATCAAAACACCTGGGATTGCTGCCCAGCCATGATTGGGACATAATGGTGCTCCTCTCTGACAAGGTCCAATGCTCGCTGACAAATTGGTCTCTAGCTACAGGCTGCCAATCAATCCATCAAATGTAGTAGTGCAGCGGAGGAGATCGATGGGAGATAGCACCGCTGATCGATACTGACATAAAAAGCAGCCCCGAGTCTAAAACAGAGGGCTTCTTCCAGAGACTGGTCAAGGTGATCTTCCAAAATAAGAGAAAGCAAAGCGGGAAAACTAATGCTGATTCTTTGGTGAGGTGTATCGCAGTTTTCAGTTGAGTCTACACTTACTGAAAGTGTGGGCAGAGCCATGTGTATATGAATGGAAAATGGCCTGTGAATGAGCGAATGCATTCCTTGTCTGTGCAATTGGCAGACCAAGGACGCACATGCTTGTTCAAAATACTGAGTGAAAAGGCACAAGGAGGTGTCAAAGGTGGAAAAGAGAAATAAAACGTAGGTTTGTGGTTTGTATGACCTTTGTATCACTTCTTTTTTATAGAAAGGAACACGTCAATATGTGTGTGTGTACAGAAATGACTGGCTAAGAGCAGATACTGCTGTTGCAAATCAGTGAGATATCCTTTTTTTTTGAGGGAGTTGTCACCTTTTTGAGCATGTAAGCCTAGCACACTCTACTGGTGTATGCATAGACCAAAAACACATCAAATGGTCCATCAAATTGATTATTTTACCAAAAGACCTACTAGCACAATTCAAGGTCGGTCAAGAGATAGCTCAATCTTTTTGAAATACTTGAAAAACTTGAGTTTGTTGATGTCAAGGTAAGCAAAGATGTATTTTTTTGGTACTGCAATACCACATGACCAAAAGATGGTTTCAAACCAGTACTAGATCTTTTTGAAGGGGAACTTTCTATTGAGAAGGAACAATAAGAGTGATAAACCGACAAGGCCGTTTGTATTTTGGATCCCCATGAATGTCAGCACATGAATTTAATATAAAGGACAGCTGGCACAGTAACACCTATGTTCTTTTCTGAGTCCAGCAAAGTTATAAACTTTAAGTTGTCAAAAACGGTGAAGTATAAAGTCACAAAAGTGAATACAAAAATTTCAATGCACAATGCAAGAAAACATAATCTTTATTATGGCTGGCATTGGTCCAAAACCTTGATAGATACATTTCAGGATTGTCACATTTATTTAATTTTTTTAACCTCTTGCACTCCGGGATACCGCGGGCGGTCACGTCTCTGCGTCCTAGGGCGCACTGAAAAAAAAAAAAGCTGCATTTCCGTTCTTCCACTACAGACACAGCCGCGAACAGAAAGCCAAAGGAGTGCTTTGATTGGTTTAGATGTGATTGACCTCTCATTCGACTAATAAGAGCCTTGAAGTGGGTTTCTGAAACCTTGAAGAACCAATGACTGAAAACCTAGCAAGAAGGACCCGCCTACCAACGGCTGCGAATACAGCGAGCCAATTGAAGCACATAAGTTCGAAAGCGTGCGTCCCGTGCGTAAAATCTGTTTTGAGTAAGCTGCTGGGTGACACACACACATTCGCCAGTCTTTTTTTTTTACTACTGTACTTATTTGTTTTGAAAAATCGTTCGCCAAAACCGCAATCATCGAAGCGCAAAACCGCAATAATGGAATCATGGTGTGACCGGGTCGCGTGACCAGAACCACGAGTCTGTAACAAGCGGACCAGCGTCAGGTTCGTCTGACAATGAGGAAGAGAAGTTCGCCAGCGACACTGCCGTTGTGGACAGGTAAGTGTTATAAGCTAAATTATTCTTTATCCCTGAAAATTGTAATCAAAATGACTTTTGACCGATGGGTAAATTACAACTGAGCGTCATCGCCACATGACGGACCGCGGTGACCCGTGCGCTGCGTCCACACTGTGAACGCCCCCCCCCCCCGCTACTCTTCTGTAGCGGATTGCAGATATTATTGCAGATATTTTAGTACAACTGTGCGTAGTAGACCGCGGCGCACCGTCACCGCGGTCTGTCATGTAGCGATGGGCGATGTCCATCCTCTGTAGTGGGGGGGGGGGGGGTTGTTATCTTCTACATTCCAGATATTTTTGTATAATTTTTAGTGCACTGTAGGTTATTTTTTCTTGTAAAAAAAAAGAAAAAAAGCCACACATTTTTTACATGGCATGCTTCTTCGTGTGTGGGGGCTTGTTTGTTCATTCATTCATTCATGAATGAATAAACAACCCCCCCCCCCACACACACACACAGCCCTGAGTGTCACCTTTCATTAGAGCCCAGTATGAAGCTTCTGTGTTTAATCATTCAAAAGTTACAGACGTTTTTCCAAACTGTGCCATTTGGCACAATTTGGCACAGTTCAAAAACGCCTGGGAACTACCTGAGAAAAAAGCTGTGTAATATATTCATTTTTTGTCATATTGTTACAAAATTTTGACCTCAGCTGGATAACACTTGGTTCTACATTTCTGTTGCATTTTCCAGCCCGGATCTGACAGCTGTGTGTTATTTGCAAGCATCTGTATCCAAAAAAACACCCAGTCCAAATTAATTTTCTTCAAGTTCAGTATGTTTAGATGACTGTTACTCAGTGGCAGGAGCACTCAGAGAGATTATGACTGTTTTGCCAAAAAATTCAAAGTGTTTTCTTTTAAATGAGACCAACCCCATGAAGATGCTGCAAAGGGTTGAAGAACAGCTTTTGATTTACTTTGGGTACGTTATTTTTAGGCATTTTTAGGGAAATTGACCAGAGTGCAAGGGGTTAAAATAATTTTAATTTTGTGTACAATCAATGTTTAGTAAGACAGTCATTGGCGTTTCAGAGATTTTTTTTTTTTTTTTTTTTAAATGTTGCCTGGCTCTCCTGCAAAAACACACAGGTTACCTCTGGACTATTAATCACAACGGTTCCTATTATGCTGTAGATCAGTGTTTTTCAACCTTTTTTGAGCCAAGGAACCCATTTTACACACAAAAAAAATCTTGCTGGACCCCATCAACCAAAAATTTCATAAAATGATACACTGTTGCCTATTACAGCTTATGCAACGAACAACTTAGTCTTATAATTAGTTTGTCCTCAGTGTGAAACTTGGGCCTGTGTAGATGAATACAAACCTGATATCCTGGTAGGAATTGAAGAAAGGCAGATGGGTGTATCATTCTCAGATGCCGTTTAACCTTGCATAGGACCATGACACTGTTAGCACCAACAGATTAGCTTTCTTCTGACAACCGCTCAGTCCATCACATGGGTTAAAACTTTGTCCAGGGCCCACTTCAGAGTCTGAATCTTTCCTCTTCAAACATTTATCCATTGCTGTTTTTCATCTAGTCATTGCAACCTCTAGCACGTCTTAACAAGGCCACTAACCTCCATAAAACACATGAAGAAGAAGAAGAAGAAAGAGAAGATCCATCCATCTATCGATCTTCTTCCGCTTAATCCTTTTCGGGTTGCGGAGGGGCTGGAGCCTATCCCAGCATCTTTGGGCGAGAGGCAGGGTACACCCTGGACAGATTGCCAGTCCATCGCAGGGCCAACACAGAGAGACAGACAACCATTCACTCTCACAGTCATACCTAAGGACAATTTAGAATCCCCAGTTTGGTGCCAATTAACCTAACTTGCATGTTTTTGGCATGTGGGAGGAAACCGGAGAAATCCCAGAGTAAAAGAGAAGATGGTAGCCATTATCACTGTGTTCATACTGCCACTTACTGAAATAAAAGAGCCACTACATGGACCCATGCACAACAACGGCAAATTAATTTGCAATTTTTTGACCAGTTAAGAAGTGAAATTAGAGAATTTCCCAAAGACCCCCTGAACATTCGCTCAAGGACCTTCTGGGGTCCTAGACCCCTGGTTGAAAAGTCACTGCCATATATAACTTATTTTGGAGTACGAGCTAAATAGGTCCTAAAACCCTAAGTGGGAACAAAAAAAAATGATAATTCTGATAAGTTACTTAAACAATTCCTAGTCAGAATAGCTGTGCTATTACTTTAAAGCCCTAGAAGCTTTTTAGGAGTACTTCTGCCAAAGGAACTCTTTCAGGAACATTTTTCTTTGACAGTTTTTCAGTTGTTAATAACATCAGTACACCAAAGTGACTCAGCATTATTGCAGCTTTGTATTTATTGGTTTCCTGGTAATTGCAGACTAAGAAGTTATGGTGCATTCCTATTCTTCCTGTGGTGCACCATCACCTCGCGTCACAAAAAGCAACCCCAAAACCATGATTGATATCTCAACAAAAGCTAGCCACTAGCTACCTCTGGTGCAAATGGACGCAGACTGCTAACATAGGCAAAGCCAATCTGAGGAAGGTCTCCTCAAATATTGTGAGGAAGAAAGCACTGGAGGTACGTTTGTTGTTCATGTAACGTTTTTTTTTTTCCACAATATCTTTATTGAACCTTTTTTTTTTTTTAAACAAACATGATACAAACAATCAAACACTAACACTAAAGTACTACAAAAAAAAATGCACTAAAAAACACAACAACCACCAACAAAATCAAATCTTCAACAATGCTCCTCTGTTTAGTCTAGACAATCCAACACATAAGTATACATATTATGTTCACCAGTTTGGAATTTACAAGGTCCACACTTATCATTCACCTTCTTCTTCAAGAGTTATGTTTAAATTTTTTACATAATCAATAAAAGGTCTCCATATGTTCTCAAACACAATTTCCTTTGATTTCAGTATATATGTTATTCTTTCTAATGGAAGGTTTGTTAACATCTGTCTTAACCACTGAGTCACATCTGGTCTATGAGTCTTTTTCCATAATAGTGCAATACATTTTTTGGCATTGTGGCATGATCAGAGATCACGATGTTATCATAAAAACAGTTTTGAATCTTGGACCTTAATTCTGTGGAGATCAAAAAATAATCTATACGTGAGAATGTCTTGTAGGTATTGGAATAACAAGAGTATGCTTTAACTTGTGGTTTCATTTCTCTCCATATATCTATCAATTTCAATTCTTTCATAAAATGATTAATGGTCCTCCTACATCCATTGTGCGTACAGTCCAGTCCTGTTGATCTATCTATACTGGGATTCAATGTACAATTAAAATCCCCTGCTATTATATGTTGCCCTGTAAGTGATGATAAGATAAGAATAAATTGGCAAAGAACTTTGATCCTCTATATTGGGACCATATAGGTTCACCAAATTTATGTTTTCTAATAGCAAAGATCCTTGAATGATTACATATCTTCCAAATTTGTCTCCAATTACATTTTTCACTTGAAATGGGACTGATTTATGTATGAGAGTCATAACTCCCCTGGCTCGGGATGAAAATGATGAGGTGAAAACATTTCCTTGCCATCTACTCCTAATTCTTTTTACATCTTGCTCTATTAGATGAGTTTCTTGTAAAAACACAATTTTTGAACCCATGTCTTTTATTTTATTCATAACTTGTTTAAGTTTTTTTTAAATTTTGTAGACCTCTGCAATTCCATGAAGTTAAATTAAGATTAACGCTTTGATTTATAATCAATAGGGAGTTTGGGATTACCTTGCAGTGTAAACATGCTCAAACAGAAAAGCAAAAAAATGAGAGGTTGAACATTCACCCTACAAACTACACACAAACAAATTCCCCCTTCCCACATTTGTGGCAATCCCCCAAAAGCAAAAGAAAAATTCCGTCTCCCGATATAGCCATCGACCGTTCCACACCCACGAGGATCAGCCAAAGCCACTCCTTCTTCATCCTCCCAATCACCCTAACTCTACTGCTTTTAATAACGTAACATTAACTCTCTTCTGTAATTTTCCAATTTAACTCCAAAATTTTTTTTAGCAATTTTGTACTTTTTTTTTTTTTTTTTTTAATATGTAATACATTCTATATTTTGTAATCTTGTTATATGCTTCTAATCAGTTAAATGCTCAAATATTTACCCTATATTCTGTTCATGCTTAGCTCCCACCAGTCTCTTCCTGGATCTTCTGATGAGCTCCTGCGCCTCCTCGGGGGTCTTGAAGATGCGTGTTCTGCCCTCATATGTGACCAGAAGTCTTGCAGGGTGAATCACTCCATGACGAATCTCAAGGTTGCGCAGTTCTTTGCGGATGGGGTCAAACTGCTTCCTTAATTGTTGGATTCCTGAGGCCAGATCTGGGTAGAACCGCACCTGCTGATCTTGGTATTTAATTTCTCCTTTGGCCCGCACCGCGTTGGAGATCGTCATCCTGTCTCTGTAGCTGAGAAACTTCATAATTAGCGTCCTCGGTGCTGCCTTGTTACCTCTCGGTGGGCCAATTCGGTGGGCGCTTTCCAAGACGACTGATGATTTTAGCTCCGCGTTGTTCAGCGCCTCCGGGATCCACCCCTCCAAAAAGGAGCATGAATCACGACCTTCGGCTCCCTCCGGTAAACCCACCAGCCTCAGGTTGTTCCTTCTGGACCGAGATTCCAAGTCCAGAACGCTATTTTCCAGATCTTTATTTTTTTTTTCCAAAGTGCGCACCTTTATTGAAGTCCGCTGATTTCATCCTCCGCACTTGAAACACGAAGCTCCGCCTGCGTCACTCGCTCCACGCAGTCACCCAACTCCTTTCTCATTGCATCCAACGCTGCCATAATCCCATCAAGTTTAGCGGAAAAGTCTGCTCTCATTGAGCTAATGGCAGCCAGCACTGCACCTGTGCCGCCATCGTCAGCAGCAGCAGTTACCGCACCACCGCTAGTTTCATCCGCCATATCCGCAGCTTTTTCTACTGCGCCACAAACTTTAAAGTCCGTTAATTTGGACTGCTTCGGCGATTCAATTTTTCCCCCTCCTGATTTCCCAGCCTTAGTCTTCACCGGCATATCCTCACCCAAACGCTGGGAAAAGTTCTGTTCCAAATGAGAGAGTTATTTGCCGAATTTTTATTTCCAGGGGCAGAGCAGAGTGATACGTGTCCTTCTAGGCGGCCGCCATAACCGGAAGTAGTCTTCATGTAACATTTTGACTGCATTAGTTGGTGCTTCTGAAACAGCGGTGGGGGCGATTCTGACTTAAGCAACACGACAATGTGATCTTCATCCTACTTTAGCCACACAAAAAAAAAAATCTGACTTAATGGCCCGAAAGTACTGGCTGGGCATGCCTTGCATTGCTCAGATGCTTAGGAACACACCATCAGATGTGGATACTGAAAAAGCAACAAGATGACGAGCTGCGAGTTAGAATTTAACACGACAGATGGCAACACAACAGCAGTCCAGACTCTCACGGGAGTACAAACGAAGGAGATGGTTGATGCTTTTACCAGTACTTTTTTCTGTTGAGCAATGGTTGTGGTAGTTCTGACCCAAAAGCTACTGATGGAGTTTCAATGGTTGCTTATGTTTAGACCAGGGGTCAGCAACCTTTACCACTCAAAGAGCCATTTGGACCCGTTTCCCACAGAAAAGAAAACACTGGGAGCCACAAAAACCCTTTTGACACTTAAAATGAAATAACACTGCATATAACTTTTTTTTTCCCTTTATGCTATGTATAAACAAACTATAATGTGTTGCATTTATGAAATCAGGGAACTCCTGCAGAGAAAACAAAATTACATTTCTGCATGCAACAAAAACATTTTGAACTCCGAAAAAAAAAAGACATTGGGTTGAAGCTTCCTTCCACAAGCTGTCAGGATGCTGAACAGTTGACCCGGAATCTCTCATACACACTACTGCACCTACGGACATTTTGTATATTATAGTTAGTTATTCTTTTTTTCCCCAAGTATGTCTCAGGGATGTGTGAATGGATGGGGGGGTGGGGGAGCTATGTGGGAATGTGCCTTAAGTCATGCTGCTTCTTATATGGATGCCGAGAGAAACGCAATTTCATCTTGCCTGCACTACAGTTGTATGTACAGCAATATGACAAAGTTTGATTTGATTTGATTTGATTTGAAGGTTGATATTGGGTTGAAAGGAGAGTGCTATTTCTAGCACTGATGACTCCTGATCCTTCGATAAAAATCTCATAACTCCGCTGAAAACAATACCGAAAGCTCAGAATTCCAACACGAACCAGGGATGTGATTTGGGGTTGGGGAAATTATCTGAAAATTCTGCAGGGGGTCTGGGGGACACAGTCCTCCAGCGGGGTCCGAGGCAGAGCCCGGTGGGGTGGGGGTGGGGGGCAAGGGGGGCAAAGCCCCCCGAAGCTCCTGGGTTTTTATGATTTTTAAGTACCAAAACTGTGCTTAAATGACATAAAACAAACAGCTGAATGCCACTTATTACTGTATAATATTGACTTATGTTCCAAGAAGATAGCATTCCTAAAATATTCCAACAAGCATTATCCATCACATGCTTTAACACTTGATCAAGTCAAAATCAGTTAATTTTATCTGTTCCATAATAGAAATAAAATTCCAACATACCATTACTTTTTATAATTTCAGCATTCATTTCAGATCACCAGTTTCAATCTCCATGGAGACTTGAGCAGTTCATTTTGTACAATCACTGATGCAGCCAAGTCTTAGAAATATTCAAAAGTTATGAGTCAATGTCCACTGTGCACTGTCAATTTCAAACTGTTTGGAATCATAAAAGGGGATGGTTAACTTTTATTACCGTTTCATTCCCCACGCAGCCCTCTGTTAATGGCTCTCCACCTGGCCATACGCCACTTCAGGTCCTGCCTGAAAGGGCACAGCTTCACTGCGTTCATGGACCACAAGCCACTAACGTACTTAACGTACTTTATCTTCCTGGAAGATAAAATAAAGCGGAATTCGGCGAATTAGCAGAAAATCACATCCCTGAGAACACGCCGCCATGAATCTTTGAAAAAGCATACAACGAGCCATTTGATTGGTCCAATCGTTTGCAACTATCCAATCGCAGGGCTGTCAAGCTACTGCAATACAGCAGTAGCTTGAACACAACACATCCGGGTTATCGCGGGAGACGACTTCCGGGGAAGCGACGAGCGCTAATGTTATCATGTTGATTTTCGCTGACGGTGATTAAACTTTAACACGTTTTTTTTTTTAGATTTTACAAGATCACCATAATCTTCAAATTTAGAATTACATTTTAAAAACTAATGAACTAAAATAAAATACATTTTAATTAAATACTCATTATTTATTTTCCAAAGCCACAGGGAGCCGCAGCAGAGGGATGAAAGAGCCGCATGCGGCTCCGGAGCCGCGGGTTGCCGACCCCTGGTTTAGACCAATCACAGCAGTTGTACAGTGCATCCGGAAAGTATTCACAGCGCTTCACTTTTTCCACATTTTGTTATGTTCCAGCCTTATTCCTAAATGGATTAAATTCCATTTTCCCCCCCTCAAAATTATACACACAATACCCCATAATGACAATGTGAAAAAAGTTTTTTTTTTTTTGAGATTTTTGAAAATTTAATAAAAATAAAAAAGAAATCACATGTACATAAGTATTTACAGCCTTTGCCATGAAGCTCAAAATTCAGCTCAGGTGCATCCTGGTTCCACTGATCATCCTTGAGATGTTTCTACAGCTTAATTGGAGTCCATCTGTGGTAAATTCAGTTGTTTGGACATGATCTGGAAAGGCACATACAGTGGGGCAAAAAAAGTATTTAGTCAGCCACCAATTGTGCCAGCTCTCCCACTTAAAAGATGAGAGAGGTCTCCAATTTTCATCATAGGTATACCTCAACTATGAGACAAAATGAGAAAAAAAAAAAATCCAGAAAATCACATTGTCTGATTTTTAAAGAATTTATTTGCAAATTATGGTGGAAAATAAGTATTTGGTCAATAACAAAAGTTCATCTCAATACTTTGTTATATACCCTTTGTTGGCAGTGACAGAGGTCAAACGTTTTCTGTAAGTCTTCACAAGGTTTTCACACACTGTTGCTGGTATTTTGGCCCATTCCTCCAGGCAGATCTCCTCTAGAGCAGTGATGTTTTGGGGCTGTCGCTGGGCAACACGCACTTTCAACTCCCTCCAAAGATTTTTCGTTGCCCGGGTGGTGTGTTTGGGATCACTGTCATGCTGAAAGACCCAGCCACGTTTCATCTTCAATGCCCTTGCTGATGGAAGGAGGTTTTCACTCAAAATCTCACGATACACGGCCCCATTCATTCTTTCCTTTACACGGATCAGTCGTCCTGGTCCCTTTGCAGAAAAACAGCCCCAAAGCATGATGTTTCCACCCCCATGCTTCACAGTAGGTATAGTGTTCTTTGGATGCAACTCAGCATTCTTTCTCCTTCAAACACGACAAGTTGAGTTTTTACCAAAAAGTTCTACAGTGATCCCTCACTTATTGCGGTTAATGGGTTCCAGAACCGACCGCGAAAAGTGAAAAACCGCGAAGTAGCGTCACCCCTAATGACGTCATCCATAAATAATACGTACGTTCATTCTCTCACTCTCTCTCTCGTGTGATACGTGTGTGTGTGTGTGTGTAAGTGTACATACATACATAGATGTAAATAAAGTGTACATAAATATGTTTTTAGAACTCTTTTATTCTTATAACAAGATACGTAACTCAAGATGAAGATGATTTACTGCACAGGTTAATGAGAGCTTTACTGCTCCTCAGGTGACGCCTCATCGTCAGGTGCTAGAAGCGCAGGATCGTCGAGGGCAGCTTCCGATAGAGCTGGAGAAGCTGCAGGAGGCGGCGTAGTGGCTCGACGGGAAGACTATTTCGCACAAAATGGCACAAGAGAACAGCAAAAAGTTCCACGCGGCGAGACTAAGCAACACGAGCGATAAAAAGCAATGAATGCCGTCTTCCTTCACTGCATGGGCGTTCGGCAGGGAGAGAAGGTGGGTGAAACGTCTCGGCCAATCAGCTTGCGGGGTGAAACGTCTCGGCCAATCAGCTTGCGAGATTTCCGAGCCGAGCCAACACGAGAACAGCGAACAGAGAGGTGGATTTTTGAGTTGTGCGGGCTCTCCGTGTTGATACCTGATGTTCCAATGTAGTCTCCCTGCCTTCTGCTAGCGCCCACCCATTATTTCTCAATTTTGAACTTTTGATGAATATTTTTGAAAAATCCGCGATGCACTGAGGGCGCGAAAGGTGAAGCGCGAAGTAGCGAGGGATCACTGTATTTTGGTTTCATCTGACCATATGACATTCTCCCAATCCTCTTCTGGATCATCCAAATGCTCTCTAGCAAACTTCAGATGGGCCTGGACATGTATTGGCTTAAGCAGGGGGACACGTCTGGCACTGCAGGATTTGAGTCCCTGGCGGCATAGTGTGTTACTGATGGTAGCCTTTGTTACTTTGGTCCCAGCTCTCTGCAGGTCATTTCACTAGGTCCCCCTGTGTGGTTCTGGGATTTTTGCTCACCGTTCTCGTGATCATTTTGACCCCACGGGGTGAGATCTTGTGTGGAGCCCCAGATCAAGGGAGATCATCAGTGGCCTTGTATGTCTTCCATTTTCTAATAATTGCTCCCACAGTTGATTTCTTCACACCAAGCTGCTTACCTATTGCAGATTCAGTCTTTCCAGCCTGGTGCAGGTCTACAATTTTGTTTCTGGTGTCCTTTGACAGCTCTTTGGTCTTGGCCATAGTGGAGTTTGGAGTCTGACTGTTTGAGGTTGTGGACAGGTGTCTTTTATACTGATAACGAGTTCAAACAGGTGCCATTAATACAGGTAACAAGTGGAGGACAGAGGAGCCTCTTAAAGAAGAAGTTACAGGTCTGTGAGAGCCAGAAATCTTGCTTGTTTCTAGGTGACCAAATACTTATTTTCCACCCTAATTTGCAAATAAATTCTTTAAAAATCAGACAATGTGATTTTCTGGATTTTTTTTCTCATTTTGTCTCTCATAGTTGAGGTATGCCTATGATGAAAATTGGAGACCTCTCTCATCTTTTAAGTGGGAGAACTTGCACAATTGGTGGCTGACTAAATACTTTTTTGCCAACCGGTACCTGTCTATATAAGACAGGGCGGTGCGGTGGAACAGTGGTTAGCACTGCGGTAGCACAGCAACTCACCCTTGGCCATGGGATCTCTGGTTCGATCCCAGCCCCTGACCAACAGTGATCTGTGTGGAGTTTGCATGTTCTTCCCGTGTCTGCATGGGTTTACTCCGGGAGTTCTCCGGTTTCCTCCCACAGGCCAAAAACATGCAGGTTAGGTTAACTGGAGACTCTAAAGTGGCCCTAGGTGTGAATGTGTGTGTGAATGGTAAAGGGATAGCGCCGTACCGTGGCTGCTTCATCCATCCAGGTGGACGCCCTCAATTTCCCCTCTGGGGATCAATAAAGTATACAAAATCAAAAAAATATATATATAAGGTCTCACAGTTGACAGTGCATGTCAGAGCACAAACCAAGCATGAAGTCAAAGGAATTGTCTGTAGGCCTCCAAGACAGGGCTGTCTCGAGGTACAAATCTGGGGAAGGGTACAGAAAAATTTCTGCTGCTTTGAAGGTCCCAATGAGCACAGCGGCCTCCATCATTTGTAAATGGAAGAAGTTCAGAACCACCAGGACTCTTCGTAGAGCTGGCCGGCTGTCTAAACTGAGTGATCGGGGGAGAAGGGCCTTAGTCAGGGAGGTGACCAAGAACCCGATGGTCACTCTGTCAGCGCTCCAGTGTTGCTCTGTGAAGAGAGGAGAACCTTCCAGAAGAACAACCACCTCTGCAGCAATCCACCAATCAGGCCTGTATGGTAGAGTGGCCAGATGGAAGCCACTCCTTAGTAAAATGCACATGACAGCCCGCCTGGAGCTTGCCAAAAGGAACCTGAAGGACTCTCAGAAACATGAGAAACAAAATTCTCTGGTCTGATGAGACAAAGATTGAACTCTTTGGCGCGAATGCCAGGTGTCATGTTTGGAGGAAACCAAGCACCATTTATAACCACGCCAATGTTGGTAGCAGCATCATGCTGTGGGGATGTTTTTCAGTGGCAGGAACTGGGAGACTAGTCAGGAAAGAGGGAAAGATGAATGCAGCAATGTACAGACATCCTGGATGAAAACCTGCTCCAGAGCGCTCCTGACCTCAGACTGGGGTGACCGTTCATCTTTCAGCAGGACAACGACCCTAAGCACACAGCCAAGATATCAAAGGAGTGGCTTCAGGACAACTGTTTGAATGTCCTTGAGTGGCCCAGCTAGAGCCCAGACTTGAATCCAATTGAACATCTCTGGAGAGATCTGAAAATGGCTGTGCACCAATGCTTCCCATCCAACCTGATGGATCTTGAGAGGTGCTGCAAAGAGAAATGGGCAAAACTGCCCAAAGATAGGTGTGCCAGGCTTGTGGTATCATATTCAAAAATATTTGAGGCTGTAATTGCTGTCAAAAGTGCATCAACAAAGTACTGAGCAAAGGCTGTGAGGTACAAGTGATTTCTTAGTTTTTTATTTTTAATAAATTTGCAAAAATTTCAAAAAAACTTTTTTCACATTGTCATTATGGGGTGTTGCGTGTAGAATTTTGAGGAAAAAAATGAATTTAGGAAATGAGTTCATAGTTGGAAGAAAAAAAAGTTCGAGGGAAAACCACTTCGCATTTATGAGGTAAAAATCTACAAAAAAGATTGAAAAAAGCTGTTTATGTGAGAGGAATGTTGCAATTTTATTTGGCTCTTTTACCTCTATTTTGACCTTCAAATAAGTTTTGTGGGTCCATGCAGATTTTTTTTTGTCTCTTTTCATAGTAGCAGTTGCTGACCCCCTGTTCTAGTACTACTGGAAACTATGTTGCCCTTGACTAAGAGTTTAAATAATTTGTGAAAAGGGATTTTTGAGGACTGAAACTATAACTCTTAATGGGGAAGCTCAAAAAAAGGAAAAAAAAGACAGACCCTGGTACTCACATCATTAAGGTGGGAGCACGGCTTTATTTCCCTGAGCCATAGTGATTGAACCTTTCTTAAATCCGGTGTGCCTGTGTGCTGGTGTTAATAAAACCCAACAGATTAGCCAGTGGGTAACTAGTGAGATCATTATGGTGATTGCTACTCAAAAAAGGAAGTGCTTCCCCTCAGGACATAGTAGTGAGTGGCATCAACGGTTTCTTTTCCCCAGCAATAATGCCCTGCTTTTAGAGTCCAGGTTGGGTGCAATCGAGCGGCTCCCCTCCCCCTGAAAATGATGCTTCCTGCCTCTCTGCTGATGCTTTAATAACCTCCACAGTAATGTCATTAGCAAATTAGCATCTATTGTTTCCTCCGGGCCTCTGTGTGCAATGAAGCCGGATTCCATCCTCGGTGAGAGCCCCGTTGTCGGGGAACCAGAGCAGGCGAAAAGGTGACGTGTGGAGAGAAAAACAAGGGGACAGAAATAACTGTTGCGCCCCAACCATGAATGCCATACCAATTAAGGAATAACAGAGAGAACAGGAGGGAAATGGGAAGAGAAAAATGGGACGTTGTTTGTCTGGCTGGGTCTTGAGGTGGAAATTACATGCATGCTTTGTTTTAGGTGGCGAGTTCTGAATTCCACCTCCGGAATTGGGGAGCTTTTGTTTTGACTTGTCATAAGAGAGCTGCGGGGGAACATCTGTGGGGGTAATGACATCCCGGAGAGTTGGAGAGGAGTAAGAATGGAAGGGAAGGGGGGAGAGAAAACAAGAGGGAGTAAAAGAGAAACACCAGGCAGCATCCTTTTTGTTACGCGGTGAGGGTGTGGGACCGATCGCTCATGTGTGAATGGAATACTGCGGCCGACAAATGGGAGCGGCGAAGCCTTCCGGGGTGTGATGGAGAGAAATGAGTCCTTCCTTTTCGCACTGCATGTCTTAGTTGAGTAATATAATGTGTGAAGACCCACTCGGATGTGTTAAACTACAAAAACAGGAGTATCAAAGAGGTTCGGTGGACCAGAGAAATCTGTCCATCTCTCTCTCTGGTAACCCCCCCCCCCCCCCCCAACTGCCCACCCGGATAGCCATCATAGCGCCCGGCTGGTGTTTGGCTCTCTGGTCCGAGTCCATCTGTCTCCCCTCAGCTTTGTATGACAGAAGCGCCATCAGGAGGATTCAGCAAGAGGGGAGGGGAGTGTGTGTGAGACAAGCCACACTATTTCAGTCCTCAGTCTGCATGTCTAGAATCTTTCACACCAAAGTTGAAAATCTGTTCTCCTGGGAGCTGTGTTCCTCCAGCGCGTGTACTGTAAGTCTCCCCTGCAATAAAAGAACACTGGTTTCTCCTTCCTGGATGCACTGAATGGTGGTGATCTTATTACTGCCAGTAATGTAATGGAAAAGCATTTTGTAGAGTGTAACGTTAACTGCAAAGACGACCATCCAGAGTCTCTACAGACAAAACGCTATGAGTTAAATTTAAGACCTTGTAAATACAACTCAGTGTTTTCACAAGCATGCATTCAATGGGCCGGCTGCCCAAGTGTATATCTGTCTCTTTAGAAACAAACAAGATATAAGATAAAAACAGAAAAAAAACCCTCAAAACTCAATCCTTCGTAGAGCCACCTTCTACATTAATTACAGCTTCACCTCTCTTAGGGTATGTCTCTATAAGCTTGGTACCGCTAGCGACAAGAATTTTTTGCACATTCTTCACAGCAAAACTGCTCCAGCTCCTTCAGTTTGGATGGAATGTAGAGCAATCTTTAAACCACACCAGAGCCTCTCAGTTGAATTAAGGCATTCCATGACATTTACCCGTTTCTCCTTAAACCAATGCAGTGTTGATTTAGTGCACCATCCATCCTTTCTTCAATTCCGGCCAGTTTTTCCAGCTCCTATCAATAGTAAACATCTAAACGGCATGACGCGGCCACCACCATGCTTCACTGTGGAGATGGTGTTCTCAGCATGATGAGATGTTAGGTTTGAGTCAGACATGGTATCAGAGTATTCAGGGTTGTTTTGGCCTCTTGGCCTCTTGGATGCTTCTCTGGTTAATGCCCTCCCTTACTCATGTTAAGGCAAGTAATTTGCAGGTTTTAATTTTGCTACTCAGTATTCTTCTTTCTCCATTAAAGATGTGAAAAATAAAACTGTACAATTTCAAACATTCTTTAGCTCCACGGTATTATTCACTGATACCAGACTAGCTTCAGCACAGACAGGCCACAGTTTCCCAGTATTTTTGTTACAAATGTCAGTTCACTTACCAACAAAATGGACGACCACGGACTAGCTGCATGATGACAATAATTGAATAGTGGTGTCATCCAGAAATCTATCAATGACTAGCTACCTAGCTTACTAACTTGCAAGTGGCTCAACCAAAGCAAACAAGGCAATGGACTCTGGAAAGGCATATGTGCATTGGGCCTACTATACAGCAGCGATATATTCATGATATTCTTGATCTAGTCTCTCTCGTGTAATATTTATGATTACAGTTTGTGTCCAAGTGACTTTGATGCGATGCAGTTTTACCTCAAATACCATGCCAAGAAGGCTGTGCATCTTAATATCCACATTGGAAGTGATGATGATGCACATGTTTTGTTCCTGTAGTCAGCAAAGATCTGCCAAGATGTATTAATGTTTAACCTTTAAAATCATGACGCGTGTGTAGGTAAAACTCTCTTCTACAAAACTCATAATGACCGATTTATTTCTGTTTTTCTCAGAATAAGCTGCACCTTCACACTTCCTCTCCACCAGTCTGAAGGGACGCTTTTAAAGTAGGACAAAGAATATAAATCACACATCCCCATTTGGCTGCTTTTAAAGGCCTGTGTTAGATTTTAGAATAGATTCAAGATCTTGCTCATTACCGAGGTATTTTCTCATATTAATATCAAACAATGGGACAAAGTCCTACTGCAGTTTTTACATTTATCAACTACTGTATACTGAATGTAGAAATTTTTAATCAAAGATTTAAACTGCAAGCCTTCCAAATCTGAGTCATTGTCTTCACGACATTAAAAGCAAAGCAAGAGCCATCTGGAAAATATATTATAAACACACCCAACTTTCCTCTAAACTCCCCCAGTGATATGGAAAGAACAGCTGCATTACCAGTAAAACTATCGTTTTTTTTCCCCCTCTGTTTTGATAGGGTTTAAAACGATCTCGATTCAGCTGCAGTCAATCAAAAAGAAAGTGTGACTCTTAAAATGTCACCTCAGAAAACCTTTTGTTAAAAAAACAGGAATATCTTGTGATACAAATAAAGACCTCCACATCATGGCGAATGAATAGCTTGACAACTCCGGTCAACTTTCATGGGCAGAGGATGACACTGTAGAACAGAACCAAGGGCATCAACAGCTTTTCCACACAGACTCACGTTTTCTATGGGTGGCCACAAAGCAGGAAAAACTTACTGTTAAATTTGCAGTGGTGAAGAAGAAAAATAAAGGTTGAATGCTTTACCAATAAAGTGAAGAAAACAGCAATAAAAACGCTCATGGGAAGTTATAAGAAAACTACAGCTAGGGCTGTCGCGATAACCGCAACTACAGTGGGGCAAAAAAGTATTTCGTCAGCCACCAATTGTGCAAGTTCTCCCACTTAAAAAATGAGAGAGGTCTCCAATTTTCATCATAGGTATACCTCAACTATGAGAGACAAAATAAGAAAAAAAAAATCCATTAAATCACACTGAAGGATTTTTAATGAATTAATTGGTAAATTCCTCGGTAAAATAAGTATTTGGTCAATAACAAAAGTTCATCTCAATACTTTGTTATATACCCTTTGTTGGCAATGACAGAGGTCAAACGTTTTCTGTAAGTCTTCACAAGGTTTTCACACACTGTTGCTGGTATTTTGGCCCATTCCTCCATGCAGATCTCCTCTAGAGCAGTGATGTTTTGGGGCTGTCGCTGGGCAACACAGACTTTCAACTCCCTCCAAAGCTTTTCTATGGGGTTGAGATCTGGAGACTGGCTAGGCCACTCCAGGACCTTGAAATGCTTCTTACGAAGCCACTCCTTCGTTGCCCAGGCGGTGTGTTTGGGATCATTGTCATGCTGAAAGACCCAGCCACGTTTCATCTTCAATGCCCTTGCTGATGGAAGGAGGTTTTAACTCAAAATCTCATGATACATGGCCCCATTCATTCCTTCCTTTACACGGATCAGTCGTCCTGGTCCTTTTGCAGAAAAACAGCCCCAAAGTATGATGTTTCCACACCCATGCTTCACAGTAGGTATGGTGTTCTTTCTCCTCCAAACACGACAAGGTGAGTTTTTACCAAAAAGTTCGATTTTGGTTTCATCTGACCATATGACATTCTCCCAGTCCTCTTCTGGATCATCCAAATGCTCTCTAGCAAACTTCAGACGGGCCTGGACATGTACTGGCTTAAGCAGGGGGACACGTCTGGAACTGCGGGATTTGAGTCCCTGGCGTTGTAGTGTGTTACTGATGGTAGCCTTTGTTACTTTGGTCCCAGCTCTCTGCAGGTCATTCACTAGGTCCCCCTGTGTGGTTCTGGGATTTTTGCTCACCGTTCTCGTGATCATTTTGACCCCACGGGGTGAGATCTTGCGTGGAGCCCCAGATCGAGGGAGATTATCAGTGGTCTTGTATGTCTTCCATTTTCTAATAATTGCTCCCACAGTTGATTTCTTCACACCAAGCTGCTTACCTATTGCAGATTCAGTCTTCCCAGCCTGGTGCAGGTCTACAATTTTGTTTCTGGTGTCCTTTGACAGCTCTTTGGTCTTGGCCATAGTGGAGTTTGGAGTCTGACTGTTTGAGGATGTGGACAGGTGTCTTTTATACTGATAACGAGTTCAAACAGGTGCCATTAATACAGGTGACGAGTGGAGGACAGAGGAGCCTCTTAAAGAAGAAGTTACAGGTCTGTGAGAGCCAGAAATCTTGCTTGTTTGTAGGTGACCAAATACTTATTTTACCGAGGAATTTAGCAATTAATTCATTAAAAATCCTTCAATGTGATTTTCTGGATTTTTTTTTCTTTTCTCATTTTGTCTCTCATAGTTGAGGTATACCTATGATGAAAATTGGAGACCTCTCTCATCTTTTAAGTGGGAGAACTTGCACAATTGGTGGCTGACTAAATATTTTTTTTTCCCCCCACTGTATGTAGTACCGTGCTATGGACAAGCCTACCGCGGAAGATAACGAGCAACCGCAACAACCGCAGTGTATAACCCCCTGAAAAGTTTATTAGTTTAAGTTAATTACCTGATCAATAATTCTGAGATATGTATTTTTTGATCTTTGCATAAATGTTTTCCTATTAGTAGTTAATTTTACAAAGTACACAGACCTTATGCCATCCTATGCACTGAAGTAAAAAAGCAGGCTTTTATTTTCATAATGGTGGTTTTGTTTTTGCTTCCTGTGTCTGCCGTTGTCAGTAAGGCTACAGCACTTAGCAGAGACACTCGAGTTATGAACGCCAACGTTATTCAGTTTATGAACCCGTAATGAGGCACAAGCTCTTACGGTGGTTGTAGTTTGTGTTTTACTTAATGTGTACCGTGCTAAAATAAGAAAATAAAACTGTAAACTTCACCAGCAGTCAAGACCATTGCCATCACATATTACGGGGATCCGTACACGCAGTGTTCACTTTTTTGTGTGTGTGGCTAAATATCACTGTTCACTTATGTGCGCCTATTGATTATTAAATAAATTGTTAAATGTTAAGTGTATTGCCAACAGCATGTTTGCACCCGGCACTGTGGAAGCTTCCACAGTGTTTGGGGCACTCCTCATACGACTCCAGCAGGCAGTTAGTGGTGGAGGCGTTTGGACGAATTGCTAAATACAGCTGTGACAGCGAGCACTGAAAGGGCACAAAGCGTGTTATTTCCTTCTGAGCGGAGTGTTTATGATCCTGACAATTGAGATCTGAGAGCGAAACAGCTACTGCATAGTGCTTTGCTTGTTTGAATGCGATTTTTCAGACGGTGGCAAAGATCCAAAAATCACAGAGCCAAGAGCCACACAGGGTTCTGTACGGAGGCTGTCCTGTTTAAATAAGCTGAATGTCACTGCAGTCTCCAACCAGTCCACACACCCTGTAGTTGAAATACTGGAGTTACCGCCACTGCTTTATAAAAATGTTTTTTTTTTTGTTTTTTTTTACAGAATCAGCAGTTCATGCCTGTAGGAAGACCAGAGTTCCACACAATTATCACACACACACAAGTTGAGAGCGGAGCTGCAGCGAGTTTCTCACAGCTTCCATTATTTGCCACATAAGTTATGAAGCCTGTTTAAATTACGAGACCACAGAGTCCTAAAAATATTTGCAATAATGCCGTATGTCGCGGTGTTGAGCTATCCACCATCACCGCAGGGCAGCGGTACTGTACTGTACATGATCCAAACTATTCCCAATACAGACTTCATCATTTCATTCAGTACATTCATGTATAGTTCTTAAGACTGCACTTTATAGACTAACTGGTACCTCACATTTTCACTCTGCTCCTGATAGTCCTTTGTGCAATGGGATGATTCATGTGTTTATACAGATCATCATATATTAAGCTATGATGTATATAGGTTCTATAGTCGTGTTAGTTTTTTTTTACTTTCCATGGGTAATCCCTTTGTCTGTCATGTGTGTTTCTGTTGTTTGGCTGTCAACTGTCATGCTGCTGTTACACTGTAATTTCCCAGTTTGGGATCAATAAAGTACATCTATCTATCTATCTAGTTTGCACCTTTCACTCTTATTGCCAAGATGATGAAAAAGGGTGATAAAAAAATCTGCCCTAAAGAGAAGCAGCTACTGCAAATACTGCAGAAAGAACCCAAAAGCTCTGCATGAATTAATCTTGCACCAAGATCCAAAAGAGCTAAGGGTATTTTCCCCAAAGAATAGTCCCACCTGGGCCATTCCCTGAGCTTGTCTAATCCTGGCCATTCCCCACACATCAGAAATATTCCTCCCAGGGATATTCCATCCAGGGCCACTACCACCTAGGAATATTCCACCCTGGCAATCCCCCACACCCCTCGGGATATTCCCTCCAGGGCCATTCCTTCTCTTGGGAATATTCCCTTTTCTGAGCGTGTCTGACCTTAGCTGTTCCCCACATCAGGAATATTTCCCCCAAGGCCATCTCCCCCCCAGGAATATTCATCCCTGAACCATTCCTCATGCCAAGAATATTCCCTCCTGAGCCAGTCTGGTCAGGAATATTCCTTCCAGGGGAATTCCTTCCCCAGGAATATTCCCTCGGCTATTCTGTCCTAAGAATATCCTCTCCTCTGCCAATCCTCCCACTAGGAATATTTCCTCCAGGTCCATTACTACCCCAGGAATTTTTCATCCTAGACTATTTTCCCCAAAGAACATTCCCTCCTGGGCCATTCCCTGAGCTTATCCAATCTTGGCCATTCCTCTACATCCGGAATATTCCCTCCAGGATCCCCCCCCCCCCCCGAATATTTCCTCCAGGGGCACTCCTTCTCCTGGGAATATTCCCTCCAAGGGTATTTTCCCCAGAGAATATTCCTCGTGGGCCATTCTCTGAGCATGTCTGACCGTGGCTCTTCCCCCACATCAGGAATACTGCCCCCAGGGCCATCTCCCCCCAGGAATATTCATCCATGAGGCATTTCTCACCCCAAGAATGTTTCCTCCTGGGCCATTCAGGTCAGGAATACTCCTTCCTGGGCCATTCCTTCCCACAGGAATATTTCCTCCAAGGCCATTCTCACACAAGAATAGCCCCTCTTCTACCATTCAGCCCACTAGGCATATTTCCTCCAGGGCCATTGCTCCCCCCGGAATGTTTTTCTCCTAGATTATCCCTTCCCCCAGGAATATTCCATCCAAACCATTCTCTCATAAGAATATTCTATTGTTAGCCATTCATCCCCCAGGAATATTCCATCAAGTCAGTTGCAGGCCAAATTTATTATTAAATTTATTTCTGTGGGTCTGTTGTGTCTCTCAGAAATGAAGTGAATCAATTTCCCCAAAGTTCCATCCAGCATATTTAAAGCCCTGCATTCATGCACCTACCAAAAAACTAATGTAAACACCAATTATGGTTTAATTTAATGTAAGCAAATCTAATTTTGTTAAAACATTCTGTGCAGATAAATCATCAGGGCCCCCTCCCACCTATTCTTCTCATGCCCCACCTAAGAGGAGGCCAGGCCCCAGGTTTGGAAACCAGGGGTGCGCCTCACTGTTGCTGAAGCAGCGGGGGAGGTGATAAAGAGTCACTGGGGTATAAAAAAAATTCCTTCCTGCCTCCCATAAAAATAAACCAACCCACAGCTTGCAAGAGGGAAATAAATCACAGCCAAGAAGCTCCGACTTTTTAAGGCATCAAACAAATATGTGGAAAACAATGCTGCTTAGGAAACGGCAACTTAAAAAAAATACTGCACTGATCTTGAGCCAATAACAAAACAATTGCAAATTTAAACACATTTAGTAGAACTGTAATAGAATATTAATCATAGGCCAAACTTGGCAAGTTATATTTACTCAAGTAATTTATTCCATAAAATTGTACTTCATTGGGTAGTTTTATTGTAGGATACTTTTGCTCTTACTCAAGTGCATTTATAAAGAAAAGAGCACTCTGAGGCGAGTGCAACATCTCCCGCCTCCATTTTCCTTGAAGATCCCAATACTTACTGACTGAGAGCAGTTTTCAACTTTTCAATATAATTACTGTGGCAGAACCAAATTATGATAAGCCCAACATCCACAAATATACAACAAAGTATACAACCCATAGTTGCAGGTCAGGATCCCCAGGTGAACCTGTGTAGCAAGTATGGTGACCCTAGAGAGGTTTACACGTTCTATAGTAAGAGCTCATAGGAAGTGCCAACCTTGACCTTTGACCTCAAACCTGTAGTAAGAGGTTATGGTCTCTGAGTGAACCTGTGTACCAGGTTTGGTGACCCTAGCTTTACTTGTTTTACAGTAATAGTAAATGTAGCATTTACCATAGTGCAACTGCAATGTTAACTTTGAACCTTTGGCCCCTTGACCCCAAACTCATAGTTAGGTGCGAGTGTAAGTCGTCCAAGATGTGTATTAGATACAACCACTGTATCGATTTGAAAAGCCTACATCATTTCTCTCAGTAGTTACTGTGATTAGAAGATTTGGGGAAAAATCTGATTGACCTTTGACCTCAAGGTCATCCGATGAGAGTAAAATTGCAATGTGTGCATCATCAGAGTATGGTTAGCACTGCGGCAGCACAGTTTACCCTTGGCCGGGGGATTGTGGGGATCGTGGGATCGTGGGTTCGATCCCAGCCCCCGACCAACAGTGATCTGTGTGGAGTTTGCATGTTCTCCCCGTGTTGCGTGGGTTTACTCCGGGATTTCTCCGGTTTCCTCCCACATGCCAAAAACATGCATGTTAGGTTAATTGGCTGTTCTAAATTGTCCCTAGATATCTGTTTCCTATAGGCCCTTAGAATAGAGGGTTAGTATTAATGAAAGCGCTTTGAGTGGTCTTTGTGACTAGAAAAGCGCTATATAAGTGCAGGTTAGTTAGTTAGTTAGTTAGTATATCAAACTAGAAAAGCACTCAGAGAGCGCAGACCTTCGCCAAGCGCCACAGTTCCCCCCCCATACAGTGTTTGTGTGTACGTTTTCAGATTCCTTGACCATGAAAACATATGACTAGCAATTGGATTCACAATGATAGGATTTGTGGTTCAGTAGTAAAAGCATTACCTCCTTGGCGGAGGTAATAAACTCAAGTGTTGCTGTTGTGTCCATCTGCTCCCTCTCCAAACTCCCAGGCTGCGAGCGTTGCAATTCATCGCACAACCGCGTACAACCCACAGGCCAATGGGTTATGCGAGCGTTTTCATAGATCACTGAAAGCAGCACTCAGGACTTCCCTGACGGATGCAAATTGGGTAGACAGGTTGCCGTGGGTTTTATTGGGGTTGCGCTCCGCGGCAAAAGAGGATTTGGAATCTTCCCCGGCAGAGAGCTCGTCTTTGCGCAGCCACTATGGCTGCCCGGGGAATTTCTGCCAAATAATCTGGCGCCGGACAGCTGGCCGTCTCAGCTTTTGCAGTGTTACACAAACACAGGCACGTTGGCGGGCCCTGCTCACGACTGTTTTCCGCGTGCTTTTGGGCCTAAAACTTTTAAGAAGGTGGATTTTGTGTTCGTCAGAAACGAGGACCAGCGCCCTCTATTGCCCCTGCACACATGTTGAAAATGGCCGTATCTGACAATGTTAAAGAATCCTTTAAAAAATTCCTGTATCCAGACGGTGATCCGGATCATCCCCAAAATTTAATCAGTTCTTCCTTGTACCATTTCCAACAACGCCTGAAAGTTTCATGGAAATCCGTCCAAAACTTTTTGAGTTATCTTGCTAACCATCAGACAAACAGACAAACAAAAGCTGGCAAAAACATAACCTCCTCCTGGCCTCCGGCCTGGCGGAGGTAACCATGGTACCAAGTTTCAAAACAATCAAAACAAAATTGTAGGAGGAGCTGATTTCACAAGACAGTTACTATCTATGAAGTGAGGTGAAACAGGAGGTCATAGGTCAGGGGCTACAATTCCCACAAAAATCATCCGATCAGAACCAAATTGCAATATGTGTATCCTCAGTGTATATCAAACCATGTTACCAAGTTTTAAAACAATCAGACCAAAACTGTAGGAGGAGTTGATTTCACAAAAGTGGGACAGAAGGATGGACGGACTGACCCATAACATAATCCCCTCCAGTCAAAGTCCAAAGGGGTAGTCAAGTACATTTGATTGTAGTCCCTCAGTTACTTTTAATTTCACAGATTTGGGAAAAAAATGGATAGAAATACTCTTATTTATACTTGTATTTGTTTTTCCTCATACTAATGATAATAAAGTATCAAATGTACAAGAAAAGTCACAATTTTACCAGAAAATTATAAGTAAAGATGTGAAAATTTACCTAAAATAAAAAAAAAACAAAACATTAAACTTAATGTCCAAAACATTACTGAACTATGAGGAAAAGGGACAAAAAACCAGCACATCTATGAGGGGGAAAAGCCCTGTAAAATTATGTCTAAAAATGGAAAAATTTACACGGTAAAAGTTGAAAACTTAAGCAAAAAAACACCCCCCCCCCAAAAAAAAAAAAAAACTATTGAAATTTATGATCTGGAAGTAGCAAATTTACAAGAAAAAAGTAACATATTTATGAGAAAAATATAAATTAAAATCAAAACCAACAAAAATATTGTTCCAACTTTTTAGTAGACACTTTACTGCGTTTAAGTAATTTGTTGGTAACTAAGTAACAATATCATTAAGCAATTATCCTGCCACTTCAGTACAATTCCTGGCTTCTCTACCCACCTCTGCAGTAATATTTATGCTCATTATTTACTTGGAAGCGGCAATGGCTTGTTTTGCTGATGGTATCCAATGGGATTCCATCTCTGCGCTTTGCAGATGATGTGATCCTGCTAGCTTCATCGAGCAATGACCTACGGGTCTTACTGGGACGGTTTGCTACCGAGCAGCTGTGCATACGACAGGCTCGAGTTCGACAGCTGGCTGAGGACCACGGACTCTGACGTGGAAGTGTTGATTCTGATCCTTCACACTCAGTAGCAACTCGCCCGAGAAAGACCTGTAGGTCATTGCTCAGTTAAGCTAGCAGGGTCACGTTGTCTGCAAACAACGGAGATGAGATCCTGTGGGCACCAAACATGACACCCGCCCCCCCCCAGTTCCTCGGCTGCCCCTAAAAATTGTGAACAAGACTGGCGACAGAGGGCAGCCCTCATATTGTTGGCAACACGAGCCTAACTCTCGCAATGGTCATATAGGAACTGGATAGCCTGTAAGCCCAATGCCTCCTATTCCCAAAGCACCCCCACAAGAAACCACGAGGGATGTGGATGAATGCTTTCTTCAAGCCCACAAAACACACGCAGACTGATTGGGCAAAGTTGGCACATGGATGGTTTCCATGGTAAATGAAACCTAAGATTTGCTCTGGAAGAGCCAAAACAACAGAGCTGTTTTGTGCCTCTTACAGGTGTTGCTGTCTTCTGAAGTGCTCCGTCTCTTATTTTTTGCAAATTATAAAAGGACAAAATAAAAAAAAAACAAAACAAACCAAACAAACACACAGCACATGATCTTGTTAACAAGCACCTGGTGCATAAAATCACAGCGTGTCAAAAGGTGTGGAAACCAAATTAGAGCAGAATTTAAAATGTTGTTAGTTACCGCCGAGTTGAAAAGAAGTCTCCCAAAAAGCCGCCGGGCTTCTTCCAAACCTCCCTCCAAATACACAGCTCCTGGAAAAAAATAAAAAAAAACCAAAACAAGAATAAATTAAGTTTATTCGAAACAATGTAGGGCATCCCAAATAAATTCTACAGTCAACACCATCACATTACTGACCTCTATAAACATGAATTTCATGTCACTGTTAAAAATAATGGCACAAAATTCCACTTGCAAATTATGAGTGTGGAGAAGAAAGAAAAAAACAGCAATTCCGAGGCAATATCAGACTTGTCTCCTAATGGAAAACTTTAAATTAATTGAACTCGGCAATGAGTTATAATTGCTTTATTAAAAGCAGGAGTGCATTTTTATTGCTTTTGACGGTGAAATGACCTCAGGGGTTCCCAGTCAGAGAGCAAGAGGAGGAGGAGGAGCAGGAGGAGAGACGAGGGAGGGAGGGAGGCAGAGGCGGAGGAATGGTGGCGGTCCCGCAAAAGCAGACATTTATAGAAGAGGGGAAATAAGTCTGGAACCTGTCAGCAGTTAGTTATGCGCAATGAAGTAGAATCAAACAAGGACAAAGACTAGAACAGAGTTACTGACATTTTGTTTGCAATGACAACTTCAAGACCCACTCAGCGCTCAGGTGGGCTTTTTCTGAAACAAATATACAAACATTTAAAGAAAAAATAAATATGCAACTTTTCCATACATTCACGTTTTTTTTTCCCATATAAATAAATGTTTTAATTTAGTGACTCCGCAAATTTTTTTCTTGTAAATGTGTAACTTTATCCTCATAAATTTATGGCTGGCTTTCTAAATTTGTAACTTTCTGACAAATTTTGTGACTTTTCACATTTTTTTCTTGGAAACTCAGAAATTTCAATTTTTTTTTTTTGTCGTGCATTTACAATGTTTTCCTAGGCTGGACACTGAGGAAGGAGAACAGGACTTGTATCGATTGGCTGGACAGAGAGATCGAGCTGGAAAGGATGTGCAGCGAGTTAGACTGATTAAGGACAGAAATGGTAATGTACTAACAAATGATGAGAGTGTGTTGAGAAGGTGGAAGGAGTACTTTGAAGAGCTGATGAATAAAGAAAATGAGAGGGGGGGGTGGATGAAGGAAAGATGGTGAACAAGGAAGTCCTGAGGATTAGCAAGGCAGAAGTGAGGACAGCTTTGAAGAGGATGAAGAATGGAAAGGCGGTTGGTCCAGATGACGTACCAGTGGAGGTATGGAGATGTTTAGGAGAGAAGGCAGTGGACTTTTTAACCAGATTGTTTAACACAATCTTGGAGAGTGAGAGGATGCCTGAGGAGTGGAGAAGAAGTGTTTTGGTACCAATTTTCAAGAACAAAGGTGATGCTCAGAGCTGTAGTAACTACAGAGGCATAAAGTTGATCAGCCATACTATGAAGACGTGAGAAAGAGTTGTTGAAGCCAGGTTAAGAGGAGAGGTGACAATCAGTGAGCAGCAGTACGGTTTCATGCCAAGAAAGAGTACTACAGATGCAATGTTTGCGTTAAGAGTGTTGATGGAGAAGTATAGAAAAGGTCAGAAGGAGATGTGTGTCTTTGTGGATCTAGAGAAAGCATATGACGGGGTGCCAAGAGAGGAAGTGTGGTACTGTATGAGGAAGTCAGGAATGGCAAAGAAGTATATGAGGGTGGTGCAGGACATGTATGGGGACAGCGAGATGGTAGTGAGATGTGCTGTAGGAGTGACGGATGGATTCAAGGTGGGGGTGGGGTTACATTAGGGATCGTCTGAGCCCCTTCTTGTTTGTCATGGTGATGGACAGGCTGACAGATGAGGTCAGGCAGGAGTTTCCATGGACCATGATGTTTGCAGACGACATTGTGATCTGTAGTCAGAGTAGGGAGCAGGTGGAGGTATGTTCTGGAGAGAAGAGGAATGAAAGTCAGTAGAAGCAAGGCAGAATACATGAGTGTAAATGAGAGGGAGACAGGTGCAACAAATAAAATGGAAGGAGTAGAGGTAATGAAAGTAGAGGAGTTTAAATACCTGGGGTTAACCATCCAAAGTAATAGACAGTACACAAGAGAGGTGAAGAAGAGAGTGCAGGCAGGGTGGAGTGGGTGGAGACGAGTGTCGAGGGTGATTTGTGACAGAAAGATAGCAGCAAGAGTGAAAGGGAAGATTTACAAGACGGTAATGAGACCTGCTATGATGTATGATTTGGAAACAATGGCGCTGACAAAAAGACAGGAGGTGGAGCTGGAGGTGGCAGAGTTGAAGATGCTAAGATTTTCATTGGGAGTGACTACAAGGGACAGTATTAGAAATGAGTATATCAGAGGGACAGCTCAGGTTGAGCGGTTTGGAGACAAAGTAAGAGAGGTAAGGCAGAGATGGTTTGGACATGTGCAGAGGAGGGATAGTGGAGATACTGGACAAAGGATGTTGAAGATGGAGCTGCCTGGCAGGAAGAAAAGAGGAAGATCACAGAGAAGACTCATGGATGCAGTGAAGGAGGACATGGAGAGGGTTGGTGTTACAGAGGAAGATGCCAGGGATAGGGTGAGATGGAGGCAAATGATCCGCTGTGGAGACCCCTGAAGGAAGTAGCTGGAAGAAGAAGAGGAAGTTTTACAATGTTTTCCTTATAATTTTGCTACTTTTTTGTTGCACACTTATGATTTTTCTCTGAAAATTTTGAGTTTTCTGTCACTATTTTTTTCTCATTATTCTGCTAGTTTTACTATTGATTTTTAACTTTTATTCCACATAAATTTTGACCTCATCTTCCATGTAAATTTGTGACTTTTTTGCACGATGAATCAAACTTGAAATCCAGAACATGAACAGCGCACACTGAATGTAAAAACAAAAGAAAGAAAACAGGAAAAAGGGGGATGAGATTGGCCCTAAAACACCACGGCGACAGAAAAAGAAGACAAATTTAAATTTCTCTCCTCATATGTCCGCTCCCCTTTTGTCCTCCTCTGTCGTCCGCAGTTTCCCACTAAAATCACGCCACCTTTAAGCTGCACACAACTTCTTTTTTCCCCAACCATCACACTTACGGGTGGCTCATTCAATTTAGACAGCAATAACCACCTGGTAAATTGGGTATACAATGGCACGGCGTTTCTTATTATGAGCATAAATGAGGCGGTGGAAATGGGGCGCGGTGCGGTCGGCGAGTAGGAAAACGCGCCGGCTGCTTTCATGGACGGCATCAGAAACATATGAGGGGATCCGTCATCTGGGGAGGGAAAGTGCTTTCAGATGGCTAACAGGCCGTTTGTACACACACACATGCGCGCGCACACACAGAGGGAAGATGCGGCAGACATCAGTGGAACCATAAAGAAGTTAAAAAAAAAAATTA
This sequence comes from Pholidichthys leucotaenia, assembly GCA_020510985.1. NCBI lineage: Eukaryota > Metazoa > Chordata > Actinopteri > Cichliformes > Pholidichthyidae > Pholidichthys > Pholidichthys leucotaenia. The sequence continues at coordinate 223,253,117 of CM035844.1, forward strand.
CTCCGACTCCACCATCATGCCCTTCACTCCTAAACAAAAGGGAAATTACTGCCACCCATCGCCCAAACATTTGGAAAACTTGATTATGTAAGCCTGCTAACTTTGGTGACTAACAGGCACTCGTGCGTTCAAAGTTTTACCGATGTAAAAACGTAGCTCGGCGCTAAAGACCGGAGTGGTGGCCTAGAGGTAAAGCATCTGCCCCACAACCAGGAGGTCAGGGTTCAAGTCCTGGCCGGGTCATGCTGAAGACCATATAAAAATGGAACTTCCTGTCATCCAGTTTGGTGCTCAGCAAAAATGGAACGGAAGAGAGAAATGTGGGTGGCAGTGGCTCAGGAGGTAGAGTGGGTCGTCTAATAACTGGAGGGATGGTGGTTCAAATCCCGCTCTCCCCAGATATCCTGCTGTTGTGTCCCTGGTGAAGACACTTTACCTCCCTTGCCTCCAGTGTCCATGACACTGGGTATGAATTTGCATAAATGTTCGGTAGTGGTCGGAGACGCCGTTGGCATGGATTGGCAGCCACGTTTCCATCAGTCTGCCCCAGGGCAGCTGTGGCTACAGGAGTAGCTTACCACTACCATTGTCTGTGGAGTGAATGAATAATATATCCATTGTAAAGCGTCTTTGAGTGTCTATGAAAAAGCGCTATATAAATCTGATGCATTATTATTATTATTAAAATAAGTAAAGACGTTCGAGCATTCAAGAACAGCGGCGTGTTCAAGCTTTGGTTAAAATAGCTCAGGGTTTAATTACAGCAGCACCATTTTACATATGGGAAGTAGCTCTCCTCAAAACAGCTTGTTTTTATATTTTTATATTGCTTTAAACGCTAATGAGCCCCAGGTTATCTCACCTCTTTTGTCACTTCCCTGACACCATGTTTGAGGTTACCATTAGCAATTACTTTTGGTCTCCAGACGAAATAACATACTAGCAAATACAGGATAAACATGAGAGTTTAAAAGCCCAAATAAAGCATTATTTTACATAGAGGTGTGTGGTTCAAGTGGGTGATAGCATGACTGATCCATGGGGTGTAATCAGCACAGAAGCAACCCTAAATGAATGAATAAATGGCTAACTCTGCTAACAGCAGCTAACCACTGCTAACTGAAGAGGTGCTTGACCCAGTCTATAATAAAATATGCTAAAAAACATACATGAATAAAATATCTAAATAGTGTCACATAGGAAACTATAGAATAGATTGGTTATTTTTTTCCTTCTTCTTACTGACAAGGCTCATAATTAAGCAATATTACACAAGAGTGTGGTATGATATCACTGCAGTGCAGTGCAAAATGAGCATAATATAATAAAGAACGGCCTTATTGTCATTTCACCCACAAAATAAACACTATGCAGTGCTTACAACACATACCTCTTTAGGGTTTTTTTTTTCCCCCAGTTAATCGCCCAGCGCTACCTCAAAGCTAGTCAGAAATCCCAGCTGTGGCCACTCAGACCAGCTAACGTTAGCAGCCCAATATATCCAGCTATTATGGCCAAAAAAAAAAAATCACAAAGGTTATATCAACTGTGGATTAATGAACCAGCTAAGCTAGTACGACAGCTAAAATTTACAAAAAAGAACCATGAAACTCCTGGCTGCGCTGATGTGTGCCAAAAAACTAGCCAAACAAATCATGTCAGGAAAAAAATAACAAAACAGACCATGATGATGTGAGATGTACTACTGACTGTGGATTAATGAACAAGCCTGGTCCATGGATGTCTAGTTGAGTTACTAGAATTTACAGTGCTCTAAAAGCCGCAGTTGGGCTGCTATCTAGCTTACTAGCTAACTGCACTGTAAGCCTGTCAACTTTGTCTCTCCCAGTATTTTCATCCGTTTCTACTGAACTTTTTATCTTTTTGTTTTAAACTCGACTCCTGCATTCATGACCGCTCCAAATCTGAAACACGATAGACCAATAAATCAATACCCATAAATCTACAGACCTTACTGAAGTCAGCAGAACATGCTGCCAAACCCGTTACAGATGAGGCGGCGTAAGGAGAGCCTTCTGTAATCTTAGCGTGCGCCTCACCGCGGGAGGCCCCAGAGACGGGAGCAGTTCCTGGCAGGATGCTTTCCTCCACAGAGGTTTGGGGTTTCACCGTTAACGTGGACCTGGGTTCAGGATGCTGCTACGTAGCAGATGTTTCCTCTGGAGAGCAGCTGTTGAGGGGAAGAACTGACCCCAGAAGTTCTGAATGTTTTTTCTTTCTTCTCCGTAATACTTTTGGATGTTCATTTGTCAAATATTCTTAGGCTTTTATTTATTCAAAGCTATTTTTTTATTATGATTTTATGATGCGCTCTTGTATATTTGTGTATAGGGGCGACGCCTCTCTCTGTTTCACTGACCCTAGGCCACACTGCTACTGTGAGTAGTGAGGCTCCAGTGCGGGGGTCAGTCCTCTGGTAGCTCTGTGCATTAACTAATGGTGTCCCACATGCTGTGGAAGGGATTAACTTAACTTGTACATTTGTGACTTTTTAGGCGTAAAATTGAAACCTTTTGTCATAATTTTGTGACATTTCTCTTCCTAATTTCTGATGTTTCTTTTTTCCATAAATTTGAATTTTTATTCTTCTTGAATTTGTGATGTTGTCCCTTGGAAATGTGTGATAAAAATTGATTTTTTTTTACAATAAATTTGCCAGAATTTTGCTCTAAATTTGCAACCTTCTGCTCATAAATTTTTGACTTTTGTCTTTTACATAGGCTTGTAGCTTTTTATTCTTCCTTTATTTTTTTCATTCATGCATAAATCTGTGACATTTTCCCAATAATGAACCTGCAACATTTTAGTGGTGAATTTGGAACTTTTCTCAAAAATCAGCATCTTTTCCTTTATCAATTTGTGACATTTTCCTTGTGATTTTGCACCTTTTTCTCTTATAAATTTGCAGCTATTTTTATCAATAAATCTACAACTTTTTTTTCCCTAATATGCATTTTTTTCTTGATAAATTTACAACTTTTTCCTTTGTAAATCTGCAACTTTACCTTTATTAATAAGCAACTTTTTTTTGATACATTTGGGAATTTTTCCTTACAAGTTTACAGTCTTTTCTTTGTAAACTTTGAACTTTTTCCCTTATTGCAACTCAATAAATCTGCAACGTTTTTCCCCATAAATTTGTAGTAAATAAACAACTTTTTTCTGATAAATTTGAGAATTTTTTTCTTTTAAATGTACATGTTTTCTTTATAAATCTGCAACTTTTTCTTTATAAATAAGCAACTTAAGATTCTGAAACTTTTTCTATCAATAAATCTACAACTTTTTTCAAATATGCAACTTTTTCTTTGTAAATCTCCAAAAAGAAATTCCCCTATAAATTTGCAACTTTTTTACCTTGACACATTGCAATTTTTTCCTGATAAATTTGCAACTCTTTCTTTGTAAATTCTAATTTTGGAATATTTCCTAACTTTGCAACTTTTCTTTTTTCTTTTTCTTTTTTTTTTTTTTTTAGCAAATCTGCAACTTTCCCTTGAAAATTTCTAACTTTTTCTTGGTAAATTTGCAACTTTTTCTTTGCAACCTTGCAACTTTTTTCTGATTAATTTGGGAATGTTTCCTTAAACTTGCAACTTTTTCCTTTGTAACATTATCTTTGGTAACCCCCCCCCGCCCCGCCCCAAATTTTTTATACACCTTTTTTACCAAATTTGCAACCCCTTTCTTGAAAATTTGCAACATTTTTTCCTTGGAAATCTGCAGCTTCTCCTCCTGTAACTCTTTGTCACTTCCCTCTTAAGCAGAATTAAAACGAGAAGGTGGCGAACAGCTGTGTGAAAGTGAAAAAGCTCCTCCCAGAAGTCCAACATCTGAGCATCTTTCAACCATCAGCCATCAGACATTCAGCTGGCGATGTGGGATGTGGGGGAGTGGGTGTGGCCGGGGGGGCAGCGTTCTCCCCCTTCTGATGACACAGCAGATTTGGAAAATTCCCCCCTCTCAAACGGAAGGCTTTAAAGTTGTTCAAATTCAAAGTTCTTTGCTTCTTATTAGATTTTTTAAAACTTCTTCGAAGCGGAGGAGGAGAATGTGGGGGTAAGCAGGGAGAAACCAGGAGAGCCGCTGGGGATTTAAAAAGGTATTAAAAATCTCAAAGAAACACCTTTGGTGTCAATCAAAGGGCCCTGTGGATGAAGAAACCCAGATACGCTGTTAAGTCTGGCGAGAACGCTCCTGACAGGGAGGCTGTCCGAGGAAAAAGTGTACCCCAAAGCAATCCAATCAAATGCACGGCTCACCGCCATCATTAAACGGAGACGTGTGCTTTCTGAGCCCGCACTACTGCAGAGATGCAGCTGACACCCCAAAACACACGGCCCACAAATACGCCACAGCCAAGTCGGCAGGCAATTAAATGCGATCGCCTCATCTGGCAGTAACGTCATGCTCCCACCAAATCGCTCTGCAGTCTCAGCGCCGCGGCACACTCAGCCCCTTAAGTTGTGGACTCTGCCAGGAACCGCAGCAGGCCTAGAACCAAGATAAAACGGCTCAGAATATACATGAGTCACCAAGGTAGGAAAAAAAACAGGAGTCATGTAGGAGCAGATTCAACATGAATACAACTCACTTTCTCTAAATCTTTTATTAAATATACTGCTTATTGCCTTGATATTAAAAATTATATATTTCTAGCCTATAAAGGTAATGATGTACAGAACCATGTAGTCAGTAGGTGAGCTGAAGGAGGATCAGAGGGGCTGCCATCCCCTCTGTTAGCAAAATGACCCCAAGTCATCCCCCTTGTTAACCTGCCATCACCCCCATACCCAATCGTAGGTGTTAATTAAAGGTGGACAGGAGCAACTTGCCCACCCCCCAAATCTGGAAAAAAAGACAGAACACCCTCCCCCCACAAAAACAAAACAAAATCATCATAAACCGTTTTATACCATGCCACGTAACTGAATAGCATAACTGACTTGAGCGGGTGACTGGCTGTGACTGCTGTCCTGGGGTGGCTGTGCATCTGACCCGGTGAGGGTTGGACTGCTCCTCTTCTTACGGGGTCATGTGTGTGTGCGCGTGCATGCGTATACCTGAGAGGGGGTGGGTGTGGATGCGGAGGGAGGGTATCCATGTGTGTGTGTACGGGTGTGTGTTTGTATGTGTGGGTGTGTTGCTGTGTATGGGCGTATGACTGCCGGGAGGAATCGGGGCTGGGGTGTGGGCACAGTCCAGAACCTGGGGTGGGTTTGCACAGTGGTTAGCACTGTTGCCTAACAGATAGAAGGTTCCAGGTTCGAATCCCCAGGCTGGCAGGGGTGGGAACCTTTCTGCGTGGAGTTTGCATGTTCTCCCGGTGCTGCGTGGGTTTACTCTGACAGCTCCGGTTTCCTCCCACAGTCCAAAGACATGCATGTTAGGTTAACTGGTGATTCTAAATGGGCCCTAGGTATCTGTCTCCTGTAGGCCCTTAGAACAGAGGGTTAGTACTAGTGAAGCACTTTGAGTGGTCTTTGAGACTAGAAAAAGCACTAATATAAGTACAGCTCTGTATCTCTTTCCTGCCCCCTCCGGCCAGAGCTGGGGTGGAAGCTCACTAACCTGTGGTGCTGGTGGTGCATCTGGGGCATGACAAAGGCAGGCTGGTTGCACGGCCTTGTGCCCCTTGACACAGGTTGGGATCTGGGGGGTGGAGGTGGCTTCTGGAGCCAGTTGGGGAGCTGGGGAAACGAGTTTTCTCTGAGGGGCCATCTCCTCCCAGTCTTACCACTCCTCCACCTTCCCTCTCCCTTCCCCACTCTAGGTGGACCACATATTTTAGCCGGCTAGCCACTAACAGCAGGTAGCAGTTTATGCCACTCATTCACAAGTTTGTGTGCTTATTGTACTACGGGGACCGGTCATATCCTACTATACAACAGTTAGTTCCGACCGAGTAATTTGGCTGGACAACAGGGATTCCAGGAGTTACTATATTCCACTATCATTGCACTCCAGCGTCTGACTGGATATGTATCACTTGGCTTCAAAGGTGTTCTAGTAACCATTAAACTACTAACTTATTTAGTGTCCAGTCTATCATTTCCATCACTGTCTTCTTATACGAGTATTGCACTACTGTGTTGGACATCTTAATTTCCACAGTGAGGCACTGTTTGAAATATCATCATGGTGACCTGGAAGTCCCTCACTTTAAAAAAAAACAAAAAAAAAACAACCAACCTTTATTCAGTGTGTCTACTTTTGTAAATATCCTTAAGCTATCTGACACCTGTTGAAAATAAAAAGACAAGGCTAGAGTTGGATTTATTGCCTCAATTAACAAACCACAACACCTTGGTAGTGATGGACTCTTTGTTTCATCTGAAATGCAAGAAGAAGCGAGTGAGTGTGCCGAATCCAAATCACCAGCACGCCAACTAGCCACCGGCATTTGCCACTTTTTGATCTCAGCACTTCTGCGGTACCGACTCAATAGGTGACCGGTATGTATTATAGACACTGACTTTTGCACTCGATTATTTTTTTGTCTTTCGGCTGCTCCCTTTCGGGGTCGCCACAGCATATCATCACCTTATATTGCGATGATCCGCATGTTGATTTGGCAAGGGTTTTTACGCTGGATGCCCTTCCTGACACAACCCTGCCCATTTTTTTTTTTTAATTCGGGCTTGGGACCGGCACAGGTAGTACACTGGCTTGTGCACCCCCTGTGGCTGGGTAACCAACATTTCCCTCGTTCTATTTTTGATGAGCACCAAGCTGGATGGCAGAAAGTTCTATTCTTATATGGTCTTTGGCATGACCCAGCTGGGACGTGAACCCAGCCTGCCAGTTGTGGGGCGGATGCTCTACCTCTAGGCCAATGAAATGACAACAGACGTCTTTAGGCTGATTGAGATGTTTAGCAGCAGTTACTGGCTACATTTAGAAGGGACATTTTTTTTTCTTAGCTGTGCAAAATAGCTGGTTAAACAAAGAATTCATAATATTTTGTCCAGTATTGCTGTCTAATAAAATGTGCTTGTGGAACTGTTGTATAAAAGCAATATTACACTCAAGCTTGATGCAGTATCATGAATATTTTACTGACTCTGCGTCAGGCGTACGACGAATCACCGCCAATTAAAATATTCATTGACACCACACTCGCTCTTGTGTAATATTGCCTAATCGACCGCTGAAACTCCACACTCCTGTCGACCAGCGAGGCTTTATTTCATTCATTCTTTAAGACAAAAATGTTAACTGGCTCGGGGGTAACATGTCCAGTCAGACACTAAGTCGGTCTTGGGATCTCCAATGGTGCGAGAACCCCTGAAAAACTGTTAAGACTTTTCTCAGTCACCAACAAAGGTAAGGAGTTTTACTGAAACTTTCCGTCCATGTCACGAGAGATTCCGGTGCCGACCCGACTCGTATTCCTCTCAGGATACATCCGAGCAGGGCCACTATACTGCAGTTGTGCAACATCCACTATCCAGTCATTGTTGGCAATAGTGATGTAAGGCATACACGCTGAAAAGAGTGTTTTCAGAAAGGCTGAAAAAAAAAAAAAACACATTTGATGCAACAATTAGGTAATTAAAAAAACGTGAACAAAATATGCCACAAACATTTCATTAAGACCACGTGTACGCTGTTAAAATGTAGAAAAGAGTGCAATCAGTGACCCTTCAACTGTCTTCACGGTGCTGCGCAGAGGAAACGGACCCTAATGAATCTCCACATTGTCAGAACTCCAATTGCGGGCGACTGTACGGTGTTATGTTTGGGAATAGAATCCCAATGTCTGTGGGCTTTCAGTGACCAATAAAAACCCAGAGTCAGGGGCAGATGAAACACCAGCGGCTGACAGTCACATTAATAACCTAGAATGAATTATTCAAAAACGCTCGGGCTCTAATCCATCAAATAATATATTAAGCTCCCTCTCAGCTCGATGGGGGGGGGGGGGTGGATGGACACAGAGAGCAACACATTGGGAAAAATAAAACAAAACATAAAAAGGCAGACAAGAGCCCATTTTAACATCAAATATCACTGCTTTCAGGAAAAACGAGGCTCGGAGTGAGGGGTGAGACGGAGAACCAAACCCACCGTGCCGCTACTATCACGGCAATTAACAAAAGGATGGAAGTGGGGGGGCAGCACTCACTCAATGAATACACCGGGGTGCATTGTGTGAGAATCTGATATTCAGCAAGTGAGAGATAATCCTTTCTGTGCGTTCTTTTAATAGGAAGAGCTTAGAGAGGTGGGGGCCTCACAAAGGTTCACCATCTGTATCCCCCGTGGCTGCTGGCAGCATATAATCCACAGATCAACTGTACAAGGAAATTAGGGCCATAAAACAGAGCGAGGGCCTCTTTTCTTCTTCTTCTCCCTCGATTCTTTTCAAAAGGGTTCGGCAGGAAGGAAGAAGCGACGAGGCTTATCGGGCTGGGGAAAAAAAAATGGGAGGGCAACAGGCGTGTGGCGGGAAGGAGAGAGGCTTTCTAAAGTGGGCAAGAGCAGGAAGAAAAGCGCAGAAGGAGAAGGAGAGGAGGAGTGAGGAGGAGGAGGAGGTGTTAGCGAATGGCAGGCCAAAAGAGCCCAAATGAGAATGGCCCACTCCGGCAGAAGTTAATGACAGGGGATCAGAAAAGCAAGATTTCCATTCAACACTTTGAATTATTCAGGGTTGCAGGGCACCTATTTGCATTGCAGATGGCTTCTTTTTTTTTTTTTTTTTTTTTTGCTTTTTCGTTCCTCCACCGCCTCCATCCATCCCTCCGCTCTCCCTCTCCCTCTCCTCCATCTCGAGCGAGAGAATGGCCCTGCCTCAGGGTGATTCTCAGCCTCGCCCATGCAAAGCAGGAGATTATCTGCCATTTCCAACACGGGGCCAGGTTCAACGGTCAGCGTGGCAGGGAAACAAATAAAACAAAGGTCAGGAAGCGTGCGCGGCGAGCTGTTGGAGCCATCTGAAGGGGCCTCAGCAATATTACCAGTGTGTCATATTCTATCACGGCTTCGCCATTTAAATTCTGTGCATACTGGAGGGAAAATATGTTTTCAAAATAAGGAGGAAAAAGATTACAGTAACTCAAGAAAACAAGGTGGCAGGGAGGGTGCAAAGTGGCGCTTTGACATCTTTGAAATGACAGCAATCTGAAATGGTGCTGCGGGAAGTGTGTGCTCCTTTTCTGGGTACAGGAAAGAGGACAAAAGAAGAAAATTGTCACTTTTTTAGTACTTCTGTGCATGGATTTTGGTGTACAGAGCAGGTAGAAATGTAATCAGACTGTCAGTGATGGAACAGCTCACCCCGACCCCGATGTTGAACTCGAGCTCAACAGACCCACCCAGAGTGTGCGTGAGTTTGGTGACCAATTGGAGCAATTGCGTTGGAGGAGTAGTGATTCCCATGAAATGTGGACGGTCAGACACCGTGCCATGGCATTAGCTCCTTTCAACTTTGCTGGAACGAGCTCAAAACTCACTGGGACATGTCCCTGGAAGTTTTCGAAACCACACACTGACAGCCTTGCTAGCTTAATGAAGAAACCACAGTTTTTATGGCTACTCTCCCAGCTGGTCCATTAAGCCACATTTGATCATATACAGTATCTCACCTCCAGACATTATACTAGCTTACTGTGTTTTGTTTTGGCCAGGGCATCCCTGTAAGTCCTTTTCTATTATGCTATGTGTATTTCTGTTGGTTGGATTGGCTGTCATGCTGCTGTTACACTATAATTTCCCAGTTTGGGATCAATAAAGTACATCTATCGATCTCTCCATCTACCTAATAATGCCGCTAGCATTGCTAGCTAAATTAGCCTAGCTTACAACAGAGGTCATGAACAGATGGCCGAAAAGTCTCCTTGAGGATTTTTTGGTAGACAGCAGAATTCATGCTTCCATTTACCACAGCAAGTCTTCCAGGTCCTGAAGCAGCAAAACAACCCCAGACTATCACACTACCACCACCATATTTTACTGTTGGTATGATGTTCCATACCACTGGCAGTGCTAACCTGCTGGCGCAGTGGTTAGCACTGCACCAGCACAGCAACTCACCCTTGGCCATGGGATCCCTGGTTCGATCCCAGCCCCTGACCAACAGTGATCTGTGTGGAGTTTGCATGTTCTCCCCGGATCTGCGTGGGTTTACTTGGGGATTTCTCTGGTTTCCTCCCACAGGCCAAAAACATGCAGGTTAGGTTAACTGGAGACTCTAAAGTGGCCCTAGGTGTGAATGTGTGTGTGAATGGTTAAGGGATAGCGCCGTACCGTGGCTGCTTCATCCATCCAGGTGGATGCCCTCAATTTCCCCTCTGGGGATCAATAAAGTTTACAAAATCATAAAAAGTTCCTTTTCTGAAATGCTGTGTTACTTTTACATCGGATGTAATGGGACACACACCTTCCAAAAAGTTCAACTTTTGTCTCGTCAGTGCACAGAGTATTTTCCCAAAAGTCTTGGGGATCATCAAGGTGTTTTCTGGCAAAACTGAGACAAGCCTTTATGTTCTTTTCGCTCAGCAGTGGTTTTCGTCTTGGAACTCTACCATGCAGGCCATTTTTGCCCAGTCTCTTTCTTATGGTGGAGTCATGAACACTGACCTTAACTGAGGCAAGTGATGCTTGCAGTTCTTTGGATGTTGTTGTGGGGTCTTTTGTGACCTTTTGAATGAGCTGTCGCTGCGCTCTTGGGGTAATTTTTGTCGGCCAGCCACTCCTGGGAAGGTTCACCGTTTCATGTTTTTGCCATTTGTGGATAATGGCTCTCACTGTGGTTCACTGGAGTCCCAAAGCTTTAGAAATGGCTTTACAACCCTTTTCAGACTGATAAAGCTCAATTACTTTGTTTCTCATTTGTTCCTGAATTTCTCTGGATCACAGCATGATGTCTAGCTTTTGAGGATCTTGTGGTCTACTTCACTTTGTCAGGCAGGTCCTATTTACATGATTTCTTGATTGAGAAGAGGTGTGGCAGTAATCAGGCCTGGGCCTGACTAGAGAAATTGAACTCAGCTTTCCAAACATGTGATAAAACAGTTAATTTATGTTGTTTTTTTTTGTTTGGTTTTTTTTTTTTTTGGGGGGGGGGGGGGTTCGTCACTTTTTTAGGTTTGGATTTTTCTTACCCTTAATAATAAACACCTCCATTTAAAAACTGTATTTTGTGTTTACATGTGTTATCTTGGTCTAATATTTAAATTTGATGATCTGAAACATTTAAGTGTGACAAACATACAAAAAAATGAGAAATCAGGAAGGGGGGCAAACACTTTTTCACAACACTGTATATCTCATTGAAGTGGTTATTTTAACATACTTCATTGAAGTATGTTATTTTAGCTTATTTTAAAATATTCTTGTTTCGGTTGCTTCGTTTAGGCGTTGCCACAGTGGATCACTACACCCATGAATCTTCTCTGTGGTCTTCCTCTTTTCCTCCTGCCTGGCAGCTCCATCTTAAACATCCTTTGCCCAATATATTCACTATCCCTCCTCTGCACATGTCCAAACCATCTCAGCCTTGCCTCTCTTACTTTGTTTCCAAACCGCTCAACCTGAGCTGTCCCTCTGATATACTCATTTCTAATCCTGTCCCTGTCCCTCCTACTCACTCACAATGAGAATCTTAGCATCTTCAACTCTGCCACCTACAGCTCTGCCTCCTGTCTTTTTCTCAGTGCCACTGTCTCCAAACCATACATCATAGCAGGTCTCACTATCGTCTTATAAATCTTCCCTTTCACTCTTGCTGCTACCCTTCTGTCACAAATCACCCCCAACACTCGTCTTCACGTCTCTTGTGTACTGTCTATTACTTTGGATGGTTAACCCCAGGTACAGTGGGGAAAAAAAGTATTTAGTCAGCCACCAATTGTGCAAGTTCTCCCACTAAAAAGATGACAGAGGTCTCCAATTTTCATCATAGGTATACCTCAACTATGAGAGACAAAATGAGAAAAAAAATCCAGAAAATCACATTGAAGGATTTTTAATGAATTAATTGGTAAATTCCTCGATAAAATAAGTATTTGGTCAATAACAAAAGTTCATCTCAATACTTATTTATATACCCTTTGTTGGCAATGACAGAGGTCAAATGTTTTCTGTAAGTCTTCACAAGGTTTTCACACACTATTGCTGGTATTTTGGCCCATTCCTCCATGCAGATCTTCTCTAGAGCAGTGATGTTTTGGGGCTGTCGCTGGGCAACACGGACTTTCAACTCCCTCCAAAGATTTTCTATGGGGTTGAGATCTGGAGACTGGCTAGGCCACTCCAGGACCTTGAAATGCTTCTTACGAAGCCACTCCTTCATTGCCCGTGCGGTGTGTTTGGGATCATTGTCATGCTGAAAGACCCAGCCACGTTTCATCATCAATGCCCTTGCTGATGGAAGGAGGTTTTCACTCAAAATCTCACGATACATGGCCCCATTCATTCTTTCCTTTACACGGATCAGTCGTACTGGTCCCTTTGCAGAAAAACAGCCCCAAAGCATGATGTTTTCACCCCCATGCTTCACAGTAGGTATGGTGTTCTTTCTCCTCCAAACACGACAAGTTGAGTTTTTACAATAAAGTTCTATTTTGGTTTCATCTGACCATATGACATTCTCCCAATCCTCTTCTGGATCATCTAAATGCTTTCTAGCAAACTTCAGACGGGCCTGGACATGTACTGGCTTAAGCAGGGGGACACGTCTGGCACTGCAGGATTTGAGTCCCTGGCGGCATAGTGTGTTACTGATGTAGCCTTTGTTACTTTGGTCCCAGCTCTCTGCAGGTCATTCACTAGGTCCCCCCATGTGGTTCTGGGATTTTTGCTCACCGTTCTCGTTATCATTTTGACCTCACGGGGTGAGATCTTGCGTGGAGCCCCAGATCGAGGGAGATTATCAGTGGTCTTGTATGTCTTCCATTTTCTAATAATTGCTCCCACAGTTGATTTCTTCACACCAAGCTGCTTACCTATTGCAGATTCAGTCTTCCCAGCCTGGTGCAGGTCTACAATTTTGTTTCTGGTGTCCTTTGACAGCTCTTTGGTCTTGGCCATAGTGGAGTTTGGAGTCTGACTGTTTGAGGTTGTGGACAGGTGTCTTTTATACTGATAATGAGTTCAAACAGGTGCCATTAATACAGGTAACGAGTGGAGGACAGAGGAGCCTCTTTAAGAAGAAGTTACAGGTCTGTGAGAGCCAGAAATCTTGCTTGTTTGTAGGTGACCAAATACTTATTTTACCAAGGAATTTACCAATTAATTCATTAAAAATCCTTCAATGTGATTTTCTGGATTTTTTTTTCTCATTTTGTCTCTCATAGTTGAGGTATACCTATGATGAAAATTGGAGACCTCTCTCATCTTTTAAGTGGGAGAACGTGCACAATTGGTGGCTGACTAAATACTTTTTCCCCCACTGTACTTTTCAGTTGGTCCACATTTGTATTAAAAAACTAGTTTTTAAAATTTTATATAATATTCTAATTTTTTGAAAAACTGAATTTGGGGTTTTTGTGGTCTGTAAGCCATAATCATCAAAATTAAAATAAATAAACACTTAAAATATATCACACTGTGTAACCTCTCTCATCTTTTAAGTGGGAGAACTTGCACAATTGGTGGCTGACTAAATACTTTTTTGCCTCACTGTATTTAAACTCCTCTACGCCTTGTATCTTCACTGTTACACCTGCTTCCTTCTCATTCACACTCATGTATTCTGCCTTGCTTCTACTGACTTTCATTCCTCTTCTCTCCAGAACATACCTCCATCTGCTCCCTACTCTGACTGCAGATCACAATATCATCTGCAAACATCATGGTCCACGGAGACTCCTGCCTGACATCGTCTGTCAGCCTATCCATCACCATGACAAACAAGAAGGGGCTCAGAGACGATCCCTGATGTAACCCCACCCCCACCTTGAATCCATCCGTTACTCCTACAGCACACCTCACTACCATCTCGCTGTCCTCATACATGCCCTGCACCACCCTCATATACTTCTTTGCCATTCCTGACTTCCTCATACAGTACCACACTTCCTCTCTTGACACCCCATCATATGCTTTCTCTAGATCCACAAAGACACAGTGCATCTCCTTCTGACCTTTTCTATACTTCTCCATCAACACTCTTAAAGCAAACATTGCATCTGTAGTACTCTTTCTTGGCATGAAACCGTACTGCTGCTCACAGATTGTCACCTCTCCTCTTAACCCCTTGCACTCCGGGCAATTTTCCTAAAAATGCCAAAAAATAACGTGCCCAAAGTAAATCGAAAGCTGTTCTTCAACCCTTTGCAGCATCTTCATGGGGTTGGCCTCATTTAAAAGAAAACACTTTGAATTTTTTGGCAAAAAAAAACAACATAATCTCTCTATGTGCTCTGGCCACTGAGTTACAGTCATCTAAACATACTGAACTTGAAGAAAATAAATTTGGAAACGGTGTTTTTTTGGATACAAATGCTTGCAAATAACACACAGCTGTCCGATCCGGCTGGAAAATGCAACAGAAATGTAGAACCAAGTGTTATCAAGCTGAGATCCAAATTTGGTAACAATACCACAAAAAATGAATATATTACACAGCTTTGTTCTCAGGCTGTTCCCAGGTGTTTTGGAACTGTGCCAAATGGCACAGTTTGGAAAAATGTCTAACTTTTGAATAATTCAATGTAGAAGCTTCATTTTAGGCTCTAATGAAAGGTCACATTCAGGGCTGTGTCTGTGTGTGTGTGGGGGGGTTGTCCCCCCTCCGCTACAAAAGACGGAGTTCGGCCCTCGCTACATGGCGGATTACACTCCTTGCATGTTTTCACAGCGGGTCCCCCCCCCTCGCTACAGAAGACGGCCATCGCTACATGGCGGAATAGACTCATATGCTTCCCCCCGCGGACCGGGGGGCGTTCGGACCGTGAACGCCACCCCCCCGCTCCTCTTCTGCAGCGGGGGGGGGGGGGGGCCCTTCACGGTCCGAACACGGCAAATGAACTGTTTATCGCGGCACACGAAGTACGAAGTACAGTTGTAATTTACCCATCGGTCAAAAGTCATTTTTGGATTACAGTTTTCAGGGAGAAATAATAATTTAGCTTATAACACCTTATCTCTTCACAGCAGCAGAGTCCTGGCGAACTTCTCTTCCCCATTGTCAGACAAACGCGACGCTGCTCTGCTCGTGGATCCCGATCAAAACATAATTCCATTATTGCCGTTTTGGCGAATGATTTACCACTTTTGTCGTCGGCCTCCGTCGGTCTATGATGACGGAAGAGAATCCTAAACGTCTATTCTGCTGGAATGAGTGCAGGTCCCACTTGTGGGTGGTCTCCATGCTGCGGGGTCTGTAGCAGATTCATCCAGTGTCCTTTTTTTCATCTGCTGCAACAGTAAATCTCTCTTCACCAGCCCGAATTTCTGTGCTTCAATTGGCTCCTGCATTCACAGTAGGCGGGTCCTCCTTCCTAGGTTTTCATTCATTGGTTCTTCAAGGTTTCAGAAACCCAATTCAAGGCTCTTATTAGTCGAATGAGAGGTCAATCAGATGAACTAATCGTTCGCGGCTGTGTCTGCAGGTTTTTTTTTCAGTGGCGCTTGGAGGCCACACCACCTACATCACCACCATCATGCGTCATGCGTCCGAGCGCGCACGAGTGCGCTCTCGTGCCTCCTCATGCGCCCTAGGACGCAGAGACTTGCCCGCCCGCGGAACAACGGAGCGCAAGTGGTTAACCTGGCTTCAACAACTCTTTCCAACATCTTCATAGTATGGCTGATCCTCTCCAGGTTCTCTTCCACCTGCTCCCTACTCTCACCACAGATCACAATGTTGTCCGCAAGCATCAATTTATAAAACGAAAAGTTAGAAGTGACATTTAGAGGGTTTGAGTTAGGCTACGTGCTGAGTGAATTTATGATTTAAAGTTAATCTTCTTTACCTAATGCTGCATACTGTAAACTACATCAAACAACAGTGGATACTCACTTCTGGCTGCTATATAGCATTACTTTGATTTATAAGATAAAAGCCATTGCAATCAGCCATGACCATATCTCGACAGTCTAGAACTGCCTTGAGGGCTCATATTTTGTAAAATTCTCAACGAAGTGTACGTGGTATTGCTGGTATCTCAAAAAAAAATTCCCCCTTGAATGAGATATGGGTGTGTGGTGTGAGAGTGACAGAAAGGGCAAAAATGAGTGAGTCTCAGTTTCCAAGAGTGCGAGTTGGTAACATTGCTATTATACTTTGGCTGGGACGACTCTTCTACAAGATGCACTGAGCCACAATTAGCAGAGCTAGCCTTTCACTCAGACTTGTTTCAGAGCTTATTATACTCCAGGGACCAGTCCTGTCTTATCAGGCACCCAAACCATACACCGCTGTTCCTGATAATCCTTCATCTGGCCTTTTACATTCTCACATTCAGCCAATTTTTTACGTTAGCCAACTCCAGCTGTGTACAACAACCAGAGCTAGGTAGCTAATGCTAGTCTCAACCACAGATCTCAGTAGTTACAACAAAGCCTTCTCAGTTCATATTATTTTTCTCTTCCTGCTTTTTCCTGCAAAACAGAACAACCAGATGGCATTGACAGTTCTCCAGGTTTGTTTATCTTCTGAAGTCAAGTTTGAATCAAACGTGATCACAGGAGATTCTGTAAGATCTCGTGTCAGCAGCATCGCTGTGTCAACTCATACAAACAGCAGGCGTGTGGTCTCGTCATCTGGTTGAATCATGTTATGTGAGAGTTTGGAAGATTGTAATATTAAAAACCAGCTGAAAGCTGTTATGTCTGTGGTTTTCAACAATTTTACATCTGGTTAAGATTTGAAAATCCTCCTGCAGCCGACAGTCACAATTTAAAAAAAAAAAAAAAGGATGCAAATGCACAAAAAAATGTGCAAATTGATGAGAAAAAACTGTTAATTTATGATAAAAAAGTCACATTTATAAGAAAAAAAGCATAACAGAATAAAGCATCAAGCATGCAAGAAAAAACAGGATAAAAACAAATTTATTTAAAATTAAAAACACAAATGCAATTTCTAAATTAAATGAAAAATTTTTAAATTTACAAAAACTTCTGTGAATTTACAAGAAAAATGTTTCAAGTCAAGAAGAACAAGAGCACTCTGAAGCAAGTGCATTATCCCCGCCTCCATTTTCTTTGACAATCCCAATACTTACTGACAGAGCAGTTTTCAACTTTTCTGTGGCAGAACCAAATTATGATAAGCCCATCATCCACAAATATACAACAAAGTATACAACCCATAGTTGCAGGTCAGGATCCCGAGGTGAACCTGTGTAGCAAGTATGGTGACCCTAAAGAGATTTACATGTTCTATAGTAACAGCTCATAGGGAGTGCCAACCTTGACCTTTCGACCCCAAACCTGTAGTCACAGGTCATGGTCTCAGAGTGAACCTGTGTACTAGGTTTGGTGGCCCTAGCTTTCTTTGCTGTTGAGATATACTTTATAAGGTATTTTGATGTTGACCTTTGACCTTGCAATCCCAAAACCACAGTCACACTTCAGGGTGACAGGGTGAACTTGTATACCAAGTTTGGTGACCCTAGCTTTACTCGTCGTACAGTAATTAAGTTAATCCCTTCCACAGCATGTGGGACACCATGTGGTGTATGGGGCGGCGCCTATCTCCATTTCACTGACCCTAGGCCACACAGCTACTGTGAGTAATGAAAGCTACAGTGGGGGGTCAGTCTTCTGGTAGCTCTGTGCGTTAACTCCATTCTATTATGCTGAGCACCAAGCAAGAAGGCAGAAAATATCATTTTTATATGGTCTTTGGTATGACCTGGCCGGGATTTGAACCCTTGACCTCCCGGTTGTGGGGTGGATGCTCTACCAACTAGGCCACCACTCCAGTCCCACTGTACAGTAATAAGGCATAAGAAGACCTTGACCTTTGACCTTTTGACCTCAAACCCATAGTCACAGGTCAGGATCCCAAGATGAACCTGTGTAGCAAGATTGGTGACCCTAGCATTCTTTGTTATTAAGATATAGTTTATAAGCCATTTTGATGTTGCCCTTTGACCTTGCAATCCCAAAACCACAGTCACTCTTCAGGGTCAAAGGGTGAACCTGTGTACCAAGTTTGGTAACCCTAACTTTACTCGTTGTACAGTTATAAGGCATAGGGAATGCTAACCTTGACCTTTTGACCCCAAACCCATAGTCTGAGGTCAGGATCCCAAAGTGAACCTGTGGACCAGGTTTGGTGGCCCTAGCTTGATGCATTGTACAGTAATAAGGCATAAGGAATGATAACCTTGACCTTTTGACCCCAAACCCATAGTCAGAGGTTAGGATTCCAAGGTGAACCTGTGTACCAGGTTTGGTGGCTCTAACTTTACTTGTTTTATAGTAATAGTAAGTGTAGCATTTACCATTGTGCAACCGCAATGTTAACTTTGACCACTTGACCCCAAACCCATAGTTAGGTGAGGATGTAAGTCGTCCAAGATGTGTATCAGATACAACTCGTATCGATCTGAAAAGCCTACATCATTTCTTTCAGTTGTTATTGTGTTTATAAGATTTAGAGAAAAATGTGATCTCTGACTTCTGACCTCAAGATAATCCAATGAGAGTGAAATTGCAATATGCACATCATCAGAGTATCTCAAACTATGATACCAAGTTTCAAAACAATTGTAACAAAACTGTAGACTATTGATTGGTGCAGAGGAAAACATGCTCCAGCAGACCACTCACTCTGACATATAAAATAAATAAAAGCATCTAACTCACCATTAAGGTCAGGATTACACAAGCTTTCTGGGGACCAGTGGAGAATTGGTTTGATTGCTCTTTCATGTGCTGAGATGAAAATTAAATTAAATTAAATTAAAGATTAAAATTCCGGTGTTAAGCCAGCGGAAAGTTTCAAATTTTCTATGGCCTTCAGTGAAGAAAGAATTTGATTTTTTTTGCTTATGCTAAATTTTGACATTTTTAGGAAAATTGGCTGGAATGCTAAGGGGTTAAGTGATTTTGTAAAGTTCATATAAATGTGGGATTTTTTTTTTCAAGTAAATTTGGGACTTTTTTTTTTTTCCAATTAATTTTGTGAATTTTTCATGCAAATTTGGGACTTTTTTCCCCCCAATCGATTCTGTGAAGTTTTTCATGTACAGTGGATATAAAAAGTCTACACACCCCTGTTCAAATGCCAGGTTTTTGTGGTGTAAAAAGTGAGACCAAGATAAATCATTTCAAAACTTTTTCCACCATTAATGTGACCTATAACCTGTACAATCCAATTGAAAAACAAACTAAAATCTTTCAAGGGGAAAAATAAAAAACTTACATTAACCTGGTTGCATAAATATGCACATCCTCCTATAACTTGGGATGTGGCTGTGTTCAGAATTAACCAATCACATTCAAACACATGTTAAATGGGAGTCAGCACACACCTGCCACCATTTAAAGTGCCTCTGATTAAACCCAAATAAAGTTCAGCTGTTCTAGTAGGCTTTTCTGACATTTTTGTAGTCACATCTTACAGCACAAGCCATGGTCTGCAGAGAGCTTCCAAAGCATCAGAGGGATCTCATTGTTCAAAGGTATCAGTCAGGAGAAGGGTACAAAAGAATTTCCAAGGCATTAAATATACCATGGAACACAGTGAAGACAGTCATCATCAAGTGGAGAAAATATGGCACAACAGTAACATTACCAAGAACTGGACTTCCCTCCAAAACTGATGAAAAGACAAGACGCAAACTGGTCAGGGAGGCTGCCAAGAGGCCGACGGCAACACTGAAGGAGCTGCAGGAATTTCTGGCAAGTACTGGCTGTTTAGTACATGTGACAACAATCTCCCATCTAGGGTGACAAGACAGAAGCCTTATCTTACAAAGAAAAACATCCAAGCCCAGCTACATTTTGCAAAAACACATTTGAAATCTCCCAAACACGTGGGAAAATGTGCTATGGTCCGATGAAACCAAGGTTGAACTTTTTGGCCATAATTCCAAAAGGTATATTTGGTGCAAACACAACACTGTTCATCACCAAAAGAACACCATATCTACAGTGACGCATGGTGGTGGCAGCATCATGCTTTGGGGCTGTTTTTCTTCAGCTGAAACCGGGGACTTAGTCAAGGTGGAGGGAATTATGAACAGCTCAAAATACCAGTCACTGTTGGCACGAACCCTTCAGGCTTCTGCTAGAAAGTTAAAAATAAAGAGGAGCTTCATCTTTCAGCACGACAGTGACCCACAGCACACACCCAAATCAACAAAAGAATGTCTTCAACCAGAAGAAGATTAAGGTTTTGGAATGGCCCAGAATGAGTCCAGACCTGAATCCGATCGAACATCTGTGGTGTGATCTGAAGAGGGCTGTGCACAGGAGATGCCATCGCAATATGACAGATTTGGAGCGTTTCTGCAAAGAAGAGTGGGCAAATATTGCCACATCAAGATGTGCCACACTGATAGACTGCTACCCAAAAATACTGAGTGCTGTAATAAAAGCCAAAGGTGCTGCAACAAAGTATTAGTTTAAGGGTGTGCATATTTATGCAACCAGGTTATTGTAAGTTTTTTTTTTTTTTTTTTTTCATTTTTCCCCTTAAAAGATTTCAGTTTGTTTTTCAATTGGGTTGTACAGGTTATAGGTCACATTAATCGTGGAAAACATTTTGAAATGATTTATCTTGGTCTCATTTTTTTTTACATCACAAAAACCTGGCATTTGAACAGGAGTGTGTAGACTTTTTATATCCACTGTATATTCGGGATTTTTTTCCAATTAATTTTGTGAAGTTTTTAACATAAATGTGGGACTTTTTTCAGTTTTGTTTTCTGTTTTTCATGAACATTTGGGACTTTAATCTCTTAAAATTCTGGCGTTCTGCTTGGGAGACTTTTCAAATGTTTTACTGCCGTTCATTGAAGAAAGAATTAGATTTTCTTTGTGTATGTTAAATTTAGGCATTTTTAAGAAAATTGGCTTGAATAGTAACAGGCGTGGGTTTACTCCGGGATTTCTCCGGTTTCCTCCCACATGCCAAAAACATGCATGTTAGGTTAATTGGCTGTTCTAAATTGTCCCTAGATATCTGTTTCCTATAGGCCCTTAGAATAGAGGGTTAGTATTAATGAAAGCGCTTTGAGTGGTCTTTGTGACTAGAAAAGCGCTATATAAGTGCAGGTTAGTTAGTTAGTTAGTTAAATCAATGCACAGCCCTACTTCAAACCAAGAGCAGGAGGAGGTGGGGGGGCAGAAATTACAGTAACATCAAACAACAAGGCCGCGACAAATGTGCAAAGTGGCGGTTTGACATTTCTGAAACGACAGCGGCGGCGCGGCCCTTTGCGAGCATCCGTGTGAGCAGCTCGAGCTTGTGCTGTGAGGAGAAACAGCTGCGTTTCTGAGCGGGAGGAAAAGAGCGAGAGCTGGAGGGTGAAGGAGGAGGAGGAGGAGGAGGAGGAGATGACAGAGTGACAGCATGACTCATCATCTTCGTGGCACCTCTTTCACCTAATAACACCCAAACTGTAGATCACAGAAGGGAGGTAGATGGAGGATATGAAGTTGGAGGCGGCGGCGTTGGGGGGAGGAGATGGATCCACAACGAGGTGTTTAAAGGAAAAAAGCTGAGAGAAAAATGACAAAACGCTAGGTGAACATCACAGTATCTTTGCTGTAAGTAACTCTGAAATTGTAGGAGGAGGAGGAGGAGGGTGGGGGGGTATTTTTTCTTTTTTTTTAGTTAGTAATCCAAAGACGCCATCACTGTGGGGCGCTCTCTGACAGCAACTTTTCTTACAGGTTCTTTTTTTAAATAAAGATGAAGCATGAGTTAGAAAGAAGAGAATAGATTATGACTTCGTTTGTGAAGATAATGAACCGGTTATCAGTACGGGGGCCCCGGGGCCAACAAGCACCCCCCCCCCCCCCACCACCACCACCAATCGGTGCCAATCAGCACTTCCTTTACTTGCTGCTGTTTTTGGTTTGGCGGCAGAGGAAGCTCTCTTTAAAGCCACCCCACTTTTTCAGTATCTATCATCAGGGGAGCGTGGAGATGGCTGAACCGGTTCAATCGAGATGGCGATAAGACGAGGAAAGCTGCCGACTCTGCAGCTCTCCAGGAGCGAGGCTTAGCGCCGTGCTGCCCGTGGCGTCGGATGAAGGGAGGGAGACCGTCCCCACTGAGAGATTTCTTCTTTTTTTTCCTCACGAGTGTGTATGTGTGTGGTTTCTAATCGCTGCACAAACTTTGTAACGGAGCAGCAGCTGAGATGAACGCGTCTGCTGTGGGCGAAGCGGAGCGGCTCCCCCGGGGGGACGGCGCGTCCAGCCAGAGGTCAAACCACATCTCTTGAGGTCGATGAAGCTGCAGAATTTCTTTTTATTTCTACTTTTTTCCAGACCATGACAGGAGACTCAACACTCATTTGTGCAGCTTAAGGGCGCTACGTACGAGTTTTTAGTACCTGATCGGACAGCGTTGAAAGATCCAGAAATGAGCGACATGCATAAACAGTATTTAGTTTAGAACGTTCAGCGGCTACTACGCTGACTGGTAAGTTAGGGTCACCAAAAACGCCTCACGGTTTAATCATCGCAGTACCAAATATTTACCTATTTTTTCTCATAAATTTGCAACTTTTTCTCTCTTGAATTCTGCAACATTTTTCTCACAAATTTGCAGCTTTGTACTTGTAAGTTTGCATCATTTTTCTTGTAAATCTCTAACTTTTTTCTCAGACATTAAAAACTTTCTTATAAACTTGCATCTTTTTTATTGTAAACTGGCAACTTTTTCACATAAATTTGCTACTTTTTACTTGTAAATTTGCAGCTGTTTTTCTTGTAAATCTACAACTTTTTTTTCTTGTACATCTGCAACTTTACCATAAATTTTATTTTTTTTCTAGTAAATTAGCAACTTTTTTCTCATATATTTAACTGTTTTTTCATTAATTTTCAGTGTTTTTATTGTAAATTTGCAGCTTTTTACTCAAATATAAAACTTTTTTCTCATAAATTTACAACTTTTTTCACAGAATTTTTCCAGTTTTTTCTTGTAATTTTGAAACTTTTTTCTTTTAAATCTGCAAATTTTTCTTGTAAATTTGCAACTTTTTCCCCCTCATAACTTTGCTATTTTTCTCCATAAATTCACTACTTTTTTTTGTCATAAATCTGCAACTTTTTTCTTGTAAATCTGTGACTTTTTTTCTTCCAAATTTTCAACATTCATATGGATGCTGGCTTAATTTTTATTCTGTGATCGATTTTTTTTGTTCATCTAGATAATGGATTAGGTTTTTACAATGTTTTTGTTTTTAAGGGAACTCTTTTATATTAAGAATATAGGGGCCCCCTAAACACAATCTTGCATAGGGCCCCGACTACACCTATAGTGTCCCCAATCAATCTACGTAACATACTAACAAATACTGACTAAATATTAGAGTTTAGAAGCCCAAATAAAGCATGATCAGAGACAGAGCTGTGTGGTTTCAGTGGTTGATAGGATGTGATCAGTCCCTGGGGTGTAATAAGCACAGAAACAACCCAGAAGGAGTGAATGGCTAACTCTGCTAATGGCAGCCAATAGCTGTTAACCAAGGAGGTGTCCGATCCAGAGTATAATAAAATGTAACAAAATAAGTCAGAATAAAATCAACAAATGAAATATGTGATCATGGGTTGGTAGATGATCCTGCTGCTAAAACAGGCGTCTAGTAGTTTGTTTTTTTGCATTTTTTTCTCGCCCCTTTCTTGACCCTTAGAGTCCCCTGACAAGGCTCTTAATTAAGCCACGAGACTGCGGCATCAATGACTATATCACAGCAGTGATTCGGCCACAAATAAGCATAATATAATAAAGACTAGAATCACTGTCACCCCACACACATGGAACCAAACACAACACTGTCTGGTGCAGAAGCCAGTGTTTGTATACATACGTACCTCTTGAGGGTTTTTGGGTTACATGACTTGGAAAGTCTGCTAATTAGCTTGTGAGCTGTGTTGGAGAGTCCTTTACACAGCCATGATTGCGTTACCACCACATAGTGAGACTCTTATCAGGTTCTTTAACACAACATTAACTTGTCCATTTTGTCACTAAAAAAACAAACTTCCTATTCCCCTCTGAGGGGGAGGCTGTACCAGGAGACAGGTCTGCATCAGGTCTGTTAAATAAAGACACGATAACCTCAAAGAAGAGAACATCCAAACAAGGTGTTTTGGTTTTTGTGGGAGAGGAGAACTCCTGTGCAGGTGGATTTTACCAGACTATATGATGTCACAAAAACCCTACAAAACCCAGTAAAATAAAGAGGTGTAACCACGGCTCTTTAACACAAAACTATGGGATAGGAGAGGAAAAAACATGGTATTTAAATTATGATTTGATTCAACTTTGTAGCACTACAACTATAATTAAAGGGAGCATGCAAAGGAAAATATTTCACTTTTGTAACACATAAAGAGTTTCTATTGTGTGCCAAAGCCCAGCAGAGCAGCACTCCAATCAAACCAGGATTTTAAACCCCCCGCTAGTATTTGTGTTGGGCTCATAAGAGTATGGAGAGAGTATTTGTTTTTACGATATGTAAATTTATCCTTTTAAGAAGGAATTTACATATTTAGTTCACTCAAAATGCAATTCTCTGTGGTGATTTTTTTTTGCTGCCATCTCAATCCTGGGGGGTGGGGATCTCACCCATCAAAGCTTCGAAGCAGTTGGCCATGGCATGTCGCAGGTCCGACTCCCGGCACAGATCTGGTCCGTGAGCGTAGAGCATGAAGCGATCCAACTCCAGTTTCTGGAAGGAGGAGAAATACATTCGCATTAGCAGGATGCTACTACTAGAACAGCAATCTTTAAAAAAAAAAAAAAAAAAATATTCTGAGCAACTTTTGGATTAACAGAAAGAAAAAACCTGCTGGGAGCCGTGACGCAAATTTAAGCTTTGTAATGGAAGTAAAACAGCAGAGTTATTTAAATAAACTGGCCTATTAACATTACTAAGAGGTGAGTTTTATTCTCTTATAGATGGAACATTTCTCCATTGTTTCCACGGTTTACTCCTTTGTAAATTCATGAATATATTTTTTCTGAATCTGTAACTTTTTCATTTAAATTTTTACATTTTTTCATATATATATATATATATATAGTGGGGCAAAAAAGTATTTAGTCAGCCACCAATTGTGCAAGTTCTCCCACTTAAAAGATGAGCGAGGTCTCCAATTTTCATCATAGGTATACCTCAACTATGAGAGACAAAATGAGAAAAAAACAATCCAGAAAATCACATTGAAGGATTTTTAATGAATTAATTGGTAAATTCCTCGGTAAAATAAGTATTTGGTCACCTACAAACAAGCAAGATTTCTGGCTCTCACAGACCTGTAACTTCTTCTTTGAGAGGCTCCTCTGTCCTCCACTCGTTACCTGTATTAATGGCACCTGTTTGAACTCGTTATCAGTATAAAAGACACCTGTCCACAACCTCAAACAGTCAGACTCCAAACTCCACTATGGCCGAGACCAAAGAGCTGTCAAAGGACACCAGAAACAAAATTGTAGACCTGCACCAGGCTGGGAAGACTAAATCTGCAATAGGTAAGCAGCTTGGTGTGAAGAAATCAACTGTAGGAGCAATTACTAGAAAATGGAAGACATACAAGACCACTGATAATCTCCCTCGAACTGGGGCTCCACACAAGATCTCACCCCATGGGGTCAAAATGATCACGAGAACGGTGAGCAAAAATCCCAGAACCACACGGGGGACCTAGTGAATGACCTGCAGAGAGCTGGGACCAAAGTAACAAAGGCTACCATCAGTAACACACTACGCTGCCAGGGACTCAAATCCTGCAGTGCCAGACGTGTCCCCCTGCTTAAGCCAGTACATGTCCAGGCCCGTCTGAAGTTTGCTAGAGAGCATTTGGATGATCCAGAAGAGGATTGGGAGAATGTCATATGGTCAGATGAAACCAAAATAGAACTTTTTGATGAAAACTCAACTTGTCGTGTTTGGAGGAGAAAGAACACCATACCTACTGTGAAGCATGGGGGTGGAAACATCATACTTTGGGGCTGTTTTTCTGCAAAGGGACCAGGACGGCTGATCCGTGTAAAGGAAAGAATGAATGGGGCCATGTATCGTGAGATTTTGAGTGAAAACCTCCTTCCATCAGCAAGGGCATTGAAGATGAAACGTGGCTGGGTCTTTCAGCATGACAATGATCCCAAACACACTGCCCGGGCAACGAAGGAGTGGCTTTGTAAGAAGCATTTCAAGGTCCTGGAGTGGCCTAGCCAGTCTCCAGATCTCAACCCCATAGAAAATCTTTGGAGGGAGTTGAAAGTCTGTGTTGCCCAGCGACAGCCCCAAAACATCACTGCTCTAGAGAAGATCTGCATGAAGGAATGGGCCAAAATACCAGCAATAGTGTGTGAAAACCTTGTGAAAACTTACAGAAAACATTTGACCTCTGTCATTGCCAACAAAGGGTATATAACAAAGTATTGAGATGAACTTTTGGGATTGACCAAATACTTATTTTTTTTCCACAATATCTTTATTGAACCTTTTTTTTTTTTTTTTTAACAAACATGATACAAACAATCAAACACTAACACTAAAGTACTACAAAAAAAAAAAAAATGCACTAAAAACACCAACAACCACCAACAAAATCAAGTCTTCAACAATGCTCCTCTGTTTAGTCTAGACAATCCAATACATAAGTATACATATTATGTTCACCAGTTTGGAATTTACAAGGTCCACACACATCATTCACCTTCTTCTTCAAGAGTTATGTTTAAATTTTTTACATAATCAATAAAAGGTCTCCATATATTCTCAAACACAATTTCCTTTGATTTCAGTATATATGTTATTCTTTCTAATGGAAGGTTTGTTAACATCTGTCTTAACCACTGAGTCACATCTGGTCTATGAGTCTTTTTCCATAATAGTGCAATACATTTTTTGGCATTAAGCAAACTGAGGTCTATGAATGTTCTTTCACTTTTATTGAAATTATGCTTTTCTGGGTACAGACCCAACAAAAACAGTTTAGGATTCAATATGATTTGTTTTGAGATTATTTTTTCAATTGTTACCCTCACCTCTTCCCAAAACATTCTTATTAATCTACATTCCCATAAACAATGAAATAGGGTTCCTTTACTTTCCATGCATTTTGTGCATGTATCTGGTATATTTTTGTTATATCTATTTAACTCCTCCGGTGTAACATACATCCGCATTAACCATTTGAAATGTATCAATTTAAGGCGTGCATTTATTGATTTGGTTTGAACTTCTGTACAAGCCAATTCCCATTGTTCCTCTGAAATTTCAATTTGCAGATCTTCTTTCCAGTAGTTTAATCTTTTCAGTGAATTTTCACTTGAAGATAGTGTCAATGAGTTATAAAACTCTGAAATAATACCCTTTCTTTTACTATCTTTCATCATCATTTTTTCCAAGGATGAATAAATAGGTCGAGTGAGAGCTTTATTTTGATTTGATCGAATAAAGTTTCTAAGTTGAAGATATTTAAAAAAATGTGTTCTATTGAGATTAAATTTGATCCTCAGCTCTTCAAAAGACATTATGTTGTCTGCACATGGCAAATATAAATCCTGAATCTTTTGTATCCCTTTTAAATTCCATACTTTAAATACAGCGTCCGCTCTCCCTGGTTTAAAATATTGATTACCCCATATTGGACTAAATTGTGACAATAACTGTGGTTCTTTTAAATAGTTTTTAGCTTCACACCATATTTTGATCATATGCTTTACAAATGGATTTTTAACTTGTTTTTGTAATTTTTTTGCCGAATCTGAGTATATGAATATGGGAAGAGGTAAAGGTAAATTGTATGATTCCATTTCAGTCCAGTGAGGGAGATCATTTGATGAAAAATAATATGTCATAGACCTCAGTTGTGCCGACCAATAATACAACATAAAATTTGGACATTTCAGACCTCCACGATCAAATGGTAAATATAATAAAGACAGACGTAATCTAGCCCTCCTGTTGTTCCATATAAATTCCACTAACTTTTTTTTTATTCTTGAGAATAGATCTAAAGGTGGTGATAAGGGAATGTATTGAAATAAATAAAGTATTTTAGGTAAAATATTACTTTTAAGTATATTGATTCTCCCGATCATCGACATTGGTAGTGACATCCATCTCTGAGTTAACTCACTGATATCTGACATTAAGGCTTCATAGTTGACACTGGCGACTGATTCTAGCTTAGGCATAATTTGGATTCCTAAATATTTAAACTGATTTACAACATTGAATTGATTTACCTCAGGGGCTGGGTAATTTCTCTGGGTCTCATTTAGCATTAATATTGAAGATTTAGTTTTATTTATTTTATATCCTGATATTTCCCCAAAATTCTTTATTAAATTCAACAAGGTTGGAATTGATTTTTTTAGATTCGACATAAACAAAATTATATCATCGGCGTACAGGGAGATTTTATGTTCTGTTGGTCCAACTTTAATTCCATATATTTGTGAATGTAAACGTATCGCTATCGCTAAAGGTTCAATTGCCATAGTAAACAGTAAAGGTGAGAGTGGACAGCCTTGTCGACATCCTCTATTGATTTTTATTGGTTTTGAAATATTGTTATTTGTTAGGATTTCTGCTGTAGCATTATTGTATATTATTTGAACCCATTTTATGAAATTATTTCCAAGTCCAAACCTTTGTAGGACTTCAAAAAGAAAGGGCCATTCAACTCTATCAAAGGCCTTTTCGGCGTCCAATGATAGGAGAGCTGTATCCGGTGCTTCTTTATTAAAATAGATAATATTAAATAGTCTTCTTACATTATGGAAGCCTTGTCTGCCCTTTATAAAGCCATTCTGATCTCGATTAATAATATTTGGTAAAATTTCTTGTATTCGTCTTGCTAAAATTTTACAGATTATCTTAAGGTCGGCGTTTAATAGGCTTATTGGTCTCATATTTTCACATTTATTAGAGGGCTTACCTGGTTTTGGCAGCAGTATAATTAAGGCATTATTTATGTATGATGGTAAATTATTATTTTGAAATGCTTCTAAAACCATTTCCAAAAAAGGTTTTATTAATTTATTCTTAAATTTTTTATAAAGGTCAACTGGAAGACCATCTGGTCCTGCACTTTTTCCTGATTTCATATTATCAATGGCTAGCCCAACTTCTTCTTGACTAATTTTAGACTCCAATATCTCCCTGTTTTCATTTGGAATACACGGTATAGATAGTTCGTTCAAAAACCCATTTAGTTTTGTTAAATCAGGTTCATTTTTGGTATCATATAATTTTTCATAGTAATCTCTAAAGGCTCTATTAATTTCTAAAGGATCTATAACTACCTGTCCTTTACTTATAATACTGGTAATTGGTGTTTTAATTTCCAATTGTTTAATCTGCCATGCTAATAATTTTCCTGATTTTTCACCTTGTTCATAAAAAGATTGTTTCAATCTTAGAAGACTCGAGGCAGCTCTATTCGCTGATTTTTTGTCGTATTCAGCTCTCAAAATCAGTAATTCATTCTCCAACCTTGGGTCACTTCCTGCATACACTTTTTCCTGAAGATTTTTTATTTTATGTTCCAATTTAGCTCTCTCCTCTCGAGTCTTCTTAGATTTTGATCCTGTATAACTAATAATATGCCCCCTAATAAAAGCTTTGAAAGCCTCCCACTTTACACATGCTGATGTTTGTGTAGTATTGATGTCAAAGAACTCGTCTATCTGTTTTTCTATATACTTGACAAATTCCTCATCCTGAAGCCATTTATGCTGAAATTGCCATCTACCTGATTCCTTTGTCAATTTTTTATCTACATATATTAGACAACAGGGTGCATGATCAGAGATCACGATGTTATCATAAAAGCAGTTTTGAATCTTGGACCTTAATTCTGTGGAAATCAAAAAATAATCAATACGTGAGAATGTCTTGTAGGTACTGGAATAACAAGAATAGGCTTTAACTTGTGGTTTCATTTCTCTCCATATATCTAACAATCTCAATTCTTTCATAAAATGATTAATAGTCATCCTACATCCAATGTGCGTACAATCCAGTCCTGTTGATCTATCCACACCTGGATTCAATGTACAATTAAAATCCCCTGCTATTATATGTTGCCCTGTAAGTGATGATAAGATGAGAAATAAATTAGCAAAGAACTTCTGATCATCTATATTGGGACCATATAAGTTCACAAGATTTATATTTTCTAATAGCAAAGAACCTTGAATGATTACATATCTTCCAAATTTGTCTCCAATTACATTTTTCACTTGAAAAGGAACTGATTTATGTATGAGAGTCATAACTCCCCTGGCTCGGGATGAAAATGAAGAGGTGAATACACTTCCCTGCCATCTACTCCTAATTCTTTTAACATCCTCCTCTATCAGATGAGTTTCTTGTAAAAACACAATTCTTGAACCCATGTCCTTTATTTTATTCATAACTTGTTTAAGTTTTTTTAAATTTTGTAGACCTCTGCAATTCCATGAAGTTAAATTAAGATTAACACTTTGGTCCATGATCAATAGAGAGTTTAGGATTACCTTGCAGTGTAAACATGCTCATACAGAGAAGCAAAAACATGAGTGGTTGAACATTCATCCTACAAACTACACACAAACAAATTTCCCCTTCCCACACTTGTGGCAAACCCCCCAAAATCAAAAGAAAAATTCTGTCTCCCGATATAGCCATCGACCGTTCCACACCCACGGGGAACAGCCTAAGCCACTCCTTCTTCATCCTCCCAATCACCCTAACTCTACTGCTTTTAATGACGTAACATTAACTCTCCTCTGTAGTTTTCCAACTTAACTCCAAAATTTTTAACAACTTTGTACATCATAGTTTTGTTTTGTTTTTTGTTTGTTTTGTTTTTGTTTTGTTTTTTTAATATATAATACAATCTATATTTTGTAAACTTACTATTTACTTCAAGTCAGTCAGATGCCTGTGCAAATGCTTAATTATTCTACCTTATATTTTGTTCATGCTTAGCTCCCACCAGTCTCTTCTTCTTCTTTGATCCTCTTGATGAACTCCTGCGCCTCCTCTGGGGTCTTGAAGATGTGGGTTCTGCCCTCATACGTGGTCAGCAGTCTCGCAGGATAGATTACACCATGACGAATCCCAAGGTTGCGCAGCTCCTTACGTACGGGATCAAACTGCTTCCTCAATTGCTGGATTCCTGTGGCCAAATCTGGGTAGAACCGCACCTGCTGGTCCTGGTGTTTAATCTCTCCTTTTTTAGCTCGTGCAGCGTTGAAGATCTTCATCCTGTCTCTGTTGTTAAGAAACTTCATAATTAAGGTCCTCGGCGGTCCCTTATCTCTCCGTGGGCCAATGCGATGTGCTTTTTCCAGAACCACTGCTGATTGCAACTCCTTGCTGCCCAGCACCTCCGGAATCCACTTTTCCAGAAAGGAACATACGTCCCGACCTTCTGATTCCTCTGGAAGACCCACCAGCCTCAAATTATTCTGTCTCGACCGAGATTCCAAATCCAAAATATTATCTTCCAGAGATTTATTTTTTTTTTCCAAAGTGCGCACCTTTAATTGAAGACGGGTGACGTCATCTTCAGCACTAGCGAGACGGAGCTCCATCTGCGCCGTTCGTTCTACACAGTCACCCAATTCCTTTCTTATTCCTTCCAACGCTGTCATAATCCCATCAAATCTAGAGGAAAAGTCCGCT
Organism: Pholidichthys leucotaenia; assembly: GCA_020510985.1. Lineage (NCBI taxonomy): Eukaryota > Metazoa > Chordata > Actinopteri > Cichliformes > Pholidichthyidae > Pholidichthys > Pholidichthys leucotaenia. The sequence continues at coordinate 223,284,913 of CM035844.1, forward strand.
CTCATTGAACTCATGGCAGCCATCAGCGCATCTGCGCCATTCCCCGCAGAAATCGCAGCGTTGCCAGCCTCCTCCGCCATATATGGAGCCCTGTTTGCTGCGTCACAGACCTGAAAGTCCGTTAATTTGGACTGTTTCGGCGGCTCGCTTTTTCCTTTTCCTGGTTTTCCAGCCTTAGGCTTCGCCGACATATCCTCGCCCAAACGCTGGGATACGTTCTGTCCCAAATGAGAGAGTTATTTGCCGATTTTTTTTCTCCAGGAGCAGAGCAGAGCGAGACACGTCCGTCCTACGTGGCAGCCATAACCGGAAGTCCCAAATACTTATTTTACCGAGGAATTTACCAATTAATTCATTAAAAATCCTTCAATGTGATTTTCTGGATTTTTTTTTTCCCTCATTTTGTCTCATAGTTGAGGTATACCTATGATGAAAATTGGAGACCTCTCTCATCTTTTAAGTGGGAGAACTTGCACAATAGGTTGCTGACTAAATACTTTTTTGCCCCACTGTGTGTGTGTATATATATATATTTTTTTTTTTTTTTTACTTTTTTCACAGAAGCAACTTTTTTCTTTTGAGTTTTAAGTTTTTTTTTCCTGAACTTGCAATTTTTCTTATAAATTTGACATTTTTGGTCATCAGTTTACAGCGTGTTTTTTAAATAAATGTGCTTGCTTTGGTAAATGTTGACTTTTCGGTATATTTGCAATTTTTTTCTTGTAAATACAGTATATGACTTTTTTAAATGGCATTTTTATATAAATTTTTTAAAAATTGCACATAAACTAGCATCTTTTTTGTTTTGAATTTATAACCTTTCTCTTAAACTCATGACTTTTTGTTTTGCTTTTTTCTTGTAAATTTGAGATTTTTTTCATTTCAATTCACAGCTTTTTTTCTTATAATAGGCTTTTCTTGAAAATTTTGACTTTTTAATAACATTTGCTATTTTTCCCTTTGTAAATTAGCATTTTTTAAAGTGCAAATGTGCTACTTTTACACATAAATCTGCAGTTTTTTTCTTTTGAATCAATACTGAAACAGACAACAAGTGGTGGTTAACGGAGCAACATTGGCATGGAAGCTAGTACTTATACTTAGCGGCATAACTCAAGGAAGTGTACTTAGTCCTATACTTTTTGTCACATACATTAATGTTCTGCCTGATATGGTTAATTCAGAAACATATCTTTTTGCAGATGACACCACAATTTATAAGATATAGAAAAGAATGAAGAAGCAAAGATTTTGCAGGAAGATTTGAAGTGATACATGGTTATTTGATGGTCCCATCCTGACAAATGCAAGTATATGAGGTTAGGAACAGGAACCAATGATGGTCAAGTATCCCATATTAAGAAAGATGGTAATAATATCCAGGTTGAAAAAAAAAAAAATCACAGTTGAGAAAGATGTTGGAGAATAGTTAAGAATAAAGTTTTTGAATTTAAAATTTTGCTTTTTCCATGAAATTTTGAGGATTTCTCCTCTTGAATTCAGTATTTTTCTGATCAAGTTGCTTTTTTAAAATATTTTAATTTTTTTATTGCAAATTGGGTGGAGGGGGGGGTTCTCATATTTTCAAGTACATTTGATATTTTTTAACAAATTTTTAACAAAACTTTTTTTTTTTTTTAGATATTTGTCAACTTTCTTTTTAATTACCCACCTTTTTTATTTTAAAAGTCCGAATTTTGTTCTTTTACAATTACTGCTTCTTTTTTGTTTCATTCTGTATTTTTTTTCTTAGAATTTTGGGGGTTTTCTTTGGAATTTACACTTTTTTCATGTAAATATGTGACTTCTTGTAAACGTAAAGCTTTTTGTAAAATTACTTATTGCAGTTTTTAATTGCCTGCAGCCCTTGACATAGAAGAATAAAAGCATTTTTTGCTTGTTTTTTTCTAATGGTCTTCCACATTTTAATGAGCTCTGCATTCAGAAAAAAAACCCACCCTGCATGAAAAAGTGGTGGTATAAAACTCAGGGGAACTGAAAAAGCCTGTCTGCCCTTGCTGGAAAATGCTGTACATCATGGCACTGACAGATGTGCCCATGTGCTGTCCAGCTGTGGTGTGAAGCTCTAAGCTGACACAGGAGGAAAATGTTCACACGTGTGCGGACGCGCGCACACCCGGACATGCTCGATAATCCCAAGATAAAAAGTGAATGAGCACAGCGATGACCTTCACTCAATCTGAAAAAAGTAGTTCCCTCACTGCTGAGCTGGTTTTCACAAACGTCCACATACACACAGGCAGAGAAGTCAACCGTTTATATCAACGACTAATACTGACATTATAGGTATCATCAGCTATTAAATGACCTTAATAATGTTTCTCTTTAATGTGAAGGCAGTTCCACAGGATCAAAGCATGCAACAGTTTCATAATGTAAATTTTAGATGTATTTTATAGTTTAAGGCACAGGTGTCAATAACAAAGCCCAGGGATCCACATACAGTCCTCCCCTCTATCTTGACCAGCCCACTAATAAATTACTTTTTTTTTTAAACCCAAACAACTCATAAATGTGAGACTTTTTTGCCACTGCTCTTAAAGCTACACTGTGACTTTCTTGCAGTGGGAAGAGAACACTAAAAAGACAAACTATGGCGACTATAGCCCCTTCTCTACTACCCCCACCCTCCCTTTTTCCCTCCCTCTTTTTTGCAGCTTTTAAAAACCACAACCTATGAATCATTAATAAAAATAAATAAATAAAAGTTGTAAATAATTAGTTTTTCTTGACAATCCTCTCACAGCTACAAGCATGCCAGTTGCTCATGTACCTTTTTCTACCACACTTTGTTCTTCCATTTAGCTTTCCATTAGTCATAAGCATCATCATCATCACTAGGGGTGGGAAAAGAGATTGATTCAGTGATGGACTGCAATACTTGGCACTGGCGACAATACATCGATCCATAAATGTATGGATCGATCTTTTATTTTTTAAATGCGCGGACATACTTTTGGATTATCAGTTAATCAATGGCATTTTCAGTCCACTACATGGTGCAAACACCCAGTCCAATGAAGTCATAGCTTGTCTTGGAGACTTGCAGCCAGCTTTCAAAGTTAGGAAGCAGTTAGCTCAAAGTTAGCTCAAATGTCGGACCTTTGTTGGATTTTATACCAAAAATGGAAGGAAAGATCACATCCCGCAAGAAGTGCTGCAAGAAAAAAAGAAAAACACTTGGAACACGGCGAGCCATACACGTCTCAGAGCAGTATTAGCAACAGCTAAGCTAAAGAGACACTGGCATGGATCTTTTCCTCTGATTGCCAAGTAAGTAAAGTTTATTTATGAAGCGCTTTTAGAGACATACAGCCACAAAGCATTGTACAATAAAATGGGACAAAAGAAGTTGATGGATAAAAATAATTTTAAAAATACAAAAACAAGTTAAAACTCAAGATACAAAATAATTTAAAAATATCAGACTTACCATTAAAAAGCAGTTGAAACTCGATGGAAATCCTTGTTAAAAAAGTTTTTGGATGCTTTTTAAAAGAGTCTACAGAGTCAGCTAGACGTATCTGAGTGGGAGTCTATTCCAAACAGCACCATCCACCACCCTCCCTGTGTGCAGAGACGCGTCTCCACGGAACATGAAGCCCCGAGAATACTTTATTACATGAAAGAGATGGCAACAGTTTTAGTTTGCGACATGATTTGAGGTTGAACAAGGTGGAAAAACTTGGAAATACATGGGATCGTGATACTTGATTATCACGATATTGTGATTATCGTTGAACTGTGATAGGATCGAATCGTGACCCAAGTATCACAGTCTGAACTGAATTGTGATTCCCTCATGATTTCCACCCCTAACCATCATCATCAAAACTGAAATAAAAAAGGCCTGAAATCATGAAATCACACTACATTTCACTGTTGAGTGGACAATCAACATTTTTTCCAGAGTAAATGTTGTCCAGGACAATAAGATAAGATAAGATAAGATAAGCCTTTATTAGTCCCACAACTGGGAAATTCAATGAAAGCATTACTGTATTCAGGGCTGTTTCTAGTTTTTTTAGGGGCCCTGTGGAAGATTGTGTTTGTTTGTTTGCTTATTTTTAGAGTGGGGAAGAGTTAAAATTCTTTAAAATGAAAGAAAAAAAATCACTTCCCTCACAACAAAAATATATTGAAAAAAATCATTATTTCGATCACCTGAAAGAAAGAAAAAAAAAACACGATTATAAAGAACATAAAAATTTAACTAGCATCCATATGTTGGAAAGAAAGATGAAAAAAAAAAAGTTTAAAATTTCAGAGAAAAAAGCTACAAATTAATGCAAAAACTGTTGCAATTTTATACGAAAGTCAAACATATGAGGAAAAACTTTTATGCTATTAAAGATTTAAGAGGAGAAAAAATGCAAAAAATGCAACTTTACAAGAATAAAGTTGCATTTTTATGAAGAAATGTGGAAATTTACAAATTTACATACATGCAAATTTATGAGAAAAAAGTTGCTAATTTACAAGAAACATGCAAATCATAAGGAAAAAGTTGTGAATTTATGAGAAAAGGTTACAAATTTGCAACAAAAAAATCCCAAACATGTTGCAATTGTATGAGAAAAGGTCTATATTTACAAGAAAAAGGTTGAAATTTTATGAGAAACTTGCAAATTTATGAAACAAGGTTGAAAATTTACAAGAAAAAACTTGCAGCTAATAAGGAAAAAATTTACAAATTTAGGATGGAAAAAAGTTACAAAGTTGTTACAAAAATGACAAACAAGAAAAATGTTGATTTACGAAGGAAAAAAATACTACAAATTTACCAGAAAAAAGTTGCAATTTTATGAAAACAAAAAAAAAAAACAACGGAAATTTACAAGAAGAAACGTTCAAATTATAAGAAGTTGCAAATTTATGAGAAAAGTTACACATTTGCAACAAAAATAATATAAATTTAAAAGAAAAAATTGCAATTGTATGAGGAAAGCAATTTCATATTTACAAGAAAAAGGGTTGAAAATTTACATGAAGAAACTTGCAAATTTATGTGGAAAAGGTAAATTTATGAGAAAAAAAGAAACTTGCAAATCTACAAGCAAAAAAGTTGCAAATTTGCAAGAAACTTGCAAATTATAATGACAAAGTTGCAAATTTAGGAGGAAAACAGTTTGCAACAAAAACATCACAAACTTACAAGAAAAATGTTACAGATCTATGAAGGAAAAAATAGAGACAGACAGACAGACAGATCGATAGATATAGATAGATAGATGTACTTTATCAATCCCAAACTGGGAAATTACAGTGTAACAGCAGCATGACAGTAGAAAACCAAATGACAGAAACACACACAGCATGACAGACAAAGGGATTACCCATGGAAAGTAGAACTGCCTAAATAACTTATATACATCATAGATGAACAGATGCTGACCCGTATAGATACATGAATCATACCTGCTGTACAATGAAGGACTATCAGGTGCAGAATGAAATATAAGGTACCAGACTGTAAGGTGCAGTATGACAGCATAGTTATGACCAGAATTCAACATGAGAGTGAGTTACTGTACAGTGAAATTGCATGTGGCAGGAAAGATTTCCTGTACTTTACTGTTCAGCAGCAAAGCTGTAGCAGTCTGCTGGAGAAAGTGCTCCACTGTCTGCCCAGTGTGTGGTGGAGGGGGTGATCACGAATGTCCATGATGGATTGCAGTTTGTTTAGTGTCCTCCTCTCCACCACAGTCTCAAAGGTCTCCGGCCTGAAACCAATTACAGAGCCAGCCTTCTTGATAATCTTGTCAAGTCTGTTGATGTTGCTGGCCCTAATACTGCTACCCCAACAGACAGCAGCAAAGAAGATGGTGCTGGTGACAATGGCCTAGAAGAAAAGCTCCAGCATCCTGTTGCACACGTTGAAGGATCTCAATTTCCTCAGAAAGTAGAGTCTGCTCATCCCCTTCTTGTGCACGGCATCAGTGTTGGATCTCCAGTCCAGTTCATTGCTGATCATGACACCCAGGTATATGTAGTCCTCAACATCTTCCCCCCAATCTGCAATGGTTGTGAAGGCGTCCTCTTCTTCCTGAAGTCAATCACCATCTCTCTGATCTTGCTGACATTCAGTCTCAGGTGATTCTGATCGGTCCACTCCACAAATCTATCTACCAGTGCACATCAGTGCTATGTTCACAGAGGCAAAAATGAAGCATACCAAGAAAAGAACACTGTCCCTACTGTGAAACATGGAGGAGGTTCTGTTATGTTCTGGGGCTGCTTTGCTGCATCTAGCACAGGGTGTCTTGAATCTGTGCAGGGTACAATGAAATCTCAAGACTATCAAGGTATTCTAGAGAGAAATGTGCTGCTCAGTGTCAGACAGCTTGGTCTCTGTCGCAGGTCATGGGTCTTGTAACAGGATAATGACCCAAAACACACAGCTAAAAACACCCAAGAATGTCTAAGAGCGAAACATTGGACTATTCTAAAGTGGCCTTCTATGAGCCCTGATCTAAATCCTATTGAACATCTGTGGAAGGAGCTGAAACATGCCATCTGGAGAAGGCACCCTTCAAACCTGAGACAACTGGAGCAGTTTGCTCATGAGGAGTGGGCTAAAATACCTGCTGAGAGGCTGAGAGGTGCAGAAGTCTCACTGACAGTTACAGAAATCGTTTGATTGCAGTGATTGCCTCAAAAGGTTGTGTAACAAAATATTAAGTTAAGGGTACCATCATTTATGTCCAGGCCTGTTTCATGAGTTTTGTTTTTTTTTTTCTCCACAATATCTTTATTGAACCTTTTTTTTTTTTTTAACAAACATGATACAAACAATCAAACACTAACGCTAAAGTACTACAAAAAAAAAAAAAAAAAAACACTAAAAACACCAACAACCACCAACAAAATCAAGTCTTCAACAATGCTCCTCTGTTTAGTCTAGACAATCCAATACATAAGTATACATATTATGTTCACCAGTTTGGAATTTACAAGGTCCACACACATCATTCACCTTCTTCTTCAAGAGTTATGTTTAAATTTTTTACAAAATCAATAAAAGGTCTCCATATATTCTCAAACACAATTTCCTTTGATTTCAGTATATATGTTATTCTTTCTAATGGAAGGTTTGTTAACATCTGTCTTAACCACTGAGTCACATCTGGTCTATGAGTCTTTTTCCATAATAGTGCAATACATTTTTTGGCATTAAGCAAACTGAGGTCTATGAATGTTCTTTCACTTTTATTAAAATTATGCTTTTCTGGGTACAGACCCAACAAAAACAGTTTAGGATTCAGTATGATTTGTTTTGAGATTATTTTTTCAATTGTTACCCTCACCTCTTCCCAAAACATTCTTATTAATCTACATTCCCATAAACAATGAAATAGGGTTCCTTTACTTTCCATGCATTTTGTGCATGTATCTGGTATATTTTTGTTATATCTATTTAACTCCTCCGGTGTAACATACATCCGCATTAACCATTTGAAATGTATCAATTTAAGGCGTGCATTTATTGATTTGGTTTGAGCTTCTGTACAAGCCAATTCCCATTGTTCCTCTGAAATTTCAATTTGCAGATCTTCTTTCCAGTAGTTTAATCTTTTCAGTGAATTTTCACTTGAAGATAGTGTCAATGAGTTATAAAACTCTGAAATAATACCCTTTCTTTTACTATCTTTCATCATCATTTTTTCCAAGGATGAATAAATAGGTCGAGTGAGAGCTTTATTTTGATTTGATCGAATAAAGTTTCTAAGTTGAAGATATTTAAAAAAATGTGTTCTATTGAGATTAAATTTGATCCTCAGCTCTTCAAAAGACATTATGTTGTCTGCACATGGCAAATATAAATCCTGAATCTTTTGTATCCCTTTTAAATTCCATACTTTAAATACAGCGTCCGCTCTCCCTGGTTTAAAATATTGATTACCCCATATTGGACTAAATTGTGACAATAACTGTGGTTCTTTTAAATAGTTTTTAGCTTCACACCATATTTTGATCATATGCTTTACAAATGGATTTTTAACTTGTTTTTGTAATTTTTTTGCCGAATCTGAGTATATGAATATGGGAAGAGGTAAAGGTAAATTGTATGATTCCATTTCAGTCCAGTGAGGGAGATCATTTGATGAAAAATAATATGTCATAGACCTCAGTTGTGCCGACCAATAATACAACATAAAATTTGGACATTTCAGACCTCCACGATCAAATGGTAAATATAATAAAGACAGACGTAATCTAGCCCTCCTGTTGTTCCATATAAATTCCACTAACTTTTTTTTTATTCTTGAGAATAGATCTAAAGGTGGTGATAAGGGAATGTATTGAAATAAATAAAGTATTTTAGGTAAAATATTACTTTTAAGTATATTGATTCTCCCGATCATCGACATTGGTAGTGACATCCATCTCTGAGTTAACTCATTGATATCTGACATTAAGGCTTCATAGTTGACGCTGGCGACTGATTCTAGCTTAGGCATAATTTGGATTCCTAAATATTTAAACTGATTTACAACATTGAATTGATTTGCCTCAGGGGCTGGGTAATTTCTCTGGGTCTCATTTAGCATTAATATTGAAGATTTAGTTTTATTTATTTTATATCCTGATATATGAGTTTTGTTTTTTAAAATAATTCAGTTGAACCACAATTCAAAAGCATTGTCTGATTTTCATTGGTTAATTTTCATACAGTAGAATTTTTATTTATTACCACTTTTGTCAGATTCAAGTTATTTCTGTGACCATTGTGGGTTTTTCTTTCATTAACAGAGGGGTACCAACAATTTTGTCCATGGCTGTAGATGACAGCGTCTTCAACTCCTAAATGGGGCTAATATGCAAACTGCAGAGGGTCCAGCCACGTCTTCACTTGTGGCCTCAGGTGGGCTAAGACCAGTCTCTCCAGGACCTTCATCACATGGGATGTGAGGGCAACTGGTCGATAGTCATTCAGGTCCGATGGAGACGACTTCTTGGGGACAAGAACTAGGCAGGACATCTTCCACAGCACCAGTACTCTCTCCAGATTCAGGATCAGGTTGTACAGGTGTTTCAGTACCACAGCTAGTCAGCTGGCACAGGTCATGAGAATCCTGGCGGAGATGCCATCAGGGCCCGCAGCCTTCTGCTGACAGAGTCTCTCCAGCTGTTTCTTAACCTGATTTGTAGTCACAGTGATGTGTGTGTGGGGAGAGATGGAAAGATGTGCTGCACAGGAGGGTGGGGGGTCTGGCTGGTGGTGGTGACAGGAGGGTGGGGGGAGGGGTGTGTGGGGGCTGGGCTGTGTTGTGGGAGTGACAGACGGTGAGTTGAACCTATTAAAGAACAGATTCAGCTCATCAGCTCTCTCTTGGCTCCCAGATGTCTGCCTGACTCTCCCCTTGCACCCAGTTATTTGCTTTATCCCCATCCAAACATCCTTAGTATTGTTTTGCCTGAGTTCGCCCTCCAACTTCCTCCTATAATTGTCTTTACACCTCCTCAGCATCTCTCTCAGCTCGTGCCACACTCTCCTCAGTTCCTCCTTGTCTCCAGACCTAAAAGCTTTCTTCTTCTTGCTCAGAAGTGCTTTCAGGTTGCTGGTGACCCATGGTTTGTTGTTGGGGAAACAGTGTACGGTCTGAGCTGGCATGGTCGTGTCTTCACAGAATCTGATGTATTCTGTGATGCAGTCGGTCATATTGTCTATGTCCACCCCATGTGGTTCACAGAGTACACCCCAGTCCATCATCTTGAAGCAGTCCTGTAGTGCATCAGCAGCCTCCTGTGTCCACTTCCTCACAGTCCGTGTTTAAGCAGGCTGCCTTTGCACAAGGGGAACATACTTGGGTGATAACATGACCATGCAGTGATCCGATTTGCAAAGGGGTGTAGAGCTGTGGCACTATATGCATCTCTGACATTGGCATATAGTAAATCCAGTGTTTTATTTTCTCTGGAGGGACAGTCAACAAATTGGTGAAAGTTTGGTAATGTTTTTCCCAGTGAGACATGATTATAATCACCCATGATGGCCATAAACGCATCAAGGTGCTTCTCCAGTAATGTGGCAGTAGTGGAGCTGATGACGGCAAAGGCTACCGCTGCATCAGCTGATGAAGGGATGTAGACAATAATTACCAAGGCACACATGGAAAAAAAAAAGTAAATTTACAAGAAAAAAGTTACAATTTTATGAGAAAAAAACTTGGAAATTTACAAGAAGAAAGATGTAAATCATCAGGATAAAGTTACAAATTTGCAGCAAAAAAAAAAACAAAAACAAAAAACAAACTTACAGGGAAAAAAATTGCAATTGTATGAGGAAACAAGTTAAATATTTAAAAAAGCAGAAATTTTGCAAGAGCTTTGCAAAATTATTAGAAAAGGTTGGGAATTTCCAAGAAGAAACTTGCAAATAAAGGAAAAAGTTGAAATTTTATGAGGAAAAAACCTGTAAATTTGCAAAAAATATGCAAATTTACGAGAAAAAAGTTGCTAATTTACAAGAAGAAACTTGAAAATTATGAGGAAAAAGTTTCAATTTTATGAAAAAAGTTGCAAATTATAAGGGAAATGTTGCACATTTATGAGGGGGAAAAGTTACACATTTGCAACAAAACAAAATCAAACTTACAAGGAAAATGTTTTGATTTATAATTTGGAAGAGACTTGCAAAATTATTAGAAAAGGTTGGAAATTTACGAGAAGAAACTTGCAAATTATAAGGAAAAAATTGCAAATTTATGAGGAAAAAAGTTACAAATTGGCTACAAAAAAAATCACAAGCTTACAAGAAAAATATCACAGATTTATGAAGAAAAAACCTGCAAATTTAGTTGAAAATTTATAACAAGACACTTGCAAATTTATGGGGAGAAAAGCTGCAGATTTATGAGGGAAAAAAACTGCAAGCTTAAAGAAAAAAGCTGCAATTTTATGAGGGAAAAAGTTAGAAATTTACGAGGTAAAAAGTTGAAAATTAACAAGAAGAAACTTGCAAATTATGATGAAAATGTTGCAAATTTATGAAGCATTCACGCTTAGAATTGGTGCTTCAAATGCATTTTATTCCTTTATGTAATATGATGATATTGGGGGGGGGGCAGTTCTCTCCTTCTTCTACTGCCCCCCCCTTGATTTATGCCGATGCTTGAAATATTTCTATTAACTTGTTAGGAATCAAAATTATGTTTTCAGATGCACCAGTAACAGTGCAGTTAGCTTTTCTCTCCACCACGATGAATAACGTTCTGCATACGCTGCATTATTAATGTAAATCAGACTTGTGATGTGTGGGACTGCGGGCCACTCAAACTTTTCTGCGACTGTCTCCCTGAGCCAAGTCAAAACTCCACTTCACTGGCGGTGCACAACAACGGGAACATGCGAGGAAAAAAAAACCCCAAAACAGTCAGGGTGCCATTTAATTACTGCTGATAACCGTTGGTGGTATCCCACCCCCCGTGATGGCACGCAAACAAATTAAATCACAATTCATGAATGCTCCAACTCCGAGGGAACCCCGCTCTGACTTTTAAGCCTTCTGTGAGTGAAGTGGCGGATTGTGCTGCTCGCTCGTTGGAGATATTTTTTGAGAGATAATTGCGAGTGTTCTCGAGCGCGTGTGGGGCCTTTTTTTTTCCCCTTTTTGGAGGGGCCTGGTAAACAACTTGGCAACGTGGAACGCTGTATCGCACTCGCTTTACCGCGAGCTCGGGCAAATTGAAACAAGCCAAACTTGCCACGCGGCGCTAATGCAGATTCAGGCGGCTGCATCTTTGTATTCAGCGGGGAGCGACATGAAAGATTGAAGTTTTTAATTGCTTTCTCCACATCGTGGGACGATTATTGTTGTGTTCTTTACAAACGTGCCAGGGAGTGCAGCTCGGCTCGGTGGCGCTGCCAGAGAGAGGGACGGGAGGGGAGGAGGGAGCCTCTGTGATAACAGGAACTGGAGAGTGTTTTCGGGAAGACCTCTAGGGGCCCACGGGGACCCCGGCTGCACTAGACGAGTCCTCCAAAACAACAACCTTTTAACTCCAATTACAAACCTGAGGGGGCAAGAGAGGAAGGAGAAAAAAAAAAGATTGGGGGGGTAGTAACGGCGGTGAGACAAAATGACTCTTCTCCTCTGTGTCTGCTTAAAAAGGAGCAAAGTCATCACGGTGAGACGGGAAACAATAAAACCATTTCCATGTTCTCCTGTCAGTTTTGACACCAGTTTGGAGGAAGGGGAGCTAGAGGAGGAGTTTGTTTACCTTGGCTAGCATGGCTAAATGCTGGTTCTGTACGATGGCTGTTCTGTAGGTGGCCAGGCCGCCCTCCTCTAGACTGGGGAAAAGGTAGTACAGGTGGACGCTGTGGAAACAGGAAAAACAAATCAGACATCAGGTTTTATCATTTCAGGTTCAGGTTACTTTATTTGTACCCGTAGGTAGATTTGTTTTGCAGTCAGGTGACATCCTTTTAGACACATATTTACAAACCACAATTACATTCAACAGCAAGACAAACACAGGGACACATGAAGCTGACTATAAACACGATGAAAGTACTCAAGGCTCCACCAATCAGGACATAAGGCAAAGAGATAAGAGAAAAAACAAAGAGATAAGAGAGAAGGGTCATATTAAAAAAGTTAAAAACTAAGTTGCACACATTTGTAGTCCATTTATACTGTACATTAATGATGAATGAATCGAGGGCTTGTGTGTTTAAAGAATTTGGGTTTTGTAGCGGGTGACTGCACCATAGACTGTACATGAAGCTCTCCAAAAGTGAAATCTCTATCACCCCCTGGTAATTGGCTGCAGTAATGGTGCATTCAGACCAAATGCAAAGAAAAAATTTGCACCGCTCTACCAGGGTTGAGTGCAACAAGTGAAAATTCACCCTGCGGAAGGAGTGTGATTATCTTCATAACTTCTTCCTCTGTCTTGTACCTACTGTGGAAATCCATAAAACGATGCCACATTTGGGTTTACAATGCTATCTGGCGAGGAACAAAATTTGGAGAATGTCACTGCCTCCTCCAGAAACTGCATCTTGATAACAGCTGTTTTCAGCACTAACTGAGACTGACCAGTGTCCAGTTTGATGAGTCGCATTTTCAAACAGTTCATCCTTATGATGAGTCAAATTCTCAACAATGATTAGCTATCACAACCAAGCATCAAGCTAATTTTTTGTCAAAGCTGAACAACCCACACAGTTGCGGATTCGAGCATGTTGCATCACCCAGAGTGAATTTGTGTGTATTTGTGTCTTTTCATAGACTTTGTATGTAATTGTACAGCAAAAAACATTTTCCATTAACCCTCAAGGACATTCTTCTTTTTTTGATAATTTTTCTTGTGTTCATGCACATGACATGAATTTTTGAAAGATTGTGTATTTTTAATTGATCTTGTTATTTCCAGCTCAGCTCCAACCATAAGTCTAAAATACATTGTGTACAAGCAATTGTTACACTCGTACTGTTAAGCGCAAAAAATGTGCCACTGAAACACATTCAAACTGCAATTTTTGATCTCACTTCCATTAAAGTACAATACATGCATTTCATTATATCTGGGCGTCAATCTGGACTTTTGCCTTGGAATTGATCACTGATCACTACTTTCCACCAGATGGAGCCATTTTGATCACATCTGACATACAGAGAAAAAAAACTCCGAAGTGGTGGCCTAGTTGGTAGAGCATCTGCCCCACAACCAGGAGGTTGTGGGTTCAAATCCCGGCCGGGTCATACCAAAGACCATATAAAAATGGTACTTCCCGCCTTCTAGCTTGGTGCTCAGTGTAACAGAATGGGGAAAGAAGAAGTTGTTTGTGGTGGCGCCTTGCATGGCAGCAACCCCTCTGATTCTACATGTGATTAGCATTGTAGATAGGATAAACGTAATTTCGTTCTTCTGTACAGGATTGGCTGTATGGACTGAATGACAACAGACATGGCTTCTTCTTCAGCTTCTTCTTCTAATAATGTAATTTGCAACTTTTTCTCATTAATTTGCAACTTGTTCATGTAAATTTACAACTTTTTTCTTGTTTATTTGCAACTTTTCTTGTTTGCAACTTTTTCTCATTAATTTCCAACTTTTTCATTTCAATAGCTTTTTATAGCTACCTTATGAAAAGCATTTTTTTGCATTTAGCAGTAGGAGTGTATCTGATGCGGCACAAAAAATAATAATGCATAAAAATCAATGTTGCTGCTGATCACCGACATATTCCAGGCTGTAATAATTCAACACAAAAAACTACTTTGCATGTAGTATATTGAAAATAATTAATTTTTTTGCTTTTTTTCTTTTCATTTAAAAACATGGTGGCATCATGTGAAAAAAATTTAAAAGGGTAAAATCTTTAAAAATTAATGAATATTTCATAATAATTAGGTCAGATGTGGGTGAAAATAATTAGTTCAATGAAAGTAGAATACAACCTTAAAGTTTAATTTTTTTTTTATAGCTACTTCATGAAACATATATTTTCTGTGCTTAGTGGTACGAGTGTGACTAATATTTAAAGGGTCCCTGAGGCTGAACAACATAGCTATTAAGAGGTGGCGAACTAGCTAGCTAGATATCAGGCCACTAAACCAAAATGATCAGTGCAATAGACTCTGGAAAGGCATGTAAACAAATGACGGCTTGGCTAGCAGTTAGCGGCTAATGGCGGTTTAGCTTCGGCTCATTTCCACGTTATTTTCCTCACACTTCGCCTGCTTCTTCTTGGCAACTTCAGATAAAATAAAGAATCTGTCACCGCATAGTTATTAAAGTTGGCTAACCAGGATGATAAATCCAACTATTGCTCATGTATTTTGATGGGAACAGACGAGCCCCGACACATTCAGGTTTTCAAGCAGCAATGTGGAAATTAAGGTACACAACAATACAAACCTCACATATTATGAGAAGCCACCAGCAGTTGCTGCAATTTTTAGATTGTTACAACTTTGCTGGTAGAGTAATACGTATCTGACGATCATATCGACGTATCTAACATCAGAGTGTAACTCCTGGAAACCCTATTGTCCAATCAAACTGGTCCGAAGGAACTAACCTCTGGAAAATCACTGATAACACACAACTTCAAATTTTAATATTGCCTAATCAGCTCTTTTTAACAGTGAGGCAGATGTCTACACCCAATTTGGACAGCAAAGTTGAGGAAGGGACAGGATTTTTAAGCAGTCACCTTTTCACTGTTTACCCAGTGAAAGCAATGGTGATAATAGTTTGTTTTACAGACAGTTTTTAATACTTTGCCAAGCTTCTTTGAGCAATTTTAAGCTGCTCAGCATGTCTTGTTTTTAATGTCACATCCTGATCCGCTTCTACTTCTTTACACCAAAACTTGATATTTTGAGGACAAACTGTGCAGCATCAGGCCCATGAAATAAACTAAACCACAACTTCTCCTCTTAAACACACAGCAGGCGTAAGTAATTCGGGGTGGGGTGGGGGCAGGGAGGGTCATGCCCCCCCACTCCCCCACCCCAACCTGGAAAAGAGAGAATTGTCCCCCCAGTATCATCATAAACCTTGCTATATCATGTTACAAAACAGAATAAAATGACTTTCAGGCTGCATTCGGACCACGATAGCCCGGGGGCCTCGGTTCAATTGGGCGAGGAATGCCAAGAATTTTCACACCTTTGTTTCATTTGCATTCACACCGCAGCGGACCAAAATGCCTGGACAACGTAACGCAGTTACAACAGTGTACACACACACACACACACGAAGGGGGGCTGAAAAGTTCATAGTTGTCGAATTTGACTAGATGTAGTTTATTTTTCAACAGTCTCCCCTTCGGTCCACACACCTCTTCCATCGGTGTTGCAGTGCTTGGATCCCTGCGAATGAAAAATAAGCCACATTTGGTCAAATTTGACCACTATGAACTTTTCAATCCCCCTCGTGTGTGTGTGTATATGTGTGTACAAAGATTCAAAGATTTTTATTTGTCAGTACTTCTATACGTACAGGACATACAGGAGAAGTGAAATGTCGTTTCTCTCTCTTTCAGTGGTGTGCACAATACATAAGAAAAGATGGAATAAGGATGAAAAACAACAGCAGCAGTCTATGTACAGTGATGCTACCCATAGTGCAAATAAAGACAAAAGATAAAACCCAGCAATCCTATACACAGAAAAAGTGGAGCCGTAATAACAGTAATTGCAAGTTCAATGCGGTAGTGCAGGTGCAGACAGTGATAGACTGGACTGCACATGATCAATACTGCAATAACAAAGCAGCAGATATGGCATTTGTGCAAATGGTTGCAGTAAGGTGCAGAGACATAGAGCAGCAGATGTTGGTATGCCAGCCTTTCTGTGACAACAGCTGAAGTAGTTATTTTGTGGGTGAGTGCGTTACGGTCCGGGGGGGGAGGGGAGAGAGTTCAGGGTCCTGATGGCCTTGTGAACGAAGCTGTTTAGCAGCCTTGTGGGGCGGGTCCGGAGGCTCTGGTACTGTTTTCCCGAGGGCAGGGGGCTGAAGAGGGAGTGTGAGGGGTGGGAGGTGTTGCCTGCAATGTTGATGGCTCTGCGGGTGAGACAGGTGTGGTAGATGTCTGAGCGGAGGGGGCAAAGGGGCACAGATGATCTTGCTGGCTGCTTTCACTGTGTGTTATAGTGTCTTCTGGCAGGAGGCAGTGCAGCTTCCATACCACACCGTGATGCAGTTGGTGAGGATGCTCTCAATGGTGCCCCACTAGAATGAGCACATGATGGGGGGTGGGACTCGTGCTCTCCTCAGCTTGCAAAGGAAATGGAGGTGAGTTCCAGTCTTCTTGGCCAGTGATGTGATGTTGGACCAGGAGAGGTCCTCAGAGATGTGCACCCCCAGGAACTTGGTGCTGCTCACCCTCTCCACACCTGCTCCATTGATGATCAGAGGGGGATGCTGTGTGTGTATCCTCTCCTGAAGTAGACCACTATCTCCTTGGTTTTTCACATGTTCAGGAAGAGATTATTGTCTTTACACCACTGGACCAGTTGGCACACTTCATGTCTGTAGTTGGCCTCCTCATTGTTGGAGATGAGGCCCACCACAGTCGAGTCATCTACAAACTTGACAATGTGGTTGGTGCTCTAGGCTGGTACGCAGTCATGGGTCAGCAGGGTGAAGAGCAGTGGGATAAGAATGTACCCTTGTGGGGCCCTTGTGCTCAGTGTGATGGGCTTGGAGGTGTTGCTGCCAACCCGCACGTTCTGTGGCCTCCCTGTGAGAAAGTCCAGCACCCAGTTACAGAGAGAGGTTTTGAGTCCTAAATGTCTGAGTTTTTTATTAGGTGCTGGGAGATGATTGTGTTGAATGCTGAACTGAAGTCCAAGAACAGCATTCGCATATAGGAATTCTTTGAGTCCAGGTGGGTGAGGGCTGGATGGACAGAAATAGAAATGGCATCTTCTGTAGATCTGTTTGACCTGTATGCACACTGAAATGAGTTGTGGGAGGGAGGGAGGATGGACTTGATGTTCTGCATGACCAGCTGCTCAAAGCACTTCATTATGATGGAGGTCAGTGCTACAGGCCGGTAATCGTTGGGACGAGCTTCTTTGAGACTGGTATTATGGTCGCAGTTTTGAAACATGTGGGGACAACAGCTTGACTCAGGGAGATGTTGAAGATGTCGGCCAGGACATTCTTGAGCATCTCTGCACAGTCCTTCAGAAAGCGATCTGGTATGTTGTCTGGTCCAGCTGCCTTGCGTGGGTTGATCATGGAGAGGGTCCTCTTGACGCTAACCGGATCCAGACTTATGGCCTGCTTGTCCGGAGCAGGAGTGGTCTTCTGCGCTGATGTGCTGTTTTGTGCTTCAAAGTGGTTAAAGAAGTCATTTAAGTTGTTAAGCAGTGTGATGTCACTTGCACAGGTCTGAGGTGAAGGTTTGTAGTTGGTAAGGGTCTGTATGCCATGCCAGAGAGAACGTGCATCTCTGGTGTTGCTGAAGCGGCCGAATATTTTCTTGCTGTGCTGTTGTTTTGCCTCCTTGATGCCACAGGACAGGTTGGCCCTAGTTGCTGTTAGTCCTGCAGTGTCACTGGCCTTGAAGGCTGCGTCCCAAGCCCTCAGGAGCCTGTGGACCTCTGCTGTTTCGTCTTCACTCACACTGTCTGCAGCGTCTCCATTTGGGATGGGACACAGTAGTCGAGGTCTGGCGGAGAAGTCCTAGGCCACGGAGTTTCTCTATAACGCTCTGGTCGAGGGCATAATGGTTGGTCATATTCCTTATCTCCAGAAGGCTGTGGTGACTGTGACTTGCGCGCAGCATCATATGCGGACATTAAACACACGAATATACACTTAGATGTAATTTAAACAACACTAAAAGGCACAGAACACAAAGAGAGAAGGGAAGCCGCTGCGTGTCAATTCACCACCTAGATGGGAGATATATGGATCCCCCCCCCCCCCCCCCCCCCCACACACACACAGTTTAGAGGGTTTGAATTCTTCCCCATTACAAAATCTTGGACCTAACTACAGTAATACTTAAAGTGTCTCCCTCAATATTTACTCTTGAGAAAATGTTCTGTTTATTGCCCTCCCCACCCCCAACAGTGAACTGAAATGCGCCAATGACAAGTACAGTCAAAGGAAACCCGCTTCATACAGTTTCATGTCATCTCATCTGGTGTCAACCTAACTCCAAGAACACGTGATTCATTTTTTCAGAGACATCCAGCCATTCCAGGTGGGTGCCGGAACCCCGAAACAGCCCGCCGACGCTTCAGCGGTTCCACAGCTGGGTTCTGGGTGAGCAGGTTTCATTTTCATTACAGTCCGGCGTCTCCCTAACTGTGGTGTGTCATTTGATTTCATCTGAATTAAAACAGGCCATTTAATTCAGTCATTTCCAATCACGTAAAAGAGAGGAAAGCAGGTGGTGTCTCCCCCCCCCCCCCCTTCCTTTTTCTGAACTCACGAGAGGTCCATTTGTCAGGGTATTGTGGTCTGGGTGAAAAAAACAAAACAAAAAAACGTTTGGAATTAATAAAAACCACTTAGTGTAATGGAAAATAATGAGAACAGAGATGCTTTGGTGCTCCGGCCAAAGTGTCAGTCACACACACTGGCAGCCAACCCGACTGGAATGTCGTTTACAGATAAATTGGAATCAAAAGGAAAAAATGAAGCATAACCCCCTTTATCAGATCAGAGGGGTCATTCAGTGACTCGTGAACCTCATGTCTTTTTTCCCCACACCAACTCCAAGGAAAAAAATAGTGCTTTTATGAGAAAAAAGTCACCAATTGGAAGATGGTGTAAATTTAGTAAAAAGCAGCAGGTTAATGTAAAGAAGGCATAAATTTATCCAAAAAAGTTGAAAATATATAAGAAAAAAAGCTGCTAAGAAGATAACACTCAAACTTATAAGTAAAAAATGCATATTTGACTTCCGGTTATGGCGGCCACCTAGAAGGACACGTATCACTCTGCTCTGCTCCTGGAGATAAAGATTCGGCAAATAACTCTCTCATTCGGAACAGAACTTTTCCCAGCGTTTGGGTGAGGATATGCCGGTGAAGACTAAGGCTGGGAAATCGGGAGGGGGGAAAAATTGAATCGCCGAAGCAGTCCAAATTAACGGACTTTCAAGTCTGTGGCGCAGCAGGGAAAGCTGCGGATATGGCGGATGAAACTAGCGGTGGTGCGGTAACTGCTGATGATGGCGGCACAGGTGCAGTGCTGGCTGCCATTAGCTCAATGAGAGCAGACTTTTCCGCTAAACTTGATGGGATTATGGCAGCGTTGGATGCAATGAGAAAGGAGTTGGGTGACTGCGTGGAACGAGTGACGCAGGCGGAGCTTCGTGTTTCTAGTGCGGAGGATGAAATCAGCGGACTTCAATTAAAGGTGCGCACTTTGGAAAAAAAAAAAAATAAATGTCTGGAAAATAATGTTCTGGACTTGGAATCCCGGTCGAGACGGAACAACCTGAGGCTGGTGGGTCTACCGGAGGGAGCCGAAGGTCGTGATTCATGCTCCTTTTTGGAGGGGTGGATCCCGGAGGCGCTGAACAACGCGGAGCTAAAATCATCAGTCGTCTTGGAAAGCGCCCACCGAATTGGCCCACCGAGAGGTAACAAGGCAGCACCGAGGACGCTAATTATGAAGTTCCTCAGCTACAGAGACAGGATGACGATCTCCAACGCGGTGCGGGCCAAAGGAGAAATTAAATACCAAGATCATCAGGCGCGGTTCTACCCAGATTTGGCCTCAGGAATCCAACAATTAAGGAAGCAGTTTGACCCCATTCGTAAAGAACTGCGCAACCTTGAGATTCGTCATGGAGTGATTCACCCTGCAAGACTTCTGGTCACATATGAGGGCAGAACACACATCTTCAAGACCCCTGAGGAGGCGCAGGAGCTCATCAAGAAGATCCAGGAAGAGACTGGTGGGAGCTAAGCATGAACAGAATATAGGGTAGAATATTTGAGCATTTACATAGGCATTTAACTGATTTGAAGCATATAGCAAGATTACAAAATATAGATTGTATTACATACTAAAAAATATTTTTTTAAAAAAGTACAAAATTGCTATAAAATTTTGGAGTTAAATTGGAAAATTACAGAAGAGAGTTAATGTTACGTTATTAAAAGCAGTAGAGTTAGGGTGGTTAAGCAGTAGAGTTAGGTTAGAGTTAGGCAGACCCAGGACTCGGTGGAGAGACTATGTCTCCCAGCTAGTCTGGGAACGCCTTGGTATCCCCTCTGAAGAGCTGGAGCAGGTGGCTGGGGAGAGGGAAGTCTGGGCTTCTCTGCTTGAACTGCTGCCTCCGCGACCCGGACCTCCGGAAAAGCGGTAGAAGATGGATGGATGGATGGATGGAGTTAGGGTGATTGGGAGGATGAAGAAGGAGTGGCTTTGGCTGATCCTCGTGGGTGTGGAGCGGTCGACGGCTATATCGGGAGACAGAATTTTTCTTTTGATTTTGGGGGGATTGCCACAAATGTGGGAAGGGGGAATTTGTTTGTGTGTAGTTTGTAGGATGAATGTTCAACCACTCATGTTTTTGCTTCTCTGTATGAGCATGTTTACATTGCAAGGTAATCCCAAACTCCTTATTGATCATAACTAACTAACTAACTAACTAACCTGCACTTATATAGCGCTTTTCTAGTCACAAAGACCACTCAAAGCGCTTTCATTAATACTAACCCTCTATTCTAAGGGCCTATAGGAAACAGATATCTAGGGACAATTTAGAACAGCCAATTAACCTAACATGCATGTCTTTGGCATGTGGGAGGAAACCGGAGAAATCCCGGAGTAAACCCACGCAACACGGGGAGAACATGCAAACTCCACACAGATCACTGTTGGTCGGGGGCTGGGATCGAACCCACGATCCCACGATCCCCACAATCCCCCGGCCAAGGGTAAACTGTGCTGCCGCAGTGCTAACCACTGCGCCACCGTGCAGCCAACCAAAGCGTTAATCTTAATTTAACTTCATGGAATTGCAGAGGTCTACAAAATTTAAAAAAACTTAAACAAGTTATGAATAAATAAAAGACATGGGTTCAAAAATTGTGTTTTTACAAGAAACTCATCTAATAGAGGAGGATGTAAAAAGAATTAGGAGTAGATGGCAAGGAAGTGTATTCACCTCATCATTTTCATCCCGAGCCAGGGGAGTTATGACTCTCATACATAAATCAGTCCCATTTCAAGTGAAAAATGTAATTGGAGACAAATTTGGAAGATATGTAATCATTCAAGGATCTTTGCTATTAGAAAATATAAATTTGGTGAACTTAACTAACTTAACTAACTTAACCCCCCCCCGTTGTGGGACTAATAAAGGCTTATCTTATCTTATCTTATCTTATATGGTCCCAATATAGATGATCAAAAGTTCTTTGCTAATTTATTTCTTATCTTATCATCACTTACAGGGCAACATATAATAGCAGGGGATTTTAATTGTACATTGAATCCCTGTATAGATAGATCAACAGGACTGGACTGTACGCACAATGGATGTAGGATGACCATTAATAATTTTATGAAAGAATTGAAATTGCTAGATATATGGAGAGAAATGAAACCACAAGTTAAAGCCTACTCTTGTTATTCCAATACCTACAAGACATTCTCACGTATTGATTATTTTTTGATCTCCACAGAATTAAGGTCCAAGATTCAAAACTGTTTTTATGATAACATCGTGATCTCTGATCATGCACCCTGCTGTCTAATGTATGTAGATAAGAAATTGACAAAGGAACCAGGTAGATGGCAATTTCAGCATAAATGGCTTCAGGATGAGGAATTTGTTAAATTCATAGAAAAACAGATAGATGAGTTCTTTGACATCAATACTACACAAACATCAGCATGTGTAAAGTGGGAGGCCTTCAAAGCTTTTATTAGGGGACATATTATTAGTTATACAGGTTCAAAATCTAAGAAGACTCGAGAGGAGAGAGTCCAATTGGAACATAAAATAAAAATTCTTCAAGAAAGAGTGTATGCAGGAAGTGATCCAAGGTTGGAGAACGAATTACTGATTTTGAGAGCTGAATATGACAAAAAATCAGCGAATAGAGCTGCCTCGAGTCTTCTAAGATTGAAACAATCTTTTTATGAACAAGGTGAAAAATCAGGAAAATTATTAGCATGGCAGATTAAACAATTGGAAATTAAAACACCAATAACCAGTATTATAAGTAATGGACAGGTAGTTATAGATCCTTTAGAAATTAATAGAGCCTTTAGAGATTACTATGAAAAATTATATGATACCAAAAATGAACCTGATTTAACAAAACTAAATGGGTTTTTGAACGAACTATCTATACCGTGTATTCCAAATGAAAACAGGGAGATATTGGAGTCTAAAATTAGTCAAGAAGAAGTTGGGCTAGCCATTTGATAATATAAAATCAGGAAAAAGTGCAGGACCAGATGGTCTTCCAGTTGACCTTTATAAAAAATTTAAGAATAAATTAATAAAACCTTTTTTGGAAATGGTTTTAGAAGCATTTCAAAATAATAATTTACCATCATACATAAATAATGCCTTAATTATACTGCTGCCAAAACCAGGTAAGCCCTCTAATAAATGTGAAAATATGAGACCAATAAGCCTATTAAACGCCGACCTTAAGATAATCTGTAAAATTTTAGCAAGACGAATACAAGAAATTTTACCAAATATTATTAATCGAGATCAGAATGGCTTTATAAAGGGTAGACAAGGCTTCCATAATGTAAGAAGACTATTTAATATTATTTATTTTAATAAAGAAGCACCGGATACAGCTCTCCTATCATTGGACGCCGAAAAGGCCTTTGATAGAGTTGAATGGCCCTTTCTTTTTGAAGTCCTACAAAGGTTTGGACTTGGAAATAATTTCATAAAATGGGTTCAAATAATATACAATAATGCTACAGCAGAAATCCTAACAAATAACAATATTTCAAAACCAATAAAAATCAATAGAGGATGTCGACAAGGCTGTCCACTTTCACCTTTATTGTTTACTATGGCAATTGAACCTTTAGCGATAGCGATACGTTTACATTCACAAATATATGGAATTAAAGTTGGACCAACAGAACATAAAATCTCCCTGTACGCCGATGATATAATTTTATGTCGAATCTAAAAAAATCAATTCCAACCTTGTTGAATTTAATAAAGAATTTTGGGGAAATATCAGGATATAAAATAAATAAAACTAAATCTTCAATATTAATGCTAAATGAGACCCAGAGAAATTACCCAGCCCCTGAGGTAAATCAATTCAATGTTGTAAATCAGTTTAAATATTTAGGAATCCAAATTATGCCTAAGCTAGAATCAGTCGCCAGTGTCAACTATGAAGCCTTAATGTCAGATATCAATGAGTTAACTCAGAGATGGATGTCACTACCAATGTCGATGATCGGGAGAATCAATATACTTAAAAGTAATATTTTACCTAAAATACTTTATTTATTTCAATACATTCCCTTATCACCACCTTTAGATCTATTCTCAAGAATAAAAAAAAAGTTAGTGGAATTTATATGGAACAACAGGAGGGCTAGATTACGTTTGTCTTTATTATATTTACCATTTGATCGTGGAGGTCTGAAATGTCCAAATTTTATGTTGTATTATTGGTCGGCACAACTGAGGTCTATGACATATTATTTTTCATCAAATGATCTCCCTCACTGGACTGAAATGGAATCATACAATTTACCTTTACCTCTTCCCATATTCATATACTCAGATTCGGCAAAAAAATTACAAAAACAAGTTAAAAATCCATTTGTAAAGCATATGATCAAAATATGGTGTGAAGCTAAAAACTATTTAAAAGAACCACAGTTATTGTCACAATTTAGTCCAATATGGGGTAATCAATATTTTAAACCAGGGAGAGCGGACGCTGTATTTAAAGTATGGAATTTAAAAGGGATACAAAAGATTCAGGATTTATATTTGCCATGTGCAGACAACATAATGTCTTTTGAAGAGCTGAGGATCAAATTTAATCTCAATAGAACACATTTTTTTAAATATCTTCAACTTAGAAACTTTATTCGATCAAATCAAAATAAAGCTCTCACTCGACCTATTTATTCATCCTTGGAAAAAATGATGATGAAAGATAGTAAAAGAAAGGGTATTATTTCAGAGTTTTATAACTCATTGACACTATCTTCAAGTGAAAATTCACTGAAAAGATTAAACTACTGGAAAGAAGATCTGCAAATTGAAATTTCAGAGGAACAATGGGAATTGGCTTGTACAGAAGCTCAAAACCAAATCAATAAATGCACACCTTAAATTGATACATTTCAAATGGTTAATGCGGATGTATGTTACACCGGAGGAGGTTAAATAGATATAACAAAAATATACCAGATACATGCACAAAATGCATGGAAAGTAAAGGAACCCTATTTCATTGTTTATGGGAATGTAGATTAATAAGAATGTTTTGGGAAGAGGTGAGGGTAACAATTGAAAAAATAATCTCAAAACAAATCATATTGAATCCTAAACTGTTTTTGTTGGGTCTGTACCCAGAAAAGCATAATTTTAATAAAAGTGAAAGAACATTCATAGACCTCAGTTTGCTTAATGCCAAAAAATGTATTGCACTATTATGGGAAAAAGACTCATAGACCAGATGTGACTCAGTGGTTAAGACAGATGTTAACAAACCTTCCATTAGAAAGAATAACATATATACTGAAATCAAAGGAAATTGTGTTTGAGAATATATGGAGACCTTTTATTGATTATGTAAAAAATTTAAACATAACTCTTGAAGAAGAAGGTGAATGATGTGTGTGGACCTTGTAAATTCCAAACTGGTGAACATAATATGTATACTTATGTATTGGATTGTCTAGACTAAACAGAGGAGCATTGTTGAAGACTTGATTTTGTTGGTGGTTGTTGGTGTTTTTAGTGCATTTTTTTTTTTTTTGTAGTACTTTAGTGTTAGTGTTTGATTGTTTGTATCATGTTTGTTAAAAAAAAAAAGGTTCAATAAAGATATTGTGGAAAAAAAAAAGAAGCACCGGATACAGCTCTCTTATCACTGGATGCCGAAAAGGCCTCTGATAGAGTTGAATGGCCCTTTCTTTTTGAAGTCTTACAAAGGTTTGGACTTGGAAATAATTTCATAAAATGGGTTCAGATAATATATAATAATCCTACAGCAGAAATCCTAACAAATAACAATATTTCAAAACCAATAAAAATCAATAGAGGATGTCGACAAGGTTGTCCACTTTCACCTTTACTGTTTACTATGGCAATTGAACCTTTAGCGATGGCGATACGTCTACAGCCACAAATATATGGAATTAAAGTTGGACCAACAGAACATAAAATCTCCCTGTATGCCGATGACATAAATTTGTTTATGTCGAATCTTAAAAAATCAATTCCGACCTTGTTGAATTTAATAAAGAATTTTGGGGAAATATCAGGATATAAAATAAATAAAACTAAATCTTCAATATTAATGCTAAATGAGACCCAGAGAAATTATCCAGCCCCTGAGGTAAATCAATTCAATGTTGTAAATCAGTTTAAATATTTAGGAATCCAAATTGTGCCTAAGCTAGAATCAGTCGCCAGTGTCAACTATGAAGCCTTAATGTCAGATATCAATGAGTTAACTCAGAGATGGATGTCACTACCAATGTCGATGATCGGGAGAATCAATATTCTTAAAAGTAATATCTTACCTAAAATACTTTATTTATTTCAATACATTCCCTTACCACCACCTTTAGATTTATTCTCAAGAATTAAAAAAAAGTTAGTGGAATTTATATGGAACAACAGGAGGGCTAGATTACGTCTGTCTTTATTATATTTACCATTTGATCGTGGAGGTCTGAAATGTCCGAATTTTATGTTGTATTATTGGTCGGCACAACTGAGGTCTATGACATATTATTTTTCATCAAATGATCTCCCTCACTGGACTGAAATGGAATCATACAATTTACCTTTACCTCTTCCCATATTCATATACTCAGATTTGGCAAAAAAATTATAAAAACAAGTTAAAAATCCATTTGTAAAACATATGATCAAAATATGGTGTGAAACTAAAAACTATTTAAAAGAACCACAGTTATTGTCACAATTTAGCCCAATATGGGGTAATCAATATTTTAAACCAGGGAGAGTGGATGCTGTATTTAAAGTATGGAATTTAAAAGGGATTCAAAAGATTCAAGATTTATATCTGTCATGTGCAGATAACATAATGTCTTTTGAAGAGCTGAGGATCAAATTTAATCTTAATAGAACACATTTTTTTAAATATCTTCAACTTAGGAACTTTATTTGATCAAATCAAAATAAAGCTCTCACTCGACCTATTTACTCATCCTTGGAAAAAATGTTGATGAAAGATAGTAAAAGAAAGGGTATTATTTCAGAGTTTTATAACTCATTGACACTATCCTCAAGTGAAAACTCACAGAAAAGTTTAAACTACTGGAAAGAAGATCTGCAAACTGAAATTTCAGAGGAACAATGGGAATTGGCTTGTACAGAAGCTCAAACCAAATCAATAAATGTACGTCTTAAATTGATACATTTTAAATGGTTAATGCGGATGTATGTTACACCGGTGGAGTTAAATAGATATAACAAAAACATACCAGATACATGCACAAAATGCATGGAAAGTAAAGGAACCCTATTTCATTGTTTATGGGAATGTAGAATAATTAAAATGTTTTGGGAAGAGGTGAGGGTAACAATTGAAAAAATAATTTCAAAACAAATCATATTGAATCCTAAACTGTTTTTGTTGGGTCTGTACCCAAAAAAGCATAACTTTAATAAAAGTGAAAGAACATTCATAGACCTCAGTTTGCTTAATGCCAAAAAATGTATTGCACTACTGTGGAAAAAGACTCATAGACCAGATGTGACTCAGTGGTTAAGACAGATGTTAACAAACCTTCCATTAGAAAGAATAACATACATACTGAAATCAAAGGAAAGTGTGTTTGAGATTATATGGAGACCTTTTATTGATTATGTAAAAAATTTAAACATAACTCTTGAAGAAGAAGGTGAATGATGTGTGTGGACCTTGTAAATTCCAAACTGGTGAACATAATATGTATACTTATGTAATGGATTGTCTAGACTAAACAGAGGAGCATTGTTGAAGACTTCATTTTGTTGGTGGTTGTTGGTGTTTTTAGTGCATTTTTTTTTTGTAGTACTTTAATGTTAGTGTTTGATTGTTTGTGTCATGTTTGTTAAAAAAAAAGGTTCAATAAAGATATTGTGGAAAAAAAATGCATATTTCAGAGAAAAATATAAGAAAAATGTTATAAAGCTACAAGAAAACTCAAACTCGTTAACATAACAAAATGGAGCAAAGAAACTTTACAATCCACTGTATGTCTGCTCAGATCTTCTGAATGACTTGAAAGGGATGGGGGGGGGGGGGTTACCATTTCAGGTGTTTAACACCAAGAATTTTTCACCTCTCTTGTGCACCATCCACTGCTTTGGATGGTTGGCCCCAGGTATTTAAACTCGCCCCCCTTCACTACACCTCCCTCCCCCTCATTCACACACATCTAAGCTGCAAATGAGCAAGAAAAATGTGAAAATTTATAAGAAAAATTCTATTATAAAATAAGGTCACACATTTATAAGAAAAAAAACAAAATTTAAGAGAATAAAGCATCAAACGTGCAGGAAAACAAGTGCACTTCAAGGCGAGTGCAACATCCCCCACCTCCGCTTTCTTTGAAGATCCCAATACTTACTGACGGAGAGCAGTTTTCAACTTTTCAATATAATTACTGTGGCAGAACCAAATTACAATAAGCCCAACATCCACGAATATACAACAAAGTATACAAGCCATAGTTGTAAGTCAGGATCCCAAGGTGAACCTGTTTTTGTTTGGTGACCCTAGAGAGCTTTAAACATTCTATAGTAAGAGAGCATACGGAGTGTCAACCTTGACCTTTTGACCCCAAACCTGTAGTCACAGGTCATGGTCTCAGAGTGAACCTATGTACCAGGTTTGGTGACCCTAGCTTTCTTTGTTGTTGAGATATAGTTTATAAGCGATTTTTATGTTGACCTTTGACCTTGCAATCCCAAAACCACAGTCACACTCCAGAGTCACAGGGTGAACCTGTCTACCAAGTTTGGTGGCCCTAGCTTTAATCGTTGTACAGTAAAAAGGCATAGGGAATGCTCACGCTGACCTTTGACCCCAACCCCATAGACAGAGGTCAGGATCCCAAGGTCAATCTGTGTAGCAGGTTTGGTGGCCCTAGCTTTATTAGTTTTACAGTAACAGTAAATGTAACATTTACCATCGTGCAACTGCAATGTTAACTTAGAACTTTGACCCTTGACCCCAAACCCACAGTTAGGTGAGGGTGTAAATCATCCAAGATGTGTAATAGATACAATCACTGTGTCGATTTGAAAAGCCTGCATCATTTCTTTCAGTACTTTCTGTGTTTAGAAGATTTAGGGAAAATCTGACCTCTGACCTTTGATGTCAAGGTCATCCAATGAGAGTGATGAGAGGGCGGCGGTGGCTCAGGAGGTAGAGCGGGTCGTCCAATAACCAGAGAGTTAGTGGTTCGAATCCCGCTCTCCCCAGCCATCCTGCCGTTGTGTCCCTGGGCAAGGCAGTGGTTAGCACTGTGGCAGCACAGTGAGAAGGTCACGGGATCAATTCCACCCCTGACCATCGGTGACCCTTCTGTGTGGAGTTCGCATGTCCGCCCCGTGTCTGCGTAGGTTTCCTCCGTTTCCTCCCACAGGGCAAAAACATGCAAGCTAGGTTAACTGGAGACTAAAGTGGCCCTTGGTGTGAATGTGTGTGTGAATGGTGAAGGGACTGGCGCCACACCTTGGCTGCCTCGTCCATCCAGGTGGATGCGCTGAATTTCCCTCTGGGATTAAGAGAGTGTACAAAATAAATAACAACATAACATAAAATCAGAGCACATGAAACCATGGTACCAAGTTTCAAAACAATCTGAACCAAACTGTAGGAGCTGATTTCAAAAAAGTGGGCCAGACAGACGGACGGACGGACCCATAACACAATCCCCTTTGGCTCTTCGACCCCTTCAGGCTTCGTCCGCAGGGGGATAAAGACTCACAAATTTAGGATAAAAACAAATGTATTTAAAATGAAAAACATACAAATGCAGATTTTAAATTTGAACAAAAAAAAATTTAATTTACAAAAATTTCTGTGAATTTACAAGAAAAAAGTTTCAAGAAGAAAAAGAAATCAAATTAACAAGGAATTAAAGTCCCAAGTTTAAAAGGAAAAAAAATTCTACATTAAGCAAAATATCAAATTTATGAGGGGAAAAAATTATAAAAAAAAATTGCATACAAGGAAAAGTCACAAATTTAGTAGAATGAAGTTGTAAATTTATGTCAAAAAAAATTCACAAATTTTACATCAAATTTGAGCTCGTCATTTTTTGAAGGAAAAAAAAAAAAAAAAAGAACCAGAAACTACAAATTCACAAAATATGAGGATTTCACGCCACAATCCAAGAAAAGCCCACCAAGATTTTACTTTGTCCAACTGATCAATTTTATTATTAGAAATGCCGTTTTTCACTCAAGTTGATTGAGACTTACGAAGGTCAGCTCACTTCTTCCTCATTTGTTCTGTGAGTTCTCCTAACGTTCCCGATGCCAATAAAAGACATAGGAAGAATGTTTGCACCACAGCTGATCAGGAAGCCATAATTATCACCACTTTGAAGCTGATACACAACTAAAAACAAAGTGTAGCCTAAACCCCAAACATGCTTTAGTTTGATGTGTTTACAGCCATTTCAAACGGTTCTCATTCCTTTTGAAAAAATTAATTCCTTGATGAAGGCTGTGAAATAAATGGATTTCAAATAAATTCTGTGGATTTTTCCTCCGTTTTGAGACTATTTCACCAAACCATTTTAATTAATCATTGCCTACAATGGTGGATGAGCCTGTAAATAAAAATTACATATTTTCAAACGATGATTTCTACTTTCAGGTATTTCTTAATTATGACTCTTGGAAAAAAAAAAAACACCTTGTGATGAAACATTTACTTTTCTAGAACCACCACAAATATTGCACATAATCTTCTTTTTTTTACATCATCTGCTGACCGTCCTCCTCCTCCTCATCTCTGTTCAATACCAACTCCCTACATTTTTTTTTTTTTTTTTTGGAGCTATTCAAATGTGCAAAATATTCTGTTGGCTGGACAGCGGAGGCGCGGAAAGCCTTGGAGGGCAGCACGCGCTCGGAGGTGCAACGAGGCAACTGGCTGGATCTGCTGTAACCATTTAACTGGACAAGGGGGCTGATAAATAATTCAGGGGGCCAGAGCGTTAGGCCAAGCATGTCTCGTCAGATGCTAACAATCAAAGAAAGGGGAGGCAGGAGGAGAGGGGGGGGGGGTGGGGTGGCAAAACATGCCCAGAGATACCCGGGGAAACAGAGGCTAACCACCACCTCCTCCTCTGCTGCTGCATAAGGAGCTGCAGCGCTGCTATCTTTTATATCCCAGTGTCAGCTCCTATTAGGCTTTAATCCTGAGCCTGAATGCTGTGGAAGTGTTAGCACGGAGGGGAAACAAATTAAATCTGTGTAGTAGAAGTTATGTTGTCGGGCCAAAAGGAAGTCTGATGAAAATCTATTCTTCCTTTATGCGACCTGCTGGTACGAGACCGAGCACTACACCTTGTGGAAGGAGAGGAGAAAAAAATCTTTAAAGCTGCAGTGTTTCCATTCAGAGGAGCAGCAGGTAGTATAAGGAGATGTAAGTCATAACATGGTACTGATACGGATGTCGTTTTCTTGTGGCTGCTTATCGATTAGAGCAGGTCTGCGCAGTCGACTTCTGTCATTAACCCAATACTGTCCCCTACTGTCTGTGCAGCCGATCAGAAAAAGGAAAAAAAAAAAAAACAGAGGAAGAGAACGCCACTGTTCTAACAGATACAGTCTTTTAAATAAATACTTTGTAAAGAATGAGCTGGCATTACACCAAACTATGTTTAGATAAAGGGCATGACAATACACCAGTACTCAGTGGGCGAGTTATTATTTTTCACCAAGGATGATGGCTAGTATTCACAAATTTAGTATGAGGGATGAATGGATAAACGTAAATTAGGTACAAATTTGGAAGAATAAAGTTTGGAAAGAATAAAGGTGCAAAACTATGATAACAGATGACAGTTCATTGAATAATAATTTTTTAACCAGCATCCAGATAAGCACTGCAAATTTACAAGAAAAATGTCAAAAATTTACAAGAAAAAAGTTGCAAAACATACAAGAAAAAAGTTGAAATTTTACAAGAAAAGAAGTTGGAAAATTTACAAGTAAAAATGTTGGAAAATTTAAAAGAAAATTTTTTTGAAAATTTAAAAGAAAAAAGTTGAAATTTTACAAGAAAAAAGTTGGAAAATTTACAAGAAAGAATTTTGCAAAACTGAGAAGAAAAAAGCTGGGAAAATTTACAAGAAAAAAATTGAAATCTTACAAGAAAAAAGTTGGAAAATTTACAAGAAAAATGCTGAAATTTTACAAGCAAAAAAGTTGGAAAATTTACGAGAAAAAATGAAATTTTACAAGAAAAAAAGTTGGAAAATTTACAAGAAAAAATGAAATTATGTACAGTATGCAGCATCAAATGGTTAATGTTAGCTTAGCGTAGCCTAGCCATCATGTTTCCTGCATTTAGCCATTCTAAATTACCAATCAGTGGCTTTGATGAAATGGTGAATCACAATGAAACAAGTCTTTGTCTCAGTTGTTTTCTAGCTTACGATGATTAACATATGTAGGCAAATTAAGTGGCTAATGTTAGCATAGCCTAGCCATCATGTTGCTTCCTGAATTTTTTATTGTTTTTCATTGTTTCCTGCATTTATCCATTTAAAATTACAATTCCTGAGCTCTAACAAACCAGTGAATCATACTGAAACACGTCTTTGTGCCAGTTGTTTTCTGGGTTATTATTATCAACATATGTACGCGACATCAAGTGGTTAATTTTAGCTTAGTGTAGTCTAGCCATCATGTTGTTTGATGCATTTAGGCTGTGTGTCCACCAAACACGTTTTTTCCGCTCTGGGCGACCATTTTCCATTCATTCTCTGTGTAATCCAGCATTTACAGCGCTGAGTGCCCTCGGCGCTGAAACGTTCTCGGCGGTGGCCGTTTTTTGTTGCGGCACTCAGAGTTGAAAAAAGTTCAACTTTTCAGACTGCAGCTGAGTTCGTCAATGTCAGACCAAGCAGCCAATCAGAACTGCTGCGTGGATGGGACACAGGACTCCGGTACAAGTCGGTACTCAGACTCCTGCTTTCCGAGTCATCATATTTTACATCCAGAGCTGCTACAAAACGTTTCCTGTCCATTGTTATTTAGAGAGTGCTATTAAAAAAAATCAACAGAAAGTCTGACAATAGGAAAAGCGGAAGTACTGAGCTGAGAGTGACAAGCTGTTGCTGGGATACAGGGCACAGACTTTTTTCCCCAGAGTGCCGTGCACAAATGCTGAAAAGAATGCTCAGGGTGGTCGGGTGACAAAAAAAGCGTTTGGTGGACAGGCAGCCTTATCCATTCCAAATTATCAATCATGAGCTCTAATGAACCGGTGAATCATACTGAAACATGTTGTCCCAGTTGTTTTCTAGCTTGTTCTTATTAAAATATGTACGCAGTGTTAAGTGGCTAATGTTAGCTTAGTGTAGCCTAGCCATCATGTTTTTATCTGCATTTATCCATTCCAAATTACAGATCATGGGCTCTAACAAACCTGTGAAATAAACCAAAACATATGCCTAACTCAACTTGTCATCGGATTTATTTTTTATTAAAGACCAACTGTAATGGCTTCAACTCAATCTGAAATGTGATATTTATCCCTCAAAATTTTGCACGTCAATGTTTTAGCGAAAAAACCCCAACTTAGATCAGCCTAAAAAGCCTTATTTAGAAACACCACTCCTGATGTTCATTACCCATGCGCCTCTGCCCCCCACCCTCCCCCATGGCAGCCCCTTCCTCATGTGTACCAAAGACTCAGAAGCCACTCCCACAGCCTTCTGTGGCCCATTCCCTACAGTCTCCTGATAGGAGGTTGAGATTGGAGCTGACTGGTTTGGCTCTGCGACATAGAAGAGTCAGGCCAGATCTGAACGGCGCAATTTAGGCTTGAACCAGAAGTAGTCAGAATCACACTCAAAATACAGTAATAAAATCCCTATATGTAGGCAATCACATGTTAAGACTTTGACAAATATAAAAGGGAGTAAATGGCACTAAGATACGGACGGACGGACGGCCAGACAGATAGCTGTACTTTATTGATCCCAAAGTGTAACAGCAGCATGACAGTAGACAACCAAACAACAGAAAACACACGCATGACAGACAAAGGGATTACCCATGGAAAGTAAAACTAACACTACTATAAAAAAGTCTAATTACATCATAGCTGAATAGATGGTGACCCATATAAACACATGAATCATACCAGCTGCACAATGCAGGACTATCAGGAGCAGAGTGAAATGTGAGGCACCAATTAGACTGCAAGGTGCAGTATGGCAGCACAGTTATGCCCAGAATACAACATGAGAGTGAGTTATTGTACAGTGAAATGGCATGTGGCAGGAAAGATTTCCTGTACCTAACCGTTCGACAGCAAAGCTGTAGCAGTCTGCTGGAGAAAGGGCTCCGCTGTCTGTTCAGTGTGTGGTGGAGGGGGTGATCAGAAAATGAATGGAACATCCAATATTAGCGACTGTTTCAAATCCCTTGTTTATTTGTTTGTCACATACTTATTTATGTGATCTTTTATCACTTATATTCAACATAATAGTGCATCTTGCACTTTGGGGAATGGGAGTTGTTCAGTCATCATTATCATTATTTTTTTTTTTCCACAATATCTTTATTGAACCTTTTTTTTTTTTTTTAACAAACATGATACAAACAATCAAACACTAACGCTAAAGTACTACAAAAAAAAAAAAAATGCACTAAAAACACCAACAACCACCAACAAAATCAAATCTTCAACAATGCTCCTCTGTTTAGTCTAGACAATCCAATACATAAGTATACATATTATGTTCACCAGTTTGGAATTTACAAGGTCCACACACATCATTCACCTTCTTCTTCAAGAGTTATGTTTAAATTTTTTACATAATCAATAAAAGGTCTCCATATATTCTCAAACACAATTTCCTTTGATTTCAGTATATATGTTATTCTTTCTAATGGAAGGTTTGTTAACATCTGTCTTAACCACTGAGTCACATCTGGTCTATGAGTCTTTTTCCATAATAGTGCAATACATTTTTTGGCATTAAGCAAACTGAGGTCTATGAATGTTCTTTCACTTTTATTAAAATTATGCTTTTCTGGGTACAGACCCAACAAAAACAGTTTAGGATTCAGTATGATTTGTTTTGAGATTATTTTTTCAATTGTTACCCTCACCTCTTCCCAAAACATTCTTATTAATCTACATTCCCATAAACAATGAAATAGGGTTCCTTTACTTTCCATGCATTTTGTGCATGTATCTGGTATATTTTTGTTATATCTATTTAACTCCTCCGGTGTAACATACATCCGCATTAACCATTTGAAATGTATCAATTTAAGGCGTGCATTTATTGATTTGGTTTGAGCTTCTGTACAAGCCAATTCCCATTGTTCCTCAGAAATTTCAATTTGCAGATCTTCTTTCCAGTAGTTTAATCTTTTCAGTGAATTTTCACTTGAAGATAGTGTCAATGAGTTATAAAACTCTGAAATAATACCCTTTCTTTTACTATCTTTCATCATCATTTTTTCCAAGGATGAATAAATAGGTCGAGTGAGAGCTTTATTTTGATTTGATCGAATAAAGTTTCTAAGTTGAAGATATTTAAAAAAATGTGTTCTATTGAGATTAAATTTGATCCTCAGCTCTTCAAAAGACATTATGTTGTCTGCACATGGCAAATATAAATCCTGAATCTTTTGTATCCCTTTTAAATTCCATAATCATTATCATTATTTTAGTTTATATCACCATTCAGTGATGGAGTTCAGTGTAATATTGAATTTCTTCTTTGTATCGTCAATAAACTCATGCAGTACTATAACAGGACACGTGTACAAATATTTGAGACCCATTGGCTGCTGTTTTACCCGTGTGTCTGTGAAGGACTGCGATCCACCAGTTCAGCTGTTGCCCCCCCCACCCCCCCCACACACCTCCTGTTCTTCCTGCCAAATTATCCAAACTAACTTTATGGTATAATTTTTAAAGCATTAAACCTTAAATCTATCTTTTGTCGCTATTTGCACTATGGCTAGCATTACGGTACGTGGACTGCTGTTATTGTTTTTCCCGCCTTATTCCTTTTGTTTTTTTTATATTGCACACACCACTGAAGAGAGAGAGAAACACCATTTCAATTCTCCTGTATGTCCTGTACGTATATCAGCTGTTCTGATAGATATGCCAAAATGTCAGAACACTGGCGGATCCAATCAGCTGATCACTCAAACCACACAGCTCAGCTGTTTCCCATGATAAATCAGCCTCAGGGCAAAAGCACACTCCATGCATTATCTTTTTTTCCCACTTTATTGAAAATAACTTTTTATCGCCATCAGTTAGCGCTCCTTTGAGCCAGGTCGTGTCTGGACGCTGCTTCTCCCTGCATGTTGTGTTGATTTGTCAGTCCCGGTCCGCTGACGCTCCACCCAGTCTGCTCGTGCACCTCATTCTCCACATATGCCGAATTATTCTTTAGACCTACGGAAACTTTATGGTATAATTTTCTAAGCATTAAATCTCCAGTATTATCTTTTTATATCTTTCCAACTTTCATTTCCTTGTTTTGTCCAGGCAGCACTGTGGTGACTCACAGGTCGTGATGCTGTGTATTGTCCAATCAGCATGGAGTCAATCTGAAAACCCACCCACACTTCACGCATGAAGATACACAGAGCGGTGACTAAACTTTTATTGATAAAAATTGCATATTTTGACTGAGCGACTCCATATTTGGGGATGCACACCCTCGTAACCTCAGGAAACCACGGATAAAACCTTAGGTCAGTCTGAGGAACGGTTCAAGAGGTATGTGTGAAACAGATACACAGACGGACAGAGACTTCTTGAATTTATTGTGTTGGAAGTGATGATAAATGTTTTTTAAACATGTTAAAAGTTAAAAATAGTCAATTTTGACTGCAGTGGGTATTTAACTTGTGTGCACAACATCCATCTGTCATTGCTGGTAGGAGTTAAATTTTATTTATTTTTTTTATTTCGTATACTTTATTAATCCCAGAGGGAAATTCAGGGCATCCACGTGGATGGATGAGGCCGCCACGGTGCGGCGCCAATCCCTTCACCATTCACACACACATTCACACCTAGGGACACTTTAGAGCCTCCAATTGACCTAATGTGCATGTTTTTGGCCTGTGGGAGGAAACCGGAGTACCTGGGGTAAAACCACGCAGACATGGGGAGAACATGCAAACTCCAAACAGAAGGGTCACTGATGGTCAGGGGTGGGTCAAACCCACGACCTTCTTACAGTGCTGCCACAGTGCTAACCACTGCTCCACTGAGCAGCCCACTGCTCGGTTACAAACTAGTGTTTGTAATGCCACTGTCCAACCTTTATTTTAAGGCTCAAATATGTTTTACAACCTATGAAGTGGCAAAAAATGTTCAAAATGGCTCTACATAGAAGCCATAAAATCCTCAAATATTTGCTGTGGTTTCACTAACTACACAAGTGCACGTGTCAGTCAGTAATGGGATTATTAAACAAAACCAACTGCAACTGTGGCTCTGGACTCCCTTCACTTGTAGCTCAGGAGGGACAGGAGGCGAGTGGGTATCTGACTGGCTAGCGTATAAGATTAGCCGTGTATAATTAGCACTGTGTTGAGGTAAGTGCCGGGCAGTGGCGTCCGCACTCACCTGGGAGTCAATAACACAGTCAGCATTCCAGACAGCAATTCCAGACGGCTAATTGCAAGTTGTCATGGAGAATTTCAGGTTGTTAAAATAAGACTGGGTGGACGTGGACGTGTGTGTGTGGGGGGGGGGGGGGATTACATCCCAGTTCCAATTACCAGTAAATCACTGTCTTGAGTGAGTTGAAAGTACGGAGCCGACAGATGGGGATGGATGTAGACGATGAAAAGAGGAAGTGAGAGGAAGGAAAGGACAAAAAAATCATGTTCCGGTCGGCTTCAATTAGTACCCGCGTCCATCAAAAACAGACAAACGCCTCCTCACCTGGTGAGGAACTCGACGACGGCGTCGCCCAGGAACTCCAGCCTCTCGTTGTGATTGATCCTAAAAGGCGGGGAGAAAAGGTGGAGGCGTCAGGAGCAGGGAGAGAGAGGGCGAGTTTTACACATCAACACAGTGATGTACATCCTTTGCTATCGCGGTTAAAGTTAATTTTCTTGTCAGCAGGCCCGCTGGGTGGATTAATCACTGGAATCGTCCCTTCGCTGGGGCCTGTGGTCAGCGATAGTGAGGACAGATATGTGGCCGCAGGCGTCCTACCTGGAGGGGGAGGGGTCGTCCTGCCCCAGCCGAGACATGATGTTAATCAGTGTGTTGATCCCTGTAAAAAAAAATAGTCATCGGGGAGGAAGGATTAGTGGGGTTCATAATGAGAGAGGTGGCAGGGGGGGAAAAAAACAAGAGAAGAAGAGTTTCACCTTTCTTCCTCATGTACATGTGGTGGACCTTCCTGTCTCCGTATTTGGGTTGGCGGATGCCGCAGTTGGACAGCGAGTTGCGGGCGTGGTCGGGATTCATGCCGAAGTTGAGGTGATGACTCGGGTGGGTCAGAGCCAACTAAATCACAGGGTCATAACAAAATAATTGTTAAAGATATGTAAAAAAAAAACCAATACATTTTCAAACTATAAAAGCAAAAAAAATTGTCATCACTTTGGTTTATGACTCTCTTCAGCGTCAGAGACCATTTTTCTCCTACAAATTATGAAATTCCCAATATTAAGGCTGAGCATCCATCCATCTTCTACCGATTTTCCGGAGGTCCGGGTCGTGAGGCAGCAGTTCAAGCAGAGAAGCCCAGACTTCTCTCTCCCCAGCCACCTGCTCCAGCTCTTCAGAGAGGATACCAAGGCGTTCCCAGACCAGCTGGGAAACATAGTCTCTCCACCGAGT
This sequence comes from Pholidichthys leucotaenia, assembly GCA_020510985.1. Classification (NCBI taxonomy): domain Eukaryota; kingdom Metazoa; phylum Chordata; class Actinopteri; order Cichliformes; family Pholidichthyidae; genus Pholidichthys; species Pholidichthys leucotaenia. The sequence continues at coordinate 223,323,662 of CM035844.1, forward strand.
CCTGGGTCTGCCCCGGGGTCTCCTCCCAGTGGGATGTGCCTGAAACACCTCAAGTGGGAGGCATCCAGATCAGATGCCCATACCACCTCAACTGACTCCTTTCAATGTGGAGGAGCAGCGGTTCTACTCTGAGCCTCTCCCGGATGACTGAGCTCCTCACCCTATCTCTGAGGGTGAGTCCAGCAATCCTACGGAGAAAGCTCATTTCAGCCGCTTGTATCCGTGATCTCGTTCTTTCGGTCATAGAGCAAAAAAAAAAGGATTACCATAAAAAATTATCTCTAAATTGCCATACACATTATAAATAGCAATATGTATATTGTGCACTGAATGTCCTTAAAGTTCTTATTTTGAAAGTTTGCCCGTGCAAAGAACTTGTTTTTTCATACCTGCAGACTTCAGACTGGAAATGTTTATCTCCATCTGGCTCCTTCCATTTTGTGTGCTTAAGACGGACCAACTTAATTCTGTTTATTCTGCTTTTAATCTCAGACTTCTCTGTGGGCAGACACATGTGAGTGTGTGGGTGGGTGGGGGGCAGTTGTGGAGAGAGAGAAAGAGGCTACAGTCACACTGCAGGTCTTAATGCTCAATTCCGATTTTTTGCCGAGATCCAATTTTTTTTATGTGGGCATTCACATTATAATTTAAATGCGACCCCCATCAGACTCCAGAATGAATGGTCTACAGCTATTAAGTGACTCGTGTGGGCAGAAGAAAACATAACGTCAGAAACAGCGTTGTGTTTACAGAAGTAAATATGAGACCCGAATGATTGAGGGAGACAGAACTTCTTCACCTTGTTGCAGCGCAGCAAAATAAAATGTTAAAATCATTCAGAAATGATGTTTCTTTGTGGTGGTGCCTTGCATGGTAGCAATCCCTCTGATTCTACGTGATTAACACTGTACATAGGAGAAATGTAATTTTGTTCTACTGTACATAATTGGCTGTATGGACTGAGTGACAATAGAGATGGCTTCTCCTTTTTCTTCTTATGCATAAAATAAATATGAGACCAGCTTCATCCCTCTACAGGCCAGAAGACCTCTGTGATCAGCTCTGCTTTAACAGAACTGATCAATTAAACCAGAACAGATCAATTAAACTGATCAATTAACAGAACTGATCAATTAAACAACCTAAGCAGGGCTGCTCGCAGAGATAGCAAAAAGACGTAACAACCTAATAGTTTTTTGAATCCAAAAGATGCAATAGACTTACACAATGGTCCCCTCTGGCATACAACTAGGAAAATACCAGTAGCTACAGAGGGTGAGAATATGTATGGGCACATAATCATACCATGTAGGATAACTAAGTAGACGGTTGTGCTGTTTCATCCCATCTAGCTACAATGCTCCGCACTGGGTGTGTTTATGTTTATGTTTATATTTATACATCTATATATTCATTCCATCTAGCTACAATGCTCCGCACTGTGTGTTTATATATCTACATATTATTCCATCTAGCTACATTGCTCCGCACTGTGTTTATATATTTACATATTTATTCCATCTAGCTGCAATGCTCCGTACTGTGTGTTTACATACTCATATATTTATCCCATCCAGCTACAATGCTCTACACTGTGTGTCTGTGTGTATATATAAGATAAGATAAGATAAGATAAGCCTTTATTAGTCCCACAACGGGGAAATTCCAGGATTGCAACAGCACAGGGATAGCAACACTCAGAGCAACAATCAGAAGGCAAGAAAAAACAAGCAAGCAAGAGCAGCTAATATACATATGTACATATTACTATAAAATATATATATATACACACACACACACAGACACACAGTGCAGAGCATTGTAGCTGGATGGAATAAATATATGAATATATGAACACACAGTGCAGAGCATTGTAGCTAGATGGAATAAATATGTAAATATATAAACACCCACAGTATGGAGCATTGCAGCTAGGTGGAATAAATATGCAAGTATATAAACACACACAGTGCGGAGCAATGTAGCTAGATGGAATAATATGTAGATATATAAAAACACAGTGCGGAGCATTGTAGCTAGATGGAATAAATATATAGATATATAAATATAAACACACCCAGTGCAGAGCATTGTAGCTAGATGGAATAAATATGTAAATATATAAACACACACAGTGCAGAGCATTGTTGCTAGGTGGGATGAAACAGCATAACCGTCTATTTAGTTATCCTACATGGTATGATTATGTGCCCATACATATTCTCACCCTCCATAGCGACCGGTATGTTCCTAGTTGTATGCCGGAGAGGACCATTGTGTAAGTCTATTGCATCTTTTGCATTCAAAAAAAAAAAAAAAAAAAAAAAAAAAAAAAAAAAACTATTAGTTTGTTACGTCTTTTTGCTATCTCTGCGAGCAGCCCTGCTTAGGTTGTACAGTCTGACAGCCGTTGGTAGGAAGGACCTACGAAACCTCTCGGTTGTGCACCTGGGATGATGTAGTCTGCTGCTAAATGAGCTCCTCAGTGCATCCAGTATGTCCTGCATAGGGTGGAACTCGGACTCCAGCAGAGATGACAGTTTTGCCACAGTCCTTCTCTCTCCTATCTCCTCCATCGGATCAAGGCGTTGCCCCAGGACAGAGCAGTTTGTTTGTATATATATTTATAGTAATATGTACATATGTATATTAGCTGCTCTTGCTTGCTTGCTTTTTTTTTTTTTTTGCCTTCTGATTGTTGCTCTGAGTGTTGCTATCCCTGTGCTGTTGCAATCCTGGAATTTCCCCATTGTGGGACTAATAAAGGCTTATCTTATCTTATCTTAAAGAGCTCTCTTGAAAATGAGACCCTGTGTCTCAATGGGATTATCTGTATAGATAAGATCAGCAATAAATAAACAGTGCGGTTAGTACCAGCAGTGTAACACTGGTCCCGCACAGGACGGAGAAGCTGCCAGAGACTCCCCTCTCCTGACTGTGTTTCCTCGTATCCCCCTATCTGGCCATTCTGCTCCACAGTCATGTCGGTATTAACTTTACATTTTAGATACTACAGCGGCCAGGACTCCCGGTGTGCTGTTTACAGGTAAAAAGGAATTTGCAGCGTCCAATAAATGTGCCGTTACTATGCGCCTATAATGTCTGACAGTTTCAACCCCAAACCGCCCCCCCAAATAAAAACTTTGAAGTTGTTGTGTAGTCACAGCTGACAAAATTAAGATCCAGTGATAAGGGGAAGAAGACTGATTAAAAAGAGAGCACAAATCAGCTGCGTCTCTCATGCTTGCTGCATCCTCCACCACAGAACTGTAGCGTCTGTCTCACTTCAGTGAGGAAAAAGTCAGATGAAATGCGACATGACCGTTCAGACTGAGGTTGCTTTGGAAAATATCAGATACATATCCAAATTAAAACCATATATGAAAGTGGCCTGGGTCTGATGTGAAAAAAATAGGATGTGTGCTGTTCAGACTATGGGTCACATGTGTGCAAAAAAAAATCAGAATTGAGCATTCAGACCTGCAGTGTGAACGTAGCCAGAGAGACGCCGCATGGAGTGAAGCCCTGGCTTATATTAATGTGACAAACTATACTCAATATGCTTGATATAGGCATTTTATGTATTCATTTGAAGCATAAATGCAAAAGAAATATATATGGTTGGTTTAATTTTAAAATACTGGACCACCCCTCTCCCCCTCCTCCTTCACACATATATGGCAGCTTTCAGCAGAAGCCTATAGCCTGTTGTAACGTCCAAGGCTGTAACTACTTTTTAAATGTCATTTCATTTTTTTTGCTTGCCCTGTCCAGCAGCTTGTAAAGCAGAACAAAAATCTGATTGCATATAGCTGTGCCAAACACATTTGTTTTGCCAAAAGGAGCTCTGCTTGTATTTGAGATATACTGCAGATGAATACTATTTATAGGCTCTTCCTGCTGTATAACAACTTTAATACTTTATTTAAATTGACTTATTTTGCTGGACCTGACGGGGGGAATGGGGGAGGGAGTTGAAGGGATATGAAGTTGTCAGAAGTGGCAATGCCATCTTACAAAAAAGAATTTGTAGAATAATTAAACATGTTTACAGTTGTAACCAGGCCATTTTCCCCCCTTCATAAACTTGTGGTTGAATTTCGTGTTGCGTGTTAGCTCAGCGCTCTGCCAGCTAGCAACAGTGCTGGAGGCTGTGCTGTGTTGTGTCCAAATCTAAAATCATAACTTGCTGAATTTTTGACCGATTTTCAAGCAGTTTTGCTTGTTACCAAATTCAGACCAGTATCTATGATATATGGGGAGTTCCCACAACCGCACATTGGTACAACCCTTCAATTATTGACCCATACATTTTGCAACCAATAGAAAAGGGGTTCTTCTATGTGTTTTTACTATGGTAGCACTGGCAGTGTCCCCCTTCAAATATTTATTCTTGAGAAAATTCTCCATTTATTGTCGCCCAAACAGTGAAATGAAATACCTGCCTGTGCCAACAGATGGAATTCACTTTTTATTTAGAACTAAATACAGCCCAATGTGCAACACTGAGATCAAACTTAAAAGAACAAAATTCCACATGAACAGAAACTCATGGAGAAACTGTTTAAATGAGGAAGCCACAGACAGTGAAGAGGATCTCAGAGGAGCTGCTGGAGCCAAGCAGCAGTAAATAAAGGAGAGAGTCGCCACTTTCAGCCGCTCGCATCAATGCCCACACTCTGAGAAAGTTTGTGGTTACAGAATTGGCCTCTTCAGCCATTCGAAGACCCACAGTCAGGACGACCCGGGAGGGCCTTCGCACTCAGCGTACCAAAATATTCATCTGCCTCCAGTAGAAAACATTCATTTAAAGCCAACAGAAATCAAATTCTAGAGGACAGAATTCCGTAGTCATCTGTTGGTGCAGTTCACCTTATGTGGGCAAAGCAAAAAGAGCAGATAAGTTTAACAATTATTGCACATTCTAACATTCTAGTAGTAAATACTTGAACTGCTGGATATTATAAACTCAGACACAATGTTGTTCTCCGGGGGCTTTGTTCAACTGCCATCAAATCCTGCAGCAAAACGGCAGAAACTGCTCGGGCTCCAAATCGCTCCATCTGAAAGAAACTTTGATTCTGCATCACAGATGGCAAACTGGTGAATAAAGCAAAGGCTGTTTGCCAATTCTGTACACAGCAAATGCATAACAGTAACAGCTCCAAGACAACAAATCCGAGGTCACCTTCTGGCTTGTCACCAAAGTGAAATTCTGCACAGTTTCACATGAGGACAGTTCTTCTGAAATCTAACTATCCTTCTCATTCATTCAGACTTGATGATTTACTGCTTTTGATAAATCCCAGTTTTGTTAGTGAGAATGCTTTATTCTCAACAGTGTCCAAAGCACATATTTCTATGTTCTATATCAACATTTTTTATTCTTTTTTATACATTTTCTGTGATTCAAGACTCGTGAATTATCCATGTTTCCACATTTTTATATTTTTATTAGAGATGGGAAATTTAATGCATTAACTTTATCAATTAAGGTGGGTAGACTAACGCACTTAAAAAAATCCAATGCCGTCGAGTCACTTCCTGAGGTGTCGTGCACAGTGATGACTGGTTTGTCTCAGCAGCTGGCTCAGCTTAAAAGAAGGGCAAGTCTTGTTTTTCAGGGTTTTAATTTGCAAAGCCTACACAACACTAAATGGATCCTCCGCCACTTAGGGCACTTGGAGTGTGCTACCTCAACCTGCTCGCACTCTCATTGATGCTGCTCTCTGAAGAAGAGGGAGAGTTTCTGTCAGCGTGAGGAGAGGAAAACACTCCAGCAGACCATTCACTCTGATATATAAAATGAAATTAAAATAAAACTGCTCTGTTTGTCCTTTCTCATGCTGAAATAATTAGGAAAGTTAGCTTCAGCAGAAGCACTGACTTCCTTGCTGACTGTTTCAAAATAAAAGGAAATATGAAAGCAAAAAAAAAATTAGTAGTTTGAAAACTAATTAGGGATCCATGCTCTAGCAGCATTTTTGTTGAATATAATAGTTTTCAGTATATTCAATAAATAAAATGCATTTAAAAGGTGTTAAAGTATACTTCTTTCTGCATGGATTCTTTCTCACAAGTTTGGTGATGAAGCACAATTAAAATGTGTGGCTAATTAGTTATATTTTTTATTGATGCACAGCCCTATTATGCATAATTTCCATGAACCAAGACTTGTGAATTCATGTGTTTAAACATATAATTTCTAAAAAGTCTATCAATATCATTTTATACAAGTTAAACTATATGTATTAATTTTTTTAATATATTAAAATATACACCCCATTTTCGGTGAATCTTAGGGTATCAGGAAACCACACCACTGACTAATTTCTTATGGAAGAAGGATTTGTAAAATCTGACCCCTTACGGTCAGCGGTGCAGCTGAGAGACCCGGACGATCCCCCCATTTTCTGCTACGGCCCAACTGGGCCAAGGCCAAAATCGCCAGTTTACCCAGGATCTCTAGTCTGTTTTGATGCTTTATTGTCAAGGTAGACAAACTTATTGTCTTTTTCACCCGTAGGCAAAGCAGAAAAACACCTATGCCAGGATTTGAACGCCTGACCCTGTGATTCAACTCATCAGACTCCAACCTCTGAATCAAAGAAGAACTCCTCTACTAGCTGTGAGCTAGTAGTGGAGGTGAACCTTAGTGTCAGGAAACTGCACCATTGATTAAGTTCTTATGGAACAATTCATAACAATTTTCTATGATTCGACAAGCAGCAGTTAGCCACAATTACCAGAGTTAGCCGTTCACTCATTCAGTGTCGTTTCTATGCTTATTACAGACCGGTACCCTGGTCTGTAACGTTTTACAGTATTCGGGTTTAAATTGGCTTAGCATTCAGGCAATACAGTATTGTTAGCATGTTACTTACACTGACAACGGAAGCTAAAAGGCTAATCTCAGCCTCAATATGGCGTTGCATCAAAAACAGTAGAATCTCAAGAGAAATGATGAAAGAGGGAGGGTGCAGTGAAGTGGAGTTTATTCGCATTTAAAGCAATATGATACAATATAACATAAAGCCTGATGACAGGAAAGCTCCTTCCCTGTGTGTAAAATGCTAGTACAATAATTAAACCCCAGGGTCTTTTGACCAAAGCCAGTTTTGTTCAGAAAAATGACAATCCATACAGTCCTGTTTGAGAAACCCAAAAATGTATCCACAGTCGTTTTTTTATTCCATTTTATTTTTCTTTTCTAAGCCAAAAAGAAAAAACAAACAAAAAAAATGGTACATCACGATTGTTCAATCTATTCTTTAGCCATTTTATTTCAGTTCCATTGACTAGTTTAAAACCAAAACATCCCATTCGTTGGCACACACACACACACACACACACACACACACACACACACACACACACACACATCTTCCCATCCCTAAATTTATCGGCAATTGCCAGTTGTTGGAAATTTTTAAAATGTCATCCAACCATATCTGGTACAAAGAAAATAAGAGGACAGGAAGCAGTACTTAAATGAACCACCAAGACAGAAAAAAGTGTCCCTCTTTCTTTGTCACGTTGAAAGCTGTTTGTATGAAAATTAATGACTTCAACTTTCCAACCTGTGAAAGAGAGGCAAAAGTGGAAATTCGGCGCAAAATGACCCCTGAAGGAAAGGCATTAGTCGACATTCAGCTTTGTTTGAAAAGAAGACAAAAACTGCTGTGCCTGGAAAGACTGCGGCCGCTGAATGTCTCAAACTCACTGAGGAGAGGAAAAGGGAAAAAAGACTGGGCTCAGTAGGATATGTCACGCCTTTATCAATCTTACATTAGGAGAATGTTAATCTCAACCAAAAAAAAAGAAAAAGACTCCGACTACACTCCCCCCTGGGCTTGCTTTTCAAAATGCTTGTCTCCTTTCAGCCAACTTCAAATCAATTTCAAGCTCCAATGAGATATATATCTAAAACATTAACGGAAGGGGGTTTCCATATTTATCGTTACTCGGGAGGCCTTCCGCTCTGTAGCCTTGAACACAGAAATGACAAATTCAACCGCCAATGCGTTTTTCTGCTGTGGTTACAAGTAAGGCAGAAAAAAAGGGAGAGTTATTTGACATGACACTCGGGGAAGTGTAGTAATTCTCAGCAGCGTGTTGACACTTTGATATAAAAAATAAAGCAAATAAAAACGAAAACGACCGCTACCACGTCTACTTCTAATCTCAACTCCCCCCGTTGTGCCGTGTCAGACACAAGTCAACACCTTCCCACAACACGGCCTCGGCTACTCTTGAAGGAAATGTACAGAACAACAAAAAATCCATCAGTTGCTCTTGTGTAAACACCACGGGCCCCTCGCAGTTAAAAAACAACATCCAACCGACCGCGGATGTGTGGAGACGATTGACATCTGCAACTGCTCCTGTCAGTATAATGGCCGCGCTAAGTATCGGGGTGATTTGGACTTAGTGATCGCCGCCTCGGCTGCTGCTCAACCGCCTTTGGGTAAATGGGAATAAACACCATCGCTCAGTGGAGGCCGGCCGGCAGACTCGAGTGCAGGGACTGCTGCTTGTGCAGCTGCATGCAGGGAAACTGATGGGCGAGCTGCCTGCTTGGCAAACACGGCAAGAGCGATATAATTACAGCGTACGGCGCGGCTTAATATAGCAACCAGGTACATTAGTATTCAGAGGAGAAAGAAACAGACTGGGATCACTTTAAATGGTTTAATTGTAAATCTCTAGCAAGTTGAGGTAAAATATTTTGAGATTAGGTGCATTTTAAAACTTAAACTCAAAGCTAACCACTTTGGAAATCTATTAAACAAAACAGCTACTAGAATTATTCTAATTTTCTGTTCTCTGGGTTAAAGGCTGTTGTAATCAGACCATTCTTTGAGGAAGATCTGTTAAGGAAACGCTGGTGTAAAACTAAGCCTTAAAAGGACTGACAGCTCCCATGGGTTTTAATGAAATGTCTGTGACTCTTTAACTATTTAAATATTGCAACATCATTGTGAACTGTTTTTTGCACCTTCCTCTGAAGGTTCATTTCAGTGCATGTCTCTTTAAATCCCTAAGAGCCACATTTAACCCCTACCTTCCTCTTATGTCACTATTGCTATTCTTAGCACGCTAGCTCTTACCTCAGATAGCAAGCCTGAGCCAAATAGTGTAAATTCATCTAAAAAAATGAATGAAATAAAGCACCACTGTGGTCGATTACGTGGACGATAGAATATGGCGATCCATAGAGGACAATAAGCACAGAAACATACAGTATACCGATCAGGCATAACATTAAGGCCACCTGCTTAGTACTGTGTTGGTCCCCTTTTACTGACAAAACAGCCCCTGCCTATCAAGGGACAGACTCCACTAACCATTACCCGTCGGGGCATGGCGTCCACTAGCCTTGACCAGTTGAGGAATGGACTCCATTTGCCATGATCCATCGAGACATGGACTCCACTAGTTGTGGCCAGTCGAAGCCTGAACTCCACTTGCCACCTTGCAACTTACAGGAATTAAAGGATCTGCTGCTAACATCTTGGTGCCAGATACCACAGCATACAGTGGGGTAAAAAAAGTATTTAGTTAGCCACCAATTGTGCAAGTTCTCCCACTTAAAAGATGAGAGAGGTCTCCAATTTTCATCATAGGTATACCTCAACTATGAGAGACAAAATAAGAAAAAAAAAATTCAGAAAATCACATTGAAGGATTTTTAATGAATTAATTGGTAAATTCCTCTGTAAAATAAGTATTTGGTCAATAACAGAAGTTCATCTCAGTACTTTGTTATATACCCTTTGTTGGCAATGACAGAGGTCAAACGTTTTCTGTAAGTTTTCACAAGGTTTTCACACACTGTTGCTGGTACTTTGGCCCATTCCTCCATGCAGATCTCCTCTAGAGCAGTGATGTTTTGGGGCTGTCGCTGGGCAACACAGACTTTCAACTCCCTCCAAAGATTTTCTATGGGGTTGAGATCTGGAGACTGGCTAGGCCACTCCAGGACCTTGAAATGCTTCTTACGAAGCCACTCCTTCGTTGCCCGGGCGGTGTGTTTGGGATCATTGTCATGCTGAAAGACCCAGCCACGTTTCATCTTCAATGCCCTTGCTGGTGGAAGGAAGTTTTCACTCAAAATCTCATGATACATGGCCCCATTCATTCTTTCCTTTACACGGATCAGTCGTCCTGGTCCCTTTGCAGAAAAACAGCCCCAAAGTATGATGCTTCCACCCCAATGCTTCACAGTAGGTATAGTGTTCTTTCTCCTCCAAACACGACAAGTTGAGTTTTTACCAAAAAGTTCTATTTTGGTTTCATCTGACCATATGACATTCTCCCAGTCCTCTTCTGAATCATCCAAATGCTCTCTAGCATCTTCAGACAGACCTGGACATGTACTGGCTTAAGCAGGGGGACGCGTCTGGCACTGCAGGATTTGAGTCCCTGGTGGCGTAGTGTGTTTCTGATGTAGCCTTTGTTACTTTGGTCCCAGCTCTCTGCAGGTCATTCACTAGGTCCCCCCATGTGGTTCTGGGATTTTTGCTCACCGTTCTCGTGATCATTTTGACCCCACGGGGTGAGATCCTGCGTGGAGCCCCAGATCGAGGGAGATTATCAGTGGTCTTGTATGTCTTCCATTTTCTAATAATTGCTCCCACAGTTGATTTCTTCACAACAAGCTGCTTACCTAGTGCAGATTCAGTCTTCCCAGCCTGGTGCAGGTCTACAATTTTGTTTCTGGTGTCCTTTGACAGCTCTTTGGTCTTGGCCATAGTGGAGTTTGGAGTCTGACTGTTTGAGGTTGTGGACAGGTGTCTTTTATACTGATAACGAGTTCAAACTGGTGCCATTAATACAGGTACCGAGTGGAGGACAGAGGAGCCTCTTAAAGAAGAAGTTACAAGTCTGTGAGAGCCAGAAATCTTGCTTGTTTGTAGGTGACCAAATACTTATTTTACTGAGGAATTTACCAATTAATTCATTAAAAATCCTTCAATATGATTTTCTGGATTTTTTTCCCCTCATTTTGTCTCTCATAGTTGAGGTATACCTATGATGAAAATTGAAGACCTCTCTCATCTTTTAAGTGGGAGAACTTGCACAATTGGTGGCTGACTAAATACTTTTTTTCCCCACTGTATCTTCAGGGGTCTAGTGGAGTCCATATCTTGCAGGGGTCAGGGCTGTCTTGGTAGAAAAAGGCTGATCAACACAATATTAGGCAGGTGATCATAATGTTATGCCTGATAAGTGTACATGAATGAGTGAATGGTCGGTCCCCCCAAAGCACCTAGCTGAAACTAGCCGCTAAAAATTACATCCAAGAACAGTGTATACAGTCAAGTGCTAGCAGATGAAAAAGGATACCACCAATACTGACCAGATCAACAGTTAAGCTAATGCTAGGCAGCCTGCTCCCTGTTACAGCTCTAATGCCGTTACACTGACGACACTGACCGTCAAGCTAATGCTATCAGATCGATGTAGCATCAAAGTAAAAATTTAACAAAATCTTACATCATTCTATCTTATTATCGACTGTAGATTAGTAAACTCGGTGGAAACAGTGTTGTCTATTAGGGTGACTGAAATGTAAAGTATACATATTTTTTTCTAAAAAAAAATATATTTTTTCTTTTTTTTTTCCCCCTTGTCCTGTCAAGCATCTAGGTGAGCAGAACAGAAATTTGCTTCCCATATTGTGCCAAACAGATTTATTTTGCCAAAAGGAGCTTATACAGTGCATATATATATGTGCTGGATATTATTTATAAACTCCTGTAATAGGTTTTAATACTTTATTTAAATTGTTTTACCCATGATAGACCTGAAGGGGGAAATGAGGAAAGGAGGGGGGTGGGGAGAAAAGGGAGAGGAACAAACAAAGACAAACAGACTAACACAACTGAAACAAACAGAAGACAAACTGTTTCTTCTACTGAAAAGGTCTCATCACAGGTCTGGTAACTGCACCTGTTAAAGGAGAGACAAGTGTGTGTGCATATGGGAGCCCACGCAAAGTGTGTGTGTGCATATGAGTGGTTTGCCAGGAAATATACAAAGAGGGCGGCAAGTCGCAGCAACACCCCCCCAGAAACCCAGAGCAAGAAAGACAGTGCCACCAACCCCCACAGAGCACAAATGTCCCGAGACCAACAAGCCCCAGGACAACCAGGCATCTACCCCAGGAGGGATGCCGAGGGAGGCCAGGCCGCCAAGCGGCTTGTGCGGTGCACCCCCACCCTCAGACCGGCCAACCCCCACCCCCCCCAGCGGGGCCAACACCAGCCCCTGGGCCCCAGGCGCCGGAAGGCCAGCCCCCACCCCCCACCCCAAGGGGGCCAGCCCACACCCCCCACGCGACCCCCCCCCCTCCCCCCCCCACACACAGTGGGCCTGACCCAGCCCAGCACCACCGACACCCCCCATCCCCCCGGGAACCCCCACCCTCTCGCCAAAGGAAGGTAGCAGAAAGGCCGCCCCCCCCAGTCCAAGGGAGCCCACGCGGCCAGGAGTCTGGTTTCGGGCTTTGGGTGAACGATTCTCTTTTGGTCTGTTCATTTACGGTCCGAAGTACAAAGTGGCAAGGAAGGCTGCCCACACTTTGATGAACTTCCTATCTGGGACTGCTAAGCTTGCCATCTGGCTGACGAGGAAAAATCGGGCAAGCAATGCTGGCAATGTGGATCCTGTGTCCGCTTTCAAGGTCTTGTTGACAGTCAGACTCCGGGTAGAGTTCTCTTACTATCAAATGGTAGACAATCTGGAGGCGTTCATCAATAGATGGGCTGTAGGGAATGTTTTGTGTTCAGTGGGTCAGGGGGATGAGTTATGTTTGCACTTTTGAGATGTGACACACTTGGACAACTGATATTGGTCTTTCTGCAATTTTGAAATGTGCAATAAAGCCTTTTTTATAAGTCAAGTCTCTCTCTCTCTCTCTCTCTCTCTCTCTCTCTCTCTCTCTCTCTCTCTCTCTCTCTCTCTCTCTCTCTCTCTCTCGGTGAAGGATGGCGACCTTGGAAATGCCATCTCCGTCTATCCGCCAGGGGGTGCGGATCGTTCCCCCAGACAGCAGCGTTACTGTGGAGGAGGTCCTTCTGGCTGTGAGTGAGCAGGTGGGCCATGATGCGATCTGCTTTGCGTCCCGAATGAATAGAGCTGTAGTTGTGTTTCTGGCTGCTGAGGAGGATGTCCACACTCTGATTGGGAGCGGTGTTGTTATCGGGGATACGTATGTACAGGTGTCCCCCTTATCCGTCCCATCAACGCGTATCACCGTCTCAGGTGTTCCTCCTTTCATTACTGACGAGCAGTTGGAGACGGAGCTCCGCAGATTTGAGAAGTTTGCGGGCCCGTTTAGAACTGTGACTTTGGGGTGCAAGGATACCAAGTTAAAACATGTGAAATCACTCAGGCGACAGGTGTTCATGTTTTTGGACTCGCCCACTCAAACTCTGGAAGTGTCCTTCCGGGTCAAATACGGGGACGGCTCCTATATGGTGTATGCAAGCTCAGGACAGATGAAGTGTTTTGAATGTGGAGACATGGGCCATAAACGGCTCGCTTGTCCGCACAGGCAGCGGGTGGGGGGCTCTGATGGAGCCGCGGCTGGAGCCGGCGGTGCGGCCTCCGCTCACGCCGCTGCTGCGGACGGCGTTGCAGGGCCTTCCGCCACGGCTGAGGCCGGTGGTGCGGCCTCCACTCCCGCCGCTACTATGGACGACGTTGCGGGGCCTTCCGCCGGTCCTGCTCTGGAGCCTGCCGCTGTGTCTGTGGACAGCCCGGCTGTGGCGCCCGCAGCCCAGCTTACGGCTGGGAGCGTCGCTGGTGATGGCGCCCAAACAGTCACTGATGGTGCGTCAGAATCTCGCTGTGTGACATCAGCGGCTGTGCCTGCGCTTCCGGTGGCTGCTACCGTTTCAGAGCAGCAGACAGAACAACACCAGTCAGCTGCTGTAGGTGGCGTCCAGGAAAATGTGGCTCATGCTGAATCAGCTGGGCCAGCTGAATCAAACAGTCAGCTGAGTTGCACTGACGAGGAAATGGATTCTGATTCTGACACTGTGTCTAACACTGAGTCTATTGGGGCACTGTGTCTAACACTGAGTCTATTGCAGTACAAACACGAGTTTGTATTCACTGGAAGAAATAAATGCTTTTCTGGATGACACCTACAACAGGGCCATAAGTCACTGATTACTTCAGAGACACTGATAAATTTATTAGGTCTGTTAATGTGCTATGAAGGCAGGTTGGTCTTGACCTCCTGGATGAAAGGAAACGTTTTCACCTCAAGAAACACCTGACAGCCCTGCGTAAAGCAGCAGGGGGAACAGGGGACAAGCACGCCCGACAGAAGGAATAAATGGCAGTCGTTCCTCTGCCTGTTTTACACATTTTTGGGATATTGTTCGATCAGACTTTTTATGACGTTTCTAATTGACTGTAATTGACTGTCACGGAACTGGATCTTTACCGATCTTTACCGGTCAAAGATAGTGCTGCCGGCGTGCAGCACTATCTTTGCTGCCCGTGGACGGGGACTTGGCCTGGCTTGAAAACGGGAGGCCTGTGGCTCTTCTTTGCACGGACTACAAGGTCACGGTTTACTCGCCTGCAGGTCATGGATGCCCCAACGTTTTCTTTCTACAATCTGGACGAGCCTGCTGCAAAGATGACTTGCTTGAAAATCCAGCATGGTCTAAGGACTACAATCCATCTGAGATGAGGAAAATGTCTCTGAGACGTACAACGGAACTGGCTGCGGGCGCGCAGCGCTATCTCTGCTGCTGGAGGAAGGGGACTTGGCCTTGCTTAAGAACTGGAGGCCTGTGGCTCGTCTTTGCACGGACTACAAGGAAGACTTGGACTACTGCCACTGGCATTGTGGAATAGGTGGACTGCAAGGAATACTTTGTGTTGTGTGGGGGAGGGGGATGACTTATGTTTGCACTTTTCCAATGTGAGACACTTGGTGGAATGATATTGGTGCTCTTACATTTTTTTGAATTGTCCAATAAAGGCATTTTTTAAAACTCAAACTCTCTCCCGCTCTCTCTCTCTCTCTCTCTGCTACCGTTACACAGCGGGGGATGGAACAGCGACAGTCAGCTGCTGAGGGTGGCGTCCAGGAAAATGTGGCCCATGATAAATCCACTGGCCCAGGAGAACCAAGCAGTCAGCTGAGTTGTGCTGCCGAGGAAATGGAATCTGAGAACGACACTGTGTCTAATGCTCAGTCTATTGAGGCAAAATGCAGTACAAACACGAGTTTGTATTCACTGGAAGAAATAAATGCATTCCTGGACACAACCTATAACAACGCCATTAGGGTCGCCGACTACTTCAGTGACACTGATAAATTCATTAAGTCTGTGGATGTGCTAAGAAGACAGGTTGGTCTGGACCTCCTGGAAGGAAGCGTTATCGCCTCAAGAAACACCTGACAGCCCTGCGTAAAGCAGCAGGGGGAACGCCGGTCAAGCGCGCCCGACAGGAGGAATGAATGGCGGTCGTTCCTCTGCCTGTTTTACCCATTTTTGGGATATTGTTTGAACAGACTGGTAGATGACGTTTAATTGACTGTAACTGACTGTCACAGAACTGGATCTTTGAATAGGTGGACTGCAGGGACTGCTCTGTGTTGTGTGTGTGTGGGGGGGGACATTTCAGTTTGCACTTTTTCCAATGTGACACTTGGAGGAATGATGTTGGTGTGCTTACATTTTTTTGAAGTGTGCAATAAAGGCTTTTTCACAGTCTCTCTCTCTCTCTCTCACTCACACACACACACACACACACACACACACACACAGAGTGCTTGGTTAGCTAACTCTCTAGTAACATCGTTAGCTCTGAAGCTAATGCCTTTGGCCCCCCACTCATAGAAACAGCTAGGCTGGCCAATAGTAGAGCAATGGACATATATTAAGGCTGGGTTTACCATGTTTATGATGTTCCATAACATACCTGGAAGAGTTAAAACGGCTCCTCAAACACAAAAATAAGAACTGGGAATTGTGTGAATATGTGGAAAAACAACAGTGAATGGGACCTTAAAGGTAATACAATGTTGCCTGTTATTCTAAGGCAGAAAATTGTCTCCCCCCCCCGCAAAAAAAACAAAAAAACATCTGACATTGTTGTTTAAGTGAGGAAAAAAATCCAGCCTTACTTTTTTTTTTGCCACCATACAGTTAGCCAATCACAGCACAAGGTGGGTGTGGGTATTGGATTGGCTTTCAGAGATACAGAGCAGACTCGACATGGTCCTCCCTCTAGTTTAACACCAGGCACGTGTGGGAGGACAGAGTTTCTAAAGTCAAGCCTCCATCAAGCTGTTTTGATGAACCATGGTACAGTTGTCTAAATATGTTTAAACAAATATTTATCGTCGGAGATGCCACCCGGGAACAACGGCAACAACTGTAATTTGTCATGTTGGGCCGCTGTAATTTCACACATTAATGACAGCTGTGGGTTTTGTTTTAAGTGCTTGAGATGTAGGAAGTTGAAAAGAGGTAGAGTAACTACCTTTTTAACCAATGTACCTTACAGTATGCACTTACTGCAAACCTTTCGCTGCCATTACCGCTCTCCATCAAAGTGAATCAAAGCATGCAAACAGGCAGCACACAGCCGTGGCCCCAGCAGCGATCAAACCAAACCACCCACCTCTGTGTCTCTTTAGATTTGCAAATAACGCTGCATCTATTACATCCATCTTGTGCTGTGGCAGCACTAACAAATGATAAATATGAAAAACAGCTGAAACTGCAGGTACTGGGTCTGATTTAATAAAAAAAAACAAAAAAAAACACTTCAGTTTGAATTAAGGCAACACAACACACTCAGAACAGTATTATCTCAAGATTACTAAATATGAAGCATTTCTTAAAACTGAACATGTTTCACTGATAAACTCAGACAGCAGGTTATCAATTACTGGCAGACAATGAAGAGAGAAAATTTAAGACATTACACAGAATAAAAACTTATCCAGCAAGAATGTTGCAAATTTAAAAGAAAAAAAGTCACAAATTTACAGCAAAAAAGTTGCAGATTTATGATGAAAAAATTAGTGAATTTTTGAAAAAAAGTAGCAATTTTATGAGGAAAAAGTTGCAAATTTATGAGAAAAAAGTTGCAGCAAATATTAGAAAAAAAGCTGCTGCTATAGGCTGCGCGTCCACCAAATGCGTTTTTTGTCGCCCAACCGCCCTGAGCATTTTTTTTTTCAGCGTTTGTGCGCGGCGCTCTGGGGGGAAAAAAGTCTGTGCCCTGTATCCCAGCAACAGCTCGTTACTCTCAGCTCAGCACTCCCACTTTCCTATGGTCAGACTTTCTACTTATGTTTTAATAGCAGTCTCTCAGAAAACGTGTTTTAGCAGCTCTGGGTGTGAAATATGATGACACGGAGAGCAGGAGTTTGAGTACAGACTAATACCAGCGTCCTATGTCCCGCCCACACAGCAGTTTTGATTGGCTGCTTAGGTCTGACATTGACGAGCTCAGCTGCAGTCTCTGAAAAGTTGAACTTTTTTTTAACTCTTGAGCGCCGCGACAAAAAACGGCCACTGCCGAGAGCGTTTCAGCGCCAAGGGCGCTCAGCGCTGTAAACGCTGAACTACATAGAGAATGAATGGAAAATCGCCGCCCAGAGCGGAAAAAACACAGCCTTAAAAGAAAAACATTGCAAATTTATGATAACTAAAGTGAGATTAAAAACAGCTGCAACTTTACAACAAAAAAGCTGCAACTTTATGAGAAAAAAGTTGACAACCCCTCAGTAATTTATTAAATATTTTCTTAGCAAGGCTGAATAATCAGAGGCTGTTACTGCTGAGCCTGTTAGCCTAGGAATGATATGCTGTTTAAAATAACACGTGTAAGCTTTGCTATCTATGTTTATGCTAGTAGTGAGTTCATTTGGTACTGCTGGACTTGCAGCTGTCCTGATTTTTGTGCAGATGTGATCTGTGGTGATTAACAGTTCATGAGAGCGATTAGCTTAGCAGCATGCCATTACTTTTGATTGGTGCTTAACCCGGAAAACTTTTTTTTATTTGTCAACAATATTCAACACTGGAATAGGAATGTGGGGAAAAAAATTGTTTTTTTATAAACCTGCACAGTAGATGATGACGATGAGCCACTAAAAAAATTGAAAAAGCCAAATTTAAACAAAATGAGGAGGAAGAACTTGAAAGCATCTCCTTTCATTATAAACATCGGTATACGACAAGTATAAAACTGAACGCAATAGGGCCATTTTAATACAATAAGTTGATATAGTACAGTATCTCACAAAAGTGAGTACACCCCTCACATTTTTGTAAATATTTTATCATATCTTTTCATGGGACAACACTGAAGATATGACACTTTGATACAATGTAAAGTAGTCAGTGTACAGCTTGTGTACCAGCGTAAATTTGCTGTCTCCTCAAAATAACTCAACACACAGCCATCAGTGTGTAAACCGCTGGCAACAAAAGTGAGTACACCCCTAGTGAAAATGCCCAAATTGTGCCCAATTAGCCATTTTCCCTCCCTGGCGTCATGTGACTCATTAGTGTTACAAGGTCTCAGGTGTGAATGGGGAGCAGGTGTGTTAAATTTGGTGTTATCACTCTCACACTTTCTCATACTGGTCACTGGAAGTTCAACGTGGCACCTCATGGCAAAGAACTCTCTGAGGATCTGAAATAAAGAATTGTTGCGCTACATAAAGATGGCCTAGGCTACAGTGGGGTAAAAAAGTATTTAGTCAGCCACCAATTGTGCAAGTTCTCCCACTTAAAAGATGAGAGAGGTCTCATAGGTATACCTCAACTATGAGAGACAAAATGAGAAAAAAAAATCCAGAAAATCACATTGAAGGATTTTTTAATGAATTAATTGGTAAATTCCTCGGTAAAATAAGTATTTCATACCTGCCAACTTTTAAAACCTGAAAAGCCTAGTAGCTAGCCGGGGTCCAGGGGCCGCAGGCCCCGGTAGGTCCAGGACAAAGTCCTGGTGGGGGGTTCAGGTGGGCGAAGCCCCCCAACGGCAAACAAATATTAGCATTAAATCAAGTTAAAATGTGGCTAACAACCTCATATTTCTTCAGTAATCATGTTTCTATTTTTCTTACGAAGAACGTAGAAAGTTTGCCGCTGGTGTCACTGGCATTGGCATTCGACTTGTGTTTTTTCGTTCCCCCGTAGTCTTTCACATCGCTGATTCCTCCATGTCCGATCGAAAAATCTTGTCTACACAAAGTGCAGTTGGCGTAATTTTCACCCTTTCTTGAGTGAATAACAATTCCTGGAAATGCTTTTTGTATTCCTCGTGAAAAGACTGTAATTTTCGTTTGCTTTTCACACTCATTTGTGATTTTTCTCCGGCAGATTCCATGATGAAAACGTATACAATGCTGACCTAATTTCTTCGCAATTCCAAATGGAAACAATGGCTCCAGGGATGTGATTTGGCGTTAGGGAAATTATCTGATAATTTAGCAGGGGGTCTGTGGGACACAGTCCCCCAGTGGGGTCCGGGGCAGAGCCCCGGTGGGAGGGGCAAGGGGGGCGATTCATTTCAGATCACCAGTTTCAATCTCCACTGAGTCTTGAGCTGTTCATTTTGCACAATCACTGATGTAGCCAAGTCTTAGAAATATTCAAAAGTTATGAGTCAATGTCCACTGTGCACTGTCAATTTCAAACTGGTTGGAATCATAAAAGTAATGTAACTAAATTGTTTTGTTATTTTTTTCTCCTCAACATTAATGTCAGGGCGCTGCAGGAGTTTTGGGGGATGGTTAACTTTTATAACCGTTTTCTCCCCCGCGCAGCCCAGCTCCTACAGCCGTTGTACGCCGCACTCAAGAAACGGAAACCGGCGGACAGAGTCGACTGGACTCCTGAGTGGAGCAGACGTTCTGAGCTTAAAACAGCTCTGGCGAACGCTGCACTACTGGCGCACCCAGACCCGGCGGCTCGGATAGCGCTCACTACCGACGCCTCGGACATGAGCATAGCGGCCGTCGTGGAGCAACGCGTCGCCGGTTCTTGGCAGCCGCTCACCTTGTTAGCAGGTTTTTGCACGACAGTGAGTGTAAATACAGCGTGTTTGACAGAGAGTTAATAACTCTCCACCTGGCCATACGCCACTTCCAGTTCTGGTTGAAAGGGCGCACATTAGGCTCAGACCTCTCGCACATGCGCAATACACCTACAGGAAGCAGTGCCGATTGCCTTTGTTCTAAATTTAGATACGATTCCTAGCGATCTCGTGTTTGGAATTGCTTTCGTGTTTTTTTTACGATTGAAAATTTTTGACTGAATTTTTAGTGAAAAACCGTAATTTTCATTAATAAAGCCGTAACCCGGAATGGGGTCTTGAAAACCGGAACCATTACGGCAAAACCGGAGTAGTTGGCAGGTATGGTATTTGGTCAATAACAAAAGTTCATCTCAATACTTTGTTATATACCCTTTGTTGGCAATGACAGAGGTCAAACGTTTTCTGTAAGTTTTCACAAGGTTTTCACACACTGTTGCTGGTACTTTGGCCCATTCCTCCATGCAGATCTCCTCTAGAGCAGTGATGTTTTGGGGCTGTCGCTGGGCAACACGGACTTTCAACTCCCTCCAAAGATTTTCTATGGGGTTGAGATCTGGAGACTGGCTAGGCCACTCAAGGACCTTGAAATGCTTCTTACGAAGCCACTCCTTCGTTGCCCGGGCGGTGTGTTTGGGATCACTGTCATGCTGAAAGACCCAGCCATGTTTCATCTTCAATGCCCTTGCTGATGGAAGGTTTTCACTCAAAATCTCATGATACATGGCCCCATTCATTCTTTCCTTTACATGGATCAGTCGTTCTAGTCCCTTTGCAGAAAAACAGCCCCAAAGTATGATGTTTCCACTCCCATGCTTCACAGTAGGTGTGGTGTTCTTTCTCCTCCAAACACGACAAGTTGAGTTTTTACCAAAAAGTTCTATTTTGGTTTCATCTGACCATATGACATTCTCCCAATCCTCTTCGGGATCATCCAAATGCTCTCTAGCAAACTTCAGACGGGCCTGGACATGTACTGGCTTAAGCATGGGGACACGTCTGGCACTGCAGGATTTGAGTCCCTGGCGGCGTAGTGTGTTTCTGATGTAGCCTTTGTTACTTTGGTCCCAGCTCTCTGCAGGTCATTCACTAGGTCCCCCCATGTGGTTCTGGGATTTTTGCTCACCGTTCTCGTGAGCAAAAATCCCGTGAAATCCGGGAGCAATTTTTTCGGAGTGAGATCTTGCGTGGAGCCCCAGATCGAGGGAGATTATCAGTGGTCTTGTATGCCTTCCAATTTCTAATAATTGCTCCCACAGTTGATTTCTTCACAACAAGCTGCTTACCTATTGCAGACTTCCCAGCCTGGTGCAGGTCTACAATTTTGTTTCTGGCGTCCTTTGACAGCTCTTTGGTCTTGGCCATAGTGGAGTTTGGAGTCTGACTGTTTGAGGTTGTGGACAGGTGTCTTTTATACTGATAACGAGTTCAAACAGGTGCCATTAATACAGGTAACAAGTGGAGGACAGAGGAGCCTCTTAAAGAAGAAGTTACAGGTCTGTGAGAGCCAGAAGTCTTGCTTGTTTGTAGGTGACCAAATACTTATTTTACTGAGGAATTTACCAATTAATTCATTAAAAATCCTTCAATGTGATTTTCTGGATTTTTTTTTCTCATTTTGTCTCTCATAGTTGAGGTATACCTATGATGAAAATTGAAGACCTCTCTCATCTTTAAAGTGGGAGAACTTGCACAATTGGTGGCTGACTAAATACCTTTTTGCCCCACTGTATAAGAAGATTGCCAACACCCTGAAACTGAGCTGCAGCACAGTGGCCAAGACCATAAAGCGGTTTAACAGGACAGGTTCCACTCAGAACAGGCCTTGCCATGGTTGACCAAATAAGTTGAGTGCACGTGCTCATTGTCATATCCAGAGGTTGTCTTTTGAAAATAGACATATGAGTGCTGCCAGTATTGCTGCAGAGGTTGAAGGGGTGGGGGGGGGTCAGCATGTCAGTGCTCAGATTATATGCCACACACTGCATCAAATTGGTCTGCACTGTCATCCCAGAAGGAAGTCCCTTTTAAAGACAATGCACAAGAAAGCCCACAAACAGTTTACTGAAGACAAGCAGACTAAGGACATGGGTTACTGGAACCATTTCCTGTGGTCTGATGAGACCAAGAAACTTATTTGATTCATCCATCCATCCATCCATCTTCTACCGCTTTTCCGGAGGTCCGGGTCACGGAGGTCGCAGTTCAAGCAGAGAAGCCCAGACTTCCCTCTCCCCAGCCACCTGCTCCAGCTCTTCAGAGGGGATATCAAGGCGTTCCCAGACCAGCTGGGAGACATAGTCTCTCCACCGTGTCCTGGGTCTGCCCCGGGGTCTCCTCCCAGTGGGACGTGCCTGAAACACCTCAAATAGGAGGCGTCCAGGAGGCATCCTAATCAGATGCCTATACCACCTCAACTGACTCCTTTCAATGTGGAGGAGCAGCGGTTCTACTCTGAGCCTCTCCCGGAGGACTGAGCTCCTCACCCTATCTCTGAGGGTGAGTCCAGCAATCCTATAGAGAAAGCTCATTTCAGCCGCTTGTATCCGCGATCTCGTTCTTTCGGTCATTACCCAAAGCTCGTGACCATAGGTGAGAGAGGGAACGTAGATTGACTGGTAAATCGACAGCTTTGCCCTAGAACTAAGCTCCCTCTTCACCACAACAGACCGGTACAACGTCCACATCACTGCAGATGCTGCTCCAATCCGTCTGTCGATCTCTCGCTCCATTTTCCCCTCACTCGTGAACAAGACCCCAAGATACTTAAACTCCTCCACTTGGGGCAGGAGCCTGTCTCCAACCCGGAGAGGACAATCCGCCTTTTTCCGGCTGAGGACCATGGACTCGGACTTGGAGGTGCTGATTCTCATCCCAGCCGCTTCACACTCAGCGGCAAACCGTCCCAGCAGCCAACAGGACAACATCATCTGCAAACAACAGAGATGAGATCCTGTGGTCACCAAGCATGACACCCTCCATTCCCTTATTTGATTAAGATGGTATCAAATGTGTGTGGTGGCAACCAGGTGAGGAGCACAAAGACAAGTGTGTCTTGCCTACAGTCAAACATGGTGGTTGGAGTCTCATGGTTTGGGGCTGCATGAGTGTTGCCGGCACTGGGGAGCTACAGCTCATTGAGGGAACCATGAATGCCAACATGTACTGTGACATACTGAAGCAGAGCATGATTGGAAAGTGGGCCGCAGGGCAGTATTCCAACACGATAACCACCCCAACCACACCTCCAAGACAACCACTGCCTTGCTAAAGAAACTGAGGGTAAAGGTGATGGACTGGCCAAGCATGTCTCCAGACCTAAACCATAGTGAGCATCTGTGGGGCATCCTCAAACGGAAGGTGGAGGAGTGCAAGGTCTCTAACACCATGATGTCATCATGGAGGAGTGGAAGAGGATTCCAGTGGCAACCTATGAAGCTCTAGTGAACTTCATGCCCAAAAGAGTTAAGGCAGTGCTGGAAAATAATGGTGGCCACACAAAATGTTGACACTTTGGGCACAATTTGGATATTTTTACTAGGGGTGTACTCACTTTTGTTGCCAGCGGTTTAGACATTAATGGCTGTGTGTTGAGTTATTTTGAGGGGACAACAAATTTACACTGTTATACAAGCTGTACACGGACTACTTTACATTGTATCAAAGTGTCATATCTTCAGTGTTGTCCCATGAAAAGATATAATAAAATATTTACAAAAATGTGAGGGATGTACTCACTTTTTTGAGATACTGTAACTATTACAACATCTATATATAGCTACGCCACTCAGGATGTGAAAACAAAAACTTCTGGAAAAGACAATAAATACCACCTTTAAAGTAGAACTGAACTGAACGGCATTGAACGGCACTGGGTGATAGTACATACAATTATAAAGATAATTTATCATTGGCACCCCCTCCACAAATCCCGGAATCTTGGAGAAAATCGTGATTTTGAATTTCCCGCCCTGAAAAATCAGACAAATCCACCGAAGCGCAGCCGGAGTTCCGCGTGACGTCACGAGTGTGACCCAGTCCTCATGTTTACCATTGCGAGCACGTTGACACTGGTTGTTTTTGGTGCATTTTGTCGTGATAGTCGACTACAAAACACTTCCAACACCTGGGAAGATCTGTTCAGTGGGCAAGGAAAGCTGTCATGGCGACGAAAGAAAAAAAAGGGGGAGGAAAAGCAACCGGGAAGCGATGCATTTCTAGATATACAGTGATCCCTCACTTATCGCGTTTAATGGGGACCAGAACCGACCGCGAAGTGAAAAACCGTGAAGTAGCGCAACCCCCCCCCCCCCCAAGGGCGTCACAAGCACTATTTTGCACAAAAAGGCACAAGAGAACAGCGAAAAGTGCCACTAAGCAACACGAGCGATAAAGAACAATGAATGCGGTCTTCCTTCACTGGGTAAAACGTCTCGGCCAATCAGCTTGCGAGGTAAAACGTCTCGGCCAATCAGCTTGCGAGATTCCCGAGCGGTGAAGAGGTGGGCAGCGGTGGTCAGAGAGGTAGATTTTGAGCTGTGCGGGCTCTCCGTGTTGATACCTGATGTTCTAATGAGAAGGCAGGGAGACTACATTAGAACATCAGGTATCAACACGGAGAGCCCGCTCTCCCCGGCTCCCCAGCCCGCTCGGGAATCTAGCAAGCTGATTGGCCGAGACGTTTTACCTCGCAAGCTGATTGGCCGAGACGTTTTATCTCGCAAGCTGATTAGCGGAGACGTTTTACCCAGCTTCGCTCCCTGCCGAGCGCCTATACCCAGCGAAGGAAGACCACATTAAACGCGATAAGTGAGGGATAACTGTAATAAGTTGGAAAAATGCTGATTTTTTTCCCCCCTTTCTTTTTTATTGTTAATTTTCCTTATCCCGACACCCCAAACATGCCAAAGTAAAGACTCACCATTCTGTATTCAATAAGCGACTCTCCTCCCCATCACTGCTGCGGTCTGAGTCGGTGCTGGAATCCCCCGAAAATTCTGGCTCTAATCTGTACGGTTCGATGCCTCCCTCGCTCTCTTCCTGTTCACTTGACACTCCTGCATCCTCCTCTGTCTTGTCACCGATCCTGAATGCCTCTTCACTCTGAAAACTCTGGTGTTCTTGACTGCTGGAACTGCTATCATCTGCCATTGTTGTTTTGATAAGGGTCACACTCGTGACGTCACGCAGCGTCGTCTGCACTACTTCCGGTTTGTTTGGCACTGCCAGCCAGAGGCAAAAGTTTATCGGCTTATAGCTTGGCCATCGCACGGCCTAAAAATTTCTTTTATGTGTTGAAAAATACAATAGATAATAAGGAATTAATCTGCTATTCTACTTTTTTGGCAAAAAGGTGAGTTCAGTTCTACTTTAAATAATTATCTATGCCAACAAGTTTATATTTAACCATGTTTATTACAGAAAATAGTAGAGTATTGCTACTACTGCTGGTGCAACAACATAAAGAACAGCTGTCTAAAAATCATGATAAATAAACAATAAAAAAGGAAAAAACTATGTTAAACCCCAGTGAAAATTAAAGTTAGGGTGCTTTTACACTTATCCCATTTGGTCAGGACTTTTGGACTTTTCAGTTTGATTCTAACATTTTTTATTGTCTGTTCATTCTGTTTCCTGTAATCATAAATGAAATTAAGAGTCAGTACTTTCCCTATGAGGCAGCGAGGACATTTAGACGTGAACTGACTACTCGGCATTCTCAAAACAATGCTTATCTACTTGGTCTACTGTATTAAAACTCTGCTCTGTTCTGAGACTCTGAATCTTGTTGCGGCACTCGTCTGTGTGTTCACAACTTTCCTCTTGATTAAGAATAAATATCCAGAAAAGGCATCTTTGACTCCGCCCTTTAATTATTCACCAGATCAACAAGGGACATTTATTAATTAAGGAAAAAAATCCACAACAATTTGGACCAAAATATTAGGTGTGAAACTCCCCTGAACCACAGTCTGGACCAAAGAACCAAAACTCGGTCTAGCGAAAAAGAGGTGGTCTCACTCTAGCTCAAACTGAACCTTGGTCTGGTTTGTTTAGAATGTCAGAAAGGTTTGGGCTTTCGGATCAAACACAGAAAGTTAAGGCAGCCGATAAGAGGGAAAATGAGCCATGGCAGCACTTGAAGAGAGGAAATATGGCCATTCGTGGAAGAAATAGTCACTTGAAAAAAATTCATAAAAATGCAGAAACTTACAAGATAATTTTGGAGAGGACGTGACAGTTTTTGAAAAAAAAAAAAACAAACAAAAAAGAAAACATGGACAAATAATCCCATCTGAAAACCCTCATGGCTGAAGAGGACAAACATCCGTTTTAATGAAGACCTAGATAATATTGTAGCCTCACTAAACTAGTTCACTAAATAACATGATGGAGTCTGAATCAGTTTGAACTTAAAGTGTGGTTACTAATGTGTCCAGAACTGCAGAAAACACCTTGGAGGGTGAGTAGTATGTTTGCTAACAACACAAACATCATCATGACAACAAGATGTAGGCATGTCACATAAAGTTGTTTAGTTCGCTATGAAAAGAAGCAGTGTGAAACCGAACCTAACCGGACCAAATGTAGAGACAACCTAACAAAGCGTGAACCTCGGTGTGGACTTTCAGGTGTGAAATGCTCTTAGCATCGCACGCTAACACCGCTAATGCGCCAAGTCATTTAAGAGAGACTCAATGCACACATGATGCACAAAATGATGCAACTGAGATATTCACTTCAAAACACAAGCCAATATTCAAAGCCTGTGAAGCAGCATTCAGGGCAGCCCTACTTGTAACAGATGGACACATCAATCACATGAGTGGAGATGCATCCTCATGAATAACAAAGCAAGCAAACAAAGCAAAAAAAACTCTGAACACAAGAGTGAAATTCATGTGGGCGCACAAACAAAAGCATGCAATATCAGAGCCGAGGCGGAGGAGTTGTATGGATAAATTATTGAGATGCTCTGTGATGCCTCTCATTCTGCCAGCATGGGTCAAAAGTGAGGAGCGGGGATGAAGCAACAGGGGGTAGGTGGAGAGGATTACGAGGGCCCCGTTCGATGCGGAAGCATGTGGCGACCAAGAACACATGTCTCTCCAACGCCAGCCCTCCCCTTTAGTTTTAAATGTTTAACGGGGGGAGGCTCTCAGAAGAGGAGCTTCAAAAGGTCGGGGGTGCCACTGCAGCCGGGACCCCCTGATCTCCAGCTGGATTTTCATCGGTTGCCTCATACCGGCACCGCATTGTCATTCTCCACCGCGTCGGTAAGGTGAGTTTCTGCACAGAGAATCGGCTTCTGCTCCCGCTTTAGTGATTATATATTACCGGCATGTGTTGTTCTTGCAATTTTGATCGACACATCAGCTTTCATTAAACATTATAGAGAAGAGAGCTAGAAGCAGGCGCCGATTCCACAAAAAAGGGAAAATAAAAAACACCCAACTCGTCTGGTCCCCCCAGATGATCCAATGCTTTCATCTCTTATGAAAAAGGGGGAAATAAATTTTTGTAGCTTTAATGAAAGTGTGGCTCATTACCCTTCAAAGCTGGAGCAATAATTCCTGTTTTTGAAACACAGACTGAACTGTCCCAATGCCAATAATGACCACTCAAAACCTCTTATTGACATACACGACTCTTCAATAGGATAAATACTTCTAAGAAATTATAAATCACACTTTGTCCATCAAGTAAAAGACTTTATTTTGAGAAGAATCTATCTTAAAAGGGCATGATAAGAGCACGTAAAGCATCTTCTAATATTTATAGACATACCGTGGTTAAATTATCCTTTTATGTGGCAGGCGTGTTTTTGTTTGGAATTCCAACTGTGAGGCTGAATTAATATGTATCTCTCAAGTTTCCCCTCCAGAGCTGGTGCACTGAGTGAAGCTGATATTATTCCAACTTCCCAGACCATCTCGAGAGTTGAAAAGGGGAAAAGGTAAGGAGAGGGGAGCAACATGAGGTGCAATTGGACACGGGGAACTTCTTCATAGTTTCCAAAACTCTTGAGGCTCTTTCAGACAGATACCAGTATAACTAACAAACCAGACCTTCAATGACGGAGTAGCTCATTCCCGCCTGATGAAATCACCACAAGAGTGTTCAGATCTCCTGGCCCTTGACCTTGAGCAAAGCCTAGATGCAGACCCACCTGAGGATCATTGTGCATGTTTTTGTCGAACATTGGGGCAATGACCTAGGAGGAATAACGATTTTTGTAAAGTCATAAATTCCCAGATCTCCTGACTAGGGATATTAATGATTAATAGACTTTCGAGTAATTGTCAATAAGAATTTAATTGAATAAATTAAATTAGATGTCAATTAATTGATAACTCAGCAGTCCTTTTCAATGGGAGCTTATTATATGAAATGTAGTGGCTTTGCCGTCCAGGTGGGGGCACATGTGGTCACCCACTGCTGCATTTCAACTGAAAAAGCAGAAGACACTAAGCCCCCAGAGCGCATGCGCACTGTGCAGAGTATAAAAAACTTGCCTTCCTGGGTTACATCGGAGAGCCACAACAAGTTCCAATGGCACATTCCAGTGTCCACCAGTCAAATCAACAGGGCGGAGAAACAGACTGCAGCAGACTACACGAGCGCAAAAACCTATCCCTGCTGCCTCCCTTCAACCTGCCGCTAGACGGAAAAGCAGACCAGACTCAAGTTGCCACTGAGGCAGCAGGACAGAGGGACCCAGATTGTTCTGGGTTTACCTGGGTACTGTGATAACGTTAAATGCAACAGATGAAGCAGCTCACAATTCATTTTTGCGTTAAAACAGTCTACCAGTGCACCTCTGTAAATTAGAATGTGAAAGTTTTTAATATAACTAAAAAAGAAAAATTTTATTATATTGGTAAGAGTTTTTAAAATAAATTTAAAAAAATCAT
Organism: Pholidichthys leucotaenia; assembly: GCA_020510985.1. NCBI lineage: Eukaryota > Metazoa > Chordata > Actinopteri > Cichliformes > Pholidichthyidae > Pholidichthys > Pholidichthys leucotaenia. The sequence continues at coordinate 223,352,671 of CM035844.1, forward strand.
GAAATTTGTAAATTTACTGAGATGTACCAGCACACAATACACACTATACAGTACAACATTTGTTAAACTACAAAAAATACCATTGTCTGTAGTAAAAAAAAAAAATGCAAATGGCACAATAAAACATTGAGGAATATAATGTTCATGTTTTATTCAGTATATGAAAAAACAGCAACTTTTTATATGTTAAAGATAGACTGCCTTGTACCAAGGGAAATTCAGATTCTCAGGAAAAACATGCTTATCAATTAATCGTTAATCAATCAAAAAGATGAATCAATTATCAATTAATTCATTAATTGATAAGTTGTATCTCTACTCCTGACCTTTGCCACTGGCCTTGACTTTGGACCAAACCTGGATGCAGACTCGCCTGAGGATCATTGTGTAACAATTCCTGTGAAATGTGAAAGGACAGACGGATGCCGCACCATCACATTTACTCCTTCCAGCTTGGCCTTAATGAGCTAAACCAGACCATCAATGATGGAGTAGCTCATTCCGGCCTGATGAAATCACCCAGAGGGTTCTCCGATCTCCTGACCTTTGACTTTTACCTGAAGCACAGCCTAGATGCAGACCCATCTAGGATGTGCTTAAGGTCAAGGTCAGTGGGGTTGGAGGAGTAACTTTTATCCATCCATCCATCTTCTTCCGCTTAATCCTTTTTGGGTCGCGGGGGGGCTAGAGCCTATCCCAGCATCTTTGGGCGAGAGGCAGGGTACACCCTGGACAGATCGTCAGTCCATTGCAGGGCCAACACAGAGAGACAGACAACCATTCACTCTCACAGTCATACCAATGGACGATTTAGAATCCCCAGTTTGATGCCAATTAACCCAACTTGCATGTTTTTGGCATGTGGGAGGAAACTGGAGAAATCCTGGAGTAAACCCACGCAGACACGGACAGAACATGCAAACTCCACACAGATCACTGTTGGTCGGGGGCTGGGATCAAACCCAGGATCCCCCGGCCAAGGGTGAGCTACTGTGCTGTCGCAGTGCTAACCACTTCGCCATTGCGCTGCCCCATGAAATCATAAATGCCCAGATCTCCTGACCTTCGACAATGACCTTGACCTCAACCTGGATGCAGACCTACAGCATAGGAGGGTCATTATTAGCGAGTTTGGTGAGGATCGAGGTACTTGCCGAGAAGAAGCAGTGATTTTTCTAAAATCATTTAACGTGCCAAGATCTCCCAACTTTTGACCTTGACATTGACCTTCAGCACAACCTGGATGTAGACCCTTCTGAGAATCCCTGTCAGTGAGTTTGGTGACCACTGGAACAACTGCCTCGGAGAAAGAGCATTTTCATGAAATCTCCTACATGCCCATCTCCTGACCTTGACCACAACTTGGATGCAGACCCATCGGAAGATCCTTTTGAGTTCATTTGGTGAGTATCAGGGCAAATGCATAGAAGGAGTAGTGATTCCTGTGAAATGTGGACGGACGGACAGAAGGACGGATGGACGTTGCATCATTGCATTAATTCCTTTCATCTTTGCCTGGATGAGCTTAAAAAAAGTAAAATCAGACTATTCAGCTACATACACAGGTAGGTACGTTTAACACTGGAACGTGACAGTTTGAAGCTCTTCTGGACATGCTAACCTCCAGCTCATTTGCATTTCATGAATGAGGCCCAATAAGATCCCCAAGAACCAAAGATTTAACGCCTACACTAGCTGTTGTGGCTAATGCCCTTTTCTGTGTTTCCAACAGAAAATCAGCTTCACACAATCACCGTGGCTCAGCTTCCTGGCAATCTTGAGCCAAACGTTTAAGTCCAAAATAGGCCCTTTCACATGATGCCACAGAACTTCCTTTCTAACGCAAAGCTGGTTATGCTCTCTTCTGCCAACATTGGGATACGTCTCTACCAATTTTGTACTTCTAGACTTTCCCATATTTATCTTTTCTTTGCAGAACTGCTAGAGTTCAGTTAAATCTGATGGTGACAGTTGGTGGACAGCAGTCTTCATGTCATTCCACAGATTTTCAATGGGGCTTCAGTCTGGACTCTGACTAGGCCATGCAAGGACATTCATCTTTAGCTCGTCCAACCACAGTGTGTTCAGTTGTGCTGTGTGTTTGGCTCATTGTCATGTTAAAGATAAACCTTCTTCCCAATGACAGCTTTCTGGCAGGGCAGCAGGTTTTCTTCAAGAATTTGGTATTTTGCCACATAAATTTTCCCTTCTAACATGACAAGTTTGGGCTGCACGGTGGCGCAGTGGTTTAGCACTGTGGCAGAACAGTTTACCCTCGGCTGGGGGATCGCGGGGATCATGAGATCGCGGGTTCAATCCCAGCCCCCGACCAACAGTGAGCTGTGCGGAGTTTGCATGTTCTCCCCGTGTTGCGTGGGTTTACTCCGGGATTTCTCCGGTTTCCTCCCGCATACCAAAAACATGTAGGTTTAGGGCGCTTGCGCATGCAGCGACCGGCAGCCAGTGGCTTGTCACCAGACTGCAAACCAAATCTACCTACGGGTACAAATAAGTAACAAAAAAAAAAAAAAAAAAAAAGAAGAAAAAAAAAAAAAGAAAGTGCTCCAGTCCCTGCTGCAGAGGAACACCCTCACAACGTGATATTAGCACCTCCATGCTTTACTGTAGGAATGGTCTAATTTTGGAGGGTGAGCTGTATGGGTTTTCCAACAGTTGAGACCAATTAGATTCAAGATTCAAACATTTTATTAGTCAATGCTACTATACATACAGGACATACAGAAGAACTGAAATGCCTTTTCTTCAAGATGTGTTTCGGCAAAGCTGTATGAGGCCTTTCATGTGGAGTGGATCTTTTTTTCATGCAACCCTCCCATACAAACCAGATTAGTGAATAAATTAGTGATACTCAAGGAATGCTGGAAGTTAGTTGACATTATTGTCAGCTATTAGATGTTTTGTTTCATTTTTTCCCACATTTAAATCTGGGAGTTGCTTAAGACAAGGGATGTTACGAATCCTACATACATTTCTCCGCCTAAAATGAAGGCCATCCAGTGAAAACTGACAAAGAAATTGGAGGACCTGGACTTTGTGGATGACCTTGTACTCCTTCCACCCTGGCTTCAAGATATGCAGGAGAAAGTTGATGGATTAAGGGGGATTTCACTTTTTGTGGGTCTTAAGATCAGATAGGAGAACACCAAAGTCCTGCACATCAACAACAAACAAGAGGAACCAGTACAGGTTGAGGGACAGGCGGTGGAAGACGACCAGCCAATTCACCTACCTTGAAAGCAAAATCACCACTTCAGGAGGTACGGAAGAGGACACTAAAGCCCAGCAGGCCTTCACAATCTTGTGACCTGTCTGGCAATCTACAGCTATCTCTGCTAAAACCAAGCTCAGGGTATTCAACTCTAATGTGAAGGCCATCTTGCTGTATGGGTCTGAAACCTGGAAAGTCACCAAAACCAATTCAGGGTACAGACCTTCACCAATAAGTGTCTCTGACAGATCCTCCACCTCCAGTGGTTTGACAGAGTGCCAAACCCAGAACTGTGGTAGAGGGTGAACCAGGAGCCTCCAGAAGTCCATGTCAGGAGAAAGAACCATCAAGTGACATTTGACTGGTTCTTCCTCAAGGTGTGTTCGACCCATTGACAATCACTTGACTGGAACCCACAAGGAAAGTGAAGAAGAGGACACTCCAAGCAGAAGTGGAGGTGAAATCTAACCTGGGAGACGTCCAAAATAACAGCCAGAGACCGCAGAAAATGGAGACAAACTGTCGAAACACTATGCTCCTCAAGGAGTAAAGAGGATTAACAAAGAATAAACGACCAAGGTCATGTATAAACAAATTTCTGAGCATTTTTTTCCTAGCAAAATCTGTGTTGATGTGAATGGCCTTACATGAAAGAGTTTAATTCTGCAACTTTATAGGTAAATTAGTCTTTTACAGGAACAAAAGACATTTTAATCTAGTTCATGCAGTAGTAGTTGATGTTCAACCAACTATCATCTGACCATTCTCTAACATCAACATCCCCATCATAACTACAATTTAAAACAATAAAAGCCTTAGAGACATAAAGTTATCAGGGAGCAAATAACAAAACCACTTAGAGACCCTGGTATGTTTCTCTGACTAAACACTTATTTTCAAAAATCATCCCATCCAACCCTGACTACAAATTGTAAACCTACCGAGTCATTTATTATCAGAAAATTAACTTCTCAGAGCCACGTTTCAGAGCAAAACATGTGATAAATGCTTTTCAAAAAGAGATTTCAGAGCAGCATTCACAACAAAAATCACTTGTAAAGCAATCAAAGGGCGGCAGCTGATTCTCTCATGTTAGTGTTAACACTGTCATCGGAAAACATCCACCTAATTAAACGTGATGATCCAATCAGGGCGGAGGCAAATGAGAAGAGACGGTAGAGCTGAAAGGTGCTTGCGCTCGTAGTGATCCATGGAAATCTGTCTGGGAGGGAGCGTTATTGGACGCTGGGTGCAGTGATGCTTCTGGGTTGCGGAGTTGCCCAACCGCGCACACAGGAGACATCTTAAAGGGGCAGTACATGAACGCTCTCACATACACACACACACAGAACAGGAAGAAGCGAAACAACCCAAATAACTGACATGAGCAAGATTAAGTTGGTTCTATGTCCGGACGGTCGGCTTCAGTTAATCACCCAGCCCTATTTCTTAGGGACCACAGATGTGTCCAAAAAACTGTCCAATTGAGGAAAACTGTCCAACTTCACCTGATAGATCCACAGCTCACAATGAGTTTGACATATCATAACCAACACATACTGTGGAAACAGTATGACAGACATTTTTTTTCATGGTTTTGAAACCTTGACTATTTCAAACTAATCCTGACTTCAACCCCTGGTTAGGTGCCGCTGTGTGCTCTTGTAGCTGATGACTGCTCCCTGCTTGGGTCATTTCAGTTTCAGTAGTGTCGAACTGCTGATGGTCCAAACGCAAGAGCAGTGGTGTCATGGTGTCACTGACTCAATGGGTGGAATTGCAGAGCTGACAGGCAGCACACGGACACACACACACACACACACACACACACACACACACACACACACACACTGAGAAGGCTTGTATGTATAAATGATGTTCCTCTCTCTCACTTTCTGTCTCTCTCTCTCTCTGCCTGCTTGTCTCTCCTCTGGAAGACGAAGGAATTGAGGAAGAAGTAGGGCTGGACAGATCCATTAATGTCTCCACAAGTGACGAGGAACTGAAGCTCAAATGGGCATCACAGGGGATGAAGAGAGCCACGGCTCGTCAAGCCACGTTTCCTTTTTAGCACTTGTAATGACAGGTCGTCATTATGCAAACGACAAAAAAAGGTCAATCATTGATCGCCACACTAGATACACAAGCAGAGCCTTAAACAAATCCTAATGCATCCTTCCCACGCCTCTTTTTTCCTCCCTGTTTTTTCAACTATGGACAGGGCTACAACACATTGATTTTTAATGTATCAGGTTATGACAGCTCTTCAATATTGCTGGAGGCAGCCATGGAGCTCACACGGCTGCAGGCTGTGGACCTGACAGGGGAGAGCCAGCATTACGGAGGAAGGCTGTTGTTGTCCTGACTTCTGTCACTGCAGCTCACAGCAGACCCGGGCTGCTCGCTGCAGAGACATGACTCAGGCCGGCCTTGTGTGTGTGTGTGTGTGCGTCCCGGCTGACTCCTGAGCCCTCGTTTCCACTTGAACTATCCCTGCAGAGGTGGATTGGGCACAGTAATGAGGGGAGCGCTGCCTCCCTGGATCTCGGCACATAACGAGCTCCAGCACACACAGTGTTTACTTTTTTATCGGGCAGTCTAACCTGCTGCCTGAAAGATCTGCAAGGATTTTACCTGAAGTTACCTATCCCGTTAGTTATCAGCTATGCCAGCCTTTAACTAATGCAGCCAGGGGACAGCCGCGCCGCTGTGAAGAGAAGCAGTCCGGAGTGTGCCTTTACTGGGGGTTCAGCGCCATTTTAAAGGAGAGATTTACTGCACTTTTCCCCACGTGTTGACACACTTCCTTACAGGTCAGTCACACACTTTGGTCAAAACACCTCCGAGTTTAATTATTGCAGCACCACTTTGACCCATCTTAAGTAGGCTTCTTTAGAAGATTTCAAAAGATATGTCAAAATGGGTTTACCCCACCCTCCCCCCCTTTGTTACTTCTGAGGTCAGTTGTTGACGCCGTATCACTAATGTTACCTGGCTAGCTGCAGTAGCGAACACAGCCTGAGCTAACTAATGTAAAACAGTCTGAATGAATGAATGAATTAAGAGTGTGCAGTTTCAATGGTCAATAGGTACAATAAGCACAGAGATGACTGTGAATGAGTAAATGGATAACTTCTAACAGCTGCTAGCTGCTTTAGGTCCCAGTTAGAGCAAAATAGTAAAACAAGAATGACATGTTGGCTGATGGGTAAGACCTGGCAAAACCTGACCACACAAGCTAACGCTAACTGTCTGATCTACCATCACTGTGTAAATATAACAAAATAAGCCAGAATTGATGGGTGTAGACTAGTGAATCAGGTGGAAACAGGGATGTCTACAGGGGTCAGTAAAATTTAAAGAATATAGTAATAAAAACCATCTACATTGAGCTAACTCCATAATAGCACTGTTAGTGCTGAAGCTAGGGGTGGGAATCACCAAAGGCTGCATGATACGACAGTGCCTTTCCAACAGGTATCCCTGGAACATTCAGGTTTTGTTAGAAATTTTCTAATTTTACGTCTTAATTGGTCCAAAAAAGTGCAAATAATTTGCCATTGTTGTGCATGGGTCCTGTAGGCACCCAAGCACAAAAGCGGTAAATTATTTTAAATTTTTTTAGACCAATTAAGAAGTGAAATTGGAAAATTTCCACCCAAAACCTAAAAGTTCCTGGAACACACAGCTGAAAAACACCGTGATAGGATATTATTATTAATAACAGTACATTTTATTTGTATAGCGCTTTCCAAGGCGCTCAAAGATGCTTTACATTTAAAAAAAGTATATATTATCACAATACTTGGGCCGCGATGCGATACCATCACGATCATGCTATCCACTCAGTGTTGCGATATCATGCAGTGCAATTTCCATCGGGATCTTTGTCTTATTCAGCTCCCGGCTAGATCTCAGGAGTCACTCCATTGCTGTGCTGACCTAACCAGAAAGTTAGCATTTAGCACCATCTAGTGGACTGAAAAGTCAGTTGGTTTTTACTACTCTGGTACATAAATAGGTAAATTTGTGTTGGCACCATTTATTAATAGTTCCTCATAAAGTACCAAGTACTGTAGGGTTGCATCCAACTTCTGGGTTGAAACGATTCATCAACGTTGTCGATAACATCAATCATAAAAATTTGTCGACGCAGATTTTTATTGTCAACAAGTCGTTTAATTTTAAAGTTTATATGCATGCCACGGAAATGTTCCGTTTAACTGATGCAGCGAAGAAGAAGAGGAGCACATCATGATGACATGGTGAGAAAGTCACAGAGAAAGCCAAAAGTTTCCAAAGGATGAGAGGATTTTACCGAAAATTAATAAATGAAACAAGTTAAATGTAGACGGTAAAGCAGTGTTGTCATGTCACAGTTGCACTACAGTGATGCATCCATTCTTTCCTCTCCGTTCCTCCGTCTCCGGCCACCTGTCAGCGGACTGCATCAGTACGGTTAGCAAGTAATGTTAGCGCTTCTTATTTTCAATGAGCGACTCTCTTAGCTTTAGAAAACTGACCACATTATTAGTACATGCTGCCAGACTCTCTCTGGTGATGGCTGAAAGCACTGCGAGACAGCTACAGGCAGCGAGTAATCTCTGGGTCTGACGAGCAGGAGCTGGTGATATTAGATCCGAGGTAGACCAAGTCATTGACAATCTCAACCGGCTCGTTGTTGATGGTGATGACTTGTGGTGGTGGTGGCAAGACGTCTGACAGCGAATGGATCTCCGTCTTTGCCCAGCTGATGGTGAGGCCCAGGGGTGATGCATTTATTTGTGATGATTATGGTTATGTGTTCCACAGGAGCGACTTGGAACACATAACCATAATCATCACAAATAAATTTAAAACAGCTTAAATATTTCACTGTATGTGTAATGAAGGCTCACATTCCTGCACTGATAGTTAAAATGTTTTTTTTTTTTAATTATTTTGGACTGGAAGAAGTGCTTTTAATTTTCATCTGAAGCCTAATTAAATTTTCAAACTTCTAGACCCAGCAAGGTTTCAAACAGGCTGGGCTAGCTTGTTATTTTCTTTTTTAACTTTAATGAAGTTGAATATTACTCTAGTTTGTTTTAAACAAGCAGCTACAAAAGCCTTTGTGGAGCAGCAGAGCTGCTACTTGAGTTTTTACACTTTAACATCTATTACACAGGGTTACAAAAATATTTTTTTGTAAGTTGTCTGTGTTTTTTCAACTGATTTAAGACAATTTTGCACCGCTGAATCCAAAAATGACATCCGTTTCTCTTGATAAGGTGCTCAGTAAAAACCTGTACTTACTTAGTACTGTGCATGTACTTCATTCTGTGAGCCTTTTTTTGTCAGGTCAAGCATTGGCTTGCTTGCTACCGGATAACCATGAAAACCGGTACTACCTGTCTCATGGGTCGGACCGTCAGCAACTCAACCGGCAACCCCGCCCTTCCGAGGGCGTGGAGGGTGAAACAGGGCATCCTGGCAGAACTAAAAACAATATCTGTCACAGGTCTGTGGTGGACCACTCCCAGTTACACAGGGTGAGACTGGACGTCCTGGCAGATAACCACATCTGTTCCAAGGTCTGTGGTGGACTATGCCAGTCGGTGCATTGTGACATGCACTACACAAAGAGCAGAGATAAACAAACCTATCATCTGGTCAGTCATTGCAACAGATACTAAAGTCAGTTTGTCTTGGCTTGTGCTTGCCATTGATATTACCTTTATCTGCCAAGAATGTGCTGCTAGTCCAGCAAAAGCTAGCAGTACTCAAATACTTTGCAAGCAGTTTCATGAAATGGTCAATCAGAAAGCAACTCATTGCTTTCTGATTGGCGGCATCCAGGCGGCGTCCCACTCGGACGCCGCCTGGGCTTACAAGGGCCCACAAGGGCGGCTTACAAGGGGGGCTTACAAGGGCCGCCTGGGCTTACAAGGTCCGCACTGATCTGTTCACACTCCGGCAGGCAGCGAAAAGTAAGCTAGGATCAGGAAGACAAAAGAAGAGGAAAACAGCAACCTTGTATGTAGCAGAATGGAATGTACGCACTCTGTTGGACAGAACAACATCACAGCGCCCAGAAAGACAGACCGCGCTTGTGGCCCTGGAAATGAACAGGTACAATGTAGACATAGCTGCACTTAGTGAAACAAGATTGCCTGGATATGACAGCTTGGAAGACCATGGGTACATCTTCTCTTGGAGTGGGAGATCAACTCAAGATAGAAGCAGGAGTGGGCTTTGCAGTTAGAAAAGAGATAGCAGCAATGCTTGATGAGGAACCAGTGCCAATCAACAACAGGATAATGACTATGAGACTCCCACTACAGCGGAAGATGTATGCCACACTCATCAGTGTATATGCCCCAACAATGACCAACACAGAGGAGGTGAAGGAAGAGTTCTACAGTGATTTACATGAGACTATCAGGCGTGTACCGACTGGTAACAGGCAGATACTCAGAGATTTTAATGCCCGAGTTGGTTTGTACACCGAGAAATGGAAAGGAGTGCTAGGCAGTCATGGAGCAGTCAAGTGCAATGCTAATGGAGAATTTCTACTTGCACTATGTTCAGAGTACAACCTTGTGATAACCAACACTCTATTTAAGCACAAGGACACACACAAGAAGACATGGATGCACCCAAGATCCAAGCACTGGCACTTATTAGACTACATCATAGTCAGGCAGAGAGACAGAAGGGATGTACTGGACACCAGAGCAATGAGAGGTGCGGACTGCGGCACTGATCATGTTATGCTGAGATCTAGATTAAGGATTTGCAGACGAAAACAGCACTGTAGGACGGGTGCGAAGCCACCACGGAAGCTAAACACTAGTGCACTGAAAGGCCAAAAGAAGCAGGAAGAACTTACACAGGAAATGGATGAAAACTTGAACGACTGGGACAGTAACAACTCAGGGAATGACATAGAAGAGAAATGGGCAACACTGAAGGATACGGTGTATCAGACTGCGAGTGATGTATTTGCCTACCCTGAGAGGAAACATCAAGATTGGTTTGATGAGCATGATGAACACCTGAAGAAACTACTAGAAGCGAGGAATACAGCTAGGCAGGAGAACCTACAGTGTAACACAAGATCGAAGAAGAAGAAATACTCAAAGGCTCAGAGTGAGCTACAAATTACACCACAGAGATGAAGTCCAACTGGTGGGATGAAAAAATGGAGAAACTTCAAACTGCAGCAGACAGGAAGGACATGAAAACATTCTTCACAGGTTTGAGAGAAATCTATGGCCCTAAACCAAGAGGATTGATCCAACTAAAGGCTATGGATGATGAAACGGTTTTGCAGGAGAAAGACAAGATCCTGGACAGATTTGCAGACCACTTTGACCAACTACTAAACAACCCTGGAGATCTCACTGAAGAGGCTAAAGAAGCTCTAGTGCAGCGACCAGCTGTATCAAGTCTGGATGAACCACCAAATTTTGATGAACTAATGGCAGCTATCAGGACAACACAGGATGGTAAAGCTCCAGGAAGGGATGGAATTCCATCAGAAGTGTGGAAATTTGGTGGTGTTCAGCTGACCAACTGCCTGCACAAGCTCATCCAAGAGATATGGGATGCCCAGAAAGTACCTCAAGACTGGAAGGATGCAAGTATTGTGCCTTTGTTCAAGAAAGGTGACAGAAAGGATTGTGGAAATTACCGAGGTATATCACTGCTAGCCACTGTTGGTAAGATTCTCTCACGTGTACTACTTAACAGACTCAGTGAACACATCTCGCAGAATGTACTACCAGAAACCCAGTGCAGCTTTAGAAGTGGAAGAAGCACAATGGACATGATTTTCTGCTTGAAACAGGTTCAAGAAAAGTGTATCGAACAGAACATGCCACTTTATGTAGTCTTCATAGACTTCAGTAAAGCCTTCGATACTGTTTCGCAACAAGGACTTTGGCAGGTACTCAAGAAATATGGTTGTACAGAGAAGTTTGTCAGCCTGATCAAGGCACTCCATACAGGTATGCAAGCAAACGTGGCAATGAGTGGTTCAGTATCTAAAGACTTTTCAGTAAGCAACAGGGTGAAACAAGGGTGTGTGCTGGCACCTACACTCTTCTCGCTATATCTGGCAGCCATGCTTGAGGTGGCCTTCAAAGACACTTCAGAAGGAGTATACAGTACATTCAAACAAGGAAAGAAGCAGACTTGCTCAATGTGGCACAGTTTAAAGCCAAGAGTAAGACATCGATAAAGATAGTAAGAGAAATGCTCTTTGCTAACGACAGTGCTCTAGTTGCACACAGCGTGGAAGATATGCAATCTTTCGTGGAGAAATTTGCAAGACCAGCTAACCAATTCAGCCTCCAAATCAACATCAAGAAGACAGAGTGCCTTTATCAACCACCAAAGTTCCAATTATCAACATCACTACCAGAAGAGATCAGCATTGGTACAGAGCCACTAGTCAAGTGCAAGACTTTCAAGTACCTAGGGAGTACTGTTTCAGAGAATGCTAGGCTGGAGGATGAACCATCTCTCAGAATGGGAAGAGCGAGCGCTGTGTTTGGAAACTTGAGGGAGAGACTGTGGAACAATCAACATGTGTCTATCCGTGTGAAATGCAAAGTATACAGAGCGACAGTACTGGCTACTCTATTGTATGGTGCTGAAACTTGGACTGTCTACAGAGTGCAGGTGAAGAAACTCCACGCGTACATGATGAGACACCTTCGAGCCATAATGAACATCTCATGGAAAGACAAGATAACCAACATAGAAGTGTTGAAACAAGCTGGTCTACCATCAATGGAGGACATGCTAATACAGATGAACCTGAGATGGCTCGGACATGTTGAGAGGATGGACCACCAGCGTCTCCCTCGGCAGTTGCTCTACTCACAGTTATGCGAGGGCAAACACAATCAGGGTAGACTAAGGCTCAGATTTAAAGACACTGTAAAAAGAAACTTGGAAAAGTTGGACATAGACAGGAGTTCCTGGCAGCAGAAGGCTAAGGACAGCTGTGTGGAGGAATCTGATCAGACCTAAATGAAACAGTCACTGTCGCCCACGACAGACTGCTATGATGACGACGATGATGATGATGCATGTACTTACTTTTATATAACGGTAACTACATGTAAATTGAATGTTACATCATCACTGTTCAAAATTCAGAGAATTTCAAGACAAAGAATTATGCATCATATAAAGCGAACATACCCGTACATGTAAACAAAAATGTATAAAACAACATGTGGCCATAATTCAAAAAGTTGACCTGATTGAGCAAAACCAATGTGATTTTTGGATTCAGCACATCAAAATTGTCCTAAATCAGCTAAAAAACTTAGACAATAAATTTGGTGTTGACCAGTGTTATTTAATTGTGTTGCTACAAACACCTCTGATTAAGCTGTCAAGTTCAAGTTTCCAACTCATGTTTGATGGCTCATTATTTTATTTAGCGATGGGAACTTTTTATAACAGGCTACATTATATTAAGGCAGAGACTGACAACAAAGTGATTTTCACAGGTGTGCAGGCTTAAACAGCTGAGGTAAAACATGAAAATGAGCCCCGAACAGCAGCTGGGCCAGCAGGAAGCTGAGCTGGCTGACATGTGAGAAATAATCGTGATCGTCGACTAATTGAAAAAATAGTCGCTAGATTAGTTGACTACCTAAATAATCGTTAGTTGCAGCCCTAGTATCAAGATACTAGTGTCTGAATCAATACAGTATCACCAGTAAGTGATTTATTATTTTTTAACAAGGGAGACTGGGGTATTCACCATTTCAGCACAAGGGACAAATGTATAAATGTAAATTAGGTAGAAATTTGCAAGAATAAAGATGTAAAGATATGGAAAATGATGCCAAATTAAAAATTTGAAAAGTCACAAATTACTATAACACAGAATAGAAATGCAAGCCGTATCTAGATGAGTATTGCAATTTTACAAGAAAAAAGTTGACAACAGGAAAAAATATGAAAATTAACAGGAAAAAAGTCACAAATTTAAGAGAAAAAAGTTGGAGATTTGTGGAAAAAAAAGATGAAAATTTAGGGGGGAAAGTTGCAAATTTAAGAGAAAAAATTGACAATCTATGAGAAAAAAGTTCAAACCTTACAGGAAAAAAATTGCAAGAAATATATTTTTTGTAAATTTATGATGAAAAAAAATTGCAAATTTTTGAGAAAAAAAGTCAGAAATTTATGAGAAAAAAGTTGGAGATTTATGAGAAAAAATATAAAGGTTTACAAGAAAAAAAAGTCACAAATTTCTGAGGAAAAAGTTGCAAATCCAAGAGAAAAATGTTCCAAGTTTACAGGAAAACACTGCAAATTTACAAGACAATTAGGTTTTTGTAAATTTATGAGGAACTAGTGCATACCCATGCGTGCCCGTAGAAACCAAGTATAAGCAAGTATGTCTGCCTTTGATCTTTGACCATGGCAACAGTAACCATGGTGATGCCCGCCTTTGATATTTGACATGGTTACCATGGCAACAGTAACCATCGTGAAACCTACCTTTGATCTTTGACATCACCACTCATTCAGTGATGCCTGCCTTTATCTTTGATGATGTCATAGCAAGTCCTATGATCGTGACAGAGTCTTGAATTATATATATTTCACCCGTGCATGCCCATAGAAAGCAAGTGTAAGCAAACATTTCTGCATGGCCGCAGGTAAAAACAACATTGCTGAGAAAGCGACGCTTTTGCTTAGTTTCTTCATCTTGAGCAAGAATACAAAGACTGTTTGATCTGGCAACTCTGCTCGTGGCAACGTAGAATTGGCCATGGCTGCAGAAATGTGTTGTGCAGAAAACACAAACGCGCTGTAAAGACTGGCCCTGTGACTTATTCACCTTGCCAATTTTGAGCCATATGACATCATAAAGACACATTTGTCTATATGACGGCATCGCGAGTCCTATGTTGCCTGATATCATTGGATCATCATAGGACATCATGCAGACGTCATAGGGTGTTGTATGATGTGCTATGTCTATATGACGTCATATAGACATCAATCTTTTAGGGTCATCGTAGGACATCATGAATCATAGGACATCATGCAGACATCATAGGCCGTCCCATGATGTGCTCTATGTGCCGTCATATAGACATCATATCTTTATGACGGCATCATAGGCCGTCCTATGATGTCCTATGCCGTCAAATAGACAACATATCTTTATGACGGCATCGCGAGTCTATGATGCCTGACATCATAGGATCATCACAGGATATCATGCAGACGTCATAGAGCGTTGTATGATGTGCTATGTCTATATGACGTCATATAGACATCAGTCTTTTAGGGTCATTGTAGGACATCATGAATCATAAGACATCATAGGCCATCCTATGATGTGCTCTATGTGCCGTCATATAGACATCATATCTTTGACGGCTCATAGGCCGTCCTATGATGTCCTATGCCGTCATATAGACATCATATCTTTATGACGGCATTGCGAGTCGTATATGATGCCTGACATCATAGGATCATCATAGGACATCAGGTGATGGCAGACATCATAGCACATCCTAAGATGTCCTATAAACGTGACACACACACACACACACAGAGATTTCTTGACTTTATAGTGATGATAGAGTGATATTTTTGGTAAATGGCGTTCACTTACATAGCGCTTTTTACTCATCTCTGGATGACAAAACGCTTTGACAAAACGCTTTACAGATCCTGCTATCCACCCATTCACACACTGATTGTGGCGGAGCTGCCATGCACCGGTGCTGGCCTCACTCACCGGGAGCAACTGGGGGTTCAGTGTCTTGCTCAAGGACACTTTGACATGCAGACAGAGCGGGAATTGAACCCCTGACCCTCCGATCAGTAGTTGGCCACACTACACCTGCGCCACAGCCGCCCCCAATATATTTTGAAATATATTTATTTATTGCATTTCTGCTTAAAATTGGAGGTTCAAAGAGATAGCATCCCCATCATCCCCCCTCAGATCACCTACTGAGCACCACCACCACAAACTATCCCGATATTACAATGCACTGATCAACAGAACAGTGACGGGTTGTAACTGAAGAGGAGATTATGCATTAGTGCAGTACAGAAATTGAACCTGAAACCTAGAACTCTTCAGGGTTTCTTCTGGTTAACATTTCCGTGTGGCGGGCCGCCACCCTTGAAGTTATGTCACCACGCTAAGGGGAAATAAAAATTTAAGAAAAATAAATTAAGGAATGACACTCTGCAAGCACGCACATGAACAATGTGCGTGACAGTCATCAGCGCGACGGAGTTCGGAAGCGTGTTGCCCGCGTGACTGTCAGTCGGCAGCCAGAGTGTCTCTCTGGCGTTGCTGTCCGAGAGAAGCATGAGCTTACTGAAGTACTTTAAACGCGGAAAAAAGCAGAAGAGGTATGTAAGCAGTGGAAGCATTTATGGTGGTTTTAACCTGCTGGTAACGGAAACAATAATGAGGAGTCGCTTAGCTAACAACTGTGGTTCGGTTTCATATGCAGGGAAAAAGGCAAGAGTGATTGAGGAATCACTGAGGATTTACTTCACCAGCCACTACAATATTAACTAATTTATGTTCATTATTATGTACCCATACCTGCCAACTTTTAAAACCTGAAAAGCCTAGTAGCTAGCCAGGGTCCAGGGGCCACAGGCCCCGGTAGGTCCAGGACAAAGTCCTGGTGGGGGGGTTCAGGGGGGCGAAGCTAACAACCTCATATTTCTTCAACAATCATGTTTCTATTTTCCTTACATTGTCAATGCAGATATGTTGATGGAAAAGATCAAGGACAAACTCTATGGTAACTCTCAAGCATTGTTGTTTTCCATGGTGCACCGCTTAGCTTTCTCATTTTGTCTTTTCAGCATCCGTGCTTGCCGTGCTATTTCAGCATTAGTTTTTGTTAGATGTTCATTTAGGCAAACTTCTGTTCCCCGTAACATTCTGGCCTGCCTCAGTATGTCATTCTTTACCCAGGGATGTGATTTGGGGTTGGGGAAATTATCTGAAAATTTAGCAGGGGGTCTGGGGGACGCAGTTCCCCAGTGTGGTCCAAGGCAGAGCCCCGGTGGGGGGGCAAGGGGGGGTGAAGCCCCCCAAAGCTCCTGGGTTTTTATGATTTTTAAGTACCAGAACTGTGCTTAAATGGCATAAAACAAACAGCTGAATGCCACTTATTACTGTATAATATTGACTTACTGTATGTTCCAAGAAGATAAAATCTCTGAACTTAGTTCAGAGATTTTTTGATCTCTTCCATTTCCTCCTTCTTTGGTGGCATTTTTACTGACCTGTTGATAGTAAAACAATCTCTGCTGGTGACGCCGATATCCGATCCGACCGACCTCGAATCCAGCTGGGCCTCAGCTAACCCGATTCCGGCTCTTATCCAGCTGGGGCCCCAGCTGCTCCTCCACTGGTCCCCGTCTCCTACCACCGCTGTACTTGAACTCCGATCCGGCTCCCGTCCAACTGTTGCCTCGGTTGGTTCCTCCAGCGAGCCCCAATCACCGGGGACGGAGTCGCTTTTTTGTATCGGTGTTAGGTGCTACGACTAGCTATGGCGTTAGCTATAGTGATAGCGTTAGCTTAGCAAACGCTTCAGGTAAATTTAGATATGATTCCTAGCGATCTCATGTTTGGAATTGCTTTCGTGTTTTTTTTATGATTTAAAATTTTTGACTGAATTTTTAGTGAAAAACCGTAATTTTGATTAATAAAGCCGTAACCGGGAATGGGGTCTTGAAAACCGTAACCATTACGGCAAAACCGGAGTAGTTGGCAGGTATGTGTACCTGGCAAGTTAAGGTGACCGAAATTTACGAAGTCAATAGCTTTAGTCAGTCAGCAGCCTTCAGACAAACTAAACGTGCCAACATTTGGATTTCAAAGAAAGGGAGGTTCTTCCTGCTGTCTCGTCAGAGTTCTAAAAAACTGTAAATATATACAAATATTATACAAGAAATAACAGAATCTTTGGTAATTTAACCTAATTTATTTCAAAAATATAATTTTATTAAGATTTTTTCTTTCAAATTAGAGTTAAATTATTGTTCTGTTCTGGCTCTGCAAAATTATGGTCAAAAGTATAAATTGTTATAAGGAAAAAAAGTTAAAATTTTACCACAATATGTTTCAAATTTATATAAAAAAAACGGTAATTTTTAAAAAATAGACAAAAATTAGTTTTAAAATAATCCACAAGTTTATTATAAAGTCTCAAATATACAAGAAAAGTCACAATTTTACAAGAGAAAATTACAAATGAGGAAAATGGATGCAAATCTGGGATAAATTTACAGAGAAAAGTAGAAAACTCTAAGAAAATGTATAAATTTTGGAGAAAAACCTCAAACCTTCAAGACTGAAGACATTACTCAAGTTTTTAAGTAGGTGCTCTTTGTACCCTTAACTCAACCAGAAATGTTTGATTGGTACTTTAAATTATTAATTTCATAAGATAACACCAATTTTACATGAGTAGAATTTCTGGCTACTATACCCACCTCTGATCATTTAATTTAAGTATGCATAAGTCTTCTTCTGGGCAGCGCGGTGGCGGAGGTGGTTAGCACTGCGGCAGCACAGTAACTCACCCTTGGCCGGGGGATCCCGGGTTCGATCCCAGCCCCCGACCAACAGTGATCTGTGTGGAGTTTGCATGTTCTCCCAGTGTCTGCGTGGGTTTACTCTGGGATTTCTCCGGTTTCCTCCCACATGCCAAAAACATGCAAGTTAGGTTTAGTTAGTTAGTTAATTCCCTTCACACCATGTTGGTGTATGGGGCGGCGCCCATCTCTGTTTCTCTGACCCTAGGCCACACAGCTACTGTAAGTAGTGAAAGCTACAGCGGGGGGTCAGTCCTCTGGTAGCTCGGTGCGTAACTTTACTTTCCCCGTTCCATTTGTGCGTAACTTTACTTTCCCCGTTCCATTATGCGGAGCACCACGCTAGAAGGCAGAAAGTACCATTTTTATATGGTCTTTTGTATGACCCGGCCGGGATTTGAACCCCTGCCTCCCGGGTGTGGGGCGGATGCTCTACCAACTGAGCCACCACTCCGGTCAAGTTAGGTTAATTGGCATTAATTGGGGATTCTAAATTGTCCTTAGGTATGACTGTGAGAGTGAATGGTTGTCTGTCTCTCTGTGTTGGCCCTGCGATGGACTGGCGATCTGTCCAGGGTGTACCCTGCCTCTGGCCCAAAGATGCTGCGATAGGCTCCAGCCCCCCCCGCGACCCGAAAAGGATTAAGCAGAAGAAGATGGATGGATGGAAGTCTTCTTCTTTCGGCTGCTCCCTTTAGGGGGCGCCACAGCGGATCATCTGTCTCCATCTCACCCTATCCCTAGCATCTTCCTCTGTAACACCAACCCTCTCCATGTCCTCCTTGACTACATCCACGAATCTTCTCTGTGGTCTTCCTCTTTTCCTCCTGCCTGGCAGCTCCATCTTCAACATCCTTTGTCCAATATATCCACTATCCCTCCTCTGCACATGTCCAAACCATCTCAGCTTTGCCTCTCTGTCTCCAAACCGCTCACCCCGAGCTGTCCCTCTGATGTACTCAATTCTAATCTTGTCCCTCCGAGTCACTCCAAGTGAAAATTTTAACATCTTCAACTCTGCCACCTCCAGCTCCACCTCCTGTCTTTTTTGTCAGCGCCACCGTCTCCAAACCATACATTATAGCAGGTATCACTACCATCTTGTAAATCTTCCCTTTCACTCTTGCTGCTACCTTTCTGTCACAAATCACCCCCGACACTCGTCTCCACCCACTCCACCCTGTCTGCACTTTTTTCTTCACCTCTATTGTGCATTTTCCATTGCTTTGGATGGCTGACCCCAGGTATTTAAACTCATCTACTTTCACTACCTCTACTCCTTCCATCTTCACCGTTACACTTGCCTCCCTCTCATTCACACTCACATATTCTGTCTTGCTTCTACTGACTTTCATTCCTCTTATCTCCAGAGCATGCCTTCACCTCTCCAGGTTATCTTCCACCTTCCCCCATTCTCACTACAGATCACAATGTCATATGCAAACATCACGGTTCACGGAGACTCCTGCCTGACCTCATCTGTCAGCCTGTCCATCACCGTTGGTATGCATGAGTAAATTACTATTATGAATGTTTTTTCCCCTTCTCTTTCCTACTCTTTCTCAATGGGAAAAAAGAAACACGAATAAAAATACAAAAAAATACACATATTTTAATCATTTATATAAACCATAACAAAAAAATCCTGCAGGACAAAACGTGACACTTGGTATTTTCTAACTTGTTTGTATATCACCAGTTTTCCCTCTGGGGATCAATAAAGTATACAAAATCAAATCAAAATCAAATTAGACAGGGCTCAGAGAGGGAAAGATGAGACAGAAGAGAGGAGCCAAGGAGAGGAAAAGTGTCCAGGCAGAGGGTCCAAGAGAGGTGAGAGCAGAGGAAGGAGAAAAGGATAACACTAGTAAAAAGTCAAAAAACAGTACGTCTGGGTGGGGCCCCAACTGGCCCAATATTTCAAGCAGTCCCTCCAAGATTTTGTGGGATGTTTTTATAACTGTTGCAAGCCAAAAAGCCTGAATTCGCGGGAGCTTTTTTTTTTATAAAGTTGCAATGTTTTTAGAGTGTTTTCTGCACTAAAAGTTGTGGGAAGAATTCCAAATTTTAATGCAGATGCTCTTTTCCACTTTACTGCAGTGATATTCTATATAACAATACAAGAAAAGCTCAGGATTGTCAAAAATTTCCTATTATAGTGATTTGTATTTTAAGCAGAAACTTCTGCTATACAGAAAAACTCTTGTGCAACAGCAAATACAAACATTAACACAATATCCATTACAACAGCTAAATTGCATTGAATGCATGTTAAAGAGTAGAGATTTTGAAATTATTGGCAGCACCTTCATTTGAAAACTCCCTACGGTCCCCAACCACTCGGTACCGAGCGAAGAGGAAAAAATAAATTATTCTGTTGCATTGTATTGGCTATAGGAGTCTGTGTTTTTCTGAAAAAAAAAAAAACAAAAAACAGAGAATATCCTCTCTCTTTCCATGCACCTGTCTGTCTGCTGCATATTGGTCTTCACACACACACCTTTCATTTACAGTGGTGGGGGGGTGGATGGGTGTGCGCGTTTGTCCGTCTACAGTCTACACCGGAGATTCACAGTTTTAAAGCTCATTGACCATATGTCGTAATGATTTTACCTCTAAAGATGTATAAATGTTCAAACACTGGCTCTCACGCGCACTCCCGCCACGGGGTGCTTTTGGGGCAGGCCCATGTTTTTCAACACAAACCCAGCGCTTCGCACACGTGGTCAGGACGGAGACGTGGCGAGGCGTCCACGGGCAGGCTGGGGGAGATAGAGGAAGGGACGGTGTTGAATACCTCGCGGATGAGTGTTTTTTTTTTTTTTTTAAAAATCACACATTGTTTGCAGATGTGTTCCGTTACTCACTGTAAACTATAAACTCACTATTCACTGTAAACACAGAAGTGAATGTGGTGCAGTGACGCATTTGATTGGTTAGACTGAGCGTTTCAGCGCCAGTTTGAGACAATTTTGATTGGTGAAACTGGCGGAAGTTGATGAGGATTGGCCAAAATTGCGGGAAAGTTGTGGTGATTGGACAAAGTTGCAAGGTCATGCAATAGTTGCGCTGATTGGCTGATTTCGCATGATTTGGTGCGATCGCAACATCACAAAATCCTGGAGGGACTGTTCAAGATACAAGCCTTGGTTGTACAATACTTCATATGGTAAGTTCCATATGCAAAGTTACTGTGCAAAATTTAAAAAAAAAAAATAGTATAAAATTAGCATATTTCAGTTACAAGAGTGTCATGTGTTTTCTGCCCCCCGGACTTGGAAAAATATGTTGCTGCCGTGCCAAGGTCTTTAAGCCAGAGGAAACACTGCCCTTGCCATTTTTCTTTTAAATCATCTTCCCTGTATGTTTTCCTCTTATAAACCTTAACTGGAAACAGACTTTTATCAAGCTGTGACAAAAAACCTTTATTTCAGTACCATTTTAAAATGCTAGTTATCAGTAATACACCCTGTTCCTTTAAGGCCTAATTCATCTCATCTTGTGTTTAATAACCCGCTACTCCCCTGCTCACCTGAAGGAGGCAGCGCTCAACGAAGACGTAGCCGATGAGCTCATCCAGGTGCATCAGACACTGGTGGTAGCGGATGTGATGGGTGAGGACGGGGAGCATCATGGCGTGCTGTGGAAGTGGGAGGAAAAAAAAGGTTATTTTCAAGAGACGGGAAGGAAGCAGAAAACAAGGATCAAGCCTCATATGAAACACGAGTGCGGGGAGTTGTGTTTTGAGAGAAAGCATGATGAAGAGATTGTCAGAAAGAATGGAAGGGAGCAGGGAGGGAGAAATCAATCAGCCCATCATTATTTATTAAGTGGCGCTCTGCAACAGACAGATGAAAATCAAAAACCCAATCGCTGCGATGTGAGAGAGGAGGGGGAATTCACATTTGGTCCGGTGGAATCGAAGCCCATTCTGACATGTTGGCACACTCACATTTGAACAAACACCCATGGCCCCCCTCTGACCCACAGACAGAAAAAGAAAGAAAAAGCTGGAGTGGAGAAAAGTGAAAGACGAGAAAGTCAAGGTCGGTTTGAGATTTAACTTAAATTTAGTTCTTAGTACTCCTTAATTCACCTTAGAAATTACAATTAATCTCTAAATCCACATCTGGAGGGTCTTGCAAACATTTTATAGACAAAAAGGCTGATGTATTTCCAAGTGGTGTATGGTGCTGTCTTAATAGTTATCCAGATATCCAATTGCTACATGGGTGTTTAGTTTACGAGGCGATACTTGGATACTTTGTACAATTACCGCACATATTCACTGATGCCATGTACAATACTAGAAGGTATTTCATAATTGTTTTCCCTTCACTAAGAAACACCCTTCTAGGTATTAGTCAACCATAATAACTATGTGGTGATAGACTATTTCATCTAAAGATTCCAAGAAGAAGGAAGCGACGTAGGCTGAAGCTAATGTGGAAATGAGGCAAAGCTAAATCATGTTTAGGCACTAAATGCTAGCTGTGCTGGCTCGTCAGCGACAAAATGGACACGATGAGGTTGCATTTACCATCTCCATCAGAGATTCATAATATCTTTGTGGCGATAACACAATTGTGGCTTCAGCAAGGCACTTCAGCAGCCAACTAGATGACACGAGTCACCTGACCCACAAAACTGGCTTAAGAGGAGGACCAGGTATGTATATAAACACTGACTTCTTCACTGCACCGTGTCTAATTTCAATGTACAAGTATGTGAAATGAAATAAGCCATTCTATTCTATATTATGGTCATTATGGTTCTCCGGAGTGGTGGCCTAGAGGTAGAGCATCTGCCCAACAACCAGGAGGTCGGGGTTCAAGTCCCAGCCGGGTCATTCCGAGGACCATATAAAAACGGAACTTCTTGTCATCCAGCTTGGCGCTCAGCAAAAATGGAACGGAGGAAGGAAATGTGGGCAGCAATGGCTCAGGAGGTACAGCAGGCCATCGAATAACTGGAGGGTTGGCAAGTCAAATCCCACTCTCCCCAGACATCCTGCCGTTGTGTCCCTGGGCAAGACACTTTACCTACCTTGCCTCCAGTGTCCATGGCACTGGGCATGAATGTGTATAAATGTTGGGTAGTGGTCGGCGAGGCCATTGGTGTGGACTGGCAACCATGTTTCAGTCAGTCTGCCCCAGGGCAGCTGTGGCTACAGTAGTAGCTTACCACTAACATTGTCTGTGGAGTGAATA
Source organism: Pholidichthys leucotaenia (assembly GCA_020510985.1). NCBI lineage: Eukaryota > Metazoa > Chordata > Actinopteri > Cichliformes > Pholidichthyidae > Pholidichthys > Pholidichthys leucotaenia. Next base: position 223,375,714 of record CM035844.1, read on the forward strand.
AATAATGTATCCATTGTAAAGCATCTATGAGTGTCTATGAAAAGCACTATATAAATCTGATGCGTTATTATTATTATCATTATTATTAGGAACAGTTAACAGGATTCCGGAGAGACTATTCCTCTTGGTAGAGCAAAATACCTGGTGAAAGTTGGGCTGGGCAATAAAACACAAACGATAATTATTGCAAAATAACTTTTTCTAGACAGAGACATAATACGTGGTTGATAGAACTTTGCTAGAACTCATTTGTTCAGTGTTTTGACAGACAACATGAAAAGCCAACGAAAATGAGAATACACCACACCGAACCAATCATGTGGCTGGAAGTCATGTTCGATTGACGTACACAACAGCGTGCGTAGGACCAGCACGCAGCTGGGTCTTACCAGTTTGCACACCTGCTAATGTTTGGGCTAGCACAGCCATGTAGGAGATGACATTAATGAAAAGTCCAGTGACAGCGTTACCAAAGAAGACACCAAAACGGACCCCGCCCAATGCTTAATAGATGAAGAGATTGTTGAAAAGAATGGTCTGAGGAATTCAGTAATGTGGAGATATTTTGGCTATTTAAAGTCTAACAAGAAGCAGCTTAGCGTGCACTGCAAACTGTGTCGCAGGCACGTTCCCATAAAATCAGGTAACACTACAAATCTTTTTTACCATCTGAAGCAGTGCCATCCTGTTGAAAGTAATTAACCCTCATTACCAACTCCCTGGCTGTAAAGATTTCTCCAAGATGACACTTCCCCAGCTGTGCATGGAATATAGAGAAACGGTTGAAAAGGAGCTGCAAAGTCTGCCATACTTCGCTACTACGTCAGATTTGTGGTCAAGTTGGACATCTGAACCATATATTAGCCTCCCCGCCCACTTCGTTGATCAAGATTGGAATATGAAAAGCAAATGTCACCAAACTTTCCTGAAGACCATACAGGTGAAGTTATTGCTTTAGGACTGACCAAAGCACTTGCATCCTGCAGACTGAGTGAAGACAAGTCTGCATCACGACAAACAGTGGGACAAATACAGTGAAGGCCACATCACTAAACATGTGGACACGGCTGCAGTGCTTTGGGCATGTACTTCACTCAGCTATGGGTAAGTTGGTGAGCAGAATATTAGAAAACATTTATATTTTATGTTTTATAATTATTTAAAATACAGCTGTATAATGTTCTTCACTACATTTGTCAGGTTCAACTTCTGACAGAAAATAAATATTTAAAATTAATCTTGTGATAGCTTCACATCTCACTTAGGAGTAAAAAGGAACCTTTAAGCTTGACAGAAATACTGATATGATTCATATTGCAATATATATCGATATCGATCAATATGGAAAAAAATTATTGTGACTGGAATTTTTTCATATCGCCCAGCCCTAGGTGAAAAACAAAAATTACCATTTTTTAATCCTGTACTGCTTTCAGTTAATGAATTGTGCTTGTGGAACTGTTTTATAAAGGCAATATTATACTGAAGGTCAATATGGTATCATCATTATCACCGCAATGATGTCTTCAGTTAGGGCTGGGCGATATACCAAAGATATTCAATGTATTTGGCTGCCTGCGATACATAAAATGCCTATATCACGCATATCGAGTATAGTTTGTCATGTTATGAACCAAATCCCAAAATCTGAAAAAAAAAAAAAAACCCTCACAAATTCATTTAAAATATAACAAAACTGGTGATGAATGCCAAAGGTCTGCACGAAAACATTTGCAAATACACAAAAAATGACCTCAAAATTACATGAAGAAACACTGTATTTACCTTACATTTATGAGAAAATCTGGAAATGTAAACATACAGTGTGTAAAATTTAAGGTAATCTGAATTCTGAAATTTAACTTTGTTTTCACTGGTATATACTCACTTTTAAGTAAAATTGGTCATGGAACTGACCTGGTCCAACGTAGGTGGTACCTACACCGGAGCTGGAGGCTGCTGGCTCTCACAACCAGCTCCCCCACCGTCCTCCGGGGCTCCACACGAATCTGCTCCGCTCTCACGAGCAGCGTAGGGGAGCCGCTGGCTGTGGGAGCGGAGCAGCATCTCACGGAACGAGACACTGCCCTTTGAGATCCCATGGCTCGGCAGCTCAGCTCGCTTTGCCTTGGCCAGCAGCCTCGGGTCCTGGACCAGGTCGGTTGCTGCAGCCGGGGGCTGTTGTGGAATCACAGCAAAATTATTGGGAGATGGGCCAAAGTAACGCGCAAGATACACCATCAACTGTGAATCAGTGAACCAGTGTTGCTCATCCAAGCTAGAAGGAGGCTAAAGGCTAGAAGCCAGTCAGCTAATGGCTAACTGACGTAAATGGGAGGGCAAAGCTGAATAGGTGAAGGATGTTTCTTAAAGTGACAGGCTATAAATAAGAGTTTTTCAAGAAATCCAGGAAAAAAAACAAAACAAATTTGCTTCAATAATTAAAAAATTAAAGAAATGTGAACAAAACAGGTCACAAACATTTCATTAAGACATGTATGAGCTGTTAAAATGTGGAAAAATATAGTCAATGACCCCTTTAAGTAAAATTTGTATTTTCAGTGCCTAAAGATACCTAAAGAATTGTGTGTGTGTGTGTGTGGGGGGGGGTGTTAATACAAAGGAAGAGGGTCCAGCTCCATGTAGGCAGCCATCTTGGATCACCGTAAGTTCTTTCTGAGTCTTTATGTCAAACTTTAATTTCATAAACGGCCCCTGCAGGTTCTTCACAAGAGGGGGATTTGTTATTTGTTAATATTTGCAAATTTCTCTGTGTGCATTTATAAATTTTGACACAAACATGTCTCCATATGAACAAACTGATTAAGAAAGCTAGCTCTGTCCTGGGGCAGCGCCTTGATCCGATGGAGGAGATAGGAGAGAGAAGGACGGTGGCTAAACTGTCATCTCTGCTGGAGTCCGAGTTCCACCCTATGCAGGACATACTGGATGCACTGAGGAGCTCATTTAGCAGCAGACTACATCATCCCAGGTGCACAACCGAGAGGTTTCGTAGGTCCTTCCTACCAACGGCTGTCAGACTGTACAACCTAAGCAGGGCTGCTCGCAGAGATAGCAAAAAGACGTAACAAACTAATAGTTTTTTGAATGCAAAAGATGCAATAGACTTACACAATGGTCCTCTCCGGCATACAACTAGGAACATACCGGTCGCTATGGAGGGTGAGAATATGTATGGGCACATAATCATACCATGTAGGATAACTAAGTAGACGGTTATGCTGTTTCATCCCATCTAGCAACAATGCTCTGCACTGTGTGTGTTTATATATTTACATATTTATTCCATCTAGCTACAATGCTCCGCACTGTGTTTTTATATATCTACATATTATTCCATCTAGCTACATTGCTCCGCACTGTGTGTGTTTATATACTTGCATATTTATTCCACCTAGCTGCAATGCTCCGTACTGTGGGTGTTTATATATTTACATATTTATTCCATCTAGCTACAATGCTCTGCACTGTGTGTTCATATATTCATATATTTATTCCATCCAGCTACAATGCTCTGCACTGTGTGTCTGTGTGTGTGTGTGTGTATATATATTTTATAGTAATATGTACATATGTATATTAGCTGCTCTTGCTTGTTTTTTTTTTTTTGTTTTTTTTTCTTGCCTTCTGATTGTTGCTCTGAGTGTTGCTATCCCTGTGCTGTTGCAATCCTGGAATTTCCCCGTTGTGGGACTAATAAAGGCTTATCTTATCTTATCTTATATCTGACTCCTCGACTATTAGGCACTGCACCTTTAAAGGAAAAACAAAACTGGCATTATAAGAATGTATCAAGAACAGAAGGAGAAGTAAAGCTAGAAGAGAAAACAGTCAGTGGTCAGCGGCTGAATTGTGACAGTCCACGGAGCCCGACTGCAGAGTCATTAGTGTAGGCTTATCAAAGCGGCCCCTCGGAGCGGCTGAGGAAGTGCGGCAGAGGCTGGCGTACACACATTAACCCCTGTGCCACCACATGAGAGCGCAGGGAGCTGCACGTGTTTTAATTAGTGCTACCGGGGAGGGCGAGCCCGAGGCCCGGCGGCTGTAAGCGGGGCTGCCACAGAGCCCCGGGGCCATCACGGGGGCCACGGTGACACGGTCCCCGGGCTTTGTTAAGCAGCCAATTAAACAAAGCCGGGCCTCAGTTGCGTCCGTGACTCCCGACCCATTCTGATGACTGCCTGAGCGACCGAGCATGTATATGTGCAGTGCAGCAGGGTGCGGGGGTGCTCGTTAGTGTTGATACTCCGCTAATTAAAAGGTGAGAAGCTTCTAATTTACTGTCACGGATGACGTTTGGGGTTTTTTTTGGACACCATCCAAACCAAAACGGCAGCTGGAGATTTTTCTTTTGCCTTAAATGATCTACCCCTCAGCATGAATATTAAATCAAGCCTTCGCTCGTTTTAAGAGTACAAGCTCATTTTCACAGAAGTTGGGACTTTTTGGGAAACATACTTGGTTCTAAAACATACTTTTGAAAGACCTGAACAGATGTGGGTAGAGCATCCAGAAATTATACTCAAGTAAAAGTCGTTACCTTCTGATTAGTCCATAGTTAACTCTTGATTAATCACACTTTAATCGCACTTTTTTTTCTGCTGTTATCATGTAAATGTAAAGCTGAACTTGCCATTTTAAATGGCATGTTCTTTGTCCATTTCGACTCATCAAGGCTTTTTTCCCAGGTTGGTGTCTGCGGTGTGCTGCATTGCTTCCCGATCACCCATACTGCGGCATGGGCCTTAAATATGGAAAGCCATCGGGGTCAAAAACGCACATCCTCATACGCATTAATCGTGTGCCCCCCCCAAAATAAATAAATAAATAAATAAAATTGTTGTGTTAACTTGTGATCACGTTATCTTTGACAGCACTACTTATGATGTTAATTACTCAAGTATATTTAAGTAGGCCACAAAACTTACTTAGATAAGAGTGAGAAGGTATCTTCAAAAAAATTATTTGAGTAGTGAGTGACGGCTTTGTTCTCACTTATTTGTCAGATTTTTCTCTTGAATTTGTGACCATTTGCATATGGATTAAGGACTTTTTCCTTGTAAAATGTCAACTTCTTTTAACAGAAATGTGCAACTTATATTGTGGGCAGCTTGGTAGAGCAGTGGTTAGCACTGTGGCAGCACAGTAATAAGGTCATGGGTTCAATCCCACCCCCTGACCATCGGTAACCTTTCTGTGTGGAGTTTGCATGTTCTCCCCGTGTCTGTGTGGGTTTACCCTGAGTACTCCGGTTTCCTCCCACAGGCAAAAAACATGCAAGCTAGGTTGATTGGAGACTCTAAAGTGGCCCTAGGTGTGAATGTGTGAGTGAATGGTGAAGGAATGGGCGCCGCACTGTAGCTGCCTCATCCATCCAGGTGGATGCCCTGTAATTTCCCTCTGGGATTAATAAAGTATACAAAATACAAAAAATAAGGGTGGCAATCATGAGGGACCTCACAATACGATGCGTACCACATTACTTTGGTCACAGTGCAATACTATTATGATACTACAATTCCTTATAGGGCAGTGAGCAGGCTACTGAATTACCTGTATCCAGTGCTAATGCTGGAGGACAGCGTGCCAAACAAAATGCTTTTATGCACCTCTACCTTATTCAGGAGTGCCTCCAACTCACAGTCCGTGAAATTCCATTAAATCCATTATTTTTGATCGTGGCTACAGGAGAATCAAATGTGCAGTGCTTGTATATATCTATTTGCCTATCTGTTTGCATCTAATTGCAAATTCAAATGGTGGTGTGTCAAGGGAGGAATCCGGTATTTCCTTATGTGCATTCAATTTCAAGTAGATTGGGATGTACAAAGGAAATGTGCTTGGATTCCTGCGTGCGCACTGTTTCATACAGCTGGATTTTTTTTTTTTTTGCTTACGGCGGTTTCTTGATTTAAACGTACTGTGGTGGACACTAGACACAGCGGGTGGACGTCCTCTCATACTCACAAGAGTGAAGAGGGGCTGAACAATGGACTGAAGGGGGTAGCCCCCCGAGGAGTAACTAGACAGACAACGAGGTGCCTTCGCCCCCTGCTGCTCCAAGCCACAGCACGAAGGACAGGGGGGTGAATGCATTGTTATGAATGAACAAGTGTTATGTTAATGTGTCACACAATGCCTTTGTACACACACATTCATAATGCAACAGCCCACCTCTCTATGCATGACTATTAAAGCTATACTGTATAAGCGGAATGCAGGGGAGTTGGGGAGGCTTCTTCTAGGCTCTTCTACATGACTCGGCCCCAGTGGGCCACGATGGGGGCCACAGGCTGTACATATGTTAGAGGGTCAATAAAGAATCTGTGTCGGCCTACGCTCGTGCCTCGCCTCCACATCCTTCCCTTTTACCCTCTATAGTACGTCATCTTTCAGTAGGAAATCCACACAAGTCTTTGTACATGAGGCCCCTGGTGACCAACTACAAGAAACGTCGGACCTCTGCGCTTGCCAACAAAGGTTTCTCCACTAAGTACTAAGGCTGCATTCAGACCAGGATAGTCCGAGGGTCTCGGTTCAACTGGGCGGGGAATGCCAAGAATTTTCGCACCTTCGTTTGGTTTGCATTCACACTGCAGTGGACCAAACTGCCTGGACAATGTCATGCAGTTACAACAGCTGCTTGTTTGAGGCACTGCAGCCGAAACTACCACTGACCAGGAAAAAAAAAATCTTGGCGAAGAAGAAAAATCCGGCTCATCGATTGGCCAGGACCGAAAACGGAAGTCCGTTCCCTTCAGCTGCATTGTTTGTCCGCCACAAATGAGACATTTTTTAACTTTTCCCCTTGGCTTTCTCTGGTAAAAAGATTTCTCAGATTTGCACGGTTGTTTTTATTGTTATTTTCTATCCAGAATGTACTACAGTAAACACCACTTCCTCTTCTCAGACTACGTTTAGCTATGGTTACACAAATGCCAAGGGGCACTTCTGCCCTTTGGTCCACTGGATAGTCCATTTGGATTCACACTGCAAACAAAGTGCACCAGACTTCGTTTGCAAGTGAACTGAGACCCCCGTTTTCAGAGGGACCAGACTTCACTTGTGCGTTCAGACTGCACCAAATGAACCAAACTATCCACGGAAGTCACTGCTTGCTCCTTTGGTCCGGACCAAACAGTGGCCATCTGAATGTGCCCTAAGTCATGTTTTGCCATCCATCCATCCATCCTTCCATCCATCCATCTTCTACCACTTTTGCTTGGGGATCAAACACTTATTTCCCTCGATCAAACGTAACTCTTATTTAATATTTTTTCTGGATTTTTATGTTGATCTTCTGTCTCTCTCTGGACTGTTCATTTCTTCGTAAGGGGTTAAACTTACAAATTCAACAGAGGATCAAATACTTATTTCACCCACTGTATATTGGAAACATTATTTTCAGGTGAAAATGTTATACAGTGTTACTTACAGGCAGTACTACCTTTTATTCAGTCACAATAGTACAAGAACACTTTGTGGAGAATGTCTGCTGAGAAGATTTCATAGGAGCCAGACATTTTCAACACTTTTGAATTTGCCTTTGTATTTGAAGTGAGGTCATAATAGCAATGGGTCTAAACTCTACAGAGGCTGTGATGAGGGCTGCTCCGTCTGTCTGCCGCCCGTCCTTCTTCTGATGACTACAGAGTCAAAATGCACAGTTTCTGTCAGAAAAGTTGTTAAGCCCCAAGGCTGTGAGTGGCTCGAGGAAAGGGAGCTGATATTTAACATGTCGTGGATGTTGTTGAAGTGTACTTCTCTTCTGTCCTTTCCCGTTCTCTTTTACCAGAATTTTAGAGCAAACTGTCTTAGAATGCTGATAGTTACATGGAGGTTTTTTTCCAATATCGCCAACTGTTCATCCAGGTTTTCTTCAGTTTTTATGTGTAGCTCTCACTTAAACAGCTGAAGTTAACATGGATTTTTAAACATCACAGTAGTCCTTGATACACAGATTTATCTCTAGGCCAACTGTGTACTCCTACTTCACACAAAAAGTTCCTATTGTTCAGGACTGAGGTGGGTAGTACTTTTGTGAATTGTTTTGTTATTGGATACTTTTTATTAGGGCTGCACAATATACTGAATACATTTGATGTCTCGGTAAATTTGGCCACCCGCGATACATAAAATGCCTATATTGAGCATATCGAGTACAGTTTGTCACGTTAATATGAGCCGGGACTTGCCATGTCTGAAACAAAACGTCTTGATCTGGATTTAACTAACTGAAAGCATGCAAAAGTTTTGTGTTGAAAGTTGAAGTAGCTAAAGATCATTTGAAAAACTCACTTCCACTGTATTTTTTTAGCTGGAAAAGTGTAAATATTATAAAAAGTATAAAAGTTACAAAGTAGAAAAATAGAGACATAAATCTCAAGAAGCTGAACAGAATGACACCTGAATAGCATTTCTAGCATAAAATATGCAGAAAGAGATAGAAACAAAAAAAATGTACAGAAAAATACAATTATTGTGTGAATGCTGTAAATTAATATAACCTAGTACCTTAATTTCCCATGGGAATTTAGGGTGCATTCACACCTGAAAGTCCACACAAAGGTCTGGACAAAGGTTCATATTTTTGCTTCGTTGTCTACATTTGATCCAGTTAGGTTTGGTTTCAAGCTGCTCATTTTCCCGAGCGAGCTGAACAACTTTATGATGTGCCTCTGTCTTGTTGTCATGGCAGCGTTTGTGTTGCTAGCACAGACTGGTAGTTAGCAAACATGCTACTTCCAAGGTGTTTTCTACAGCTCTGGACACATTGGTAACCCCACTTTAAGCTAACATTTAGGAAGACTCGATCCTATTAGTCGGTGAACCAGTTTAGCAAGACTATAATATTATCAAGGTCTTCATTAAAAAGAACATTTATCCTTCTCATCAGCTGTGATGATTTTCAGGTGGCATTGCTTGCTCACTTTTTTTTTCCCAAAAACTGTGTCCCCTCCTCTCTGACAATATCTGGCAAGTTTCTGCAGTTTCATAATTTTTTATTCTCTCTCCCATAGTGCTAAAATGGCTCATTCCCCCACTTATTGGCTGCCTTAACTTCCTGTGTTTCTGAAAATGGCTTTCACGCTCTACACGAACCAGGCCAAGGTTCAGTTTGATCTGGACCAAGACCACCTGTGGCGGTAGCACAGGTGTAGTGTGACCGACTACTGATTAGCCCCTTTGATTAGACCCTGTCTTCCCCATCAGAGAATCATTGTCTGCTCCCTCCAGAGTAAATAAAAATATAATGTATAAGCATCCCAAAGTGATTAAACAAAAAGTTGGTAAAACTCATATTAAACATGAAGCCTCTAAACTGAATGATTTGGCCTCTGTTCCTCCTCATAATTTAAAAATTAAATGTGGTTTATTAAATATTAGGTCTCTAACTCCCAAGTCTCTGTTAGTCCATGATCTGTTAATTGATCATCAGATTGATTTAATATCCCTTACAGAGACTTGGTTAGGGCAAGAGGATTATGTTGGTTTAAATGAATCAGCTCCCTCTGGTTATTTAAACTGTAAAAATCCCAGAAGTTCTGGTCATGGAGGAGGAGTAGCAACAATTTACCATTCCAAATTACTAGTTAATGTAAAGCAAAAAACATGTTATAATTCCTTTGAGGGCCTGGTCCTCAGTATTGGGCACTGTAGCAATTTTAGGTTAAACCCAATTTTATTTGCCATAGTTTATCGTCCTCCATCAACCTACTCAGAATTTTTATCCGAATTTGCTGATTTCTTAGCTGATTTAGTGCTGAAATCTGATAGAATAATTATAGTAGGGGACTTTAATATACATGTGGATGTAGATAGTGACTGCCTTAATGTGGCATTTAATTCAATATTAGACTCGATTGGGTTTTCTCAGAAAGTAGGAAATTCTACTCATTACCTCCACCATACATTGGACCTTGTTCTGACATATGGCATAGAAATAGAAAACCTTGTAGTGTCTCCTCATAACCCTGTACTGTCAGACCATTGTCTGTTAACCTTTGATTTTACTATTTCTGACTATTTGGCTCCTAAAGAAAAATATTATTACAGTAGATGCCTCTCAGATGATGCTGTTACCAAATTTATGCAGATTGTTTCCTCTATGCCATGTGTCAACACAACGGAAATAAGCTATAGACAGCTTGCTCCTTCTGTAATTGATAACATGGTGGATAGTGTTACAGCTTCTCTGCATCAGACTCTAGACTTGGTGGCCCCCTTAACAAAGAAAAAGTCTAATCAGAGATTTCTAACTCCCTGGTTCAACACAGAAACTCGTAGCTTAAAACAGAAGACTTGTCAATTACATACCTGCCAACATTTAAAACCTGAAAAGCCTAGTAGCTAGCCGGGGTCCATGTGCCGCAGGCCCCGGTAGGTCTAGGACAAAGTCCTGGTGGGGGGTTCAGGGGCGCGAAGCCCCCCGATGGCAAACAAATATTAGCATTAAATCAAGTTAAAATGTGGCTAACAACCTCATATTTCTTCAGTAATCATGTTTCTATTTTTCTTACGAAGAACGTAGAAAGTTTGCCGCTGGTGTCACTGGCATTCGACTTGTGTTTTTTCGTTCCCACGTGGTCTTTCACATCGCTGATTCCTCCATGTCTGATCGAAAAATCTAGTCTACACAAAGTGCAGTTGGGGTAATTTTCACCCTTTCTTGAGCGAATAACAATTCCTGGAAATGCTTTGGAGTATTCCTCGTGAAAAGACTGTAATTTTCATTTGGTTTTCACACTCATTTGTGATTTTTCTCCGGCAGATTCCATGATGAAAACGTATACAATGCTGACCTAATTCCTTCGCAATTCCAAATGGAAACAATGGCTCCAGGGATGTGATTTGGGGTTGGGGAAATTATCTGAAAATTTAGCAGGGGGTCTGGGGGACGTAGTACCCCAGCAGAGTCCGGGGCAGAGCCCCGGTTGGGGGGCAAGGGAGGCAAAGCCCCCCGAAGCTCCTGGGTTTTTATGATTTTTAAGTACCAGAACTGTGCTTAAATGACATAAAACAAACAGCTGAATGCCACTTTATTACTGTATAATATTGACTTATGTTCCAAGAAGATAGCATTCCTAAAATAATCCAACAAGCATTATCCATCACATGCTTTAACACCTGATCAAATCAAAATCAGTTAATTTTATCTATTCCATAATAGAAATAAAATTCCAACATACCATTACTTTTTATAATTCCGGCATTCATTTCAGATCACCAGTTTCAATCTCCATTGAGTCTTGAGTAGTTCATTTTGCACAATCACTGATGTAGCCAAGTCTTAGAAATATTCAAAAGTTATGAGTCAATGTCCACTGTGCACTGTCAATTAACTGTTTGGAATCATAAAAGTAATCTAACTAAATTGTTTTGCTATTTTTTTCTCCTCAACATCAATGTCAGGGCGCTGCAGGAGTTTTTGGAGATGATTAACTTTTATAACCGTTCCCTCCCCCGCGCAGCTCAGCTCATACAGCCGTTGTACGCCGCACTCAAGAAACGGAAACCGGCGGACAGAGTTGACTGGACTCCTGAGCGGGAACAGGCGTTCTGAGGTTAAAACAGCTCTGGCAAACGCTGCACTACTGGCGCACCCAGACCCGGTGGCTCGGATAGCGCTCACTACCGACGCCTTGGACATGAGCATAGCGGCCGTCGTGGAGCAATGCGTCGCCGGTTCTTGGCAGCTGCTCACCTTTTAAGCAGGTTTTTGCACTACAGTGAGCATAAATACAGCGTGTTCGACAGAGACGCCACTTCCAGTTCTGGCTGAAAGGGCGCACCTTAGGCTCAGACCTCTCGCACATGCGCAATACACCTACAGGAAGCAGTGCCGATTGCCTTTGTTCTAAATTTAGATACGATTCCTAGCGATCTCGTGTTTGGAATTGCTTTCGTGTTTTTTTTTACGATTGAAAATTTTTGACTGAATTTTTAGTGAAAAACCGTAATTTTCATTAATAAAGCCGTAACCCGGAATGGGGTCTTGAAAACCGGAACCATTACGGCAAAACCGGAGTAGTTGGCAGGTATACAATTAGAAAGAAAATGGCGCTCCACTAATTTAGATGAAATCTATTTAGCTTGGAGAAATCATCTTTTAATCTATAAAAAATCTCTTAGAAAAGCTAGAACGAGTTATTATTCTGCATTAATAGAAGAGAACAAGAATAATCCCAGGTTTCTTTTCAACACTGTAGCCAGGTTGACAAAGAGTCAGGACTCTGTCAATCCTAGCATTCCCTTAGAGCTTACTAGTCAGGACTTTATGAACTTTTTCAATAATAAAATTTCATCCATCAGAGATAAAATCAATCAGATTCTTCCCACAGTTAACTTAAATACTGTAACTACTACAACTCCTTCAATTGATGTCTGTCTTGATGAGTTTACTCCACTCGACCTTTGTGAGTTAGACAAAATAGTTTCCTCATCCAAACCTTCAACTTGTCTTTTAGACCCTATTCCTAGCAGGTTATTTAAAGAAGTCTTCCCACTTATTACCTCCGCCAAAGGGGGAGGTTATGTGATCATCGGCATTGGTTTGTCTGTTTGTTTGTCTGTTTGTCTGTCTGTTTGTTTGTCTGTTAGCAAGATAACTCAAAAAGTTATGGATGGATTTTCATGAAATTTTCACAGAATGTCAGAAATGGGGTATCCTACAGATGATTACATTTTGGTGGTGATCCGGATCACCGTCCACAAGAAAACCGCCATTACGCAAAATGCCATTTTCGTCAATAACTACTGAACCACTAATCCTATCATTGTCAATCCAATTGCTAGTCATATCTTTTCATGGTCAAGGAATCTGAAAACGTACACACAAACACTGTATGGGAGGAACTGTGGCCGCCATTATGGAAAATGCCATTTTCCAGAATAACTACGGAACCACTAATCCTATCATTGTCAATCCAATTGCTAGTCATATGTTTACATGGTCAAGGAATCTGAAAACGTACACACAAACACTGTATGGGGGGGGAACTGTGGCCACCATTACGGAAAATGCCATTTTCGTGAATAACTACTGAACCACTAATCCTATCATTGTCAATCCAATTGCTAGTCATATGCTTTCATGGTCAAGGAATCTGAAAATGTACACACAAACAGTGTATGGGAGGAACTGTGGCCGCCATTATGGAAAATGCCATTTTCCACAATAACTACTGAACCACTAATCCTATCATTGTCAATCCAATTGTTAGTCATATGTTTTCATGGTCAAGGAATCTGAAGACGTACACACAAACACTGTATGGGACGAACTGTGGCCACCATTACGGAAAATGCCATTTTCCCCAATAACTACTGAACCACTGCTTGTCATATGTTTTCATGATCAAGGAATCTGAAGACTGTATTGGGGGGAACTGCGGCGCTTGGCGGAGGTCTGCGCTCTCCGAGTGCTTTTCTAGTTGGTAGTTTTATTCTTCGTATAATCAATTCTTCATCAACTTTAGGCCATGTACCACAGGCTTTTAAAACGGCTGTAATTAAACCCTTACTCAAAAAGCCAATGCTCAAAAACAAAGCAAAACCAAGACAGTTGTATTATCACTGGATGCCCAAAAGGCTTTTGATAGAGTGTCATGGAAATATCTTATTCAAACATTAAAAAGATTTAATTTTGGCCCTAAATTTATCGACTGGATTGAAACCATATACTCTTCACCTCAAGCAGCTGTGAGAGTTAATGGGTTTCGATCTACAAGGTTTAACTTGGAGCGTGGTTGCAGACAAGGGTGTCCTCTGTCACCCTTGCTCTTTGCTTTAAGTATTGAGCCAATGGCCCAACTCATTAGAGATGACAATAATATTAAAGGGGTGCTGATTGGCAAAGAAGTACATAAAATATCACTGTACGCGGATGATGTCCTACTGTATCTGACAGAGCCATCCTGTACAATTCCATGTTTAATGAAAATTATATCAACATATGGATATTTCTCAGGATATAAAATTAATGTTGATAAAACTGAGGCAATGGACATTTTGGACAATATTTCACCAGAGTTTAAACAACAAAGTGGCTTTCGTTGGCCTAAAGAAGGTATAAAGTATTTGGGTATCTATGTTCCCCTTTCATTAGACAAGATATTTGATGCAAATTATGGTAGGATAATTAGTACTATAAAAAATGACCTAAACCGTTGGTCATCATTGCCTTTGTCTCTCCTAGGTCGCATAGAAGCCATTCGTATGAATGTTCTGCCTAGGCTTTTATATCTGTTTCAAATGTTACCAATACTAATACCAAAGTCAACATTTGAAGAAATGGACAAAACATTCTCCAAATTTATATGGCAGGGCAAGCGCCCTCGGATAAAATATAAAACACTTCAAAGACTTAAGGAAGAAGGGGGGCTTAACCTGCCAAACTTGAAATATTATTTTTGGGCTTCACAATTAAAACCATTAATTTCATGGATGCAGAATGACATTCATACGAGATGGGTGGACAATGAACAAAACCTGAGCCTCAAACCACTACAAGCTTTGCCTTTTGCTAATATTCCAGTAGTGGGCTTATCAAGGTGGACTAAAACCACACTTGATATCTGGAAGAGGGTTGGAATTGCCTTTAAGTTACCAACTAGTCTATCTGCCTTGTCTAGTATTGGGCATTTAAAATCCTTTATACCAAGCAGATTGGATACGAACTTTCTCAAGTGGGCTGATCATGGGCTTATTTACATACATCAGTTAATCGATAAGGATGGTTTTGTATCGTTTGAATATTTGAGAAGACGCTTCCAACTCCAAAAAAATGATTTTTTCAGATATCTGCAAATACAATCTTTTTTGGTTTCTCATAAAGAGTGGGATAAAGTGCTAGACCCATCACTCATTGAACATTATTTAATTCAAACTCAAAAACACAAAGAGGATAAAAAAGTGATCTCAAAGTTATACAAAATATTTGGTTTAATGGCTCAAAATAAACCTATTCTGGCAAAACAAAGATGGGAGGCAGAGGCGGGTCAAATTTTCTCTGATCAAATGTGGGAAGAGGTATGTACAGTGGCGCATAAGACCACAAATTCAAATACATGGAGGGAATTTAAATGGAAGATATTTAGTAGATATTTCAGAACACCAGATATTGTGGCCAAGATGACACCAAATGTTCCAAGCCTGTGTTGGAGAAATTGTGGTACAGAAGTGCCTAATCACACACACATTTTCTGGTCGTGCCCTAAAATACAAACATTTTGGGATGAGGTGTACAAGGCAATAAATCATATGTTTCAAGTTACAATACCAAGGGACTTGGCAGCAGCAGTTCTTGGCATCACCCCTCCGGAAGTGCATGGGAGAGCACCAGCATACCTCCTAAACATACTTTTTGTAGCAGCCTTGAAATGTGTCACTGCCTCTTGGATGAAAACAGATCCACCCTCCTTCAGTGCATGGCTTCAAAAAGTACAAGAACTTTATCACATGGAGAAGATTACTTACGCACTGAGACTCCAATTACCTACTTTTAAATCAAGATGGCATCCAGTAGAAGTCTCTTTATTGTAGTTGCTCAAGGTGGCTATTAAGCACTTGGTTTTTTTTTTTGTTGACAGATGCTGTTTCTCTTATATTGATGTGGAATTTGTGTATTAAATAATCTTGACTACATATGGTAATTATATCTGTAATGACTCTGTTGTTAAAAATTTTAATAAAATATAAGTTCTAAAAAAAAAAAGCCAATGCTAGATCCAGGAGCTTTAGCTAACTATAGACCAATCTCTAATCTCCCTTTCATTTCAAAAATCTTAGAAAGAGTTGTTGCTACACAATTATTTGACCACCTGCAGGGAAATGGTTTACTTGAAGAGTTTCAATCTGGGTTTAGAATCCATCATAGTTCGCTAACAGCCTTAGCGAAGGTCACTAACGACCTCCTCATCGCATCTGATAATGGACTGGTTTCTGTACTTGTCCTTTTAGACCTTAGTGCAGCTTTTGATACTATTGATCATAATATTCTACTTGATAGATTAGAACACTATGTTGGACTTAATGGAACTTCGTTGCAGTGGTTTAGATCTTATTTATCTGATAGGTTCCAGTTTGTTCATGTAAATAATGAGTTTTCTTTCAACTCAAAGCTAGTCATGGAGTTCCACAGGGATCTGTGCTAGGCCCTACTCTTTTTAGTTTATATATGCTTCCGTTAGGCAACATTATTAGAAAGCACTGTATACATTTTCATTGTTGTGCAGATGACACACAATTATACCTGTCAATGAAGCCAGATGACAGTAATCAATTAGCCAAGTTAGAAGCCTGTCTTAAGGAAATCAAAGCTTGGATGACTTGTAATTTCCTGCTATTAAATTCAGATAAGACTGAAGTCATTCTTGTTGGTCCAAAAAAAACCTTAGAAATACCTTTCCAAATCAAACTTTCAGTTTGGATGCGGTTACTCTCTCTTAATAGCTCTGTGAGGAACCTTGGAATTATTTTTGATCAAGATCTGTCCTTCAATTCACATATTAAATTTGTTTCTAAGACTGCCTTCTATCATTTGCGTAATATTGCCAAGATTAGGAGCATCTTGTCTCAGAGTGA
Source organism: Pholidichthys leucotaenia (assembly GCA_020510985.1). Lineage (NCBI taxonomy): Eukaryota > Metazoa > Chordata > Actinopteri > Cichliformes > Pholidichthyidae > Pholidichthys > Pholidichthys leucotaenia. The sequence goes on from CM035844.1 coordinate 223,392,319, forward strand.
TGCTGAGAAACTGATCCACGCTTTTGTTAGCTCGAGATTAGATTATTGTAATTCTTTATTATCAGGCTGTCCTAAAACATCTTTAAAAAGTCTTCAGCTGATCCAAAATGCTGCAGCAAGAGTTTTAACAGGTACTAGAATGAGAGATCATATCTCTCCGGTTCTGGCCTCCCTTCATTGGCTTCCCATAGAGTTTAGAATTAAGTTTAAAATCCTTCTTCTTACTTGCAAAGCTCTAAACAATCAGGCTCCTTTTATTTAAAAGATCTGATACTACCGTATTATCCTAACAGAGCACTACGCTCCCAAAATGCAGGATTACTTGTAATACCTAGAATCTCCAAAAGTACAATGGGAGGCAGAGCCTTCAGTTATCAAGCTCCTCTCCTGTGGAACCAGCTGCCAATCTGGATTCGGGAGTCAGACTCGATCTCTGTTTTTAAGAATAGGGCTAAAACCTACCTTTTTGATATAGCCTACAATTAGGGAGGGATCATGTGTTTCTGAACCCTCCCTTAGTTATGCTGCTAACAGGTTTAGTCAGCCGAGGGACCTCCAATAATTGCACTGGGCCTCACTCCTTTCTTCACTCTCAATGAAATATTTTTTTTTGCTGGTCATTACCATCTGTTTGTTCTCTCCCATAGATTGAGTCCCCATCGTGCTGTTTGCTCTCTACATGTCTGTTCTTTTCATCTTCTCTATCCCCTCACCCCCCAGCCAGTCGCAGCAGATGACTGCCCCTCCCTGAGCCTGGTTCTGCTGGAGGTTTCTTCCTGTTAAAAGGGAATTTTTCCTCTCCACCGTCGCCAAGTGCTTGCTCACAGGGGATCGCCTGATTGCTGGGTCTTTCTGCAACTGTGGGGGTCCTCCCTACAGTTGATAGTGCTATGAGATGACTGTTGTTGTGAAATGGCGCTATATAAATAAAGTTGAATTGAATTGAATTGATTGGAGGGTCATGGATTCGATTCCCGCTTGTCTTGCTCAAGTGTCCTTGAGCAAAACACAACCCCCAGTGTGTATGGCAGCTCTGCCGCCATCAGTGTGTGAATGTGTGTGTGAATGGGTGGATAGCAGCATCTGTAAAGCGCTTTGGTCATCCTAGATAAGAAGAAAAGCGCTATTTAAGTGAACGCCATTTACCATTTTACCTCTTTTTGCTGGACCAAATTTCAGCTCTTTAGTCCAGACCGTGGTTTGGGGGAGGTTTTGCACCTAAAATTCTGGTCCAAATCAAACTGAAAGGTCCGAAAGTCCAGACCAAAGGGGTTAGGTGTGAAAGCACCTGAAATGAAAATTTTATGGCGCTCTGAAACCCTAATGTTCACCCATCAAAATATGATGTTTTCAAGGCTGACTTTTATTTCTAAAAGACAACGCAGATCCACAATATTCAGTTTTGACAACAGCATGTAATGTGAGAAAGTCCAGGTGCTAGACTGGTCTGCCTGCAAGAAAAAAAACTGGCTCATTTTGGAAGAATAAATAAATAAATAAATAAAACAACAATACGGAAACTATTATCTTTCCAAATTAAAGCAGCTGGTCTCATCTGTGCCCAGGCGCTGTTAAAGAAAAGATGATTCAAAACACAGACAAAAGGAAAAAAGTCCTAATCCAAACTTTACAAAAAAGCATTTGTTACCGGAAACCTGTTTTAAATTGTTTGATTTATAATGTGATTACCTCCTGGTGTTCAAATGCTTTAATAAAATTATTCTGTTTTGAAGAAATGGGGCAGAATGTTTCTTTGTTCAAGGACTGTCTTATTACTAAGCACACTGATACTGCATTCAGATGTCATCGAAAGAGCTGAAGATTTCAGGTGAAGGTTATGGTGCTTCACTCAAAATTACTCCACAACATGCAGAGCAGGTTTAATCTTTTTACACACTTGCCACTAACACAATTTCCTTCACTCCCTCATGCCTTCACGGCTTAGTTATGTGATACGCAAGTAGGCGGATTAATGCTCACGCTAAGTAATAATAAACAAATGCACTGCATTGTTTCAGCGCATAAAGATCCACCCACGTCGCAGAAGAGAAAACAATACTGATTTTCCTTTGGAGTGTTTTTGACCGTCTGATGGCCTTTATTACAGACATGGACAAATTTGTTGGTATTCAGCTCCTTCCACAGATTTTCAATAGGATTTAGATCAGGGCTTATAGAAGGCCACTTCAAAATAGTCCAGTGTTTTGTTTTTAGCCATTCCTGTGTGTTTTGGGTCATTATCCTGTTGGAGGATCCATGATCTGCCACTGACACCAAGCTTTCTGACACTGGGCAGCACATTTCACTCCAGAATGCCTTGATAGTTTTTAGATTTCTTTGTACCCTGCACCCTGTGCCAGAAGCAGCAAAGCAGCATGGGAACATAACCGAGCCTCCTCTATGTTTCAAAGTAGGTACAGTTTTGTTTTATTTGCATGCTTCATTTTTTCCCCCTTTCTCTAAACATAGAGCTGATGTGACTGGCCCAAAAGCTCCAGTTTTGTCTCGTCAGTCCAAAGGACAACCTCCCAGAAACTTTGGGGCTTGTCAGCATGCATTTTGGCTGGCTTTTTAATGCCAGTTTTGAAGACACCTGTGATGCCATTTACGGGACACACCTTAGTTTGACATGTCCCATATAGTCTTTTCTAAGGTTACCATTTTTGCCCACGCCAGTTTCATTAGTTTGTTTTTAAAAATGATTCTGTTGAAACAAAATTCAAAAGCAGTGTCTGATTTTCATCAATTAATTTTCAGGTTTTTTTTTTTTTATTTATTATTATTTTTTGTCAGTTTCAGGTTATTTCAGTGACCACTGTGGCATTTTCTTTCTTTAACGGAAGGTTACCAACAAATTTGTTCACTGTGTGCAAATGTGATCAGGCAGGGGAAAAAAAACAAGAAAACATTAAAGACACGCAACAAATTTAGCAAAAAAAAAACCCCAAGATGAATAAATAAACCATTCTCTGGCTCTGATGTGCAGCATGGTCCCTGACAGAACCTTTCAAGTGAGACGACCTTGAGTAGCCAAAGATGTCGGTAACAAGGAGGTTGATTCTGTTCTTTAAAAAAAAATCTATATACTTTCACACAAGTCAAAAATCTAGGGTCAGTTTTCAAGTTATCTCTCATCTATGTCACATATTGTGTAGGGAGGACTTTCAGTGCGTTTTGGACTGAGGTTATTCATGAAGCAATTAGTCGTGGGCGGTACAGCTTGAAGCAAATATAATTGGTCAGCAATTATAGAGCGGATCTTTCTTCGCTAGACCTTGCTGCGAAAAATGAGGGAGGGGGGCCTGGCTTGCGGGACCAGAACCTTCTGTCATTAATCTGGAAATGTGAGCAGGAGTATCAGCTGTGGGCCATCCTCGCCGCATACGGTGAGATGGGGTAACGCTCAGGGAAGAAGACAAGCAACACCGATGCCAATTATAGTCCGAGTGAGTGGTGAAAAATATAAGTCGAGCAAAGTGTTACGGTGACAAACCCATGAGTACATGCAGCTCTTGTATGTTTGAGTGGGCACAGCATGCCGCCAACATATTCAGGGTTAGGGTTAGGGTCTCATTAGGGAAAACCCGTGCTACTGCGGCTCGAACATGCTGTCCCACTTTTCTGAAATGCAGAAATCAAATTCTAACCTGATTTGTGGATTAGATGCTGAGTGATGGCCAAGTCGCATACAAATAAAGTGTCTGGTCCCAGTCATTACTTAATAAAAGCTGCTGAGGCTCTGTGGGAGTACACTTTCCCTGCACAGATTGTGACACTTGAATGGAGAAGTGACGCAATGCGTAGAAAGAGCTTTAAGTATGTGGCTGTGGTGCAGAATTGCGCATGTGTCCATCTGAGTGGAGCTCCAGCTATGGCTGTACAAATTTGGGGTTACATTTTATTTCTGCTTTGTGATCCCTACCATCTTGAAGCTCCCCCTACATTACTAATGTTAAAAGAACGCCGTCACATGTAATGTGGGCCTGTTGTGCATAGAAAACATTCAAGGACACCTGAGGAGGATTATGTGATGGCAAACACATGACATGGGACACATTTAAAAGGATAGAGATATTGAAATGCAAATTTTTAATATACTGAATAGTGACCATTGCATCACATTCTGACGTGATGCTCCCCCCTCACTCCACGGGTCCTGTTTGCTTCCTGCGTGTTTTCTGTAATGTTAATTGCTTGTCCTTTATAAATGCCTCATGCACCCTTTGGGGGGTGGAAGTTTGGAGAGAGAGCACAGGAAGATGAGAGCTCTCCAGGCTGACTACTGCACGTTTAGGCTGCATTCACACCAAGACAGTCCCGGGGGTCTCAGTTCGATTGGGCGGGGAATGCCGAGAATTTTTGCACCTTCGTTTGGTTTGGTTTGCATTCACACTGCAGCGGACCAAACTGCCTGGACAACGTCATGCAGTTACAACAATTTGCTCGTTTGGGGCGCTGTAGCCGAAACCCACCACTGACCAGGAAGAAAAAAATCACGGCACAAGAAGAAAAATCAGGCTCATCAGTTGGCCAATACCAATAATGAACAAAGACTTTTAGTTGACTACCAAATAATCGCCAGTTGCAGCCCTACACATGACCAGGAATGAATAAGGATGATTATGTGCCAAGGAACACATGACTGGAATAAATTATATGATAGCAACACATGACTTGGATAAATAAGGAAATTTCATATGATGGGGGATCTGTAGGGTAAATATGTAACTGTAAAACATGGGCATATTATGTGACACAGACAGACTACAAGGAATAATCAGTAGGATGTAATGTGAATATACAGAAGGGGAGGGTCATGCCCAGAAGGATTATGTTAACCGCCAAATTACGGTGAATGTGTAAAAGACACGTGAACGGGACATATTTGTGATGTTGGGCAAATGGCAGACTATAGAGGGGAGTACTACATACATGTGGCCAAATAACACCAGGATTACACAACAGAATAATGAGGTGGCTTATGAGGACATCGAGACTGATAGCATCATACAAGCCGAGATGTGTGGAGGAAAAAAAATCAACTTAGCTGAATCTCTGCTTAACCACATGCACTAAGAGCACGTTTTGTGTTTTAACACTGGATGAATAGTAGCATTAAGTGAAATCCTTTGGTACATGGTTATTATTCAGTTATATGCTAATTAGACAGGCACTGATGTTCCTTTGCTTGTAAGAATGTAGAGCTGTTAATGCCTACTTATTTTTCAGGTAATGAAGAACTGGAAATGCATTAAAACATTTTTATTGCAGCAAGCCTTCCTGCTTTCTGACTCATGTAAGTTTTTAAAAAAAGCATCGGAGTTGGGGAATTCTAATAGCTGATCACAGTGCAAACAAGGCCGACGTTTGACAAGATTTTCTCAAGAATACTGCACATGATCGGTCAAAGATTGCAATAACTTTAAAACTTGGTGTTAAAGTAAGGTGAGCTGTGCATTGTGGGGATAATATGGGACCTTTAAACTTCAATACATCTTCAAGGTTGTTCATGATCTGCCTGACAATAAAGCTGCCCTGACTCACAGGAACAAAAAAAGTAAACTAAAACCTTCATGTCCTCACTTAATTCTTCTCTGTTTGCGGCTTTTTAAGCGTATGGATTTGTGCCTTTTGAATCTGGAGACGACAATTTATTTTAGGATCGAGTCTGAATAGCTGCTAATAAAAAGAATCGCTTGTTTTCTTCTTTCGTATGAAAGGAGAAACTTTTATCATCTTTGTCAGAATTATAGCTTGCGCCTTTGTTCGTCTCCATTATGGGACTTAATGATTTTTTTTTTTTGGTGGGTCTGTATTTTGATAGCACAATCAAGTGATTATCCTCCATTGTAACATAACTGCCAAACTGGGTGCAGATTAGTGTCAGCGAAGAGCATGAGCGGATGCGCTCACGTGTTAGGAGTGCGTTCGTTACCTGACAGACGTCGGAGCGGATGCCGGTCTTCCAGAAGCCCTGGCTGCTCAGCTCCACCGTCACCTCTCGGCGCATCGTGTTCTTCTGACGGATCTTCTGAAGGGCTTCCTGCCAAACAACCAGCCAGTCAATTATTGATCCGCTGGAGCACAGCCTACGGGGACAGCTCCCATCCCCCCCACCTCACCCCAAAAAAACCAGAATTGGTTGGCACATGCAATAAACTGAAACCTCAGTGGCATGACACATATACAGTTACAGCAGTGGACAGCGGCACCGGGGGTGTGTGTGGAAGTGACATGTCTGCTCGTTGCGGCTAATTGAAGGGCCGCCACGGGGTCGGGATGGCTGTGGAGATGCTGCCGGGCCCCAGTGTGCCCATTAGGAGCGCCACAGCGGAGCCTGGGAAACTTTTGTGGGTTTTTCTCTTTTTTTTTCCCTCCCCCAAAGGGTTTAAGCAGCAATAGAAAAGTGAGTGAAGGGCCATATCTTGGATACGGGTTACCATGAAATATTGATAAGAAAAACACGCCTGAAGTTGTCCCATCTCCGCTTGGTTCTCCTTCTACTCCACTTGTCTCCTTCTCTCTAATCACCTCTTTCCCTCCTGTTCTCCTCGCCTCCTCTGCATTTTTCCCATCATCCCGACTCTTTTCCCCCATCACACTGAGCCTTCTTGTATCCTTTCTCCTTGTCTCGTCTCCTTCACTCTCCCTCGTTTCCTTTTCTCCTCCCCCATCACAGCCCTTATCTTCCCTTCTCCCTATCTCCTCCTCTCCTAGATCCCTCTGTTCTCTTCCTTCTTTCTCTTTCCTTCCTCTGGCCATCTCCTCATTTCCTCTCTTTCTTCCCCTTGTTTCCTCCTCTCGTTTCCTTATCTTGCCCTCCCGCCCTTCTCTCCTATCCTCCCCTCGTCTCCGCCTTCCCTTCATCTCCTCCTGTCCACCATTCTTCCTCTCATCTAACTCTTGCTTCCTCAAGGACTCCTCTCTTCCCTCCCTTCTGCTCTCATTTCTTCCTCCCCTCACTCTTTCCTTCCATGTTTCCTCTGTCCATGCCTACTTTCCTCCTCTCAGTGTGATTCCTTTTCTTCCTAGTTTCCTTGTTTCATTTCTGTGTTCTCTCCCTACTGGAGTTGCTTACATTTTTTTTTACCCATCACCACCCCTCTCTCCTTGCTCCTCTCCATTTCCTCTGTCCAAATCTGCTTAAAGAAGCAGTCAGGATCTTTATCCGCCACTGGAATCAAACCAAAACTGTAGCCTGGCGACACTTCATAACACCGGCCATTGCAATCCTCTCTTCCGCCACAATCACAACTCTGTCGGGCCAGCTCCTGACGTTTTTCTGTTTCATTTCACTGATCAAGACCAGCAAGTCTCCTGCTGTTCCTTTTTGGGCTCCAATGGGTGGACTGGAACACACACCCATCTCTTATGTACATAGTTCCATCTGCGAAGCCACTACCATACTTGCGTATATACTGTACCTATGGGCTATTTTTATTTTTATTTCAGTCGTATGTTTAATCGTGTGTTCTGTAACTGTGTTTAATTCAAATTCTTTTCTCTTACTTTATTGCACAGTAGCCTGGTGGAGCACCCACAATTTCTTTGTACTGTACAACTGTACAATGACAATAAAGCCTATTCTATTCTATTAGAAGAACCTCCAAAGGCGGAATCGCTGTGGTGCAGAGATCAGCTCCCACCCCCATGGGACCAGTAAGGAACCTCGAGAGAACCTGCGGGCTGAAAACAACACAGCGGAGGCCCTTAAAAGAGCAAACCACCTCACTACCAGTGGAACCTCGCAGGATGCCGACAAGCAGATGTTGGAGAGGAAGCTAGCACTGATGCTAACAGCAATAACTGATGGATGCGCACATAATATAATAATGAAATACTGCACAAAATAACTGGGTTTCAGTGTGATTCACAGGTTTATTAGAGCCTCTGCAGTGTTATTTGGAATGGGTGAACGTTTGATAGGAGACAAACAAACACGACAGCCACAGTATGCGATGGTATCCAAGCTAATAACTGATAGCCACAGAAAGCTGCACACGAGTTAATAATAAAATAATGCATCTAATAACTGGGAGTGAGCTGCATGCTTCCAAGTAATTCACAGGGTCATCAGAGCCCATGCAGAGATATTTGGATTGGGAAAATGACAAAGGATGACAAAGCCCTTTGTCAAAGACTGTCCCAACACTATGCCCGCTTTGACACCTCGTCAACTGTGTCCAACTGCCCCCTCCCCCCAGCGCCACTGCCTCCATGGTCCCCACTTCATCAAAGGCGCCCCCCCTCCTCCCCCCCTGCCCTTGCCATCAGTGAGCAGGACGTGCACAGACAGTTCTCCAGAGTGAACCCGCGCAAGGCGCCCGGTCCAGATGGTGTGTCTCCCTCCACCCTGAGACACTGTGCGGAGGAGCTGACTCCTGTCTTCACAGACATTTTTAACACCTCCCTGAAGTCATGCCACGTGCCGGCCTGCCTCAAAACCTCTACCATCGTCCCTGTCCCCAAGAAGCCCCGGATCACTGGACTTAACGACTACAGACCTGTAGCGCTCACCTCTGTAGTCATGAAGTCCTTTGAGCGCCTGGTCCTGCCCCACCTCAAGACCATCACCACTCCCCTCCTGGACCCGCTGCAGTTTGCCTACAGAGCCAACAGGTCTGTGGACAACGCAGTCAACCTGGCCCTCCACTCCATCCTGCAGCACCTGGACTCCCCAGGAACCTACGCCAGGATCCTGTTTGTGGACTTCAGCTCTGCATTCAATACCATCCGCCCCGCTCTGCTCCAGGACAAGCTGTCCCTGCTCAACGTGCCTGACTCCCTCTGCAGGTGGATCACCGACTTCCTGACGGACCGGAGGCAGCATGTGCGGCTGGGAAAGACTGTCTCACACTCTGTTAGCATCAGCACCGGATCACCCCAGGGCTGTGTACTTTCCCCCCTGCTCTTCTCCCTATACACCAACTCCTGCACCTCCAGCCACCAGTCTGTCGAGCTGATCACGTTTGCAGACGACACCACCCTCATCGGGCTCATCTCCAACGGCGATGAGTCCGTCTACAGGAGAGAGGTGGCCCAGCTGGCATCCTGGTGCAGCCACAACAACCTGCAGCTGAACGCTCTGAAGACAGTGGAGATGATCGTGGACTTCAGAAAAGTCACAGCCCCTCTGCCCCACTTTACCCTCACAGACTCTCCCATCACCACTGCGGATTCCTTCCGCTTCCTGGGCACCACCATCACCCGGGACCTCAAGTGGGAGCCGACCATCAGCTCCCTCATCAAAAAGGCCCAGCAGAGGATGTTCTTCCTGCGGCAGCTGAGGAAGCTCAAGCTACCCACCAAGATGTTGGTGCAGTTCTACACGGCCATCATCGAGTCCATCCTCACCACCTCCATCACCGTGTGGTACGCAGGAGCCACCGCCAGGGACAGACTAAGACTGCAGCGCGTTGTGCGCGCTGCTGAGAAGGTGATCGGCTGCGAGCTCCCATCCCTCCAGGACCTTTACATCTCCAGGACCCGGAGGCGTGCAGGTCGGATCATAGCCGACCCTTCACACCCTGGACACGCACTGTTTGCCCCCCTCCCCTCAGGCAGAAGACTTCGGTCCATTCAGACTAAAACCTCCCGCTACATGAACAGCTTCTTCCCCTCTGCCATTAGACTGCTGAACACTAAGTGACTTATTAGACTCTCGTGCACTACGTACAGCAGCTCAACCGGACTAATGATAATTATCACTGTTTTCTTTTGCACTACCGACTGCACTATGTGGAACTCCACAATATCTGCTGCTTGTTAATATATTTTAAATTGCATAGATTAGTATTACTCATTCATATTCTACATTTTATTGCATGCATAGTTTTTTATTTTTATCTTTAGTGCTACTCCATGTTTAATGTTGCAGCATTGCACCAAGACAAATTCCTAGTTTGTGTACTACATGAACAATGGCAATAAATCTGATTCTGATAATGACAGAAACAACACGACGACTAGGCTAGGCTATGTTAGACGTGCTAACAACATGAGCCAAGGTACGCTGCGTACATAGATTAATAATAAACCAGATCAGAATTGGGAGTAAGATATATGTGTCAGTATAATTCACAGATTTATTAGAGCCTCTGCAGTGTTATTAGGAATGGGTAAATGCAACACACTAGCTAAATGCACAATAGAACGATTCGCTCTCATTAGGGGTGGGCAATATTGCCTAAAGATGATATCACAATATTTCTGTGAATTTTCACGATAGCAATATTTTTTCACTGTATTACAGAGTACAGCTTTTTTCCTTTTAAATTTATGCAAAAAGGACAGTTTCACAGGCCAGCGTTATTTACCTTCAACATATTTAGGAAAAACAAAAACTCTTATTTCTGCAGTTGATCAACAGCAGCTCAGATTTAATTTTTTTTTTGTTCTGTATCTTATCATTCGAACCACCAAACCTGTGGTTACTGGACGACCAGCTCTACCTCCTGCATCACTGCCGCCCCATGATGAATATGTTCCATTCTTTAAGTTATATTTTTGCCATTCATTATTATCCTAAGTATTTTCCAGGTCCTTGACTTATTTAGTAGTGTTTCTATGTTACTCTCTGTCCATTCTTAGTTCTTAGGTTTGCCCTTATTTTGAAGTCACTCCTGTTCCATTTCCTTGTTGTAGTCCTCCTTCCGGTTCACATTATGATTTACTATTTACGTTTCTGTTATTAATCCTCATCAGCGGTTTCTCATTTCCCCTCATAACCTACCTCATTCATTTGCTCTCGGCTGAAAGATAAACCCATGTACTGTTTCTCATTGCCTCGTCTTCCCCCACATTCCCAGTCTGGTTTGAACTTTCAATTTCGTTCTTGTATTTAGGTTTAGTTTTGTGTTTTACAGCCTCCGTGCTGTGCCTTTGTTTCTCATTACATTGCTGAAAACTCGTACCTGTGCTCTCATTGCACTGAACAGATGTTTTGGGGTTTTTTTCCCCCCTTTGGGTAGTTGAATAAAATCAAGAAAAAGAAGAAGTCAACTTCATTGTCATTCAATCCATACAGCCAATCATGTACAGTAGGAGAAAATTACATATCTCCTATCTACAATGTTAATCACATCTAGAATCAGAGGGGCCGCTGCCTTACAAGGCAATGCCACAAATAACTTTTCCTTCCCCCACTCTACTATGCTGAGCACCAAGTTAGAAGGCGGAAGTACCACCCACGACTTCCCAGTTGTGGGGCAGATGCTCTACCACTAGGTCACCACTCCTGTTTAATCAAGATGAAGCAGCCAAAACAGAACTAAAATACAACTACAGACACTGACAGTGATCAACACCGCTCCAGCGGTGTTGTTGACATGCGGAAAAAATGCAGACAGATTATCCACATTGCTGCACCATTTTTATTTATTTATTTATTTTTTTACATGGGAACAGTCTGAAACAGCCTTAAAACTTAAGTATTTCCGCTCAACTGGATGCAGATGCTCCAACTGCAAAGCGGCAGCTTCCCGCACTATGTTTGTTCTGCCATTTCTTTGGTAGTGCGTCACTTTTTACACCGGTATCAAAATTTATATTGGTATTATCATGAACAATACGATATGCCACACCCCTAGCTCCCATAAGCCTTTGCAGCACGACAGCACTTGATGTCACATTGCCAAGCAACAGAGGTGATTGATTTTATTTATTTGAACATTCCGACAAAAGAAAAAAAAAAATTTAAAACAAAACAAAAATCAATCCAAAAATAAAATGTTCAAAAGGAGTGGGAAGAAACCAACGCTTATATAGTCCCACCCCTTTTCCATACCCAACAAATTACAATATCACTCTTAGTCATCAATCATCCCACAACTACATTCACCATAATACACCCCATAGTCAAATTATGCAACAGAAATGACACAACAACAGTCTATATTGACAACAATACCAACATCCAACAATAATTGTAACAATAATAAATAAATACTTCTGGTATGTTCAACACAAACACAGGCAACACCATCACCATAACACAATAACACACACAATAACAACCTTTTTTCATTGAAGACACATTGTAATATTACTGCCCTTTATTTTTATATTGCTCAAAAATCATTTCTTTATACATGGGCCCATGATTTCAAGGGGAGGGTCTAGAAAAGTGGATGCAAAGAAGTGTCTGAGAATCAACAGAAAAACGGACAGAGGTAGTCAGTTCACTACAGTGGCTGACAGCATTTAGCCACTGCTGAAGAGTTCAGCTGTTACTTTATTTTAATTTAAAAAAAAAATTCAAAATCTAATTTACAGCACCTTTAACTTGGTTCATTTCTCTCCCCCCAACTTGTGCCTCATCTCCTTTCTCCCTCCACTCCTCATACCTTCTGGATGGTTTACAGTGAATTGCCTTGCTTTCCTTTTCGGACATTTGGGGGCTGAATTGAGACCATCCGGGTCCACTTTGGGCCCTGGAGCCATATTTTTTCCTGTGTGTGAGGTGTAGGAGTGCCTCCATCAGTGGCAGGAGCAGATATGATAACTACAGCTACACACAACAACCAACAGCAGGCGATTCGACAGAGTCTGAGATGAGGGGGCCCGGCAGACCATTTACAACTGGGATGGTGGTGGGGGGGTAGTGACAGGCTGTGCTTCGTAAAAACGTGCACGCACGCACGCGTTTCGCTCAGCTGAGACGCCATCGACCACCTCGGCTCCAAGTGATCTGCCCAAAATGGAACGCCAGGAATTTTTGACTCGCAGAGGAAATAAGAACAACAAAGGCATGAATAAATAATGGAATCCTACTTTGAACTGTGCATCAAAGTGAACACACTCACCCACGCGCGGTGCCGTGCACACGCAACCACACACACACAAACGCATCATTCTGCGGATGGCTAGAAACTCTACATGGAAGGCAGCAATCACAGAGGAGTGTGAACAATCTGTAAATAGTTTACTTCTCTCCAACGGGTCAGGGAGTGGACACAAAAAGTACATAATTAGGCAACTTTTCTTGTGGTCAAACAAATGAGCCATGGCGGATCTGACTTTTAGCGGATCTGGAGTGTTTTTGAGGTCAAACACCAAAAATCCAACGACTCTGGAAGGCAAGCGCATATCTGTTACATGTGCGCTTCCTATGTGGGTTCATAGGAGGGCCTTTGATTTATTCTCAGCGCACTGTTTATGACGTTCGAGTGTTCGAGTTCAAATGTGGAAGATTAAAGCCGACATCCATGTAGGTCGTCCTGCACTGATTTCCTCAAAGATGGCGGCAGGATTAACATGGAGTTTGCCATTAGTATTGATTGGTTCCTGAGGACAAAATCAATGTTTTTGAAACCATTTCTGGGTCCTCCAGTAAACAAACATTGTGTATATTTACCAGTAGCCACGGAAAACTTTAAAAAATCCATTCTGAATTCACAGTTTTACTGACATTATCTGCTGGTTTTACTTGTGTGCTGGTTTGAATGCATCGTTGCACTGCCAAAGCGGCCCCTATAAAGACTCTATTTCTTCTGAAGATGGTCAGAAGAAGTGAGTGAAGTGTGTGGAAACTAACATGGAAATGCAGTGAAGTTAAACTTCTGTTAGCTGCTAACCACTATCTACAGCAGCTCGACCATTTTACAGTGGAGGAAAGGACACCAAAATGGACAAGATGAAGTTGGATTTACCATCCTGATGAGAGACTCGTAACCCCATGTGGTGAGAACATAATCGTGGCTGTGTAAAGGACTCCCTCAAAGCAGATAAAATGCTAACAAGCCTTGGAAATTTGTGGGGGGGTTTTCATGAATTTGTGCCTTTTTCTCAGAAATTTGTGATTTTTTTTAATGAAAAATTGATGGATTTTTCTCGAAAACTTCAGACTTTTTTCTCATAAATTGGCACATTTTTCTCAGAATTTTGTGATTTTTTTCCTCATAAATTAGCACATTTTCCTCAGAAATTTTATTTTTTTTGTCATAAATTGCACATGATTTTTTCCCCGATATTTTCTCCTTGTAAGTTTTTTTTTTTTTCAAATTTGCAACCTGTTTACAAACCTGTTTATAAGAACAATTTTTTTCCATTGTGAATGTGTGACTTGTCTCTAAAAAATTTGCTACCTTTTCCTCTTCTTGTTTTCTCAGGAGATTTGTGGATTTTTTCCAGCGGAAATCTGTGATTTTTTTTTAATTCCCTTGATAAGTTTATGACATTTTCCTCAAAATTTAAAATAATAAATAAATAAATAAAAAATTGTGACTTTTTTCCTTGTAAATCTGCAACTTTTTTGAAATTTATTATTTTCCTCCTATTTTTTTCCCCTCATAAGTTTGGAAATTCATGGGAAAAGGGTCATCGTTGCAGCATTAATAAATAACTGCTGTTGCACAGAGTTATTGTGTCTAAATAAGTTAAACCTTTGGAGGTTTCACATTTTGCCTTTAATTCCGGCTTTCATTTGAATGAAAGTCTGCCCTATTAAAAAAAAAATCATTAAACAGTAAATAATGTTGTTTCATGCTGGTCAAAAGGTGTTCACCACCTACTTAGCTGTCTGTCCCTATTAAACAGAAATATTGGACCAGTGCCCCCTGGTGACCAACCTGTGTATTACAACTAAATACATCAAAAACCTCCTCGAAACATGTCTATTTTTCCCACTGGCATTTTTCTCAGATGTTCTCATTTTTCTCTTATATTTTCCATCTCTATCAGCTGAAAAACATCATTCCAGAAACTGATTAAGACCCAAAAATAGAAGCACCAGAGCCAATCTGATGATTGGACAAACACAGACTCTTAGGAGCACGTCCAAGTCAACAACGAAGAGGGGAAAAAAATGTTCCAAGTTTTCATGTAGGGCTAGAGTTAAAGAAAAAAAAAATATCTGTGGAAAGAGTCGACGATAGCTTTTCAAAGGCGCTCCTCACTCAGTTTGGCTGAGCACGGCCAAAAGCTGCAAAGAAGAATCAGAGCAAATCCCCAAATCCACACATGCTGAGCTGATAGAGATGACTGGAAGTTGAATTCACTGTCACTGTATTAAAGTCTGGGCTGAATTCTTATTCAAATTAGATACCTGAGAATAAAGTAATACCCCTCTGTTTCCATCTAAAGAGGATGGAAATGTCTGTGATGTGCTCTGATCAAAACAACTCAAGGTTCAACTATTGCAGCACCATTTTACAAACGGGGAAGGTGCTCTCCTCAAAATGGGGTATTTTATTATGCCATACTGCTTTAAATCAGAGGTGTCCAATCATGTGCCATGGAGGGCCAAGACTCTGCAAGCTTTATCTCCAACCAGTGTCTTCAAAAAGCAGATTTCACTGAATTTCTTCCCACTGATTGCTGATAAGTGAAAACACCTGCTGAAGAGACTGGGTAGAAGAGTAAAAGTGCAGGGTCTTGGCCCTCCATGGCACATGACTGGACACCCCTGCTTTAAATGCTAATGAGTCCCAGTTCACCCTTCCCTCCTCCTTTCATCATTTCTCTGAGATTTATGTTTTCACAGTGTTTGAGGCTAATGTTAGCATTTAGCTTCTGTTGTTGGACTAAGAAATATACTGACAAATATCGGCTGAATGTTATGAGTTTAAAAACCTAACCTCACAAAATCATTATCAAAGACAGGGCTATGTTGTTTGAGTGGCTGTGATGTAATAAGCACAGAAACAACCTAAAAAAATGAACAAATGGCTAACTCTGCTAATGGTAGGTAAAGGGGGGCGCTAATTGTATCATATAATAAACCATAATAAAATAAGCTAAAAATAAAGGTTATGAATGAAACATAGTCAAGGGTTGGCAGATGATTCACAGTGGAAAACAGGCATCTTACAGTGCCTCAGGTTTGTGCACATTTTTTCACTGCCGATTACCTTATCTTGTCCAGCTGCTCTAATTAAGCACGTGTCTCATCAGCTGCAGCCTGAATAATGGGGCAGTTCCCCTTCCTCAGTACAGGAATGTTGGACTCTCCATGCCAGCAGCTTGGAGTCGCTCCTCTCTTCTCGCGAGCCTACCCTGCAGCGCTCACAACCCTACCTCCTCCACCTTCTCCCAACGCTGAAACTATAAGCACAAAACATTACGTCACAACCTTTTTCTCTGCCTCCACCACTCCCAGGACTTAACTTTACCTATGGATCTTGGCAGACTTGGATCTCCCCCTAGGTGGAACCATAAACCCGGAAATTCTCCTTCTCATCAAGTAGTCCAGAACTCAATACTCCCCATTTCCTAACCATCAAAGTCTCCGGGCCCGGGACACCTTTCCTACCTCCTCCAGACTCAACTTACCAAAGCCAAACTTGTTCAGTCACCACCTGATGAAGACTAACCACTTCACCTGTAAGAAACAATCAGTTTAATATTCATACGCAGTATCCTCACCATTCATTAACCTTTCCCCCTTGTTCTCTCTCTGCAGGGTATTGCCAGTTCTTCATTGTGCACATTTCAATAAAAACCATAGTTAAACCTTTTCAAAACGGTCTCCTCTCGGTGTCTATATAATGGGTCATTTAAGGGAGGATTCCACTACAACGTTTGGTTTGACTTTACTGACATTTTGGCAATGTCTGGCTCTGTTGGCAAAAGTTAATGATTGGCAAATGCTGGCAAAAGTTGTGTTCTTTGAAAATTTTCAGTCTGCTGAAAATTTGCCGACGTTTGGGAAATACACATTGGTGAAAGTTGTGCTCAGTTTGTAAAAAGTTCTTGAGCACTGGGCTAAGTTATGCAGAGTTCACCCAAGTCAGTCTAAGTTAAAGCTGGATTTGTTTTGAAAAATCAGAGAAATACTCAGCACAGGTCAGCTGACATCAGCGTTGTGGAGGCTTCTGCCATTCTGGACCTGCTTCTGGTGTGAACACAATTCCTTGGGCATACGTTCGTATTTATTTTCGTTTAAATAGTCTATGCAGTTACTCCTGCATACCCTTTTTCCCCTGTTCATTCATTCATGTAAAAAAATAAAATAATGCTATAGACTCCAACACTAAGTCCGCAATTAAAAACGTGAATGTGAATGGAATAAAAAAACTAATGTGTCATCATATAATAAAATGACGGGGTGATTATATATTTTGAACTGTTACAACTGTTGAATCGCTAAATACAGCTCGGCGAAAGAAATGGGAGGAGACAGTGCTGACCGGGAGCTTTACCCACTCTAGCAGGAAATGTTGAGCCTCATCCGTCGCCTAGGAGCTGCACAGAAGCCCCCTAGCCAAAGCCGAGCAACCGTCACACCCAACCAAGTTGCATCCCACCTACTGACTATCGCCAAAGCACCCCAAGACAAAGACACCAGAAGGCAGTTACAACTGAGCTAAAAAAAACACCAAAAAATGCCTGTAAGGGAACGAACCCTGAACCCTTCGAGGCTGCTGAACTGGAGAAAGTCCTACAGAGCCTGAAATGTGGAAAGGCAGCAGGATACGATAACATCTTCCAGAATTCATGAAAAATCTTGGCCCCCGAGCCCTAACCTGGTTGACACAATTCTACACAAGGATCACACAAACAAACTCGATCCCAAAGAAATGGCGGACAGCAAAGGTCCTTGCCATCCCAAAACCTGGCAAAGAACCACAAATTACCAGCAAGCTACCGCCCAATCTCCCTACTCAGCGTTCCTTACAAAATCATGGAGCGCCTAATTCTGCAACGCATTTCCCCAGAGGTAGAGGATATTCTAAGTGGGGGATCAAGCAGGTTTCCGCAAGGACCGCAGTACAGGAGAACAAGTACTGGCCCTAACACCTTCATCTGAAAATGGCTTCGAGAGCAGACTGAAGACAGGGGCTGTGTTTCTCGACCTTACAGCCGCCTATGATACGGTCTGGCAACAAAGGCCTCCTCCTGAAACTTATAAAGGCGCTCCCTGCTTGGGCAACAGCAATTATAAAAACCCTGCTGACCAACCGAAGGTTCAGAGTCCACCTCAGTCAGAAGACAAGTGCATGGAGAATGCAGAAAACGGACTCCCACAAGGCTCAGTTCTAGCTCCACTCTGTTCAACCTCTACATAAACGACCTGCCTACTACAAAATCCCGCAAATTCACCTATGCAGACGACATCTGTTTGGCATTCCAAGCACCAGACTTGAAACCACTGGAACGGGTGCTCACGGAAGATTCTTGCCAAAACTGGACCAGTTCTGCAAAATCTGGCGCCTAAAACCAAGCCAGCAAAAACCGTCTCCAGTGTATTCATCTCCACAATGCAAAAGCTGCCAGAGAAACATCCACCTGAGCCGGACTCAAGCTTAAGCATGCCCCAAATCCAACTTATCTTGGAGTGACCCTTGATAGGACCTTATCCTTCAAGGAACATCTAAGGGGACGGCTGCTAAGGTGAGGTACGAAACAACCTGCTCTGCAAGCTCGCTGGTGCAAAATGGGGGGCGGCAGTCTCCACCTGGCGCACACTCAGCACTGGCCCTTTCATACTCTTTAGCAGAATAATGTGCCCCTGTCTGGTCCAGGTCATCTTACACACACCATGTAGACACCCAGCCTAACACAACCATGAGAACTATAACTGGAACAATCGCTCAACACCACTCCCCTGGCTCTCTGTACTGTCAAACATAGCCCCTCCACACCTCCGGCGAGCAGCATTAACTCAAAGGATGCTCCAAAAAGTTAAAGATTCTCCTCACTTACCAATCCATGCAGATATCTACACTCCACCCACTGCCCGACTTTCATCAGACGGCCGATTTGGAAAAACCCTCCCCCAGCTGACTTTACCATCCAGACAGCTTGGCAAGAGGAATGGGAGACCAAGGAGGTCCCAAACAAACAGCTGGTGATAAACCCCAACCAACAGGTCCCGGGCACCACCTCCCAAGGAGACAGTGGTCTACACTCAATCGCTTCAGGACTGGACATGGCCCCTGCTTGGCCAGCCTTTACAGATGGGGCAGTAGCCCTAGCCCACTGTGCGCATGTGGAGAGGAGCAAACAATGGAACACATCATAGAGGCTTGCCCGCTCCAAAGACTGGAAGGAGGATTACACACCCTCCATACAGCAAACCAGGAGGCAACTGCTTGGCTTAAGGACTTTGCATTCGCTAAATAAATAAACTGTTACAACTCTCTCCATTAAAATAACATAAAATTCTGTTAAATGTCATTTGCTTTTTGACACCACATCAGAGCTGTTTGATCCCCCACAATGGAAGCCGAACCAAAAAATCCTGAAGAATGATTACGCACAGAGCAGAAAATTAAGAACAGTAAATTTCTCAATGAGGTGATTTTTTTTTTCTTTTGGGCTGTCACATTTTTGGGAGATTAATATATATATATATATATATACACACATATAGCTCATAGTGGACTACAGGAAGGAGAGGGAAGAGACATGACCCCATCCACATCAATGGCATAGCTGCTGAACGTGTCCCCAGCTTCAAATTCCTGGGGACCCACATCTCGGAGGACCTGTCCTGGTCAGTTAACACCACCAGCCTGATCAAGAAGGCCCATCAGCGCCTCTTCTTCTTGAGGACACTGAGAAGAACCATCTGTCAACTGACATCCTGGGCAACTTCTACCGCTGCGTGATAGAGAGCACCCTGACCAACTGTATCACAGTCTGGTATGGGAGCTGCATCTGTCACTGACCGTAAGGCGCTGCAGCGGGGTGGTGAAAACTGCCCAACGCATCACAGGGACTCCACTTCCAATTATAGAGGACGTCTACAGGAAAAGATGTCTGCGCCGGGCCGCAGCATTCTTAGGGACTCCAACCATCTGCTCATGGACTGTTCCAGCTTCTCCCCTCCAGAAGACGTTTCGAAGCCTTTGGACTAGAACCAGCAGGTTTAGGAACAGTTTCTTTCCAACAGCTGTCACGTTATTGAACTAGTTCCCCGCTGACTCTCTTACCATCATCTCTTACCATCCTCACCTGTACATAACTGCATAACTACATAACTACATCTAACTTATTGTACATTATTTGCACATAACAGTACTCTTAACTTTCTGCACTGCTGCATATATTTGCTTAAATTGCACATACTGTTAATTACCGTATATACTGCACTGCTGTCCTTTGCACTTCTGATTGGATGCTAAACTGTGTTTCGTTACCTAGTATTCATAAATGTGTACTGACAAATTTGAATCTATATATATATATATATATATATATATATATATATATGCAGCAGGCAGAGAGTAGACAGACTGACTGGAAATTTCACCAAAAAAAAAAAAAAAATTATTCCATGGACCAAGAAAATGTTTTTTCCAGACAGCAAAAAAAAAAAAAAAAAAAAAAAGATTCCCCCAGGCGTTCTCAATGACTGTTGCTTCCAAGGCAACCAGTAATCTGTATTGGCAAAAAGGACACATTGTGCAACAGCACAGCCTAGTGGGTTAGAAAAATAACACTGCAAAGACACAAAACCCCCAAACCACCACACCCAGACCATACCCATCACCTGGAGCAAACAAACCCACAAACAATTCAAAACTAATCAAATGCCTTATATATATATACAGTGGGGCAAAAAAGTATTTAGTCAGCCACCAATTGTGCAAGTTCTACCACTTAAAAGATGAGAGAGGCCTCCAATTTTCATCATAGGTGTACCTCAACTATGAGAGACAAAATGAGAAAAAAAAAATCCAGAAAATCACATTGAAGGATTTTTTAAAGAATTTATTTGCAAATTATGGTGGAAAATAAGTATTTGGTCACCTACAAACAAGCAAGATTTCTGGCTCTCACAGACCTGTAACTTCTTCTTTAAGAGGCTCCTCTGTCCTCCACTCGTTACCTGTATCAATGGCACCTGTTTGAACTCGTTATCAGTATAAAAGACACCTGTCCACAACCTCAAACAGTCAGACTCCAAACTCCACTATGGCCAAGACCAAAGAGCTGTCAAAGGACTCCAGAAACAAAATTGTAGACCTGCACCAGGCTGGGAAGACTGAATCTGCAATAGGTAAGCAGCTTGTTGTGAAGAAATCAACTGTGGGAGCAATTATTAGAAAATGGAAGACATACAAGACCACTGATAATCTCCCTCAATCTGGGGCTCCACGCAAGATCTCACCCCATGGGGTCAAAATGATCACGAGAACGGTGAATAAAAATCCCAGAACCACACGGGGGGACCTAGTGATGACCTGCAGAGAGCTGGGACCAAAGTAACAAAGGCTACCATCAGTAACACACTACGCCGTTAGGGACTCAAATCCTGCAGTGCCAGACGCGTCCCCTGCTTAAGCCAGTACATTTCCAGGCCCGTCTGAAGTTTGCTCGAGAACATTTGGATGATCCAGAAGAGGATTGGGAGAATGTCATATGGTCAGACGAAACCAAAATAGAACTTTTTGGTAAAAACTCATCTTGTCATGTTTGGAGGAGAACGAACACCATACCTACTGTCAAGGATGGGGTGGAAACATCATGCTTTGGGGCTGTTTTTCTGCAAAGGGACCAGGACGACTGATGAGTGTAAAGGAAAGAATGAAGGGGGCCATGTATCGTGAGATTTTGAGTGAAACCTCCTTCCATCAGCAAGGGCATTGAAGATGAAACGTGGCTGGGTCTTTCAGCATGACAATGATCCCAAACACACCGCCCGGGCAACGAAGGAGTGGCTTTGTAAGAAGCATTTCAAGGTCCTGGAGTGGCCTAGCCAGTCTCCAGATCTCAACCCCATAGAAAATCTTTGGAGGGAGTTGAAAGTCTGTGTTGCCCAGCGACAGCCCCAAAACATCACTGCTCTAGAGGAGATCTGCACGGAGGAATGGGCCAAAATACCAGCACAGTGTGTGAAAACCTTGTGAAGACTTACAGAAAACGTTTGACCTCCGTCATTGCCAACAAAGGGTATATAACAAAGTATTGAGATGAACTTTTGTTATTGACCAAATACTTATTGTCCACCATAATTTGCAAATAAATTCTTTAAAAATCAGACAATGTGATTTTTCTGGATTTTTTTTCCTCATTTTGTCTCTCATAGTTGAGGTATACCTATGATGAAAATTGGAGGACCTCTCTCATCTTTTAAGTGGAAGAACTTGCACAATTGGTGGCTGGACTAAATACTTTTTTGCCCCACTGTATGTATATATATATATATATATATATATATATCCCGTAGATTAAAAAAAAGTCATACACGCCATGTTACCACCAAACAAATATTGTACATTGTCCTCTTACATATACATTTTCTTTTTTTTTTTAAATTCCCCCTTCTCTCCATTTCTAAATATGGAGAGAACTAAAACACAACAACAATAAAACACTATATTATGACTGAAGAATAAAGTATTGCATTAAGTCAGAGGTCTCAAAGTCATTCCATGAAGGGCAAGACCCTGCATGTTTTACTTCCACCCAGTGTCTTCAGCAGGTGTTTTCAATGATCAGCAATCAGTGGGAAGACTTTCAGTGCAATTACCTGTTGAAGGCACTGGGTGGAGGTAAAAACCTGCAGGGTCTTGGCCCTCCATGGAATGAGTTTTAAGACCCCTGCATTAAGTGAACAAGGTAATTAAATGTAAATTATGTATTTAACTCCTAACATGCTATTATCAGTTCATGGTGCATTTTACTTTGTGCAATAAAAAATTCTAATATGAAAAAAAATTAATATATGGTTAATGCTTTACATACACTTGAGAACGAAGGAATACTGGAGCCATAACCCTCTTTGAAGGCTACACAAAAACAACGCATTACCAACATTTGGAAACATCAGCTTTTTAAGTCATGCTGCCACCCTCAAGCCTCTATAAATACTACACAAAATGGTAGTGTTTGACCCCTTCTGAGTTCTCATTTTTTTGTATGTTTGTCACACTTAGATGTTTCAGATCAAACAAATTTAAACATTAGACAAAGATAACACAAGTAAAACACAAAATGTAGTTTTTAAATGAAGGTGTTTATTATTAAGGGTAAAAAAAAAATCCAAATCTACATGGCCCTGTGTGAAAAAAATGATTGCTTCCTAAACCTAATAACTAGTTGGGCCACCCTTAGCAGCAACAACTGCAATCAAGCATTTGCGATAACTGGCAATGAGTCTTTTACAGCGCTGTGGGGGAATTTTGGCCCACTCATCTTTACAGGACTGTTGTAATTCAGCCACATTGGAGGGTTTTCAAGCATGAACTGCCTTTTTAAGGTCATGCCACTGCATCTCAATTGGATTCAGGTCAGGACTTTGACTATGCCACTCCAAAGTCTTCATTTTGTTTTTCTGAAGCCATTCAGAGGTGGACTTTGCTGGTGTGTTTTGGATCATTGTCCTGCTGCAGAACCCAAGTGCGCTTCAGCTTGAGGTCACAAACAGATGGTCGGACATTCTCCTTCAGCATTTTTTGGTAGACAGCAGAATTCATGCTTCCATTTACCACAGCAAGTCTTCCAGGTCCTGAAGCAGCAAAACAGTCCCAAACCATCACACTACCACCACCATATTTTACTGTTGGTATGATGTCCCTTTTCTGAAATGCTGTGCTACTTTTACGCTGGATGTAATGGGACACACACCTTCCAAAAGTTCAACTTTTGTCTCGCCGCTCCACAGAGTACTTTCCCAAAAGTCTTGGGGATCATCAAGATGTTTTCTAGCAAAACTGCGACAAGCCCAGTCTCTTTCTTATGGTGGAGTCATGAACACTGACCTTAACTGAGGCAAGTGAGACCTGCAGTTCTTTGGATGTTGTTGTGGGGTTTTTTGTGACCTCTTGGATGAGTCGTCGCTGTGCTCTTGGGTTAATTTTGGTCAGCCGGCCACTCCTGGGAAGGTTCACCACTGTTCCATGTTTTCGCCATTTGTGGAGAACGGCTCTCACTGTGGTTCGCTGGAGTCCCAAAAGTCCCAAAGCTGGAGTCCCAAAGCTTTATAACCTTTTCCAGACTGATAGATCTCAATTACTTTGTTTCTCATTTGTTCCTGAATTTCTTTGGATCACAGCATGATGTCTAGCATTTGAGGATCTTTTGGTCTACTTCATTCAGGCAGGTCCTATTTAAGTGATTTCTTGATTGAGAACAGGTGTGTCAGCAATCAGGCCTGGGTGTGGCTAGAGAAATTGAACTCAGCTTTCCAAAGATGTGATAAACCACAGTTAATTTATGTTTTAACGGGGGCGGGGTCACTTTTTCCACACAGGGCCATGTAGGTTTGGATTTTTATTTTTTTTTACCCTTAATAATAAAGACCTTCACTTAAAAACTGCATTTTCTGTTTACTTGTGTTATCTTTGTCTAATATTTAAATTTGTTTGATGATCTGAAAGATTTAAATGACAAACCTACAAAAAAATGAGAAATCAGGAAGGGTGCAAACACTTTTTACACCACTGTATGTAATGTCGACACTGTTGTTGTTCAAGAGTTGAACAAGCTGTAACAATATATTGCACATAATTTAGGTACCGGTACCTATTTATTAACTCCATTTTATATTTACTTTTTTTGTAGGATGTTACTTGGGTTCTAAATATTTTATTGGGTTTTAGACCTTTGAGTTTTTAACCTCTTTGACTAGTTTTTAATTTTTAATAAGATAAGATAAGCCTTTATTAGTCCCACAACGGGGAAATTCCAGGATTGCAACAGCACAGGGATAGCAACACTCAGAGCAACAATCAGAAGGCAAGAAAAAAAACAAGCAAGCAAGAGCAGCTAATATACATATGTACATATTACTATAAAATATATATATCTTATCTTATATATATATATATATCTTATCTTATATATATATATATATCTTATCTTATATATATATATATATATATATATATATATATATATATATATATATATATATATATATATAGATATATAGATAGATATATAGATATACAGTATATCTTATCTTATCTTATCTTAAATATGGATGTCACCAGACTGCAAAACAAATCTACCTACGGGTACAAATAAAGTAACCTGAACCTGATGCATGTAGGGTGCTGTCTAGGAAAGGGACCAATTATATATATGGAAGGCCATCCTATTCAAAACGTTGCTACAACATGTAGTTACATTCCTGGAGAGGTGCACATCAGGTCAACATAAGCTATATAGTCACTGCAGCCCAGCTGAGCTCTGGGAGGAGCGGACGTTTGTCAATGAGTGCTTGATATCACTGTTGAATTAACATCGGGATTAAACACTGCATGCCGTATTCACCAGGTACTGCTGCCAGTGATGTGATGACCTCAGAAGAGAGCAGTCCTAGATTCTGTACTTACTTACTTACATATCCTCTTCACCCCAGGTGGGACATAAGGCCCCAACAAGCAATCCCCATTTTGCCGTGTCCTTTGCAACATGCTGAGCTTGTCCCCAAGTGTATCCCATCTCCTGCAGTTCAGCTTGGACTGTTTTTCTCCAGGTGGCTCATGGTCTGCCTGGCTTTCTTTTCCCTAGTGGTGTCCAGTTTAGAGCAACTTTTGGTGTTCGACTATTTGACATTCTTAGCACGTGCCCTAGCCATCTGAATCGCCATTGTTTGATCTCTATAGAAGTTCTTTTGGTATTACATCTTTTCCAAAGTTCTTCATTTGAAATTTTGTTGGGCCAGTAGGTTCTCAAGATCTTATGGAGACAGGTGTTGCGGAAAGCCTCTATTTTTTGCATATCACTCTGTATGATTTGCCAGCAATCCGATCCATGTAACAAAACAGATTTAACATTGCTGTTAAACAGACGGAGCTTGGGTTTTGTGCTGTACTTATTTGACTTCCAGGTGGGCTGAAGTTTGGCAAATGCTGCTCTTGATTTTACTGGTCTTGTTCTGATATCCTTTTTAGTGCCATTGTCTGTGCTGATAATACTTCCTAGGTAGGTGAAATCCTCTACATTCTCCATCAGCATGTTGTCCTCGATTCTGTGGGAGAGGAGAACTCATGTGCAGGTGGACTTTGGCCTCTTTGTCCATATACTGTAATGTAAAAGAATTCCTACATAATGAACCAAAATGAAGGCGAAGCCCCAAAAAGCATGACGGGGACTCTTTCTCGCTGTATGTTTGATGTTCAGTCAGGTGTTTATCTGAAGGCATCGCACCGGACACCTTTGCCCTCAGCATGAGGTGCAGAGGCGTGAGGCTCGGAGAGAAGGCCAGCTCTCGCCGAGGCTGCACACTTCTGGTCTCCTTGGAGTGAGCTCGGATGCATCAAAGCGCCCCAGCGCTGATGTGAGCGGTGCTGACATGGTTGATTCTTAATGGAGGAAAACGCCTATCAGATGAGCAGACACTTAGCCTGTCACTGAAAGAGCATTTACAGAGGAAGCTTCGGCGTTCCCTCGGGCATTAAGTAAATAGCCACTGCTGCAGAGAGGAAGATGGTGACACGGCTAATGCTTCTGGAGGAGTCTGACGGATCCAAGAGTGAGAGTGTTTGGGCTCACTAATTGCTCTGGTGCAGGTTGACAGTAGGATTGTCGGAGCCTGTTAGCCAGGGAGCTACCTGGGAAACAAGCTAATTGAGCTCCAAGTTCTTGCTCATTATTGATTCAGAGTGTATCAAAGAGAGAGAGAAACTGTGGTGGAGACTTTGCTCTCAGCTTCTTTAGACCACACACACACACACGAGCTACAATTCCCCATGGTCACGTGGTCGCCACCTCACCAAACCTTCACCTTCTCTTCCCTTCCTCGCTGGTGCTGGTTTGACCTTCCCACTCAGCTTGGGAGAGCATGAAGCACCGTTTTATTTGGAGCTGTAAATTCATCTAAATTATGCATTAAAAGGCTACGATCCCATTTTTCGTGTCCGTCATAAAACAACATCCAGGTGCTCAGATAATGCCTCGGCTCGTCTGAAACTGGCCCGCCTTCAGATGGGAGCGGCGCTCTGGCACAGGGCACGGTTAGTCCATTAGGACGGGATGTTTTAGAGCTCAGACTGAAGCGCTGATACGGCCATCAGGCTGCTGCTTATTAAAGATGTAGTTGACTCTTTTGTCAGGGTAAAGGGGGAATGTTCTGGCCTTTTCCCCAGAGCTCTTTAATGATGATTAAATACTACAGCACCCATACCTAACACCCTTCTTTACAGTGACCCACTTCAGTGTCCGTCTCTTTAAATGCTACTGAGCCACGGAGATCTGTGGTTCAGGCTAATGTTAGCCGGTTAGTTCCAGCTGTAAGACTAGCTATATGTGTGAGGGTAGAAGTCCAAACTGCACGTCATCTGGGACGTGGGCGTGTAGGCGAGTGATGTAAAACGAAGCCAAATGTCGTAGCTAAGCTAAGCTAACTCAGCTAGCGTGTGATTACAGTGGCATTCCAGGCAAAATGGTGGAGTGTACATTAACCAATCAGCTGCTTTCAATGCTAGGTATAAACGCAAAAAATATTTTTTTCTTATAATCTTGTTGTTCTTTTCTACTTTTTCATTATAAATTCTTTTTTCTTGTAAATTTGCAACTTTTTTCTCAATTTTTTTTTCTCAAAAATTTATTACTTTTTTCCTCCTAAAGTTGTACTTTTTTCTTTTAAATTTGCAACTTTTTTCTTGGAATGTCACTACTTTTTCCTCCTAAATTTATTACTTTTTTCTCGTAAACTGGCAACCTATTTCCTATAGATTTGCAACTTTTTTCTCAAATTTTAAGCTTTTTTCATAAATTTACTACTTTTTTCCCCTCATAAATTTGAAACTTTTTCTACTGAATTTGCAATTTTTTCCCATAAATTTGGTAGTTTTTTCCTCATAAATTTGCAACTTTTTTCTACTAAATTTGTTACTTTTTTCTCATAAATTTGCTACTTTTTTGTTATAAATTTGTTAATTTTTCTACTAAATTTGCAATTCTTTTCTACTAAATTTGCAATTTTCTCCCCGTAAATTTGCTTTTTTTTTTTTTTTTTTTTTTTTTTTTTTTAAAATCTGCTACTTTTTCCTCATAAATTTGCTACTTTTTCTGCCAAGAGCAGCCAAAAGCAGTAGATAAGCTAAGCAAACTTACCTAGTGTGTGACTGCAGGGCTATCCCAGCTAAAACATAAAAATATAAGCCAAAAAAAAGCCTGAAAGTGAGACATGTGACGGGTGTGAATCAGCTGGGAACATGAATGTCTACTGGGGTGAGTAGAATGTACTGAGAGTAGCCATAAAAACCCTGGTTGTCCTGCTAGGCTGGCTGCAATGCTGCTGTGTTGTTTTGGAAGCTCATAGGGACACATTTACTCCTGCTAACATTAAAGTAGCATAACCAGGCTTGTAATACATGGCATCACTTGTCAGGAAGCTCAAGGGTTGCCAGATATCTGTGATTCAACCTGGCAATCACTACAATATGATAATGGGTAAAAAGTGAGTGTGACACATCCTGACCAGGAGGTCACAATGTCAACAGCTGTAAGAAGAAAGAACATTCCCTTGCTGTAGCAAATACATTAAATAAAAGAAAGTAAAGTCTTATTTCTCCTAACGAGTCAACAAAAACACTGAATAATATTCATAGTTTTGGTCATCTGAATGTTTTCTTGACAGCCGCTCCGACGGCCAGCAGTGAGTTCCAGATGAGCTGCGTTTGAATCAGCGTGCCCAGCAGGAGTAATAGCAGCCGTAATAGCTCCGCTTCTGAAAGTCATGATGGAGAATCTCCTGTTTCTGCTGGATACACACAGCTGTTTATGGCGAGAAAGCAGAGTAGCGGGTCGTCTCAGCCATCAGGGGGGCCCCCAAGCTACAAGATCGCCATCAACAATTTTTGGGGGGGAGAATTAAAATTACATTCGACTTTTTATTTCAGCTTTTGTTCTCTCAAATTTTAACCTTTGTTGTCATCAGTTTACAACTTCTCTCATATCTTTGCCACTTTTTTCTCAAACTTGCAAATTTAATCTTGTAAATCTGAAACTTTTTTCTCTTAAATTTGAAACTTGTCATAAATCTGCAACTTTTTGGAAATCTTGAACTTCTAATAAATTTTAACTTTTTACATAAATCTGCAATATTATTCTTGCAAATTTGCAACTTCTCTCCTTATTAATGTGCAGGTTTTTCACAAACTTACAATTTTATACTTGTAAGTTTCAAACTTTTTTTTTTCCTGTAAGTTTGCAGTTTTTTCTTGCAAAACTGCAGCTTTTGTCCTCATAAATTTGCAAGCTTATTCTTGTAACTTTCGTGCAACTTTTTTCTTGCAAATTTGCAACTGTTGTTCATGACTTTTTTCCACATAAAAATACAACTTTATTCTTGTAACTTTGCAACTTTTTCCTTGCAAATGTGCAACCTGCATCCTCATAAATTTGCAACTTTTGTCCTCATAAACTTGCAACTTCATTCTTGTAAACTTCCAACTTTTTGTCTTGCAAATTTGCAACTTTTTTCTCATAAATTTCAAACTTTATTCTCTTAAATCTGCAATTTTTATCTTGGAAATGGGAATCTATTTTCGTCATAAATTTTGCTTCTTTTTCTCACAAATTTGCTTTTTTTATTATAAATCTGTAGCACTTTGATTACTTTCCTTGTAAATTTGTGACTTTTCTAAATTTAGAATTTTTATTCTGTCCTATTTTTTGTTTATCTAGTCAGTGATCCAATTTAATTTTTTCTCATATTAAAGGGTCTGAACTCCTCCCCACTACAAAAATACCCCCCCCCCCAAAACAAAACAAAACACAGTCTAACACAGATGCTCCAGAAAGCTCGTAACGGCCCTGGGCGTACCCCTGCCGGATGTGAGGCCGCCCCACACATTTTAACAGAACACAGGAGGGTACCAGAACACACCGCAGCTCTCTCTCCACCCACCTCTCTCTGCATCATCTTCTGCTTGTCGATCTGCTTGACCTTGGGGCTGTTGGCCAGCAGGTGGCGCAGTTTCACGTAGCTCTTCCACAGCTTCTGATACCTGCCGACGGTAAATAAAGGAGGCGTCACGCTGGCAGAGATCCACGTCCCCCTCCCTTTTCTTTGTAACAACACATCAATATTTCATTTGCCGCGGGCTCGATATTAAACGTAATTCAACAGCTGCCCGTGGACTTGTGAGGGTTTGGTTGCGTAGGCAGAGGCGGGTGGCAGCCAGTTACTTTTACTCAAGTTCAGGCACAGGCGTAAAGCAAGCCTGGAAAAATGAAAGGTCTTGTCATAGACCTTTCTATGTCGTGTTACACAAATGAAATAAATGCATTCATTGCTAAACATAAGTGGGAAAAAATGTTCTTAGAAACTTGATACTATTCTCTTATACATTTGCAACTTTTTCTCCCCATAATTTTGTGACCTTTTTGCTATAAATTTGTGCTTTTTTTTTTTGAAATGTTCATCATTGTGTTGTGAAGTTGTGACTTATCACTGATAAATTTACAACTCTATAAATTCAGTATTTGTCATAAATTTGTGAGTTTTTCTCCAAATTTTCTTTAACAAATTTGCAACTTTTTTCACATTAACTTTTTCCCCTCATTCATTCTTTTTTTTAATAATGAAAGAAGTTGAAAATTCATGAGAAAAAGCAGCAATTTTACGAAGTAAAAAAAAATGTGCAAATTTATCCAAAATGTGGCAAATTTGTTAGGAAAAATGCTGCAAACATACAAGAAAAAAAGTCACAAATTCACAAGAACAAAGTTGCTAATTTATGGTGAAAAAAGTAACTCATGAGAAAAAAAAGCTGAAAATCTACAAGAAAAAACTTGAAGTTTACAAGAACAAAGTTATGATGGGAAAAAGAGAAAAATTTTGAAATTTACAATAATCACAAATTTACAGGAAAAAATTGGATGCTTGAGAAAAAAAATCACAAATTTATGCGAAAAACTGCAAATACAGTAAGAAAAAACATGCAAATACATTATAAAAGCAGCAAATTCATGAATAAAAAAGCTGCAGGCATACAAGAAAAATGTCACAAATATACAAGAACAAAGTTGCTAATTTATTATGAAAATGGTAGTTAATTTATGAGAAAAAAATGAAAATTTGCAAGAAAAAAGTTGCTAATTTTTGACGGAAAAATTAGCAACTTATGAGAAAATTTTTAAACTTCACAAGTAAACAGTCACAAATTTACAAAAAAAAAATCAAATTTTGGGAGTTAAAAATAAATCAGTTGAGAAAAAATCTGCAAATATACTAAGAAAAAAAATGTGCAAAAACAAAAAAAATAGCAAATTTATTATGAAAAAAACGTGCACACAAAAAAGTCACAAATGTACAAGAACAAAATAGCTCATTTCTGATGAAAAAAGTAGTTAACAGAAAAAACTGAAAATTTGCAAGAAAATAGTCCCAAATTTACAAGAAAAAAGGTGGCAAATTGATGAGGAAAAAAGTCAAATTTTATGAGGAAAAAGTCAAATTTAAGAGGAAAAAAGTCAAATTTATGAGAAAAGTCACCAATTTCTGAGGAAAAAAAAAGTCAAATTTTATGAGAAAAAAGTCAAACTTCAGAAAAAGTTGTAAATTTATGAGGAAAAAAGTCACAGATTTATGAGAAAAAGTCACGAACTTGAGAAAAAGTCAAAAAGAAAAAGAAGCCAAGTGCAAGTGAGAAGCGGTCTCAAACTGTAACGTATAACATGTCTGAATGGCAGAGAACCATCACAGGTGAATCCGCGTCGACTGAAAAAGCTCTTTTTAGAGACAGAAGGTGCGGGTCGCATGGCTGAAGAGAAAGGAAGAGGCAGCGCATGCTAATGAAAGCACGTGTGGGGAGCGGTGAGAGCGGTGGCGCTACCCCGAGAGCACATGGTGGATCTGTGGAAAGGTCACAGGCGCGGAGTGGGGACGAGGAGCCCTCCCAGGCTGCATAACGCTCTCTCTCTCTCTCCTTCCTGGTCCGCTCGGGCCGCCTCTGAGCGGAGGCGGCGACGAGCTGATAATCAGGGCGGTAAAGCCGTCTCATTCCCCCGTCTCGGTCTCTAATGAAGTCCCCATTATTAAAGCTCTGTAATTCTTCTATCCAACCGCCGCCCTCCTCCTCCCATTCCATCCGGGGGCCTCTCGCCCTCTCTCTCTCTCTCTCTCCTTTCTCCCGTCGATGCGCCGCCTCGGCCCTCCATCCCGCCAATCATAATTGAATAACGGTGGGTAAATGAGGAGAAAGTCTCCATGAACGGGAGCAGAACGGTCACGCTCGGCCCTCGGTGCATCAATCAGGGGGGCTGATTGAAAAGAGCGAGGGGTTGGGGGAGGCGGGGGGTGGGGGGTGGGGCATGGCTACATGTCACCTTGCCGATAACTCCCTGAATCTTTTCACATGCAAATGAGAGTGAAGACAACGGGGGGGGGGGGTAGTACTGGGAATGAGAATGAGAGATCTTACGATGTTTCAGGACACGCTCCTCTGTGACCGTCTCTCTCTCTCACACTCACACACACACACACACACACACACACACACACACACACACAGGTGGGAGAGGTGGTGCTGTAGTATTTTGATTTTCATACTGGTTTTTTTTTTTTTTTTTTTTAAACCAAAGCATGACCAGAGGCGGCTGACATTTTTTGCGTGCAAATTTGCAACTTTTTCCACATATATTTGTGACTTTTCCCCCCCAATTATAAGTTTATGACTTTTTTTCTCATAAATTTGTGACTTATAAACATGCATCACCTTTTCATGAACTTGTCACTTTTTCCTCATTAAGTTTCTGACTTTTTCCTCATAAATTAGCAACTTTCTCTTGTAAACTTGCAACCTTTTTCTCATAAATTTGTAACTTTTTTCTAATAAATTTGCCACTTTTTTCCCCATAGGTTAATGACTATTATCTTGTAAAGCTTCCAAAATTTTTTCACAAGTTTACTTTTTTCATCATAAATTTGTCACTTTTTCCTCCTGTTATAAATTTATGACATTTTTCAAGTACAGGTACATCTCAAAAAATTAGAATATGCTGGGATAGGCTCCAGCCCCCCCGCGACCCAAAAAGGATTAAACAGAAGAAGATGGATGGATGGATGAAAAACTTCAATATTTTTTGTCACTTTTTTCAGAAAGTGAAACCCATATATAGATTCATTACACAGAGAGTGAAATATTTCAAGTGTTTATTTTAATTTTGATGATTATGGCTTACAGCCCATGAAAACCCCAAATTCAGTTTCTCAAAAAATTAGAATACTACATACAAACACCAGCAGATGACCTCTGTTCAGATAAAAGTAAATTTTGCATTTTATTTGGAAATCAAAGTCCCAGAGTCTGGAGAAAGAGTGGAGTGGCACAGAATCCAAGTTGCTTGAGGTTTAGTGTGAAGTTTCCACAGTCAGTGATGATTTGAGGAACCAGGTCATCTGCTGGTGTTGGTCCACTGTGTTTTATCAAGACCAAAGTCAGCGCAGTCGTCTACCAGGAAATTTTAGAGCACTTCATGCTTCCCTCTGCTGACAAGCTTTATGGAGAAGCTGATTTCATTTTCCAGCAGGACTTGGCTCCCCCCCCCCCACACACACTGCCAAAAGTATCAAAACCTGGTTTAATGACCATGGCATCACTATGTTTGATTGGCCAGCAAACTCTCCTGACCTAAACCCCATAGAGAATCTATGGAGGATTGTCAAGAGGAAGATGAGACACCAGACCCAACAATGCAGACAAGCTGAAGGTCACTATCAAAGCAACCTGACCTTCATAACACCTCAGCAGTGCCACAGGCTGATCACCTCCATGCCACGCCTCATTGATACAGTAACTAATCCAAAAGGAGCCCCGACCAAGTATTGAGTGTGTACATGGACATACAGTGGGGCAAAAAAGTATTTAGTCAGCCACCAATTGTGCAAGTTCTCCACTTAAAAGATGAGAGGTCTCCAATTTTCATCATAGGTATACCTCAACTATGAGAGACAAAATGAGAAAAAAAAAATCCAGAAAATCACATTGAAGGATTTTTTAATGAATTAATTGGTAAATTCCTCGGTAAAATAAGTATTTGGTCAATAACAAAAGTTCATCTCAATACTTTGTTATATACCCTTTGTTGGCAATGACAGAGGTCAAACGTTTTCTGTAAGTCTTCACAAGGTTTTCACACACTATTGCTGGTATTTTGGCCCATTCCTCCATGCAGATCTCCTCTAGAGCAGTGATGTTTTGGGGCTGTCGCTGGGCAACATGGACTTTCAACTCCCTCCAAAGAATTTCTATGGGGTTGAGATCTGGAGACTGGCTAGGCCACTCCAGGACCTTGAAATGCTTCTTACGAAGCCACTCCTTCGTTGCCCGGGCGGTGTGTTTGGGATCATTGTCATGCTGAAAGACCCAGCCACGTTTCATCTTCAATGCCCTTGCTAATGGAAGGAGGTTTTCACTCACAATCTCACGATACATGGCTCCATTCATTCTTTTCTTTACACGGATCAGTCATCCTGGTCCCTTTGCAGAAAAACAGCCCCAAAGCATGATGTTTCCACCCCCATGCTTCACAGTAGGTATGGTGTTCTTTCTCCTCCAAACACGACAAGTTGAGTTTTTACAATAAAGTTCTATTTTGGTTTCATCTGACCATATGACATTCTCCCAATCCTCTTCTGGATCATCCAAATGCTCTCTAGCAAACTTCAGATGGGCCTGGACATGTACTGGCTTAAGCAGGGGGACACGTTTGGCACTGCAGGATTTGAGTCCCTGGCGGCGTAGTGTGTTACTGATGTAGCCTTTGTTACTTTGGTCCCAGCTCTCTGCAGGTCATTCACTAGGTCCCCCCGTGTGGTTCTGGGATTTTTGCTCACCGTTCTCGTGATCATTTTGACCCCATGGGGTGAGATCTTGCGTGGAGCCCCAGATTGAGGGAGATTATCAGTGGTCTTGTATGTCTTCCATTTTCTAATGATTGCTCCCACAGTTGACTTCTTCACACCGAGCTGCTTACCTATTGCAGATTCAGTCTTCCCAGCCTGGTGCAGGTCTACAATTTTGTTTCTGGTGTCCTTTGACAGCTCTTTGGTCTTGGCCATAGTGGAGTTTGGAGTCTGACTGTTTGAGGTTGTGGACAGGTGTCTTTTATACTGATAACGAGTTCAAACAGGTGCCATTAATACAGGTAACGAGTGGAGGACAGAGAAGCCTCTTAAAGAAGAAGTTACAGGTCTGTGAGAGCCAGAAATCTTGCTTGTTTGTAGGTGACCAAATACTTATTTTACCGAGGAATTTACCAATTAATTCATTAAAAATCCTTCAATGTGATTTTCTGGATTTTTTTTTTTCCTCATTTTGTCTCTCATAGTTGAGGTATACCTATGATGAAAATTGAAGACCTCTCTCATCTTTTAAGTGGGAGAACGTGCACAATTGGTGGCTGACTAAATACTTTTTTCCCCCACTGTACTTTTCAGTTGGTCCACATTTGTATTAAAAAACTAGTTTTTAAAATTTTATATAATATTCTAATTTTTTGAAAAACTGAATTTGGGGTTTTCATGGTCTGTAAGCCATAATCATCAAAATTAAAATAAACACTTAAAATATATCACTCTGTGTAATGAATCTCTATAAGATAAGATAAGATAAGCCTTTATTAGTCCCACAATGGGGAAATTCCAGGATTTCAACAGCACAGGGATAGCAACACTCAGAGCAATAATTAAGAAGATAAGAAAATAAGAGCAGTGAATATACATATGTACACATAAATATATAAATATATATATACACAGTGTGCAGCATTGTAGCTAGATGGAATAAATAGCATAACCGTCTATTTAGTTACCTTACATGGTATGAAAATGTACCCATACATACTGTCACCCTCTGTAGCGACTGATATTGTACTAGTTGTATACTGGAGGGGAGCATTTGTGTAAGTCTGTTGCGTCTTTTGCATTCAATACTATTAGGTCGTCACGTTTTTTTTTTGCTATCTCTGCGAGCAGCCCTGGTTAGATTATACAGTCTGACAGCCGTAGGTAGGAAGGACCTGCGAAACCTCTCAGTTGCGCACCTAGGATGATGTAGTCTGCTGCTAAAAGAGCTCCTCAGTGCGTTCAGTATGTCCTGCATAGGGTGGGACTCGGACTCCAGCAGAGATGACAGTTTAGCCACCATCTTTCTCTCTCCTATCTCCTCCACTGGGTCAAGGCACTGCCCAGGACAGAGCTAGCTTTCTTGATTAGTTTGTTCAGTCTCTTCCTATCGGCTGCTGTAATGCCACTGCCCCAGCAGACCACTCCAAAAGTGATGGCTGATGCCACCACCGTGTTATAGAATGTCTTCAGCAGTGCCCCTTGTACACCAAAAGACCTGAGCCTCCTCAGTAGAAACAGCCTGCGCTGTCCCTTCTTGTAGAGTGCGTCAGTATGTGTGACCAGTCTAGTTTATTGTTCAGATGAACACCCAGGTACTTGTAGGATGTCACCATCTCAGTGTCTGTTCCCTGTATGTTTACTGGTGCTGTGAGGGGTTGTCCTTGCCTGTGGCAGTCCACCACCAGCTCCTTAGTTTTCCTCGTGTTGATCTGGAGGTAGTTCCGATGGCACCAGTCTACAAAGTCCTGGATAAGTCCTCTGTACTCAGCTTCATCTCCGTTGGAGATGAGGCCAACGACTGCAGAGTCGTCAGAGAACTTCTGCAGATGGCAGTGTGCTGTGTTGTGTGGACAAGAGTTGCAAATTAGCTAATAGCTATACACTCTATGTGCAACACATCAGATTGATTGTTTTTGATTAATTGTCTATGTTTATTGCACTGTCCCTGTCAAATAAACTAATCTACTACTAGAAGTCCGCAGTATAAAGGGTGAACAGGAAGGGAGCCAAAACCGTTCCCTGGGGGGCCCCCGTGCTACCGATGATGGTGTCGGACACACAATCCGGGTTCTCACAAACTGTGGCCGGTTAGTGAGGTAGTCCAGGATCCATGATGACAGGTGCTGGTCCACCCCTGCGCACAGCAGCTTGTCCTTCAGGATCATCGGTTGGATGGTGTTGAAAGCACTGGAGAAGTCAAAGAACATGATCCTCACCACATTCCCGGGCTTCTCCAAGTGGGGACAGGGAATGGTGAAGGAGGAAGATCACTGTATCCTCCACCCCAATGCCATGCTGGTAGGCGAACTGGAGTGGATCCATCGCTGGTACCACCAGGGGGTGGAGGT
This sequence comes from Pholidichthys leucotaenia, assembly GCA_020510985.1. Taxonomy (NCBI): domain Eukaryota; kingdom Metazoa; phylum Chordata; class Actinopteri; order Cichliformes; family Pholidichthyidae; genus Pholidichthys; species Pholidichthys leucotaenia. The sequence continues at coordinate 223,429,360 of CM035844.1, forward strand.
GAGCAAGGAGCAGTCTCTCCAGGGTCTTCATCATGTGAGACGTCAGCGCCACTGGTCTGTAGCTGTTCAGGTCTTTGGGGGTGGGAAGTCTTTGGTACAGGTACCACACAAGATGTTTTCCACAACTGTGGTACCCTCCCCAGCGTCAGGCTCAGGGTGAAGATGTGCTCCACAATCCCACACAGCTGGTCTGCGCAGGACTTGAGGAGCTTTGTGCAGATGCCGTCCGGTCCCAAGGCCTTCCTTGCCTTGATCTTCCTCAGCTCCCGTCCTCACCTGGGTCTTAGTGAGGGTCAGGTTGGGGGGCTGTGTGCTGGGAGTGGGGGGGTGTTGGTGGAGTGGGGTGTGGACAGCAGGTCTCGATGACTTTAGAGGCAGCAGTGGTTGTTGTGCAGTCGGTGGGGGGGGGCGGGTGGTCAAACCTATTAAAAAACAGGTTCAGATTGTTCGCCCACTCCCTGCCCCCCGTGGCCTGGGAGGAGGTATTCTGGAGCCCAGAGATGGTTTTAAAGTTTCATATATGGGTTTCACTTTCTGAAATGAGTGACAAAAAATATTGAACTTTTTCATGATATTCTAATTTTTTGAGATGTACCTGTACATTTGTGACTTGTAAATGTGCATGACTTTTTCAGCTAAGTGTGACTTTTTTCAAATTTTTGACTTCTCACCAATTAGCAATTTTTTTTTAAAATTTGCAACGTCTTTCTCATACATTTGTGACTTTTTTCCTCATAAATTTGCTACTTTTCCCCCTCAAATTCCTGACTATTTTCTTGTAAATTTCCCAATTTTTCCTCATAAGCCAACTATATTTTTCATCTTAAATATGAAGCTTTTTTCTCATAAATTTTTAATTTTTTTTTGTTTTCTTACTTGAATGTCCACATTTTTCTCATAACTACTTTTTTCATCATACATTTGTAGCTTTTTTCTCAAATTTGCTTTTTTCTTATGTGACTTTTTCTTGTATGTTTGCAGCTTTTTTTCCTCTAATTGGCACATTTTTTTAGCATATTTCCAGGTTTTTCCTCATAAATATGAATCTTTTTTTCTCAGAAATTTGTGACCATTTTCATCATAAATGTGCTACTTTTTACTTGTAAATTTGCAATATCATATGGATTCCTTCTACCTGTGGCAGTGACAGTTTCATTTCAATGTCTTAAATAATAATAAAAGACATTAAAAAAAAATCTATTTTTATATGTACAAATAAACACCACTATTGAAGAACATCAGGTGGTTCACGATGCAAAAAAGCTGGTATGTAGCTTATGTTTGCTAGGAAACATTTTACATTAGCGTTAGCCACAACAGCCAGCAATAGCAGCGCCTCTGCAGTTTGTTAAGTTAATGCCCTTCTAAAGTATGTGGGACGCCATGTGACATCTGTCCTCGTTTCTATGACCCACACAGTTGCTGTAAGTAGTGACGTCATGCCCCAGCCGCGCACAAAGCCACGACCTCCTAGCTGCAGGGCAGATGCTCTACCACTAGACCACCACTGCAGGTCATCAAAAGTTTGTAGGGAACTAAAAATACGTTGTAGCATTGTTATAATATGCATAAAAAAAAAAAGCTGTGCTAGCATCCCCAAACCGCTCCACTGTCGTCTGAAATATGGCCTGAAGCTGAAGAAGTCAAATCAGACGGGTTTTGGAACTGACATGCAGGACAAAAAAAATCTATACAGATTTACACACACACACACACACACACACACACACACACACATATACACACAGTGCATCCAGAAAGTATTCACAGCGCTTCACTTTTTCATCATTTTGTTATGTTACAGCCTTATTCCAAAAGGGATTAAATTCCTTTTTTCTTCAAAATTCTACACACAATACCCCATAATGACAATGTGAAAAAAGTTCTTTTGAGATGTTTGCAAATTTATTAAAAATAATAAACTAAGAAATCACATGTACATAGGTATTCACAGCCTTTGCATGAAGCTCAAAATTGAGCTCAGGTGCATCCTGTTGCCACTGATCATCCTTGAGATGTTTCTACAGCTTAATTGAAGCCCACCTGTGGTAAATTTAGTTGACTGGACAGGATTTGGAAAGGCACACAGCTGTCTATGTAAGGTCCCACAGTTGACAGTACATGTCAGAGCACAAACCAAGCCAAGCATGAGGTCAAAGAAATCGTCTGTAGACCTCCAAGATTGGACTGTCTTGAGGCACAATCTGAGGAAGGGTACAGAAAATTTCTACTGCTTTGAAGGTCCCAATGAGCAGAGTGGCCTCCATCATCTGTAAATGGAAGCAGTTCAGAACCACCAGGACTCTTCCTAGAGCTGGCTGGCCGTCCAAACTGAGTAATTGGGGGAGAAGGGCCTTAGTTAGGGAGGTGACCAAGAACCTGATGGTCACTCTGTCAGAGCTCCAGCGTTCCTCTGTGGAGAGAGGAGAACCTTCCAGAAGGACAACCATCTCTGCAGCAATCCACCAATCAGGCCTGTATGTTAAATGGCCAGACGGAAGCCACTCCTTCGTAAAAGGCACATGGCAACCCACCTGGAGTTTGCCCAAAAGGAACTGAAGGACTCTCAGACCATGAGAAACAAAATTCTCTGGTCTGATGACACAAAGCTTAAACTCTTTGGCGTGAATACCAGGCGTCATGTTTGGAGGAAACCAGGCACTGCTCATAACCATGGCAATGGTGGTGGTATCATCATGCTGCGGGGATGTTTTTCAGCGGCAGGAACTGAGAGACTAGTCAGGATAGAAGGAAAGATGAATGCAGCAATGTACAAAGACATCCTGGATGAAAACCTGCTCCAGAGCACTCTTGACCTCAGACTGGGTGATGGTTCATCTTTCAGCAGGACAACCCTAAGTGCACAGCCAAGATATCACAGGAGTGGCTTCAAGACAACTCTGTGAATGTCCTTGAGTGGCCCAGCCAGAGCCCAGACTTGAATACAATTGAACATCTCCGGAGAGATATGAAAATGGCTGTGCACCAACGCTTCCCATCCAACCCGATGGATCTTGAGAGGTGCTGCAAAGAGGAATGGGCAAAACTGCCCAAAGATAGGTGTGCCAAGCTTGTGGCATCATATTCAAAAGACTCGAGGCTGTAACTGCTGTCAAAGGTGCATCAACAAAGTATTGAGCAAAGGCTGTGAATACTTATGTACATTTGAGTTCTTAGTTTTTTATTTTTAATAAATTTGCAAAAATCTCAAAAAAACTTTTGTCACATTGTCATTATGGGGTGTTGTGTGTAGAATTCTGAGGAAAAAATGAATTTAATCCATTTTGGAACCAGGCTGTAACATAACAAAATGTGGAAAAAGTGAAGCGCTGTGAATACTTTCTGGACGCTATATTATATATATATATATATATACTGTATATATATATACTGTATATATATATACACACACACACACACACACACACACACACACACCGTATTTTTGGGACTATAAGGCGCACCGGATTATAAGGCGCACTATCAATGAACGGTCTATTTGATGGTCTATTTTCATACATAAGGCGCACTGGATTATAAGGCGCATTAAAGCGAGGTAGTCGGAGCCGGGAAAAAAATAAAATTTTTGCGTGCATGGAAAGAAAATCCTATCTATAGTCATTATAGACACATATAGCGTGATTGTCTGTGAGTGTGAATGACCTGTTCCATGAGCAGGCGGAACGTTTTTAGTCCGTGGCTGTTTACATCACCATATTGGCCAGAATACTTGCTCGGTAGTCGCTCGGTACTCGATACGGCCGTAAATACGTATTTACAGCCGTACTGCCGAAATTTCACATACAAATCCTAATATACGTGTTCTATACACCATCGGCTTTTGGGTAATTGACTACCTCGCGAGGTAGTCGGATCTGGGATTTTTTTTTTTTTTGCGTGCATGGAAAGAAAATCCATTCTAAAGTCATTAATAACACATATAGCGCGATTGTCTGTGAGTGTGAATGACCTGTTCCACGAGCAAATGTACGTTTTTGGTCCATGTCTGTTTACATTGCCAGGGATACTCGCTCAGTACTCGATACAGCTCGCTGTCCGGCGGCAGCCCCGAGAACGTAAACAATGCAAACAAATGCCGGGACGCTTGAATTCTTTCGTCCCGAAAATATCATTTTTGAATATTAATTACAGCTAAACAGGAGCAGTTTCGATCCACGATCCATTGGCAGATAGTGGCGTAACTCGCTAGCAAATTTAACTTTGAACGACCTGTTGACACCAATATAGCGGTTGGAGTTCTTTGGTTAATCCACCCAGAATGATGGCAAGCTCCGAATTAGTTTGCTTCACTTGGGTTTTGACAGTATCGGTGAGATGGGGCGCGCATGGAATGGCAGATCAATAGGGATGGAAATTTGTGGAAAAAAGCCATCCGGCCATTATGTTGAAGCACATATTACTCCGCAAGGCTCCTGACTACCGTAATGCTCGACAATCCATCAAGCGTGTTCGGCTTCGTAGCTTACCAAAGTCGTACTAAAACATTTTCTGACAGATTTTTGAGCGCCGTGTACCACATAAAATCGGTTCGAGGTCAGTAAGCACAACCAGAATTAATACATAAGACGCACCGGATTATAAAGCGCACTGTCGATTTTTGAGAAAATTAAAGGATTTTAAGTGCGCCTTATAGTCCAAAAAAATACGGATATGCATCACAGCAGTGTGGAAGAAAGCAGAGTTTTTTTCAGTTTTTAGACTTTTGTGGCAATTTAGTTGGAGTTTTTGACTTTTTCATATACATTGTGACTTTTTCTTGTAAAATTTGTGATTCACAAATGATACAAGCTTTTTTCTCATATATTTTCAGCTGTTTTTCTCAATAATTTGCAACTTTTTTTTGCATAAATTTGTATCTTTTTTCCATGATTTTGCAAATTGTTCTCAATAATTTGCAACATTCTTCATAATTTGCAACTTTTTCATTCATAAATGTGTTGACTTTATCATAAATTTGCAACTTTTCCCCCATACATTTGCAATTTCTTATCAATAATGTGCAACCATTTTTTTTAATTAGTTATTTTTTTTTCATCATAAATTTGCAAACTTTTCCCCATACATTTGCAATTTCTTATCAATAATGTGCAACATTTTTTTAATAAATTTGTTATTTTTTTCATTCATAAATTTGCAGCTTTTTCCCATAAATTTGCAGCTTTTTCCTCATGAAATTGTGCTTTTTTTCCCCCAAGAATTTGCAACTTTTTCTCATAATTTGCAACATTTCTTCATAATATTTGCAACTTTTTTCCATCATAAATTTGCCATACGGTACTGTGGCATGGAGAGCCAATCGGGACAGACTACCAGGAGCACGCATGGTACATCATTTTTGTGGAAAAACCAGACCAAGGCCATTTAAATAAAATAACTTTAGAGGGTGATAGAGACCTGATAGAAAAGTTTCATATTTGTGATTTGCTATGTCTCAAGAGTCCTGTGTGAAAGTGCTAAAGATGCTGATGCAGCTGTACTTTGTCCTCACTTTGTTTAAGTTCACTTGTACTGTTCCTGTGTGACTGGCTGCCTGAGTGAGTGTCATGGTTCCTGAGAAAGAAGATAATCTGTACACCAAGTTTTGACCAGATGTACAGAACCAATCTTCATGGACATTCTCTCCTCCACCTCTCAGAAAAACGAAGGGCTAAAGGACTGAGCGATGTGCGTTTGAGTCAGAATGATGCGCGAATAGGCTCTGAGACTGTTTTTTGTATTGTTCTCCACTGGCCAGTGTAATTAAATTTGCTGAAAACGTTGATCCTGCCTGATTTTTGACAGAAGGCTAAGAAGAATTTTTCTAACAGACCCGACCAATATTTTGTTAGCAGCGTTAGCATTTTTGACACAAAACTGGTGCATTTGATTAGCTCAACAGAAAAAAGTTGCACAGATCTATTTTAGTGCCATCTAAGTGGTGAGGTTTCAGACTGAAACCAACTGAAAATGTGTCCCCAGTTATGATCAAGCCTATGAAACATAAGGCTGCCACTGTTGTTGTGGTTCCTTTATCTTCCCAAATACCTCCTTTAAAGCAACCTGTCAGTCCTTTAATCTAAAATTTGAAAATGACAGATTATTTTTTATGATGGCAAGAGAATCACTGCCCTAACATGACAATAAACATGCAAAATCAAAGGAAGACGACCCATATTTTTCTTTGTGCCGCTCTAACCTTGCGCTCATTTAGGATTCACACAGCCTTAAACAGTCGACAAGCAAATGAATTAAGCTGGACACAAACCAGGGGAAAAAAATAAACCATCAATTTTTGCTTCTGAGCTTCTCAAGCAAGTCGAAAGAAGATCCAATAAAGTAGAGAAAACATGAGAAAACTGCTTCCTGATTCTCTTTAATGTGGCTGTAACAAGCAGCAGGGCCTGGATGAGGAGAGAGAAATGATGCACAGAAAACACCGGTGGTGGAGTGGAAATGTCGGAGGGGGGGGGGGGGGGGGGGGGAGAAACAGGGCCCTTCCAGAGCGCTGTATGTAAATGAGCCGAGCTTCAGGCTTGTGAGTGACAGAGACTCTGGGTTCATTTATCACTGAGGCATGAATGTGAAGCACCGGAGTGAGGTGGGGAATTCTGCCATTATTCAGCTAAAAGATGATTCTGTTCCCTCATCCTGTCCTTTCATTCTGATTTTATCTTCAATTTTCTTTTTAAAATGCTCCTATTATGCTTTGTGCGGCATTTCTGCACTTATTTCAGTGGGTTATATAGAATTTCTGTGACATCATACAATCTGTAAAGTCAAACAGGCCAAAGTCCGAGTGCACAGGAGCTCTCGTCTCCCACAGAAACAAGGACTCCAACTCTGAAACGCCTCATTTGGATTGGCTGTTCACCTCTGTGAGGTAATCACATCATTACTTATCAGACGTGAAACAGCCCCGCCTCCTTGATAGTCTGCTGCACCTTCTCTTTGGAGGAGAACAGGAAGTTCCCCCACTGAGCCTCGGAGATCACATAGCTACAGTGCAGCTAGCTTAGTCAGTGAGCTGACAAGCTGCACTACGTGGTTTTTTAAACTTTTGTTTGTAAATTTTAACGACCCCACTATGTAAACATCTGTGTTCCCAGCTTGCTCATTAATCCACAGTCAATAACAAATCTTGCATCATTTTGACCAATTTGGTTATTTTTTCTTGGGATGGGTACCAGAATGATTACCGACACAGATTTGTTAATCTAAACCAGCTCATTCATTAATCCCTAGTCAGCTATGTCGCACCATCTTCTTCTTCTGGCTGCTCCCTTTAGGCGTCTCCACAACGGACCATCTGCCTCCATCTCAGCCTCTCCGTTGCATCTTCCTCTGTAACACCAACCCTCTCCATGTCCTCCTTCACTACATCCATGAATCTTCTCTGTGGTCTTCCTCTTTTCCTCCTGGCTGGCAGCTCCATCTTCAACATCCCTTGTCCAACATATCCACTATCCCTCCTCTGCACATGTCCAAACCATCTCAGCCTTGCCTCTCTTACTTTGTCTCCAAACTGCTCAACCTGCGCTGTCCCTCTGATATACTCATTTCTAATCCTGTCCTTCCCAATGAGAATCTTAGCATCTTCAACTCTGCCACCTCCACCCTCCTGTCTTTTGTCAGCGCCACCATCTCCAAACCATACAACACAGCAGGTCTCACTACCGTTTTGGGTAAATCGTTCCCTTTCACTCTAGCTCAGGGGTCTCTAACCTTTTATATTCTGTGAGCTACTTTTCCATAATGAAGTTGCTGGAGAGCTACTCTTTCTTAGTCACATTTATTTAGCTAATTTCCATATATACACAGACTGTGGTATAATAACTTAAAACCACAAGCAAAAGCATGTTGTATTCTTAAGTATTTATTTTATGTTTAAAAAGTGCCAATACGAAACATTTCTTACTGAGAAAAATCAAATAGTACTTCAGAAATTATGAAATGGGACAAAACTAAAAAAAAGCAAATATACACCTGTAGGTGCATTTTCATATTGGTGAAACATAACATTCTTACTCACTCAAAAAAAAAGAAAAAAAATGCTGTATTCCTGAATATTTTAAATATTTTCAACAATGCAAACATTCTAATATGAAACACCTCAAATAAAATTCCCCAGCAGGTGCATGCTGTATTTCAGAAGGATCTGACCTCTTCTAATTGCACATCTGCTGTCACATAAATCCAGCATCTTCTTATGTAGGAGGATACCCACTGAGGTTCACTCTAATGCAGTCATTTAAATGTTCATCTGTCAGTCTGGTTCTGAACTTTGATTTAATGGCATTCATGTCAGAAAATGCAGACTTGCACAGATAAGTCGACCCAAACAAAGCAGCCATTTTCAGAGCAACCTGATGAAGATTTTTATAATTTTCTGGCTGCACCAAACTCCAGAAATGCTCTGATTGCTTCTGGATCTTAGCTGGCCATCATTTTGGAGGTTAATGACCTCCATCTCCACCTCCACAGGATCAACACAGAAAAGTTCAGCCATCTGTCCTGACAACTCACTGACATCCACATCCAGGAAGGGGTTTACAAATAAATGTCACACAGGGCTCCAGTTTCTCAGTCACAGAATCTGTCTGAAAACCAAAGGTACCTGTTCAGGTCTGACTCCAGCTGTCTGACTGCGTCCGCAGATCGCACACACACCCTCCGCGCTATGGTGTTCGCACCAAGCTGGACATCGGCAATAGTGGACAGCATCTCAGTCGTATTTTTATGGTCCCGGAATAATGATTCCGCCACCCGCGGTCATAACCTCTTTAATTATACCGCCATCAGTGAAGGGCTTTTTGTGCTTGGCCAGGATGTGTGCCACTTTAAATAATGCCTCGGTTGAAATGTTGGCCTTTTTAGTCGGTTTAGTGAACAGAGATTGTTGTTTTTGGAGCGTAGCTTTAAGCTCTTTTACCTTGTCCATTATGGAGTCTGCTTCCCGCTGGAAAGTCTTGGGAGAAGTTGCTGTGAACTTTGGTGGAATGCCGCTCCACATTGCATCTTTTAACCGACTGCCAGGCTCACGCCACAGATCAGACACACACACTTGTCTTTCACATCTGTGAAACAGAAGTCTGTTTCCCAGTCTTTGTGAAAATAATAAGGTTTTGGCCTCTTACGGGCATGACTGAACTCTCCTGCTGACATTGCTGGGCTAACCCGCTACCTGCCTGGCACCTAGCTGGGCAGCCTGCTCCCCCCACCCTGCTCCAATGACAGACAGCAAACCAGCGCAAATGTTTGATTGACAGCTAGTTGATAAATAACCGTTTGATCTTGGGAGGGGGGGGTGAAACATTTGTAATTTTGATTGGATGGTAACTTAGACCTGATTTACCAAGTGACGAATCAATTTGTTTGTTTTATTATTAATCCCTTGGCGAGCTATTGGAAAGGGACCTCGTGAGTTATCGGGTAGCTCACGAGCGACATGTTGGAGATGCCTGCTCTAGCTGCTATTCCTCTGTCAAAAATCCCCCTGACACACGTCTCCACCCTGCCTGCATTCTTCTCTTCACCTCTCTTGTGCACTGTCCTTTGCTTTGGATGGTTGACCCCAGGTATTTTAACTCATATATTGCACCACTCTGCTTTATTCTGCTATATTTTATAATAACCGGATATAATTGGCTGCTAACATTAGCTGTCTAGCAGCCAAAACTGGGATTTCTGACCAGCTTTCTGGGTATAACCGAGGGAGGAGTCCGCTAGCCTCGACACTAGAAGTCTGTTTTCCTGAATATTCTATCCACCCCTGCCAGCACAGACATTATTTAATCGTTTATTATATTTTGCACTGAACATTCCCTTGACTAGCAGCGATAGCTACTGTTAGCAGAGTTAGCCATTCACTCATTCGAGGTTGTTCCTGCGGTTATTACACCCCAGGGACCAGTTATACGCTATCGACCACTCAAACCAAACACCCCTGTCTCTGATAACGCTTTATTTGGGCTTTTAAATGCTAACATTCAGCCAATACTTAAAGTAGAACTGAACCCACCTTTGGTGCAAAAAGTAGAATAGCAGATTAATTCCTTATTACCTATTGTATTTTTCAACACATAAAAGAAATTTTTAGGCCGTGCGATGGCCCAAGCTATAAGCCGATAAACTTTTGCCTCTGGCTGGCAGTGCCAAACAAACCGGAAGTAGTGCAGACGACGCTGCGTGACGTCACGAGTGTGACCCCTAAACAAAACAACAATGGCAGATGATAGCAGTTCCAGCAGTCAAGAAAACCAGAGTTTTCAGAGTGAAGAGGCATTCAGGATCGGTGACGAGACAGAGGAGGATGCAGGAGTGTGGCAGGTGGCAGGGCGTGCACAAGGGCGAGCCCGGGAGACAGAGACCTAATGCACCTGTGACAGCAGCTGGCAGACGGCGATGCAGAGGCGAGGTCCGCCGCCGGGGAATTCAGTGATCCCTCCCTTATCACGTTTCATGGGGACCAGAACCGACCCGCGAAAAGTGAAAAACCGCGAAGTAGCGGTCACCCCCCCCCCAGGCGTCAGCAAGCACTATTTTGCACATAAAGCACAAGAGAACAGCGAAAAGTGGCCACTAAGCAACACGAGCGATAAAGAACAATGAATGCGGTCTTCCTTCTCTTCCTTCCTTCTCTCTGCAGGGAGATGAACATCAGGTATCAACACGGAGAGCCCGCACAACCTCAAAATCCACCTCTCTGACCACCGCTCTACTCCTCTCCGCTCCACCTCTTCACCGCTCGTGAATCTCGCAAGCTGATTGGGCCGATGACGTTTTACCTCGCAAGCTGATTGGCCGAGACGTTTTAACCCAGCTTCTCTCCCTGCAGAGAGAAGGGAAGGGAAGAGAAGGAAGACTGCATTCATTGTTCTTTATCGCTCGTATTGCTTAGTGGCACTTTTCGCTGTTCTCTTGTGCCTTTTTGTGCAAAATAGTGCTTGTGACGCCCTTGGGGGGGTGGTGACGCTACTTTTGCGGTTTTTTCACTTTTCGCGGTCGGTTCTGGTCCCCATTAAACGCGATAAGTGAGGATCACTGTAATATCTATATCCTAGAACGCATCGGCTTCCCTGTCGCTTTTCCTCCCCCTTTCTTTTCTTTCGTCGCCATGACAGCTTTCCTTGGCCACTGAACAGATCTTCCCAGGTGTTGGAAGTGTTTTGTAGTCGACTATCACGACAAAATGCACCAAAAAACAACCAGTGTCGACGTGCTCGCAATGGTAAACATGGAGGACTGTGTCACACTCGTGACGTCACGCGGAACTCCGGGCTGCACTTCCGGTTAATCGGGCGGATTTGTCTGATTTTTCAGGGCGGGAAATTCAAAATCGCGATTTTCTCCAAGACTCCGGGATTTGTGGAGGGGGTGCCAATGATAAATTATCTTTATAATTGTATGTACTATCACCCAGTTGCCGTTCAATGCCGTTCAGTTCAGTTCTACTTTAAAGCTAATGGTTAGCCTCAAACATGCCACTGCCAGCCATCAAAACAGCGCTCTATGAGGAATGTCAAAAAAGTGAGGGTAGAACAAACTGGGGCTCATTAGCATTTAAAGCAACATGGTGTTTTAGCCTGTTGTGAGGAGGGCTCCTTCCCTGTGTGTAAAATGGTACTGCGTTAATTTAACCCTGAGGTATTCTGGCCAAATCGTGTCACAGACATTGCCATGTCAACATGTGGATAAAGAGTATAAAAGGAGCACATTTACAATAAAAACAGCGCAGCAAAATGAGAAGGGTAACTTTTAAGTTGATGCTTTTCTTTCAATGATGTCAACAACCTTATATAGTGACGACTTACCTTACACTTAATTAAAAGGAATTAATGCCACGTTTTACTGGAGTACAGTCTGTGACTCCTCCACCCACCCCTGCTGGTGGTCAGCATGTAAAAACAACACATCATCTTTGATCTCCTGAGTGCCTGACATCCCCTCTCTCCGTGGCAACGCCGCCGCAATCAACAGCGACTCGTGCCCGTCGCTGCACGCATCATTAGTGGCAGTGGAAAACCCTTTCCACTGGCCCCTCTTCTTACTTCTCATTTCAGCATCAGCTAATGATGTCCCAGTCCATCCATAAATTTGTCCTCGTCTGCTGCTTTGAGGGGTATGACACGGCGGCGGCGGCAGCAGCACAGCGGGGATGAAAGAGCTCAGCGGACACGCGGGCAATGGCGGCGGCGGGGGAGAGGGGACATTAGTCGGAGGGAAACTAGTTTCGCCTAAATGGATTCCCTAAATGATCACCCTCTGGTTTGCATCTTCATCACCGCCATTTTCCCCCCTCCCCCCCGTGACTGTTGTGATTTATCGGGAGTTGAAAAGGTTTAAATTTAGAAGAGGAGCCGTGTCGCCGCCGTTAACTTTGAAAACCTCCGAGGGGCCGCGCGCACACGATCAGATGCGCTGCATTCTGTAAATTATGCAGAGGCACAGCACGGTCGCTCCCTCCGTGTCGCATTACTATTCACGAGACCTAAACTGCAGCGGATCCCGCCATGGAGGTGCCCAGCGGAAACTAGGGGACGACCCGTGACGACGCATGTAAAAATGTCACGCCGCCATCCAACAGACACCACCCTCACCGAGCCCGACGTGCAACAGTTTGAGAGAGAGATAGGAGGGCGCACAGCGGCGTGGGAGGGGGGGTATTTATGTGTGTGAGATCTTACTGAGGGGTCTCCGGCGTAGCTCAGCTGAGCGGCCGATCCCGAAGTGAACGATTATGGGGGAAGGTGGATGACGTCAGGGTTGAACTGCTCCCGGTCCAGCTGGTCGATCCGCACTGAGCTCGTTTCTGGGAGGAAATAGAAGAAAAACAAACCAAAAAAAAGTAAAAAATTCAGTCAATGAAATGTACGTATATAAATATTGATCACACGTCAAACAGGTTCATTTTGTCTTCTTTCAATTATTTTTCCTTTTTTTTTTTTTCCTTTGAAAGACAAAAGTAAAATAGAAAGATGTCTTTACCTTCTTTACATGTTTCAACTGCACTGCAGCCTTCATCTCTTTTTTTCTCTTTCATCTCTTCTTCTCTTCTGATGAAGGCTGCAGTGCAGTTGAAACATGTAAAGAAGGTAAAGACATCTTTCTATTTACTTTTGTCTTTCTAAGGAAAAAAAAAAAAAAAAAAAAAGGAAAAATAAATATTGATCACATTAGAAAAGGAGAAGGAAGCAGCTGAAATTTACAAATTATTAGAAGTTCTACCTCCTATCTTTGGGAAGTTAATACCAGCAGGGTAGGTACTTAACGGTGGCTATAAAAGGGTTTTTTGTTACCAAGGTGTCACACAAGAAACATCTCATGCTGGGTCAAAGCCAAGAGCTCTCCTAATCCCTTTACAACACATTGATGGATTTGGTTACAGACATATATCAAAACTTCTGAGTTTTCCCCGTCAACACTGCTGAGGTCATTCATCTACAAGCCCAAGGACCGTCTACCATCAGGCAGCAACACACAGGCACTCCTCACCAGATACTGCATCTGTCCAGAGAGTCAGAAGGATGGTAAGAGGAGTAACCCAAGAGAAAAGAACAACTCGAAAAGAGCTTCAGAAAGACTTGAGGCACTCCACTGTCATGGGGTCCATGCAGTAGGTGATTTGAGGGGGGTAGGGAAGGGGGGAGGGGGAGTGCTATTCCCCTTGTTAGCAAAATGACTCAAAATCATCCCCCTTATTAACCTGGCATCCCCATCACCATTCATGGGTAGAAATCAATATCATCCTAACCTTTCTTATCATCTTACATAAGTGATTTTTTTAAATCTTACAAGTGTTAAACGTTTCCTCATAAATCTTCAACTTTTTTTTCTCGTACATTTGGCAACTTTTTTTTTTTTTATTAAATGATACTTTTTCTTATAGATTTGCGACTTTTCACTCACAAATTTGACTTTTTTCTTGCAAATTTGCAACTTTTTTCCTACAATTTTTAACTTCTTTTCCTCTTAATTTTGTAACTTTTCCTCAAAAAACTGCAACTTTTCTCTCATAAATTTGGGACTTTTCTTCCTCAATATTTGCAAGTTTTTTCTTACAGATTTGCAATCCTTTTCCTGTAACTTTTTTCAGCTTTTTCTCATAAATCTGCAACTTTTCTCATAAATTTGCCTTTTTTTCCTAAAAAAATTTGCAACTTCTTATAAATTTGGGACTATTCCCCAGAACATGCAACTTTTCTCATTAATTTGCAATTTTTTTTTCTTGTACATTTGCAACTTTTTTCCTGAAAATTTACAACTTTTTTCCTTGTAGATTTGCAACTTTTTTCTCAAAAGTTTTTGACTCTCTCATAAATGTGCAACTTTTTTCCACAAACATTTGTGACTTTTTTCTATAAATTTGCAACTTTTTTCCTGTAAATATTCATCCATTTCTTAGAAACTTGCAATTTCTTTCCCAAACATTTGCAATTTTTGTCCCCTGTAAATTTCAACTTTTTTCTTGTGAGTTTGCAAAGCTCATATGGATGCTGATGAAACTTTCATTCTATTAAACTGTAATGTGTGACTTTTTCTGTTTTCATATTGGCATCTTTAATTTTATCCTTGTACCTTTTTTCTTGCAAATTTGTAACTAATGTACATTCCATACATTTGTACCCTAAATTGGAGAATATCTCCCATTCCCCTCTTAAAAAATAACATCACCTACTGGCTCCATGCACACTCACCTCGCAAGATTCCATTATTAAAGAAAACACACACTGAAGCACATTTAAAGTTTGCTAAACTGAATTTGAACAAACCTATAAAATACTGGGAGAATGTAAGTCAGAGGAGATGAAAATAGAACGTTTTGACTGTCATACTACATGTTTGGAGGATAAATGGCACTACACATCACCCAAAAAAACGATTCCAACAGTGAGGTTTAGAGGTGGAAGCATCACCGACAGACTTCATATAAATAAATGTAGCACAAGAATTCTTGAAAATAATCTGCTACCATCTACCGGATGATAAGGATGTAGAAGTTATCAATTTTTGAGAAAAAAAAAATAGTTGCTAACTGCAAGGAATTTCACAAATATTGTGAGGGGAAAAATGTCAAAACTATCAGGAAAAAAGCTGCAAATTTATGGCAAAAGTTACAAAGTTATGAGGAAAAACTTACTATCAAAGAAAAAGTTGCAACTTTCTGACGAAAAATAGATTTTCACGAAAACGCAAATGCATAAGTCTAAAAGTCATGAAGGTTAGGGGAGAAAAGAACATTCATGAGGAAAACAAGCAGAAAATTTGCATAGAACTGTGAACTTAAGAAGCAAAGCATCAAATTTATGAGAACAAAGGCTCAAACTAATAAGAAAAATACTGACAATTTAAAGGGAAAAAAAAGGCACAAATTTTAAGGGAGAAAAAAATTGCTAAATTCCAGGAATTTTTTTCCTTTTTCCTTAAAGGAAAAAATGTCAAATTTACATGAAGAATTTAAAGAAACTTACTTGAAAAAATGTCAAATTTACATGAAGGGGGGATTACAATTTAATAATTTAAGTGAAAAAACTCATTACTAATGATAATAGACTAATTTACACTTTGCTATTTCTATTTCCTGCAAAGAGCTTTTTTCCCCCCCCACAAATTGCCTAAAACGTCTCGCTCTGCAGCACAGGTTGCCGACCCCTGGTCACAGGGAGTCGACGCCTGACAGACACGATAAAATGATGACAGGGACGACGAGTAAACTTTGGGGAGGAGACTGACGAGCATCACGTCCTCAGCCGACTCCCAAATCACAGTCGGGCTGTCGGTGCGTTTAGCGAGATCAGAGGAAGGGGGCTGCAGCGCTGATCAGTGGCAGATGGCCTGGGGCTCGCGCTCACCTTGACATCAGCTGCGTTCACCTCGCTGCCGCCCCGCATACAAACTCTGATCGGAGGGGCGAGAGGTCGACAGGCGAGTTTGATTAAAGCAACATAATCAGGTTTGATTATCCGATTCTGATGAGAGCACTGTAAATGCTAATGCTAACGTAGCAGCCTGGTCAGCAGCAGCATCAGCTCCCTCACTTTGATGCAGCGGAACAGATTGAAGGTTGGGGGACATTTAGGGCCCGGTGTGGGGACCGGGGCCACAGCGTGAAACAACTGTGTGTGAGTGACACTGGACGCTTTCAGTTGGAGCTCTATGTGACCCTGGCATCACATGGCGGGTATGAATTTACCAAAAACAGAGCACGTATTTACTGAGCTGCTTCTACCTCTTCCTGAGAGGATACTCCAGTGTTTCCCCTAGGTTTACACACTCTGGGGGAAGCCGGGGGAAGGGGGGGCACGTTTAAGGTCGACAGCGACAAACTCTTAAAGGGAATCATGGTGTTCTGGCACTATATACAAAAATAAATGTAGAAAAATTACAGAATACCTAATTATTGAAAACGAATGGGACATCCAATATTAGCGACTGTTTCGGAACCCTTGTTTATTTGTGTGTCAGATCACTTACAGTGGTGTGAAAAAGTGTTTGCCCCCTTCCTGATTTCTCATTTTTTGTATGTTTGTCACACTTAAATATTTCAGATCATCAAACAAATTTAAACATTAGACAAAAATAACACAAGTAAACACAAAATGCAGTTTTTAAATGAAGGTGTTTATTATTAAGGGTAAAAAAAAAAAAAAATCCAAACCTACATGGCCCTGTGTGAAAAAGTGACCCCCCCCCCCCCCCCGTTAAAAACATAAATTAACTGTGGTTTATCACATCTTTGGAAAGCTGAGTTCAATTTCTCTAGCCACACCCAGGCCTGATTACTGCCACACCTGTTCTCAATCAAGAAATCACGTAAATATGACCTGCCTGACAAAGTGTAGACCAAAAGATCCTCAAAAGCTAGGTATCATGCTGCGATCCAAAGAAACTCAGGAACAAATGATAAACCAAGTAGTTGAGATCTATCAGTCTGGAAAAGGTTATAAAGCCATTTCTAAAGATCTGGGACTCCACCAAACCACAGTGAGAACCATTATCCACAAATGGCGAAAACATGAAACAATGGTGAACCTTTCCAGGAGTGGCCAGCTGACCAAACTTATCCCAAGAGCGCAGCGACAACTCATCCAAGACGTCACAAAAGACCCCACAACAACATCCACAGAACTGCAGGCCTCACTTGCCTCAGTTAAGGTCAGTGTTCTTGACTCCACCATAAGAAAGAGACTGGGCAAAAATGGCCTGCATGGCAGCGTTCCAAGATGAAAACCACTGCTGAGCAAAAAGGACATAAAGGCTCATCTCAGTTTTGCCAGAAAACATCTTGATGATCCCCAAGACTTTTGGGAAAATACTCTGTGGACTGACAAGACAAAAGCTGAACTTTTTGGAAGGTGTGTGTCCCGTTACATCCGGCGTAAAAGTAACACAGCATTTCAGAAAAGGAACATCATACCAACAGTAAAATATGGTGGTGGTAGTGTGATGGTCTGGGGCTGTTTTGCTGCTTCAGGACCTGGAAGACTTGCTGTGGTAAATGGAAGCATGAATTCTGCTGTCTACCAAAAAATCCTCAAGGAAAATGTCCGGCCATCTGTTTGTGACCTCAAGCTGAAGCACACTTGGGTTCTGCAGCAGGACAATGATCCAAAACACACCAGCAAGTCCACCTCTGAATGGCTTCAGAAAAAACAAAATGAAGACTTTGGAGTGGCCTAGTCACAGTCCTGACCTGAATCCAATTGAGATGCTGTGGCATGACCTTAAAAAGGCGGTTCATGCACAAAAACCCTCCAATGTGGCTGAATTACAACAATTCTGCAAAGATGAGTGGGCCAAAATTCCTCCACAGTGCTGTAAAAGACTCTTTACTCATTACTGCAAACGCTTGATTGCAGCTGTTGCTGCTAAGGGTGGCCCAACCAGTTCTTAGGTTTAGGGGGCAATCACTTTTTCCACACAAGGCCATGTAGGCTTAGATTTTTTTTACCCTTAATAATAAACACCTTCACTTAAAAACTGCATTTTGTGTTTACTTTGTTATCTTTGTCTAATATTTACATTTGTTTGATGATCTGAAACATTTTGTGACAAACATACCAAAAAATGAGAAATCAGGAAGGGGGCAAACACATTTTCACACCACTGTATTTGTGTGATCTTTTCTGACTTATATTCATAATAGTGTATCTTGCACTTTAGGGAATAGATCCTAGCATTTTTAGCATTTCTCCTTATGAGGACCAGGCCAAATGTCCTCACAAAAAATGTGGATGTCAAGGGGTGGTCCACACAAGAATAGAAAGACAGGAGCACACTCAGACACGCACACTGGTTTTCATATTCGATGGGGACCAATTTTCTGATCATCACTTGTGGGTACTACCCTTTCTACACAGACAAAGATTCCTTGCATTTAGATAGAAGATTAACTTGACACTCTGGGAAGGGGGGAGCACCCCCCAATATAATGGTAGGGGAAACACTGTATTCTACCGGTTATGAAGCTTTATGCAACAATTAATTCAGACAGAGCAATCGAACATTTCACCAGATATGCATCACTCCCCTTTGGTAATAATTTTAATTACAGACTGTTGTAATGTTTTTAATTATTCTGAGGTGTGTTTGGGGCATAACATGAAATAAACAAATAACCGTCTTTGCCCTCATCTCCTTTATAATAAACATGGGTGCAAGATCAAAGGCTTAATACTAATATGACAGTGTTTAAATGGGAGAACAAATCAGTTTTTTGTGTTAAGGACGATACACGTTTATTCACAACGAGAAAATGCATTCCAGGACAAGCAGCTTTAAAGGAGCTTTTTAACCTCCTCTACAGCCCTGCTCGCACTGGGAAGACTTGATCTTAATTACACTCAAACTTCTTCCAAACATTTCTTTTAAACCGAAAGAGTGAGCCGTTCATCTTGGCCTGTGGTCTGCTGAATGCAAAGTTGTTATGTTTTAACTCCAAACAACTGTTACAAGTAGGGCTAAAACGATTAATTGACGTTGTTGATAAGGTCAACAATAAAAATTTGTCGACAAATATTTTCTGCGGAATCGAAAACCAAGCAACGTTTTTTTCCCTCTGTGCAGTGAAAATCTGTCTGCTGTGTCTTTAAATAGTTTGTATTTACTGTCCTCATTTAACAGAAAAAACGGCCAAGTGCATCATTTAAATTTATCGGGACTTTATTATCTGATATTTTTTTTTTTAAATTAATTTAACTTGGTGTTTTAACCTTTTTTTTTTTTAATTTTTAGCTATCAAATTCCTTTTATTCTATTTTTGTACAGTGCTTTGTGACTATACACTACCCACAAAAAGTTAGGGATATTTGGTTTTTGGATGAAATTTATGAAAAATGTAAAAAGTTCACGCTACAGTGATATTATATCATGAAAGTAGGGCATTTAAGTAGAAGCATGCAATGGTGATTTCCTCATCTCAAACAATTTATTGAAACAAAAGCCAACAACACTGGTGGGTATACCACAGCAAAAATGTCAATTTCTCAATAACTTGTCATGTGCCCTTGAGCATCAATTACAGTTTGATGACGACATCTCATGCTGTTCACAAGTCGACTTATTGTCTGCTGAGGCATGGCATTCCGTTCTTCTTGAAGGGCGGCCCTCGGGTCACTGAGGTTGTGGGATGTGGGGTTACGAGCCTCTATACGGCAACTCAGCTGATCTAATTTTCTATGGGATTCAAGTCTGGAGAAAATGCAGGCCACTCCATTTGAGGGAGCCCAGCCTCTAGTAGCCATTCCCTAATGATGTGACCTCGATGAGCTGGAGCATTGTCGTCCATGAAGATGAAATTGGGCCTGTGTTGTTCATGCAGGGGCACAATGACTGGATTAATTATGTTATTCAGGTAGTATCGGCTTGTCACTGTACCATTCACAAGGTGTAGGGCAGTTCTGAATTGACTAGATACACCTGCCCAGACTGTAACATGGTGACAACAGTGACTGATGCATAGCGCTCTCCTTGACAGCCATCATTTCTGCTCAACGTGAATCGCCTTTCATCAGAGGACAGCACTGAAGCCCACTGGTCCCTCCTTGTCCAGCGTAAATGCTCCCTGGCCCATGCAAGATGATGACCTCTGTGCCTGGTGGTGTGGTCAGGCAGCCTTGCAGGTCATCTAGCACGCAGACCACGCTGATGTAAACGATTTTGAATGGTCTGACGTGACACTTGTGTACCTCTCACCTCCCTTAAATGTGCCTGTAGTTGAGTGGCATTCATCATCCGGTTCTGCAGGGCACTGTTCACAATGAAGCGGTCATCAGCGTGGGATGTGGCAAAAGAACGTCCACTTCTATGCCTTTCTGTGACTCTTCCAGTCTCTCTGTATCTCTGTTGCAAGCTGCTGATAAAACTCTGACACTCTTAAGCTCAGTGGCCACTTCCCTCTGAGAACATCTTGTTTGAAGCCTGGCAATGGCGAGGTACTGTTGATCAATTGTTATGTGTCGTCTTGGTCTCATGATGTCAAAATGTGAACAGCATGATCAAGAGGACTGTTTAAATACCAATTCTAAGTGAACCAGAAAATTTATTGGTCGATTCACGGACCAAACACCTGTTGTGAATTTTGCTTTTAAGCGCCTTGTTAGAGAACAGCAAGTTATGCAAAAAGTAATGAAATATTGGACAGTTGGACATGTACATTCAGAAGGTTAGAGAAGGTCAAATTAAGTTCACCTGGAAAGGTTAGAGTACATTTTAGGTGCATCCTGAAATTTCGCCTGAAAGCTGAATATCCCTAACTTTTTGTGAGTAGTGTATGTCTCTGAAAAGTGCTTCATAAATAAACATTACTTAATTTTTCTCCAGCGCTGCTCGCAAGCTCCATGCCAGTGTGTTTTTAGCTTAGCCATTGCTAACGCTGCGCCGAGATGTGTGCTGGCCCGCTTGTTTGGGGTTTTTTTTTCGTGCAGCACTTCTTGCGGGTTGTGTGACACGCCAAGGTCTTCCATCTTTGTTACAAAATCCAAAAAGGCCAAACATTTGAGCTAACTGCTTGCTAACTTACAAAGCTGGCTGCAAATGTCACGAGACAAGCTATGATTTCACTTGATTGGGTGCTTGCTTTGCGCCATCTACTGGACTGAAAACACAATTGGTTGAATACCCAAGAGAGCATTTAACATTTACATGAACATATAATTGATAAAAGATCAATCCATGTGTTTAGGGATCAGTGCATCGTCGTTAGTGTCAAGTATCGTGATTTTTTGTCCTCACCCTAATAAGGATCAATGCGCATGAATGTGAAAACATTGGACCAACTGCCTAGGAGGCGTACCGATTTTTGTAAAATCATAAATGCCCAGATCTCCTGATATTTGACAACGACCTTGACCTCAACCTGGATGCAGACTCACCCGATGGTAACTGTGCATGAGTTTGTTGAGAATGAGAGCAGTATTGATTTTTCTGAAATCATGCAAGCGCCCAGATCTCCTGACCTTTGACCTTGAGCACAACCTGGATGCAGAACCACCCAAGCATAACTGTGAGCAAGTTTGGTGACCAACGAGGCAATTGCCTCAGAGGAGCTGACATCCTTGTGAAATGTGTACAAATAGATGAACGACAAGCCACACCATCGCTGGAATGAGCTAAAAATTTAAAACATAATGGATATAATCAGTTGCCTCGGCGGATCAGTGTGCTCTCACGGTCTCTAGATT
The DNA here is from genome assembly GCA_020510985.1 of Pholidichthys leucotaenia. Taxonomy (NCBI): domain Eukaryota; kingdom Metazoa; phylum Chordata; class Actinopteri; order Cichliformes; family Pholidichthyidae; genus Pholidichthys; species Pholidichthys leucotaenia. The sequence goes on from CM035844.1 coordinate 223,451,037, forward strand.
TCAGTCTACAGCAGCCTGCGCTATTAAAGCGGCGTGTACGCTCATCACACAGAATCTCTCTGGAAGCTCTGACAGCACCAATTCAGCCCCGCCAGGAACGCCATTTGACTTGACATCTCACCAGCGCCAAAGGTTACACAGTCATATACGTGGCCTCGTCACCAGCTGTGACATCTTCACCTCCTGCCGCACACAGCCGCCCTGCCCCCTCTAAAATATGGGTTACACTGGAAGGATAACAACCCTTCTGGGCCCCAGTAGTGTCGACGACAACGGACACCCTTGGGGGGGGGGGGGGGGGGAGCTGGCGGTGTCACGGGCTAACTCGTTCCCTCGAATGTCCTTGAGATGTCAGGCAGAGTCGCGTAGCCTCACCATGCCAGGGTTGGTGACGATCATGCCCTTGCACTCCTCAGCGTATTTCTGCCACGCCAGCTCCTCCCACTGCAGCATGTCTGCAATCTCCTCGGCGGGGACCAGGGGCTTGCTGCTGCGGAGCAGGTAGAGCAGCACCTGGTGCATGGACAGCACCTCCTTCCCACCATCTGAAATGAGCCGCAAACATAAACACCAGATAAATAACAGCAACATAAAGGAGGGGGAGGAAACACCCCCGTAAGGCACAGAGGTCGCCACGTATTCACGCTTTATTTCTGTTTCTTTTACAGCTCCGGTTGGTTGAAATAAACAAGCGCAGACTCTTCCACGAGGTTAACTGCCTCGCCGCGCTCCTATACATTCCTGTTTAAAATTCCTGGCCGCGAATCAAGGATGAAAATCCCCGTTTCCACACACGGCGGCTGACACGGGTGGCGATGCAAGGTCGAATGTTGTGAAGGCGCATAATGACAGCCCGTGTGTATTACAAGCTCAAAGAGTAAACAGATGGGGGGGGGGGGGGGGGGATGCAAATGCATGTGCAGAGACGTCCGGCGGAGCATCAGCACGCAATCACGACGGGTCAAATGGAGTCAGTTTAATAGACGCTCCTGCAAAATTGATTGACCTCCATTTTCAGACGGAAAAAACCACCGATGCTCCCTGGCTGATTCCCATACAGCAGCTGTCAGCGGGCAGAGCTGTGCAAAAATGTGGCCAACCAAAGCATATTTTGGTGATTTTCTTTTAAATTGGTGTCTTTAATTAATTACACATGGAGGGTGCTGAGGCGTTTGCACAAGCCACTTTCTAATCTGCAATAAATCTGACAATTTTTACAGATTTATTCATTTTCCAAGGAAGAAGCTGAAAACCTCTGATGGAACAAAGACAGATTTATTAGGGAAAAAGCTGCAAAATTACAGGGAAAAAGACGCCATTTTGAAAGAAAAAAGGTGTGAATTTTTAAAAGGGAAAAAAATCAAATGGAAAATTGAAAAACTTAAAAAGGTAAAAATTTACACAAAAAATCCAAAATTTATGACAGCTTTTTGAGGAAAAAGTTGCTATTTGCCAAAATATTTTGCTAATTTTACAAGAAAAAAAAGTGTCAGATTTATAATAAAAAAAGCTGCAAATTTATGAGGAAAGATTTATGAGGGAAATTTGCAGTTTTTCTAGGAAGAACTTACAAACATCTGACGAAGAAAAGTCAGATTTGCTAGGAAAAAAAAGCTGCAAAATTATGGAGAAAAAGTTAATATTTTTTGAGACCAAAGTTGCAAATTCATGAGGAAAAAGCTCCAGTTTTTGCAAGGAAAAAAATTGGACTTTTTTTTTTATAATAAGGAAAAAGGGTCACAATTACAAGAAAAAATACAACAATTTCCAAGAGAAAAGTTAGATTGAATAAATAGTTGCTAATCTGACAAAAACTTTGCTATTTTTGCATGAAAGAAGTTTCAGATTTATAATTTAAAAAGCTCTAAAAAATTATGGGGAAAAACTTGCCATTTTTCAAGGAAGAAGCTGAAATTTCTGAGGGAAAAAAGATGAAAAGCTGCAAAATTATGGGGAAAAAGATATCTTTGCAGGAAAAAAAGCTGTAGAATTGTAAGGAAAAGGTTGCTACTGTGAAAGGACAAAGCTGTGAATTTTTATGAGGGAAAGCATCAAATTTTCAAGGATGCAAATTCACAAGGAAATTAAAAAAAAAAAAAATCACAGCTTGCTAAAGATTTTGCAAATTTTATATGGAAAAAATGTCAGATTTATAATAGAAAAGCTTCAAATTTATGAGGAAAAACTCTCCATTTTTCAAGAAGTTGCAAAGTTCTGAGGGGAAAAAAAGTCAGATGTACTAGAAAAACAGAAGGAAAAAGTTGCTATTTTGAGAGATGAATGCTGGGAATTTTTACAAGGAAAAAAGGTCAAATATAAAAGAAACAATGGAAGCAAATTTATAACCAAAAAGTTTAAAAATTATGAGAAAATTTTACAAAAACAAGATTTTTCTTGTAAACTTGGAAATTTATAACTTTTTCCTGATAAAATTAGAAATTTTCCCTGGCAAACTTGCGACTTTTCTAATAAATTTAGCACATTTTTTTCCTGTAAATCTGCAGCTTTTTATGATAAATTTGTTACCTTTTGTCCACACAAATTTACAACTATATACTCATTTTTTTGCAACTTTTTCTCTATTAAATTTGCAACTCTTCTCATAAATTTTCAAAAACGTTCTCGTACATTTGCAGTGACTGTTCCACTGCCGTGCTCAGCTGTGCTCTATAAGACGTGCTCCACACCACTGCATCTCTGCCTGTATCTCTACACACGTCGCACACACTGCATTGCTCTTTTTTGGTGTTCTTGTTCAAAAAAAAAAAAAAAGAAGAAGAAGAAGAGTTTGATAAATGTTTGTGGCCGACCAAATTGGGAGAGCCGGGAGGAGAGAAATTGTTTCTTGATGGAACGGAGGTTGGTGGGCACGGCTGTCAGAAAGGAGCTGCCGCCGTGACGACGGTGCAGCAGCACCATCGTGTGCATCAGAGGTGAACGCCAGGCAGCAGCAGCAGCAGCAGCAGCCGAGCGGCGGCTCACAGCATGGCTACAACCAGGACCAATCACAGCCATCATCATCATCATTGGTGTTGGAAGGACAGGAACAGCAGCAGCTCCTTTTTTTTTTTTTTTTTTTTTTTTTAAATTGAGGTATCTGCCCCGATACGCAGAAGTTGATTTGACAGGGGATTTAGGAAATTTTTTTCTTTAAAGTTCCAGTTTTCCACTCTTTTCACAAAGATATGCAACATTTTTTTCTTCAAAAATGTGCAACTTTAGTCCCATAAATTTGCAATTTTTTCCTTGTAAATTTTCATTTTTTTCCTGTAAATTGTCAACTTTTTTTCCTCATAAACTGTCAACTTTTTTCCTGTAACATTTCAACTCTTCTTAAAGATATGCAACTTTTTTCCCCAAAAATGTGACTTTTCCTTATAGATTTTTTTTTCTAATTTCCATTTTTTTTCCTATAAATTCTCACATTTTTTCTCATACATTTTCAATTTTTTTCCTCATGAATTTATCATTTTTCACAAATCTGCAACTTTTTTCCTGTAAAATTTCAGCTTTTTTCTTGTAGATTTGAAAATTTTTTCCTCAAAACTTTGACTTTTTTCACATTTTTCTTGTAAATTTGCACCTTTCTTCTTATAAATCTCAGGTTTTTTTCTCATAAATTTGTGACTCTCAAATTTACAACTTTTTTTCCTGTAACTTTTTAACTCTTCTCAGATATGCAACTTTTTTCCTCAAAAATGTGCAACTTTTTCCCCATAAATTTGCTATTTTTTTCTTGTAAATTTCCATTTTTTTCCCTGTAAAATTTCAACTTTTTTTCATGAATTTGTGATTTTTTTTTCATAAATCTGAAACTTTTTTCCTGTAAAGTTTCAACTTTTTTCTCATCAATTTGCTATTTTTGTTCAAGTAAATTTTCAGTTTTTTTCTTGTAGATGTGAAATTTTTCCTCAAAAATTTAAGACTTTTTTCACGTAAATTTACAGCTTTTTTCTTATAAATCTGCCTACTTTTTCTTGCAAATTTACAACTTTTTTCTTATAAATTTTCAACTTTTTTCTCAGAAATTTGAGTTTTTTCCTCAATTTTTTTGACTTTTTCTCAAAAATGTACATCTTTTGTCTCACAAATGTTACTTTTTTCTCAAATTGAACTTTTTCTTGTAAATTTTCAGTGTTTGTTTTCCTGTGAATTTTCCTGTTTTTTTCTCATAAATTTGCAACCTTTTTCTAATAGATTTGCAATGGTCCTTTGGATGGTGGTTAAATTTTTATCCTGTGTAATTAAATCGTAATTTGCAACTCTTTACAAATCTGTACCTAAATTACATTGATTCATTTGTATCTCATGCTAACTGATGAATGGCCCCAATCCCCCTCGTTAAAAAATAACAAATCACCCAATTAAATTTAAAACCAAAAAGGGACAACATTCACAGCAATACAAAAACTATGTGACTGAATTAAAATGAGCTCTGTCCAGTTATTTATTGAAGCTGAAAGTGCTGCAAATTTTGGATTGTCATTCCAACCCATGTTAAATAATCACTTTCCTAGGACTGATGCCGTTACTAGATAGTTACGTTATTTAAGTAAAATGACCAAAACTAGATTTTACCCATAACAACTGAAAGCAGCAACTTAAAATGCAAAGGTCACAAATTTATGTGAAAAAGACGCAAATCAACAAAGACCATCACAAATATAACCGAGAAAACAAACAAAAAAAAACGTAAAAGCAAATGAAATATTTCCAAGAAAAAAAATCACGAGAGAGACAAATATGCAAGAAAAAGCCACAAACTCACCAGAAAACAATATCACAAATTTACCAGAAAAGAGTCATAAATTTAGGGAAAAAAGTGAAGAAAAAGTCACACTGGAACAAGAAAAAAAAGTCAAAATCTTAAATGAAAAAGGTCACAAATTTGAGGTGAAAGTGGGTCACAAGTTTATATGGAAAAAAGTCAAAAATTTATTAGAAACAAAGTCAAAAATGTATGGCTGCATTCAGACCAGGATCGTCCGGGGGTCTCGGTTTGATTGGGCGGGGGATGCCGAGAATTTTCACACCTTCGTTTGGTTTGCATTCACACTGCAGTAGACCCAACTGCCTGGACAATGTCACGCTGTTACAACAACTGCTCATTTGGGGCGCTGTAACCAAAACCACCACTGACCAGGAAGAAAAAAGTCTCTGCGAAGAAGAAAAATCCGGCTCATCGACTGGCCAGGACTGAAAACGGAAATCTGTCCCCTACAAACGAGACGTTTTTTAACTTTTCTCCTCGGCTTTCTCCGGTAAATGAATTTCTGATTCGTGCGGTTGTCTTTATTGTTATTTTCTACCCAAAATGCACCACGGTAAACGCCACTTCCTCTTCTCAGACTACGTGTTGCTATGGTTACACAAACGCCGAGGGGCACTCCCGCCCTTTGGTCTGCTGGATACTCCGTTTGCATTCACACTGCAAGCGGAGCGGTCTCGAGTAAACACATTACTGGAGTAAACCAATAAAAGTAATCGGATTACTCTGTTTACATGACAGTTTGATTAATCGGCTAACTCCAGAAAGCTGATTGTAATGGGTTTACTCGTGACCATGTAAACAGGGTCAGTGTGTGTCTGCCACGTCCCATTTTAATATTTAACGTTCCACATGTGACCCACTGCTACAGTTTATAATAAAGATAATAAAAAAAAGCCCAAAACTATTTTGCACAATACGGGAGCTTTAACGTAGCAGGAAAAAAGGCTGCAGCAGCAGAGAGACAGACTGACGGTAAAAGGAAAGTTAGAAAAGTTTGAGTCATACCGGGTAAGAATCTGACGAATCGGGGCATGAAGTGGAAACGAGGACACTGAGACGACTCGTCCTCCGGCTCTGGACCTGCAACACAAAACAGATCACTTCCTAGTCTGACCGTCACATTTAGGTTTCACCAGTTTTGTCTTTGACACTCGGGATTTCTGCAGGCATCAGCAAATCTGATTAAATGATTTTTTAATAGGGACGCACCGATACTATGGGCTGATATCTACACTGTAGACTGATACTAAAATTTTCCAGAAAAAAAAAAAAAAGGTACAAATTTGAGGGGAAAAAAGTCACAAACTTAGAAGAAAAACCCTACAAATTTCCAAGAAAAAGTCACAAATTTAAGATGAAAAAAAGTTACAAAATTAAAAGGAAAAAAGTCACAAATTTCTGAGAAAAAAAAGGAACAAATTTACAAAAAAAAGTTAAAAACTTGAGGGGAAAAAAAAAAAATCACAAAACTACATGAAAAAAAGACAAATTTATAAGGAGAAAGCCTAAATTTACAAAAAACAAAAAAAAATTCACAAATTTGAGAAAGAAAATTACCAAATCTATAAGGAAAAAAGTGACAAATTTAGAACAAAAAACAAAGTGACAAATTTTCAACAGACATAAATTAAAAAGAAAACAGTCAAATATTTGAGGAAAAAAGCCAAATTTAAGACAAAAAAGTTGCAAATTCATGAAAAATAAAGTTTAAAAAATAAGAAAAAATTCGAAAATTTACAAAAAAAAATTCAAAAATCTATGTGAAAAAGTCAAATTTACAAAAAAAAAAAAAAACAGATTTGCACACACAGATTTGAGAAAAAAAGTCCAATTTTAAAGAAAAAACTGACAAGTTTTAAATAATGAATATATAATATGAATTAATGAGAAAATACTCAAATATTTAAGGAAAGCCAAAAATTTTCAAGTTGCAAATTTAAGATGAAAAAAGGCACAAATTTAAAGGAAAATGTTACAAAATGGTCAGAAATGAGTGCCGTTTATTTTCATTTTTTGCAAAACACAAAACCACAAATATTATAAAGTGATAAAGAAATCAAATATGGCTTGACAACACAACAAATTCAAATCAACTTTATTTATATAGCGCCATTTCACAACAACAAGTCATCTCATAGCGCTTTCAACTGTAGGGAAAACCCCTCAATTGCAGAAAGACCCCAACAATCAGGCGATCCCCTGTGAGCAAGCGCTTGGCAACAGTGGAGAGCAAAATCTCCCTTTTAACAGGAAGAAACCTCCAGCAGAATCAGGCTCAGGGAGGGGCAGTCATCTGCTGCGACTGGCTGGGGGGTGAGGGGATAGAGATGAAGAAGAAAAGAACAGACATGTAGAGAGCAAACAACATGACGGGGACCAATCTATGGGAGAGAACAAACAGATGTTAATGACAGAGATGAGAATGGGGTTTGGGAAAAAAAGAGGAAACTAAGCCAGGGGTCTTGGGGGACGCAGCTAAAAAAATCTGGTGTTTTAGAATGCTCAAATGTGGTCTTATATTTAAAGTTAGAAGTAAGTACAAATGCATTTATAGTTTACCTTTTTAATCTGCTGCTGCATCACATGTGTAATCATGTTCAATACTGTTTTGATTCAGTGTCACACTTGATTGAGAAATAGAAAATGTCACTTTCATATTTACATGCCTGTGCTACTACTCTATGAACTTATGTACAAGTCAATGTATTCTTCACATCTAATTGTGCAATTTCTTCTTCTTGGCTACCAAAGCCTGGAGCCGTTCTGTAGCCTTCCTCTTCTCTGATTTTCTGTGGGTAAGCAGTGCCTGCTTAGCTGCAGCTTCTCTGTTCTTTTTCATGGCTGCCTTGCTTGCCACAGAATCATGTTGAAGATTGAGTTCGGTTTCATTTCCTTCTCCTTCCTTTTTTCTTCCTTTTCATGCCTGTAGGCGCTTGCTGCATTTTTGAAGTTGACAACTGTCCGAACTGTCTGAACCGTTGTCTGAACTGTCCGCCATTTACATTTTGCGCCACGTGTTGGATATGACAAAGGAAATTAACAAAATCGCCGACTGGTTGCTTCAATAAGTATCAGCCAATCAGTGGCCTTGTTACATTACATTACTGATCTCGCTGGGTAGCCCATTCTGTGCGGTGGATTTTAGCAGCCGATCGAAAATACGACTCGCAGGTCATAACAAACCTCACCCCCCCCCCCCAAAAAAAAAAGAAAAAAAAAATTTCTCCTCGAATTTAGACAATTCACGAGAATGACCCTAGACATGATCAAATCTGCGGATCCGTGGAAAATTCTCATCCCTGTAATGACCAGCAAAAATATTTCATTGAGAGTGAAGAAAGGAGTGAAGGCCACTGCATTATTGGAGGTCCCCCGGCTGTCTAAACCTATTAGCAGCATAACTAAAGGAGGGTTCAGAAACACATGATCCCTCCCTAATTGTAGGCTTTATCAAAAAGGAAGGTTTTAACCTTATTCTTAAAAAGAGAGATCAAGTCTGACTCCCGAATCCAGATTGACAGCTGGTTCCACGGGAGAGGAGCTTGATAACTGAAGGCTCTGCCTCCCATTGTACTTCTGGAGATTCTAGGTATTACAAGTAATGCAGCATTTTGGGAGCGTAGTGCTCTGTTAGGATAATGGGGTAGTATCAGATCTTTTAAATAAAAAGGGGCCCGATTATTTAGACTTTTGTAAGTGAGAAGAAGGATTTTAAACTTAATTCTGAACTCTATGGGAAGCCAATGAAGGGAGGCCAGAACTGGAGAGATATGATCTCCTTTTCTAGTACCTGTTAAAACTCTTGCTGCAGCATTTTGGATCAGCTGAAGACTTTTTAAAGATGTTTTAGGACAACCTGATAATAAAGAGTTACAGTAATCAAATCTAGAACTAACAAAAGAGTGGATTAGTTTCTCAGCATCACTCAGACAAGATGCTCCTAATTTTGGCAATATTACGCAAATGACAGAAGGCAGTCTTATAAACAAATTTAATATGTGAATTGAAAAACAGATCTTAATTAAAAATAACTCCAAGGTTCCTCACAGAAATATTAAGAGAAAGAGAAACCACATCCAAACTAAGAGTTTGATTTGGAAAGGTATTTCTAAGGTTTTTTGGACCAACCAGAATGACTTCAGTCTTCTCTGAATTTAATAGCAGGAAATTGCAAGTCATCCAAGCTTTGATTTCCTTAAGACAGGCCTCTAACTTGGCTAACTGATTATTACCATCTGGCTTTATTGACAGGTATAATTGTGTGTCATCTGCATAAAGATAAAAATGTATACAGTGCTTTCTAATAATGTTGCCTAATGGAAGCACATATAAACTAAAAAGATTAGGGCCTATCACAGATCCCTGTGGAACTCCGTGACTGAGCTTTGAGTTGAAAGAAAACTCATTACTGACATGAACAAACTGGAACCAATCAGATAAATAAGATCTAAGCCACTGCAACAAAGTTCCATTAAGTCCAACATAGTGTTTTAATCTATCAAGTAGAATATTATGATCGATCATTTCAAAAGCTGCACTAAGGTCTAAAAGAACAAGTACAGAAACAAGTCCATTATCAGATGTGATAAGGAGGTCATTAGTGACCTTCACTAAGGCTGTTTCAGTACCATGATGGATTCTAAACCCTGATTGAAACTCTTCAAGTAAACCATTTTCCTGCAAGTGGTCAAGTAACTGCGTAGCAACAACTCTTTCTAAGATTTTTGAAATGAAAGGGAGATTAGAGCTTGGTCTACAGTTAGCTAAAACTCCTGGATCCAGCATTGGCTTTTTGAGTAAGGGTTTAATTACAGCAGTTTTAAAAGCCTGCGGTACATGGCCTAATGTTAATGAAGAATTGATTATTTGAAGAATAGAGCTACCGATAAATAGGAAGACTTCTTTAAATAACCTGGTAGGAATAGGGTCTAAAAGACAAGTTGAAGTCTTGGATGAGGAAATTATTTTCTCTAACTCTAAAAGGTCAATTGGAGTAAACTCATCCAAACAGATACCAACTGAAGGAGTTGTAGTAGTTACTGTATTTAAGTTAACGGTGGGAAGAATCTGACTGATTATCTCTGATAGATGAAATTTTATTATTGAAAAAGTTCATAAAGTCCTGACTAGTAAGCTCTAAGGGAATGCTAGGATTGACAGAGTCCAGACTCTTTGTCAACCTGGCTACAGTGCTGAAAAGAAACCTGGGATTATTCTTGTTCTCTTCTATTAATGCAGAATAATAACTCCTTCTAGCTTTTCTAAGAGATTTTTTATAAATTAAAAAAATGATTTCTCCAAGCTAAATAGATTTCATCTAATTTAGTGGAGTGCCAGTTTCTTTCTAATTGATGAGTCTTCTGTTTAAAGCCACGAGTTTCTGTGTAGAACCAAGGAGTTAAAAATCTCTGATTAGACTTTCTTTTTTAAAGGGGCCACCATGTCTAGAGTCTGATGCAGAGAAGCTGTAACACTATCTACCATGCTATCAATTACAGAAGAAGCAAGCTCTCCATAGCTTATTTCCGTTGTGTTGACACATGGCATAGAGGAAACAATCTGCATAAATTTGGTTACATCATCATCTGAGAGGCATCTACTGTAGTGATATTTTTCTTTAGGAGCCAAATAGTCAGAAATAGTAAAATCAAAGGTTAACAGACAATGGTCTGACAGTACAGGGTTATGAGGAAACACTACCAGATTTTCCTTTTCTATGCCATATGTCAGAACAAGGTCCAACGTGTAGTGGAGATAATGGGTAGAATTTCCTACTTTCTGAGAAAACCCCATCGAGTCTAATATTGAATTAAATGCCATATTAAGGCAATCACTGTCTACATCTACATGTATATTTAAGTCCCCTACTATAATTATTCTCTGATTTCAGCACTAAATCTACTAAGAATTCGGCAAATTTGGATAAAAACTGAGTAGGCTGAGGGAGGACGATAAACTATGGCAAATAAAATTGGATTTAACCTAAAATTGTTAAAATGCCCAATACTGAGGACCAGGCCCTCAAAGGAATTATAACATATTTTTTTTGCTTTACATTAACTAATAATTTGGAATGGTAAATTGTTGCTACTCCTTCTCCACAACCAGAACTTCTGGGATTTTGACAGTTTAAATAACCAGAGGGAGTTAATTCACTTAAACCAAAATAATCCTCTTGCCCTAACCAAGTCTATGTAAGGGATATTAGATCAATCTGATGATCAATTAACAGATCATGGACTAGCAGAGACTTGGGAGTTAGACACCTAATATTTAACAAACCACATTTAATTTTTAAATTATAAGGAGGAAGAGAGGCCAAATCATTCAATTTAGAGGCTTCATGTTTGAGTTTTACCAACTTTTTGTTTGATCACTTTGGGATGCTTATACATTATATTTTTATTTACTTTGGAGGGAGCAAATAATGATTCTCTGATGGGGAAGACAGGGGCTAAGTTGAGGGGTGGCGGATGAAGAGGAGCTGCAGAGAGGCGTGCAAGACTGTGACTCTGCTTCCTGGTCCCAACTCTGAGTAGTCAAGGTTTTGGAAATTTGGATAAAAATGATGCCAGATTGTTAGATAAAAAAGATGCACCATCCAAAGTGGGATGGATGCCTTCTCGTCTAATAAGTCCAGGTTTTCCCCAAAATGAGCTCCAATTGTCTATGTAGCCCACATCGTTTGCACGACACCACACAGACAGCCAGCGGTTGAAGGATGACATGCGGCTAAACATGTCATCACTGGTCAGATTGGGGAGGGGCCCAGAGAATACTACAAAGGCAGACGTCGTTTTGGCAAAGTCACGCACCGATTCCACATTACGTTTCGTGACTTCCGACTGCCGGAGTTGGATGTCGTTAATGCCGGTGTGGATAACAGTTGTAGAGTATTTGCAGTTACTTTTAGCCAGCATTTTCAAATTTGACTCGATGTCGCCTGCTCTGGCCCCGGGAATGCATTTGACTATGGCCGCTAGAGTCTCTAGGTTGACGTTTCTGACTACAGAGTCGCCAGTGATCAGAGTTTTTTCCTCAGCGGGTGTGTTGCTGAGTGGGGAAAAGCGATTAGAAACAAACAGAGGTTAGTGGTGAACCAGGGGCTTGAGGCTATGCTTCCTTCTCACCGTCACCCACCCGTTCTCTCCTGGCTGCTCAGGAGAGTTGGAAGCTGAGAGATGGCTAGCAGGCCACCCTATGCTAGGACACTCCGCTGCAGCTAAGGGACGTCCGTCATTATTAACTGGCGTAGACGATGTTTCAATGCAGCGGAGCCGGGATTCCAAATCACACAACCTCGCCTCAAGCACCTCAAAAAGACAACATTTATTACATTTACCGCTATCACTCAAATCTGAGGTTTAAATTTGCCCTTGGCTGACCAGACTTGGCTAAAAACCTCTAATAATCCTAATCTGATCATCAAAGCAACGGCAGGATGTGGCGAGTCTAGAAATGTTTATCCCCTGTCTGTCACCTTCCAATGAGCTTCACAAATAACCAACAACAGAACGGACAGTTTTACTGAGATGCAACAAAATGATTCACATTTAACGCTACCTTTGACATCTAATTACACATTTAACTTTTTTTTTTTTTTTTAAAAAAGGTCCACATGTGTGAATGGGGGTGGGGGGGGGCAAAATTCATAAAAACATAATTACAGGGTGGTGCTGCCTGCAGGAAGAAATCGGAGACACTCTTTGCTCTCATTTTAAATTCTTTATTATGACTCAAACAGGTTTTATTGTGCCCTCAATAATGAATGTGTGACTTCTACAAAGTCTTATTAAAAATGCAATACAGCTATAATAATGTGGAAATTAACTGACTTTAAAGGCGACCTATTCTCAATCCGGTTCAGTGTTTGCATCTGAAGAATGAGTTCTTAGAATTTACTTTCTTCAAAACTGGGCCACAGTCCAGCTAAATTCAAGTTATCATCTCTATCAAAAAAAAAAACAACACGTTTTAGCTCGTACAACTTTGACACTAGCGCTGTGCAATATGACTGGTGACGACTAATATGATCGGTGATGTGATAAAAAACGTCTACCGTTTCATATAAAACTGTATTGTTTATATCGGGATTTAAAAGACTCATACCCCATTGCTACTCGTCACCACCCCACCTCTCCCCCACAGTGCACCAGGTGTGTGCAAGAGTGGGTTCCAGTGGTCAGCACAGCAGCTAACCCCAAGCTAATGTTTTGGTCATACAGGTGCTACTCCTGTTTGCCAGGGATGTGGGACTGTTTGCCACCGTGCTGCATCAGAGAGGATGGTCCTCTGACCTCGTTTTAATTGGAGGTAAGTAACGTTAACACCATCTCTCTCTAATTATAAAACAACAAATGCTAAATGACGATGCTAACTTGTCGCCAATAGGAAACATTATAGTGTATCAGACCATCGTTTCTTTGGTTTAAATTACTGCTGAGTTTCTTAATTTTGTCTGGAAAAAAATATTACTAAAGCTGCAAAAGTGTATGCGGCCGCTGTCACGCACACACACTAAATAAATAAATTAAAACACGTCAGTGGAACAAACTGGCTCTTAATGCAACTTGATTTATAATAATTTTTAATTAGTCAAGTAGTGATAATGAATAAAGCTGAAGTCATGTCAAATGCACATTAAAAAAAACAATTTAATAACACTGCAAAAGAGGGAAAACAGGTGCATAAAATTAATGACTGATGAATTTGTACAGTTGATTTTTTTCACTATGTAATTTAAAATGTAGAAAAAAAGATGGTCCTTTTTATTGGTTATTATATACAAAATATAGAATTTACAGAAAATGTGTATCATGATATATATCATTATCGTCAATTAAGATTATATCGTGGTATGAAATTCTGGTCATATCGCACAGCCCTATTTGACGCAACTCTAAATGTGTTCTTATTGTGAAATGTTGAAGCTCATTGGAACAATACTCACCCATTTTAATTAAAGCAGAAATTTCCCTGTAAGTTTCTGAAAACACATGCTAGCACCACAGCTAGCTTAGTTTGCTTAGCGGCTATTCTCGATATGTTCTACTCACCCCACTAGCCATGTTCTTAGCCGGTTCACTAGTTCTGGTTTATCTTATGTTTTAGCCAGGATGGCCCTGTGATCACACTGCTAGCCAAAGGTAGCCTAGCTTACCTACTGCAGTTTTGATGGCTACTTTCTATATATTCTACTCAACCCACGCTACTGATTTTTGTGCTCCCAGCTGGTTCATTAATTCACACTATTATATAAATACACTTAGGTCCATATATATTTGGACACTGACTCAAGTTTTGTTATTTTAGCTGTTTACCAAAACATATTCAAGATACAGTTATATAATAATCAATATGGGCTTAAAATGCAGACTCTCAGCTTTAATTTGAGGGTATTCACGGTTTAGGAATTGCAACCATTTGTCATATAAAGTCTCCTCATTTCAGGTGCTCAAAAGTAACCTGACAAATTAACATCATCATAAATAAAATGCTCATTTTTAATACTTTGTTGAGAATCCTTTGCAGGCAATGACTGCCTGAAGTCTGGAACCCATAAATATCACCAAACGCTGGGTTTCCTCCTTTGTGATGCTTTGCCAGGCCTTTACTGCAGCTGTCTTCAGTTGTTGCTTGCTTGTGAGTCCTTCTGTCTTAAGTTTTGTCTTAAGCAAGTCAAATGCATGCTTGATCGGGTTGAGATCTGGTGACTGACTCGCCCACTGGAGAATATTCCACTTCTTTGCCTTCAAAAACTCCTGGGTTGGTTTCTCAGCATGTTTCAGGTCATTGTCCACTTGTACTGTGATGCACCGTCCAATCAACTCTGTTGCATTTGGCTGAATCTGAACAGTTTATCCCTACACACTTCAGAATTCATCCATCTGCTTCTGTCTTCTGTCACATCAGCAATAAACACTAGTGGCCCAGTGCCAGTGGAAGTCCTGCATGCCCATACAGCACACTGCCTCCACCATGTTTTACAGAAGACGTGGAGTGCTGTGGAGCAGGAGCCGTTCCAAGACGTCTCCATACTTTCTTCTTCCCATCATTCTGGTCCAGGCTGATCTTGGTTTCATATGTCTAAAGAATGCTGCTCCAGAACTGGGCTGGCTTCTTTAGATGCTTTTGGCAAAGTCTAATTTGGCCTTTCTATTTTTGATGCTGATTAGTGGTTTACACCTTGTGGTGAACCATCGTATGCACCAGCATACCAAACTTTGCTTTGGCCACTCCTAAGATTTCCGCCATCTCTCAGATGGATTTCTTCTTTTTTTCAGGATAAAGATGGTCTGTTTCACTTCCATTGAGAGTTCCTTTGACCACATGTTGTGGGGTCACAGCAGCAGCTTCCAAAAGCAAATGCCATGCTGTCACAAGGCGACCCCCGACATTGCCTGAGAGAACGGAGTGGAGTCACACGGAGCCCCGGAGGACAGTGGGGGAGTTGGCCATGAGAGACAGCAGCCTCCAGCCAGCAGCCCTGGGACGGTTGCCGTGACCGGTACGGGCGATTTGTTGTGGAATCCCAGTGAAATTACTGGGAGCTGGGCCGGAGTGATGCAAAATGCATTGTTGACTGTGAACCAGGTGGTAACAGGGATGGCTATTAGGGTGGAGAATTAATTGCGTGACCAACAGACACATATCAGACAGTTAAAACCTGCAAACACATCATTTTCCAGTCAATGACTCCTTTCATCCTTATGCCAACATGTGCAGAAAGTGCCTATTATACTCCCTTTAGGGAAGTTAAATTTGAGATTTTTAAGACTTTTTAAGGGCAGCTGATCAAGTTTAAGATCAAAAAAATGACCACATTCAACTTGGTTTGGTCCAAACATTTAATGAAATTGAAAATGTGCCAAATTCTTGTATTATCAATCCATTTATGGAGAGATTTCCTCATGAATATGGATTTTTTTCCCCCCACTAAAACTTGACCCTTGACTGTGAAATTTATTTTCAGACATTAATTAAGGCTTTAGGCTTGAAAAAAAGACATTTCAAGTACCTGCAGTGGGTACAAACCTCAAAGTTTCTACTCTATCAATGACCAAAACTTTGAAAAACCTTTCAGTGAAAATGATAAACAACACGTGTCACCCAGTCTGGGTCCTATTCGGCCATTAGTGGCGGCTCAAACTGCGATTTGGGATAATTTCCCCTCATCCCGACACATTTCCGTATCAAAGCAGCTGTCACAGGAGTGATCAATGAATGGGAGGCGGAATGAGCCGTCTGCAATTTACGCTCATTTGAGGAGCCGCGTGGCCATATGTAATCTGCGGGGTCATTGCTGGCGGATGGCTGAGTCATACCCGTCAGGTTCCAGTCGTACAGCTCCAGAATGTCCTGGAACAAGTAGGACGCGAACAGCTCCAGGCCTCGGACGCAGTAGTTCTACAAACGGGAGACAGGATCATGTTAGACGGTTAAACGGTACAGACGGCAGTTTTTGTTGATCATGTGACATTTCAGTCTGAGCAGCAGGAGTCAGCTGGCCTTACTCTCGTCTTAAAGAGGCAATATGGAGAGTTTTGAAACAATGGTTACAGTGTTATACCAAAGACGCAGACGTAAACTCAGAACATTTACAGTGATCTGCTAAGGCCCTCTTTTCTGCAGTGCTGCCACCTTGTGTTGACAGTTGGAATTAACTGGAAAAATTCATTACAAACTACATACAGCACGAGCTAAGTCACTCTTAGACAAGACCAGACCTGAGTGACCTGACAACTGAAAAAGTTTCAAACTGATGGGGAAAATGCTAAAATTTACAAGGAAAATCCTCTAATTTACTTGGAAAAAGTCACTTGGTTACAAAAAAAATCTCAACTTTATAAGGAAAAAGTCTTCAATTTAAAAGAAAAAGGCACACGTTAACGAGGAAAAGGTCACTAATTTATGGAGAAAAGTCACTAAATTACAAGTCGCTGATTTACAATGAAAAGTTGCTAATTTACGAGGAAAAAAGTTGCTAATTCCCAAGTAAAAGTCATTAACTCAAAGTTAAAGTTGCTGATTCACAAGGAAAACGGTTGATAAATTACAAGGAAAAAGATGCTAATTTACGAGGAAAACACTGCAAATTCATGAGGAAATGTAAATTTGAGAAAAATTTGCAATTTATCAATCAGGAAAAGCTGCAAATTTATGAGGGAAAAAGCTGCAAATTTATGAGAAAAAGTTGCAATATTTACAAGGAAAAAGTTGCTAATTTACGAGGATTAAATTCCAAATTTAAGAGGAAAAGTTACAATATTTAGAAAGAAAAACTTGCCTATTTTTGAGGGGAAAAGATACAAATTTATGAGGAAAAGATGCAAATTTATGAGAACAAGATGCAATATTTACAAGGGAAAAAGTCACTTATTTAAGAGGGAACCATTATTACATTATTAAAAAACTGCTTATTTACAAAGAAAAAGTTGCCAGTTTACAACAAAAAAGTCACTAATTTACAAGGAAAAAGGGCACTATATTTAAAAAGGAAAAAAATGTATGATTTTATAACAAAAATGATTCTATTTTCCTAAGAAAAGGTTGGCAGTTTATTCAGAAAAAGTGAGTAATTTATGAGAAAAAAGTTGCCAATTCACAATAACAAAAGTCACTAATTTAACAAGGGGGAAAAGGCATTATTTAATAAGGAAAACGTTGCTGTCTCATGAGGACAGTTACTGACTTACGAGGAAAATGTCGCTCATTTACAAGAAAAACATGGCAAATGCAACAAAAACTTTGTCCTCCATACTGCTAAAGTAATTTCTCGGTTTTATCACCAAACAGCTCCATTTCTGTGGGAATGTGACCAGAAAACAGCTTTTCCCCCCTTGATTTTAGCCATTTACCTGGTCAAAACAAGCTGGAACCTAAACCGTGTATACAGTAGAGGGAGGCAGCTCTACGGAGCGTCTGAATGTAGATGTGACAGATAAGTAAATCCAGTCTCCGGCTTTATCACATAAGCCACCTCATCGATAGGAATCAGCCAGAACGGGTCAAAAGGAAGCTCTTCTTCTTCTGAAAAGGATTAGCACCTCCTCTCAGCGGAGCGCCGAGGTGTGGGGAGTGACGGCGGCTCAGGGTCAGCCGCCGCAGATAAAAACAAAAGGGGCGGTGGATAAAGCGGGTTTTTACTGACCTCCGGTGCCATCTCCTCAATGAAGTGGATGGTGTAATCTATGTTGAAGCGGATCACACGGCACAAAGGGATCTGTCACACAGAGAGCAAGAAAGAGACATTTTAACACAAATGACCTTTTTTAACAAGCGCAAAACTACAGGAAGGTACAGGGGACAAAACAGGCAAACATACAAACACTACATCCAACTAGTCACTCATTTATGAGCAGAAAATAGCTCATTTATGAGGGAAAAAAAGTCTCAAATTTATGAGGAAAAGTTGCAAATTCACAAGGAAAATTTTTGCTCATGTCTAAGGAATAAAATCACTAATTTATGAGGGAAAAATACTATAATTTAACAAGAAAAGCTTTACTAATTTATGAGGAAAAAGTTGCACATTCCCAAGGAAAAAGACTCAAATTTATGAACAGAAAATCACAAGCACAGGAGGAAAAAGTCACAAAGTTATGATAAAGTTACCATTTCACGAAAAAAAAAGCTGCAAATTTACAAGGAAGAAATGACAAATTAAAGGGGAAAAAGTCACCAATTCATGAAAAAAGTCACTAACTGGTGAGGAAAAGAAGTCAAATTTATGAGGAAATGAGACTTAGATTTACAAGGAAAACATCACTAACTGGTGAGGAAAAAGACTGAAAATTATGAGGAAAAAGTCTCAAATTTACAGGAGAAAATCAGATGTACTGATTGTTGGCGATTTTTACTATAAGTGTCCCTTTACGAGATTCTTGACCTAAAAAAAGTGTGCATGGAAGCACAGAACATGTGAGGCTTAAAAGAAAAAATGGTTTCACCCACTTCATTTTTCCTTTCATCCAGACAAGAGCTCAAGCTCCTAATGCAGAGAAACACCCCCCATGACATGATATTACCACCTCCGTGCTTTACTGCAGAAATGGTGTCATTTAGATGGTGAGCTGTCTTTTTTTCTCCTGACTTGTGCCTGTCCAGAACTTTATCACGGAGATCCTTCGACAGTACTTTGTCATCCAGTTTTTTTTCCTCCTTTGCTTCAGTTCAGGAGTAACTCTTCTTAAGCTGAGCTAATCAACATGAGCACAAGTGATCACAGGTGGCAGTGAAATCAGGGGTTGATTAGCTACACCTGAAGCGTTTAATAATTGACGTGTCCGACGTTTGAGTGGTATTATGTTAAGCACATTTATGACCAATTAATGCAGAAAATCAGGTCATTCCAAAGGGTTCACTTACCTTTTCTTGCCACTATTGTATGCAAGATATTTTTCTCATGATTAATAACTTTTTTCCTTTGTAAATGTATAATTTTTCTTTGCAAATGTAGCATTTTTAACTTAAATTTGCAACATTTTTCTTGCAAATTTACAGCTTTTTTAAATATTGAAGGCTTTTCTGATAAATCTGAATTTTCTCTTGTAAATGTGTGCCGTTTCCTTATAGGTTTTCTACTTTTACCACACACAGTCAGTGGTATCCACTGGTAAATTATAGTAATACGTACATATGTTTATTAGCTGCTCTTGCTTGCTTGTTTTTTTTCTTGCCTTCTGATTGTTGCTCTGAGTGTTGCTATCCCTGTGCTGTTGCAATCCTGGAATTTCCCCGTTGTGGGACTAATAAAGGCTTATCTTATCTTATCTTATCTTAAACTGCCAAAAACAAACAGTCACATTTGGCTGTGGAGCCGCGGGTTGAAGACCTCTGCACTAATCACACCTGCCTGCTGAAAATGAAGCGAGTGAATTCATACTAAACAGATAAGCCCACTCTCTCCGTGGTGTTTAATCTCTCCACTACACAGTCTTTGTTGTCGGAATGCAGGGGGCTGATTTAGCAGATTAACCTGAGAGCCACAGTGGCTGACTAGTGGGGGGCTAATTCCCACACCACCATGGAGCTTTCACTGAGGGGCCAGGTAATTTATCCGGTTCAAATCAGGCCTGATCCTCGGGGTCCTTTAAAAGCTGGACGGATATTGACTGTGGCGTTCAGTTATTAAAACGTACGTGAAGACGCTGGTAGGAACGAGCACGCAAGTTTACCTGGACAAATGGTCAACAAAAAAATTGCAATTCACAAATTAAAAGAAAACAAATTAATTAAAAATTGACAAATTAAAAAGAAAAATTTTGCAGGAACAAAATCTGCACATTTGCCAGGGGGAAAAAAGGATCACAGTGACAAATTTGTTGGAAAAAAGTGGGAAATTTACAAAGAAAGAAGTCACTATTAATGAGGAAAATGCTGCAGTTTTAGAAAAAAAACCTGCAAATTTAAAAAGAAAAAGTTGCTAATTCATTAGAAAAATTTTGCAAGAAAAAAAATATTGCACAATTACAGGAAAAAATAATTCCCAATTCTCATTTGCCCAAGAAAAAAGTGGCAAATTTGTTGGAAATAAGTAGGAAATGTACAGAGAAAGAGATCACTATCCATGAGGAAAATGTCACAATTTAAAAAAAAAAATCTGTAAATTTGTGACCCGCCACGAGTAAACCAGCAACAAGTCGGCCTGACCCGATTCCTAAAAAAAAACAAAAAAAACAACAACACAGAAATGCCTTTTTTTTGGGGGGGGGGGGGGGGGGGGGAATTTGTGGTTTTCGTTTTTTTTGCTAAATATGCTAGTTGAGATCATGAAGAAGCTACTCCATGCTTTAAGTAACAGTGTGGGAGATTTTAAAACTGTAAACGAGTAGTTTCAGAGGGAAATAGTGAGACCGCTTCCTAGTTTTGGGGGCGTGGATACCACAGCTGATTTACATATCTGGTTTGTTTGGCTAGTCACACGTCTTTGTTATTGATTTCGGCCAATCAGCAGCACATTCAGGTAGAAGCACATGGCTACTTAAGCAGAGCTCCTTTTGATAAGCACTGTAGGGGGTTGGGTTCATGCTAAGTCATGCAAATGAGCAGCTTTTGTTCCCGCCCCCCACCTGGCTCCCTGGAAGGTGACAATCCTTGGAAACTTTGAACCTGATTTTCTCAGAGAAGTAGTTGGAAAGGTGCTAACATTCAAATGGCCACATCTTCTTCAAATCTTTTCAAATTTCCATGTGTTAGACATCATTGGAAAGCTTAGATTCCGCGCTTTTAGAATCTGTAAATAACTCAAAATACCCTTTGGGAGACTGTTCCTGGTTTTTCCATGACAGGTCACATTTACAAGGAAAAAGATGCAAATTCATGAGGGGAAAAAAGCTGCAATTTTGCGAGAAAAAAATCTGCACATTTACAGGGAAAAAAGAATCAAATTTGTCCAAGAAAAAAGGCTGCAAATTTGTCAGAAAAAAGTGAGAAATTTACAAAGGACGACGTCACAAATTTATGAGGAAAATGTTACAGATTTCATAGAAAGAAATCACAAACTTGCAAGAAAAAAGTCACAAGAAAAGGTTGCATATTCACGAGGCAAAGTCAGATTTTTCTAAGAAAAAAACTGCAAATTTCAGGGGGGGGAAGGTGCAAACTTTCTAGAAAAAAAGTTGCAAATTGACAAAAAAAAAGGTAAAAAAATTACAAAAAAATCAGGAGGAAAAAAGTTGCAAATTTAAGAGACAAAAATAGAGAAAAACAAAAGAACTTGCAAGAAACTAACTCAAAATGTAAATGCGATGCACATTTACAAGAAAAGTAGCAAACGTCTGGGCTGCACAGTGGCGCAGTGGTTTAGCACTGTAGCAGCACAGTTTTACCCTCGGCCGGGGGATCGCGGGGATCATGAGATCGTGGGTTCGATCCCAGCCCCCGACCAACAGTGAGCTGTGTGGAGTTTGCATGTTCTCCCCGTGTTGCGTGGGTTTACTCCGGGATTTCTCCGGTTTCCTCCCACATACCAAAAACATGTAGGTTTAGGGTGCTCGCGCACGCAGCGACCGGCAGCCGGTGGCTTGTCACCAGACTGCAAACCAAATCTACCTACGGGTACAAATAACAAAAAAAAAAAAAAAAAAAAACGTATAATGAAAAACTGCATATTTAAGGGGGAAAATGTTCATTACTCATGTTGACAGGCCAATTTAAACTATCATGTCCAATGTCTTCAATCTGATTTTTTCCTCTGTCCACAGTAAAAGTCTGTGACCCCTGTTGTGGAAAAAAAGGTTCGATGAGCCCCTGTCAATTGTTGACTCTTTCTCTGCCCATGCCTCGGGATAAAAGTCAGCCAGAGCTCAGCTTTCTCCAGAATGAGTCTCTTTTTTTAAAATGACAGCCTGTGTTAGGTCTGACGGACACTGATGGGTCTTCAGAAGTGAGGGAAGAGCACGCCATGACAAGGTCAGAGCGGCCGGAGGGGAGCACACAAGAGATGTCCACCCACAGCCGAAAAGCCGAGTTGAAGAGATGGGTTTTCTAGGAAAGTATAGCTGAAGGAGGAGGCATTTTTCACTTAGATGCTGACAAAAAAATGATACAGGTCGGCTTGGCGGACATGTAGAAGAGGGATGGATGAAGACATGACGGGATAAAAATCACGCCAATCTGGGTTTTTCTTAAAAGGCGCCTTCTTCACCTACATGCCCATTAAAGTCTGCTCCAATCACCATAGGTAACACTCTCTACCACTTCATCCAACCTACTCCTGAACTGCTCCTTCTCTTCTACCTGATGTCCTACTTGTGGAGGCACAGCAACATTCACCATCACACCTTCCCTTTCTCCACCTACCAGTCATAGTTCCTACATTTAAAGTCCCTTCTCTCACCTCCACACTCCTGCCTTTCCTTCCTCCCTCCTCAGTCTTCAGCCGACTGTAGCCCCATTTCCACTGCAGGAAGTAGGAACTTTAGAAAGGGATAGATCGTCCCATTGTTGAGACATAAGGCAGTTGGACCGTTCCATGCAGCTCCGTCTTCAGCGGTTGCCTTTGCATCTTTCAATGTGTTGCTCGCCATGTCTGTTTCTGGCACACTCTTCCCATTTTCACACCGTGTTCCAATTGAGAAACGAGTGTACGACAGGTATTTCGGGCAACAGCCTTAATGTGTCCGGCAAAAGTTGAGGAGTTTCTTGCGGATGGATCTTGAGGAGTTTCTCTCTTGTTCTGGTGTTGACTTCATCATTGGTGTAGTCAGCCGGCCCCAAATCCGGACCACTGACCCCACTCCGTAAAAAAAGCCTACCCACTACAGAAACCATCACAGAAAACCACGAACATGGCAGCAAGATGAAGAGGTTCAAAAAACTGACTCTGTGGGGTTGGACCAAAGCCTGCCATGGGAAGTCCCTCACCGAAACACACTTCTACTCGGAGCCGAAACTACATGGACCGGCCCTTAAACCACTGCAGGAGAGTCAACATCCCGAACACCATCAAAAATACACTGAAATCATACAAAAATGATTATGCATGAAGAGTGTACAGGACCAGTTTGCCGCGCCCTACTGCTGCAATATTTGCACTGCATGGCTGCATATGCCGTTAATCGATTTGATTGGCAGCATTAGGTTTTTACATTCTTAGGCACTAAATCTTCACTCTGATTTTTTTTCTGGTAGCTTTTCTTGTTGGCCTCCATAGCCCCTATCACAGTACTCTGGCAATCCAGAAAAACCCAGTACAGTCTGGGTTTTCTCTGTTGTCTGAAGAGGATACCTGCATTTCTTGATGCAGGCTAAAGGATTCCACAATTGGCGTGGGT
The DNA here is from genome assembly GCA_020510985.1 of Pholidichthys leucotaenia. NCBI lineage: Eukaryota > Metazoa > Chordata > Actinopteri > Cichliformes > Pholidichthyidae > Pholidichthys > Pholidichthys leucotaenia. Next base: position 223,474,584 of record CM035844.1, read on the forward strand.
CGTTGCCCATCTCAGAAAAGGCAGATGAATGCACGATGAAGTAGGTGTCACTGTCACCATGTCACAGCACCGCCACAGAGAGTGGAAATGAATCATAAGGCTGTCTGTCATTATTCTGACAGATTAATTTAAAAGCTTCAACAGACAACTGTGTATGCCACAATTACACAAATATCATAGCGGCTGAGAGTCAGAGGTTTCTTTTTCACTCACACGGAGCCTCCTGCAGCTCTGACCATCCTCTGGCTGCTGTGGAGCAGACACCAGCCTATCCCAGTTCGGCAACAGGAAGTCTCCCTCTTTAGCTCCACTCTGTGCTCATTCATCTTGGGTCACCTCGCATTAATTTATCCTCTGCTCCTCTTTTTTTTTCTGCTATGACAGTCCCCTCAGAAATAAGATGTGTCCTGTTTTGTGTGGTGCTGAACACAAAATGCGACAGACACATGTCCTCACCAAACACACACACAGAGGGCATCTCTTCTTGTAAATATGACTGCTATTCAGTGCCAATATGGAAAAAAAAATATGATGGTAATTTTGTAAAATGTTGGGTGGATTTTGCAATCCTCTCTGTTGTAACAGAAGACAAAGATGAACTGTACAGATCGGTCACATATTCCTATAGCCACTGCTGTCCTGCACCAAGTTCGACATGGGGCAACAAAATTAAAAGACCTGTAAAAATGCCAGAGACTCAACTAATCAGAAGCGGTCAGCATTACCAGGTTCTGGGTTGACCTGTGCATTAGTGTGAAACCAGCAATGTGAGGACATGTCCTCACATTGCTGATTTCACACTTGACACCATGAAAAAATGCATCGTTATCTGGGGGAGATGAGACCTGCATCTCCTTGAACTCAAAAAAATAGCATGGGGGGGGGGGGGGGTGTTGGTGTTAACTTATACTAATGAGGCCCACAACTGTGGCTCACCAACTGTAGTCTGAGGCCTGATGTACACAACAACAGTTTTGTTTAGACCCGGATTGAAACATCTACATGCACACAGCACATCACAGAAGCAACCATGCATGTACACAGATCCACCAAAGGTGTGAAAACTGCTGTCGTAACTGACAGATGACAAGTGGAAGTTTTACTTTGGATTACAAAACCACAATTATAAACACCAGATTCCTTCTGGAAAAAATACTTGTATTTGTTTTTTTTTGTTTTTTTTTTTTTTTTTTTAAGTTGAAAGAATTAGGGAGTCAAATAAATAAATAGATATCCTGTGTAATTGCGGGCAATACAAAAAATCTGACTTACTGATAGCTGGTTTGAATATTTGATAAGGAGTCTTCAGTCTCAACTTTTAGAAAAGCATTACAAGTAAGAAAAAAATCGTGATACACTGTGATGTCAGTGGGCTGAGCAGCTGCCCAAAACTGGATTTAAAACATCAGCTGCTCCACAGGAATTTTTTTCATCATTCAGCAAAGGTAAGCAACATTTTCAGGATGTATTTCAGTCTGTAAATCCTCCCTGGTTATAAATTTGATGATTCTTTTTCTCCTATAAGACTGCAACTATTGTGTAAAAAAGAAAACATTTTACATACACTGTTAAGAGTCCAAACCCTGCAGGGTTTGGGGACGAGGGGGATGACTCGCCTATCACAGGGGCTGAGGTCGCCAAGGTGGTTAAAAATCTCCTTGGTGGCCGGGCCCCGGGGGTGGACGAGATTCGCCCTGAGTACCTCAAGGCCCTGGATGTTGTTGGGTTGTCATGGTTGACACGCCTCTGCAACATTGCGTGGAGGTCGGGGGCAGTGCCTTTGGCATGGCAAACTGGGGTGGTGGTTCCTCTCTTCAAAAAAGGGGACCGGAGGGTGTGCTCCAACTTTAGAGGGATCACACTCCTCAGCCTCCCTGGGAAGGTCTATGCCAAGGTACTGGAGAGGAGAGTCCGGCCGTTGGTCGAACCTCGGATTCAGGAGGAGCAATGTGGTTTTCGTCCTGGCCGTGGCACATCGGACCAGCTCTTTACCCTCTCGAGAATTCTTGAGGGTTCGTGGGAGTTTGCCCAACCAGTTTACATGCGTTTTGTGGACTTGGAGAAGGCATTTGACCGCGTCCCTCGTGGATTTTTGTGGGGGGTGCTTCGGGAGTATGGGGTATCGGGCTTGTTGTTACGAGCTATTCGGTCTCTGTACGACCGTTGTGAGAGTTTGGTTCGTATTGGCAACACTCGGTCGGAGTCATTCCCAGTGAGAGTTGGACTCCGCCAGGGCTGCCCTTTGTCACCGGTCCTGTTCATAATTTTTATGGACAGGATTTCTAGGCTCAGCCAGGGAATGGAGGGTGTCATGCTTGGTGACCACAGGATCTCATCTCTGTTGTTTGCAGATGATGTTGTCCTGTTGGCTTCATCCAGCAATGACCTACAGCTCTTGCTGGGACGGTTTTCCGCTGAGTGTGAAGCGGCTGGGATGAGAATCAGCACCTCCAAGTCAGAGTCCATGGTCCTCAGCCGGAAAAAGGTGGATTGTCCTCTCCGGGTTGGGGACAGGCTCCTGCCCCAAGTGGAGGAGTTTAAGTATCTTGGGTCTTGTTCACGAGTGAGGGGAAAATGGAGCGAGAGATCGACAGACGGATCGGAGCAGCATCTGCAGTGATGCGGACGTTGTACCGGTCTGTTGTGGTGAAGAGGGAGCTTAGTTCTAAGGCAAAGCTGTCGATTTACCAGTCAATCTACGTTCCTACTCTCACCTATGGTCACGAGCTTTGGGTAATGACCGAAAGAACGAGATCGCGGATACAAGCGGCGGAAATGAGCTTTCTCCGTAGGATTGCTGGACTCACCCTCAGAGATAGGGTGAGGAGCTCAGTCATCCGGGAGAGGCTCAGAGTAGAACTGCTGCTCCTCCACATTGAAAGGAGTCAGTTGAGGTGGTATGGGCATCTGATTAGGATGCCTCCTGGACGCCTCCCACTTGAGGTGTTTCAGGCACGTCCCACTGGGAGGAGACCCCGGGGCAGACCCAGGACTCGGTGGAGAGACTATGTCTCCCAGCTGGTCTGGGAACGCCTTGGTATCCCCTCTGAAGAGCTGGAGCAGGTGGCTGGGGAGAGGGAAGACTGGGCTTCTCTGCTTGAACTGCTGCCTCCGCGACCCGGACCTCCGGAAAAGCAGTAGAAGATGGATGGATGGATGGATGTTAAGAGTCCTTTTTTTTTTTTTTTTTTTAAACCTAATCCTAACTATAAACACATTAAGCTTAAAGTTTAATCATGGAGCTTGTATTTCTGTGAGAAATCCAAGCTCCTTGGTGGGTGGATTGGCTGAAATCTGATATAAATTGGGGCTGTAACATACCGTTGTGTTTATATCTGTGTACATGGATGCAGAGAAACGGGGGCCGATAAAACTTCTCTACTCTGAAGACTGGTTTCAAATCTCTACACGTTTGCACCTCTAAATACCCGGTGCCACATGCAGGGACAGCTAAGCTAAACTGTAGACCAACTTCCCCAGTTTGGACTGAAAACGCTGTCGTCTGCACGGCCCCGAAAGCAGCTTGTTTGTTGTTATTTTTAGGACATGATGCTGTTATATCCAATCAGCACCAAGTACATCCCCATCCTCTTCCACCCGTATGAGGCCAAACATGAGTTACAAATAAACCCACGGATCTCAGTCTGACACCTTCCCATAAATGAACAACACAGTCAGGAAGTACCGCCTCAGAGTCAGTAAATAAACTTATAACGAGCCCATAAAATATAAGAGACGCTGGCAGAAGAGAGGAGGGAAGCGTTCACTGACATCTGCTGTGACTGTCCGAATCTGAGAAACTACAGCAGTGTGGATCTGATGGTTCGGTGTCTGAGCTGGTGACGTTTCAAAGCTTTCTTACGTTGGTGAGAGGAGCATGGGACAAGAGAGAGAAGCCTTCGAATAGGTACTCATGGTCGTCGTACTCGATCACCGTCGGCCTGTCCGTCTGCAACAGAAAACAGGACAGATACTTTTTTGTAAGAATACAGCGGAACACTGTGGTGTAGGAATGATTAGAAAGCGGCAGCTACTGTCACGGCACGGACTGAAAAGATCAAATAAAATCAAAACACTGCTGGGAAGGTCCCGTCTGCGGTCATTCCCCTCCCTCAGGCTCGTCTCCTAAATTCCTGACCTCGACTCATCTTTTTCAAAGAAAAATGTTGCAAATTCTTGAGAAAAAGTTGCAATTTTTAAAGAAAATTTTGTGAGGAAAAAAGTTACAAATTTGTGAAAAAAGTCACAAATTAGTCAGAGAAAATAAAGTTACGAATTTGCCCAAGACACAAAATATTTGCAAGTTTGTCGTGCAAAGAAAAGCTTACATTTGCTCTGAAAAAATTCACAAATTTATGAGAAAAAATTAGGTAATTTACAAGAAAAAAAAGTTGCAACTGTACATCAAAAAAGTCACAAAATTATAAGAAGTTGCAAAGTTAAAAGAAAAAAGTTTACAAATTTGAGAAAAGTCTCAAATTTGCAAGGAAAAAGCAGCAAATTTAAACGAAAAAAAGATGAAAATTTAAGACAAAAAGTCACAATTTTATATTAAAAAAGTCACAAATTTATACAAACAATCATGAATTTATGAGAGAATTTTCAAATTAATAAGGAAAAAAAAGTTGTCATTTTCCAACAAAGAAGCTGAAATTCTTTGGTTCAAAAAAGTTACAAATTTGAGAGAAAATACAAAATTTAAGACACCAAAAAAAAAAAAAAAAAATAAAAAGTCACAAATTTATTCGAAAAAATAGGAAGGTTACATGGAAAAAGGCTGCAAATTTTATGACCAAAAAAACCCCACCAACTCATGAGAAAAATTTGCACAATTATGAGAAAAAACAGTTGCAACGTTAAGAGAAAGATGCAACTTTTCCCAACTAAAACTTTGAAAAAAAAAAAAGCTGCAAATGTCTGAATACGTGACAAATTTGCCCAAGAAAAACGTTGCAATTTCGTTTAAAAAAAAAAAAACAGTTTAAAAACTTCAGACAAAAGTCACACATTTACAATAAACAAAACTGCAGATTTACAAGGGGAAAATGGTGTTTATTTGTGAGAAAAAAATTGCTGAAAAGGTCTCAAAATGATCGGAAAATTCACAAATTTACTAGAAAAAAAACGCCCACAGATTTATGACATAAAAATGCAAATTAGGAAAATATTTTTGAGGAACAATCAAATCAGTAAGAAAACAATCAAAAACTTAAAAGGAGAAAAAAAAATGTATTTACAACAAAAGTCCACCGAGTTCTTATTAGAGGAGAACTGAAACTAAACGTTGAGCAGCTCCAAGCACATTTCCGGGGCGTTAACTGCCCAGAACGGCTCCACCCACAGCAGACCGACCGCCGCCCTCGCCTCCTAACGCCTTTCTCCCCCTCCCTTCTTCTCCTTTCTTGCCTCCTTGTCAAAGCTCCGCTCCTGCTTCCTCTCCCACCTCCCTTCGTCTCGCCTCTCTCTGACTGTTAAAAAGCTGGGGTCTTACCAGGAAGTTGGTGGGCGGAGACACGGTGATCCTGTAGTGGAACAGCTTCCCAGCGTTGTTGTTCATTGGTCGGCACTGCTTCACCAGCTGGAAAGTAGAACATTTTTTTTTTCCCCCAAAAACGATCGCTTTATGGTACAAGTCAGTTCATTTTCTCAGAAATTTGTGAGGTTCTTTCTAAACTTTCATGACTTGCTTTGAAATTTGAAAATTTATGAGAAAAAAAGTTTCAAATCGATAAGAGAAAAGTGACAATTTTCCAATCAAAAAGTTGAAATTTTTTGGGACTTTTTTTTTTTTTTTTTTGCAAATTTGAGACAAAAAATAGAAACTTTAAGACAAAAAGTTGCACTGTTGCATCAAAAAGTCACAAATTTAGGAGAAAAAAGTAGCAAAGTTACAAGGAAAAAAAGCTGCAATTTTATAACAAAAAAATTCAAAAGGAAAGAAAAAGTGCAAATGTCTGGAGGTGGGGCATGCAGTTTTTAAAGACAAAATATTAGCAAGTTTATGAGGAAAAATAGCAAATTTATGAGGAAAAGTGTTGCAAAATAAAGACAGAAGTTGCAACCTTGCATCAAAAAATTCACAAAATTATGAGACAGAAGCTGCAAAGTGACGAGAAAAAAATGCACAAATTTACAAAGAAGTCACAAATTTATGGAAAAAAAAAAGTCTGAAATTTGCCAGAAAAAAGTAGGAAATTTAAGCTGCAAATTTAATATCAAAAAGCTGAAAATTTAAGCCAAATTTTTATATTAAAAAGTCATAAATTTATGAGAAAAAAAGGTGAAAATTTAAGGCAAAAGTCACAATTTTAAATCAAAAAAAGTCACCAATTTATGAGAAAAAAATGAGTTTACGAGGAAAAAAGTTTCAAATAAACAAGAAAAAAAGTTGCAATTTTCCAACAAAAAAATTTTTTTTTAAAAATTGACAAAATAGTAAAAAAAAACTTTTTGGACAATTTTCTTTTTTTTGAAAATGTAAGAGGAAAAAAATAGAATATTTAAGACAAAAAGTTGCAACTTTGCATCAAAAAAAGTCACAAATTTATTAGAAAGAAGTTGCAGCTACAAGAAAAAATTCACAATTTTATTTTAAAAAAAAAAGTCAAATTTATGAAAGTCTTAAAATTCGCAAGACAAAGGGAGGAAATTTAAGAGAAAAAAGCCAAAAATTTAAGAGAAAAAAAGCCAAAAATTTAAGACACAAAATCATAATTTTCCATCAAAAAACTCACAAATTTGCAAGTAAAAAGTAGGAAATTTCTGAGAAAAAAGATGCAAATTTAAGAGGAAAAATGTCACAATTTTACACAAAGTTGCAATTCTACATCAAAAAAGTCACAAATTTATTAGAAAATAAATTGAACATTGACAAGAAAAAAGTTTCAAATTACTAAGAAAAAAGTTGTAATTTTCTAACAAAAAAAATTATAAATTTGGGGGGACAAAAAAAATGCAAATTTAAGACAAAAAAAACCCTGAAAACTGAAGACAAAAAGTTGCAACTTTGCATAAAAAAAAAAAAAAAATCACAAATTTAGAAGAAAAAAAAATCACAAGTTTCTGATAAAAAAAAGAGCAAATGTCTCGGTATGATTGCTGCTAGTTAGTAAATGGGGACCAGTCAGTGTGGCCGCCAGCGCTGCTGCACAGAGAGCTGACGCAGACATCTCCCTGTGACTGAAGAACAACATGCACTTTAGGGAAGCGTTCTACCGTAACAGAGTCCAGCTCTGGCATCACACCACTCCCCCACAACAGACGTAGTAACGTCTCCTGCTTCGTACAGCAGCCCTCTCATCATCCCCTTTAACATAAGAGAAACTGCTCTCGGTGCAGAGGATACATTTAGCCTGACAAAAATAACCCCCTTGCCCCCCCGCCGCACGGCGCCACTTCAAGGTTATGAAAGGGTGATTTATTCATGGCGTGTCATACCTCCTCCCCCGGGTAGATGCTGTGGCGGATCCCCGTACGTCTGGCCTTGGCACTGCACTTGCACAGGGGACCATCATTCATCTGGACAGAGAGGAAAATACGTAAATCAGGCACCGCCCGCTTCGCTCCCGCCACGTATGCCGCGGAGGCCGCTCCAACATTTTGCGTCTCTAAGCTCCGTGGCTCCTGACCTTTACTTCTTCACTGGAGTCTGAAGGCTTTGACTTTTAAAGTTTGTTTTTGGTGACACTGACCAAATACGTAAAAACAGAACATCCTCACAATAAAGCCGTTAGCTCAATTCCTACAAGTATATTTATCTTATTTGTGTGTGTATACACACATTTAATTAAGTACAGACAGTGTATTCTAGTTAGTGCTACCGAAAGGTCCTGTTCACTAAAACAGTGCTCTGGTGACGTCACACTGACCTCCCCGGGGTCGTTGTACCACAGCTCCTCATGCAGGCGGTCGGGGTGAGCCTTCTTCCTTTTGATCTCAGCTATGACGTCAAAAACCTCCGAGTCGGAGCTGCTGGAGCTGGTGCTTCCCTCGCCGTCCGACTCACAGTCCGACTCGCTGCTGCTGTTGTCTGAAAGCAGAGACGGAGCGAGTCACAAACGAGGACATGGGGCCAACTTTTGTTCTCACTAACCACTGTTAAGATGCACTGCAGTGGATATAAAGCCTCTTAAAAACAAATCTACATTGTCTAAAATGGCATCTTGTGCCCTTTTTCCCCCCACAGAAAAACCTTTCATTGTCTGACAGTTGGCTGTGAAAATTTTTGCCCCTTTTCCTCTTCCTCCATCAAACGCCAGGATCTAATTAACCCCGCCCACATCCCACCCACCAGCACACAGAAGTCAGCAAGCTGGCAAATTTGAACAGAAAAATATTAGCAAACTTATGAGAAAAAAAACCCTGTAAATTTACACGTAAAAGTGTTGTAAATCAAAGACAAAAAAGGCACAAAATTATGAGAAAAGAGTTGCAAAGTTACAAGAAAAAACTTCACAATTTCACCCCCCCCCCCAAAAAAATTGCAAATTTATGAGAAAAAAAGTCCTAAATTTACAAGAAAGAAGTAGGAAATTTAAGTTGCAATTTTAAGAAAAAAAAAAGCTTAAAATTTAAGAGAAAGAGTCACAATTTTACATAAGAAAATCACAAATTTAGGAGAAAAAAATTCAAATTTGCAAGAAAAAAAAGCAGGAAATTTCCAAGGAAAAAAGCTGAAAAGTGAAGACAAAAAGTCATAATTTTTCATCAAAAAAAGTCAAATTTATGAGAAAAAAATCTGAGAATTTATGACAAAAAAATTCAAATTAATTTTAAAAAAAAGTTGTAATTTTCCAGCAAAAAAACTTTTTGACTTTTTTTTTGCAAATTTAAGAGAATTTTTTTTTACATTTAACTTTGCATCAAAAAAGTCACAGAATTATTCAAAATAAGTTGCAAATTTAAATCAAAGAAGTCGACAAGCTGGCAAATATGAGTGGGAATGCGCACCGCCTCATTACGAGCTACAGGCAGGAGAAGTCAGAAATCATGACTCGTTCTTTGTTTGCTGGCGGCAAATTACGGGAAAACCTCAGTGAGTGCCTGGTATCACTGGAAAGCTTAGAAAATGTACTTTCTAAAAATACATATGGTTTTGTGGAAGACGTAACTCCCGACCGATTGAACACGAGTTTTCAACTTAGCCAAAATATAAACAAATCCTCTTTTTCCGGGTCCGTTTTTGTGCACTTCCTACAAATTAAATATCATTTGAAGGTCTTTCAATAGAGAATATGGAAAAAAACGTTACCTCAGTTTTGATAATTTCCTCAAAGTGACTCATTTTGCCAGTACGGGTCACAAATCTGAACAGCCAGTGATTAGCTGGGATTGGCCCACCTGTTAAGGTGACTTCACAAAAACACTCTGTCTAAACTTGCCTTTTTCCAAGGGGAAGAGCTTAGCTGAACTTTCACAGCAGAAAAACACAGACATGACACACGAGACATATCAAGAGCGAAGTCATTCTTATAAGTCAAAAAAGATTTGTAACTTTTTCCTCAAAAATTTATGACTTTTTTCCCCTCATAAATTTGCATTTTTTTTCCCCCTGAAAATGTTTTACTTTCTCATAAATTTGCAATTTTTTGCAGTGAGCTCAACTTTTTTCTTGTAGATTTGCAATTTTTTCCTCAAAAAGTTGTGACTTTCTCAAATCTGCAACTTTTCCCCTGTAAATTTTACATTTTTTTCTCATAAATTTGCATTTTTTTCCCCAATGAACCATCAAATTTTTTGAAATAGATTTGCAACTTTTTCCTCAAAAATGTGTGACTTTTTGCCCCCTCATAAATTTGCAGATTTTTTCCTGAAATTTTTGCAAACGGACTATCCAACGAACCAAAGGGCGCAAGTGCCCTTCGGCGTTTGTGTAACCATAGCAACATGTAGTCTGAGAAGAGGAAGTGATGTTTACCGTAGTGCATTTTGGGCAGAAAATAAAGACAACTGCGTGAATCCAAGAAATACTTTTACCGGAGAAAGCCGAGGAGAAAAGTTAAAAAAATGTCTCGTTTGTGGAGGACAAACAACCCGGCTCAAGGGGACGGATTTCTGTTTTCGGCCTTGGCCAATCGATGAGCCGGATTTTTCTTCTTTGCCGAGATTTTTTCTTCCTGGTCAGTGGTGGTTTCAGCTACAGTGCCCCAAATGAACAGTTGTAACTGCGTCACGTTGTCCAGGCAGTTTGGTCCGCTGCAGTGTGAAAGCAAACCAAATCAAAAGAAGTTGCAAAAATTCTTGGCATTCCCTGCCCAATCAAACCGAGACCCCCGGACTATCTTGTTGTGAACGCAGCCTTAGTCTAGCCCTTCACTCAGGACCAATTTGTCTTGGGAGACACTACATAACATAGCTCCTGGAATCACTAGGACACGCAAACCCCGCACCATAAGGTGGCAATCTATGGGCCAAGCGTAGTGCAGCTTGGATGGTTGTTGAAGCAAAAACTTAGGTGTGGGAGGAGTTTGGTGAGGCCATGGAAAAAGACTTTCGGTCGACCTCGAAGTGATTCTGGCAAACTGTCCAGTGACTCAGGAGGGAGAAGCAGCTCCCTGTCCACAATGTGTATGGTGCGGGTGGGGCGCTGCTGATGTGGACTGGGGACATTGTTGGGCGGTGGAAGGAATAGTTCGAGGATCTCGTCAATCCCACCGACATGCCTTCCACAGAGGAAGCAGGGCATGACGACAAGGGGGAGGACTCACCCATCACAGGGGATGAGGTCGCCGAAATGGTTAAAAAAAAAAAAACTCTTCGGTGGCCGGGCCACGGGGGAGGACAAGATTTGCCCTCAAGGTCCTGGATGTTGTAGGGCTGTAATGGATGACATGCCTCTGCAACACTGTATGGAGGTCGGGGACAGTACCTTTGGCATGACAAACTGGGGTGGTTATTCCTTTTTAAAAAGGGGGACCGGAGGGTGTGTTCCAACTTTAGGGGATCACACTTTTTAGCCTCCCTGGGAAGATCTATGCCAGTGTACCGGAGATGAGAGTGCGACCGCTGGTCGAACCTCAGATCCAGGAAGAGCAATATGGTTTTCGTCCTGACTGTGGCACATTGGACCAACTCAAGAATCCTCGAGGGTTCATAGGAGTTTGCCCAACCAGTCCACATGTGTTTACAGAGAAAAGTAGAAAACTGCAGTGGTGTGAAAAAGTGTTTGCCCCTTTCCTGATTTCTCATTTTTTTGTCACACTTAAATGTTTCAGATCATCAAACAAATTTAAATATTAGACAAAGATAACAGCACGGTGGCGGTGGCAGACAGCAACTCACCCTTGGGTGCCCTTCCAGCCATCAGAGGTAGCCGCCACCCTAAGCAGGCAGGCTTCATGTCCAACCGCTTGACCTCAGACCACATCTCTGCCGTTCATCTATTAATAGAGAAGGCCTATGAATTCTGCAAGGACCGCCATCTCTATATAGCCTTTATAGATCTTAAGGCTGCCTTCGACACCGTGGACCACGCTTCTCTTTGGAGTATCCTGCAGACCCTCGGAGCCCCACCCAAGATCGTAGCCCTGTTTAAGCGGCTCTACAGCAGCATGGAGAGCTGTGTCCATGTGAACAGAAAGGAGTCCAGCTGGTTTCCCCATCAACAGCAGGGTCTGAAAGGGTTGTGTGGCCGCTCCTGATCTCTTCAGTTGTGTCATAGACTATCTGATGACCAAGGTCTGCGACCGGGTCCCTGGCATGCAGTTTGGCAACTACCATCTGGCTGACCTTGAATATGCTGATGACACCATCCTGTTCAGCCCATCCTATAGTCAGCTGAGAGATGCTCTAGTTGTCTACCACGAAGAGGCAGCAAAGTTGGGCCTTCAGGTGAGCTAGACGAAGACTAAGCTAATGCATGTTGGCGATGGACCGGACCCACCTCCGTTACAGCTCGAGAATGATGCCGCTGAGTTTGTCAGTTCCTTTGTGTATCTGGGCTCCACAGTGACCAACAACGGGGACATGAAACCAGAGATCAACCGCAGACGTGGCCTCGCTGCATCAGTCCTGCAGGCACTATGGAAACTTCAATGGAGCCATTGTTCAGTCTCCCGAAAGACGAAGCTCTGCATATATAATGCATCAGACCTCTCTATTCTACTCTATGGGTCAGAGACATGGCCACTGAATAAGACTCTGGCCTCAAGAGTGGATGGGTTTGATAGTCTGGCCCTCAGAACCATCGAGAACATAAGGTGGCCCCAGAGCACTTACACACCTTATTACACAGCGACATATCCGCTGGTTTGGCCATGTCCTCCGCCTCCTACTAGAACACCTGACAAAAGCCATCCTCATGTTTGATCCCAGGGCCTCAGGGTGGAAAAGACCCCGGGGAAACCCACGCACCAGATGGCTCGATGTGGTGGAGAGAGACCTCTGACAGCTTGGGAGTCGCTGCTGATGACGGCAATGTTGGCATGCAATGGTTAACCTGATTGGCTCTACACATGGTGATGGCTACCCAGCCCTCACCCTGCAGGAGTTGTAATAAGTACTATACTCGTTAAGTAGGCTATGCATAGCAAGGCCTAGATCTACATCATCGCAGAAAATATGTGAGGCCTTTTTTCTCAAATTTTTACCTCAATTTAAATAGGACCTTTGTGAAAAGTTTGTGATCCCATATTTTGCTAAGTAGAATAGGCCTAGGCACTTAAAAGCAAGATTAATGTATTGCATGATATTTTAGTTTACTCATGTAGGACTATCATTAGGACTATTATTATGACAGCGCCTCAGCACCTCACTGGCAGAAGAATTGAACTGCTTTTTCGCATGGTTTGAGGCAAATACACCTCGCCCGGACCCACTGACGTTATTAAATGCCAGCTCTGATGTGCTTACCCTGCAGGATCATGAAGTGAGACAGACACTGAGAGCAGTTCACCCGAGGAAGGCCACTGGTCCCGATGGAGTGCAAGGAAAGGTGCTCAGAGCACGTGCAGATCAGCTATGCTCTGTTTTGACTGACATTTTTAATTTGTCTCTTAAGGCAGCCATTGTTCCACAGTGTTTAAAATCTGCAGTCATTATTCCTGTGCCTAAAAAACATATTATTAGCAGTCTGAATGACTATCGACCAGTAGCATTAACACCCATTATTATGAAGTGCTTTGAGAAAATGGTATTGAAACATCTTTTGCCTAGTCTCCCCCCAGACTTTGATCGGTACCAGTTTGCCTACAGGCGGGGCAGATCCACTGAAGATGCTATTGCTATAGCTCTCCACTCGGCATTCAGCCATTTAGAAGACAAGGGGAGCTATGTAAGAATGTTGTTTGTTGACTATAGCTCGGCATTTAATACAATTATTCCCAACATTCTCATCACCAAATTGCTTCAGCTTGGTCTGCCTACTCGCACTTACAGCTGGATTAAGGACTTCCTAACAAACAGAACACAGATTGTTACGACTCGGACCCCATTCCTCCTCTACAATCATGCTTAACACAGGCTCGCCACAGGGCTGTGTGATGAGCCCAACTTTGTATTCTCTGTACACATATGATTGCATACCTGTTCATCCCACAAACATTATAGTGAAGTTTGCAGATGACAAAACAGTAGTGGGGCTCATATCAGGAGGAGATGAGTCCGCATACAGAGATGAGGTCCAGAAACTGGTGAGATGGTGCTCAGAAAATAATCTGCTATTGGATAAAAAAACAAACAAAGAACTCATTATTGATTTTAGGAAGCATAGCAGTGAGCCGCCTCCTCTATATATAGGCAAGGAGCGTGTGGAGAGGGTGGAGGCTTTTAAGTTTCTGGGTGTTTATATTTCTCACAACCTTACCTGGGCAGTTAACACCATAACTACGATAAAAAAGGCTCAACAACGTCTACACTTTCTGAGGCTCCTCAAGAAGAATGGCCTGAATGCACAGTTGCTGGTTTTACTTTATCGCTCTGCTATTGAGAGCATTTTGTCATATGGCATCACGGTTTGGTATGAGGGCTGTTCAGCCGCAGACCGCAAAGCCTTCCAGAGAGTGATCGAGACTGCGCAAAAAGTCACTGGCTGTTCTCTCCCTTCTCTGGAAGAGATTTCCAGGTCTCGGTACCTCAACAGAGCTACTGCCATCATTAAAGACTGCACTCATTCAGGCCATGATTTCTTTCACTTGCTCCCCTCGGGAAAGTGGTACAGATCCCATACAACCCGGACTACCAGGTTTAATCATAGTTTTTCCCCAGCAGCAGTACGTATTTTGAATGAATTTATGTAACACGCACAGACTGCTGATATTATTTTATTTTAGGTTATTTTGTGGCAATAACCCTGTGTGTATAAGCTGGTCTTATATATTTATCACTCAGTATGTTTTCATTATTGCTATGTACATACTGTATTCAACTTTTAGGTAATATTGTTTCAAGCATTATTTATTGTTGTAATTATGACAATGTTAAATGCATGAGTGAACTGCGAGTGTGACAGTTTGTTTTTAGGGAGCAGTATCTCAATTTTGTTGCACTGTTTATTAGCAATGGAATGACAATAAAGGCACTTTGACTATGACTTTGACTTTGATGACGACATGCCTAAACACACTTACTGCATGCATTAGGCTGCATGTCCACCAAACATGTTTTTTTCCGCTCTGGGCAACTATTTTCTATTCATTCTCTATGTAGTCAAGCGTTTGCAGCGCTGACACTCTCGGCAGTGGACGTTTTTTGTCGCGGCACTCAGGCAGCTCAGAGCTGAAAAAAGTTCAACTTTTCAGACTGCAGCTCAGTTCGTCAATGTCAGACTTTTCTAAGCAGCCAATTAGAATTAAGAAAGGGCAGGACATGGGACACCGATACAGTCTCTACTCAGACTCCTGTTTTCCGTGTAATCATGTTTTGCATCCAGAGCTGCTACCAATGCTAGAATATGTTTCCTGTCCATTGTTATTTAGAGACTGCTATTAAAAAAAAAGTTGAAAGTCTGACCACAGGAAAAGCGGAAGTGCTGAGCTGAGAATGACAAGCTGTTGCTGGGATACAGGGCACAGACCTTTTTTTCCAGAGCGCAGCGCACAAGCGCTGGAAAAAAAGAAAAAAAAATGCTCAGGGCAGTCGAGCAATAAAAAACGCGTTTGGTGGACATGCAGCCTAACTCACATAACTACTCACCTTGGCTTGACTTCTCTGATTATCCAGCTGTCCCACAGCCACTAAACATAATGTCAACTCAATTTCTATAGTTCACCGGTTGCGCAAGATTATAAACTGTGTTGCCATACCAAGAAGTTCAAAATCTATTAATTTTTGGGGAAGTTATTGAGGTAAAAGTGGCACTATTTACTACTAAACACATTCATTCTCAGACTTGCTGAGTGTTTTGGGTGTACTAATATGGTGGCCTGGTGGCTTCACTTGGCTCTGTACTTGCTAATGGGGCGCACGCTATCCAGTTTTTCTATAGAGATCAGTGAGTGCAACTGCAATGTTAACTTTGACCCCTTGACCCCAAATCCATAGTTAGGTGGGGGTGTAAGTCGTCCAAGATGTGCATTAGATACAACTCCTGCATTGATTTCAAAAGCCTACATCATTTCTTTCAGTCGTTGTTGTGTTTAAAAGATTTAGGGAAAAATCTGATCCCTGACCTTAAGGTCATCCAATGAGTGAAACTGCAATATGCAAACCATCAGAGTATATCAAACCACGGTACCAAGTTTCAAAACAATCTGACCAAAACTGTAGGAGGAGTTGATTTCACAAGACAGTCACTGTCTATAAAGTGAGGTGAAACAGGATGTCATAGGTCAGGGGCTACAATTCCCGCAAAAATCATCCGATCAGAACTAAACTGCAATATGTGCATCATCAGTGTTTATCAAATCATGGTACCAAGTTTAAAAACAATCAGACCAAAACTGTAGGAGGCGTTGACTTCACACAAGTGGGACAGACAGACGGACGGACTGACCCCTAACGTAATACCCCGCCAGTTGAAGCCCCAAGGGGTTAAAAAAAGTTAGCAATTTATCAATGGGGAAAGCCATAAATTTACAAGCAGGCAGGAAAAGTGTTGCATTCATAAAATCACAGATGGAAAAAAAGAAAAAGCTGCAAATGCATTAGCAGGTTGGACAAACTACACTGAGGGGCCTTTTTATTGACATGTGCCATAAAAGAATAACTACCCGCCGGCATGCCAATGAGTCAGCAAAAGTTTAGGATCTGTTTGCTAATTTGCATCAACTTAATCTTTCGTGACGCAAACAATCAGATCTGAGCCTGACTGAGCGCCCACTCTGCCGTGAATCCGTCGCCTGAACACCGCCATTCGTTACACTCGCCTCATTTTCACACCGACTGCAGACTTTAATCCAACACTAGCCAAAGTTGGCATCTGGCGTTCGTTGTTTTCCTTCCTCAACAACAACAACAAAAAAAGGATTATAATTACGGCTCAGCTGAGCGGCTTGCGGCTGTTAGCTGGGAGAGGTCTTTAATTCTTATCAGCATGTTTTTATTTCATTATTATGTTTTTTTAAATGAGAACATTCGGCGAATTATATCTCCCTGAATGAGATTTAAGTGGAACAGACAGCCGAGCAGATAACATCATAAACACAAGTTTATCTCCGACACACTGCTGGCTAGATAACACTTTTTTTATTCAAATCAATAAAAACGAGGTTGTCAACAGATGCCTCGGCTGTTGATTGTTGTCTGGAAACAAAAACAAAACATATATAAGCAGGTTAAAATTAAGAAATTCATCTCTAGCAATAAGGCTGATTATTATTATTAAAATACCCACCAATTTGGCAAAAAATACAATCAATAATAATACAAGAGCACTTTGAGGTGAGTGCAATATCCCCCACCTCCGTTTTCTTTGAAGATCCCAATACTTACTGATGGAGAGCAGTTCTCAACTTTTCAATATAATTACTGTGGCAGAACCAAATTATGATAAGCCATTGTAAGTATACAACCATAGCTGGAGGTCAGGATCCTGAGATGAACCCGTGTAGCAAGCATGGTGACCCTAGAGAGCTTTACACATTCTAAGTAAGTAGTAAGAGATCATAGGGAGTGCCAACCTTGACCTCTGACCTTTTGACCCCAAACCTGTAGTCAGAGGTTATGGTCTCAGAGTGAACCTTTGTGCCAGGTTTGGTGACCCTAGCTTTCTTTGTTGTTGAGATATAGTTTATAAGGCATTTTGATGTTGACCTTTGACCTTGTGATCCCAAAACTATAGTCACACTTCAGGGTCACAGGGTGAACCTATGTACCAAGTCTGGTGGCCCTAGCGTTATTCGTACAGTAATAAGGCATGAGGTTTTGTCCCCAAACCCATAGTCAGAGGTCAGGATCCCAAGGTGAACCTGTGTACCAAGTTTGGTGACCCAAACTTTACTAGTTGTACAGTAATAAGGCATAAGGAATGTTAACCTTGACCTTTGACCTTTTGACCCCAAACCCACAGTCAGAGGTCAGGATCCCAAGGTGAACCTGTCTAGCAAGTTTAGTGATCCTAACTTTCTTTGCTGTTGTTGCGATATAGTTTATAAGCCATTTTGATGTTGAACTTTGGTTTTGGGATCGCAAGGTCATAGTCACACTTCAGAGTCACAGGGTGAACCTGTGTACTAAGTTTTGTGACCCTAACTTTACTCTTACAGTAATAAGGCATACAGAATGTTAACCTTGACCTTTGACCTTCTGACTCCAAACCCATAGTCAGAGGTCAGGATCTCAAGGTGAACATGTGTAGCAAGTTTGGTAACCTTCACTTTCTTCGTTGTTGAGATATAGTTTATAAGCCATTTTGATGTTGATCTTTAGACCTTGTGATCCCATAACCACAGTCACACTTCAGGGTCACAAGGTAAACCTGTGTACCAAATTTGGTGACTTTAACTTTACTCGCTGTACAGTAATAAGGCAAAGGAAATGTTAACCTTGACCTTTTGACCCCAAACCCATAGTCAGTGGCCAGGATCCCAAGGTGAACCTGTATACCAGGTTTGGTGGCCCTAGCTTTACTTGTTTTATAGTAATGGTAAATGTAGCCATTTACCATAGTGCAACTGCAATGTTAACTTTGAACCTTGGACCCCTTGACCCCAAACCCATAGTTAGATGAGGGTGGAAGTCGTCACAGATGTGTATTAGATACAACAACTCTGTCGATTTGAAAAGCCTACATCATTTCTTTCAGTAGTTACTGTGTTTAGAAGATCTAGAGAAAAATCTGAACTGACCTTTGATCTCAAGGTCATCCGATGAGGGTGAAATTGCAATATGCGCATCATCAGAGTACATCAAACCATGGTACCAAGTTTCAAAACAATTAGACCAAAACTGTAGGAGTTGATTTCACAAAAGTGGAACAGACGTACAGATAGACGACGGGGGATAAGAAAAGCAAAAGTGCGTCCCATCTGTAGTCCCCATATATGTCTCCTGAAGGAGCTTCACTCACCAGGATCCTCGTCCAGTTTGGTCCTGGGCGGCTCCCATTTGGGTCGGGCGGCCTTGGCTCTCTCCTGCCTCCGCCCCAGCTCCTCCTCGAAGCGCTCGTACAGTTCACGGAGTTTGCTGGTCCCCACCACGGTGGAATCTCCCTGGAAGAGAATATAAATAGCATCAGAGCATGTTAAAACCCTTTGAGTGTGAGCTTTCGCGTGCCCCTAGTGGCAGAGTGTGGCGCTGCACCTGTCATCTCACTGACATCGTCGACTGCACTGAGGATTTGTACTGATCTGCCAGTTTCAGAAGGTGGCAGACACGTGTTGGAGGACTCAATGGATGATACGTAATACACCAAAGAAGAACTCCTCATTTCCTTTCCCTGTTTTCATCCTTTTACCCCAGAAAGCTAATATGGCTGCTGTCCATCGTCGTGCACCATCACTTAGATGGCTTCGTACACAGAAAATAGCCACAGGATACAAGCAAAATTTATGTGGAATAATCATAAGACTTTGTAGATGTAGTAGAGAGCATAAATGACCGACACAATGCAAAATAACGACCATGATGGACTAAAGCCCACCGACCACGGCAGCGGGCGAGTCCCCTTAGCTGCCGGTAAGTGACAAATTTCTTTGTTTTTTTTTAACATTGTACTGATTTCTTGTTCATATACTTTGAAGATAATAACGTACCTCTGTACAAAAAACGGTGTCAAAAGACTGAACCATTCTTTGTGTAAATATGTCCAAAGTCCGCTTTTGACTGAGTTATGCAATTCAATATAGCTGCTGTGGCATTATGCAAATTAGATGCATAAAATCACTCCTATCTGAAACTTTGGATCACATTTTACATCTTTCTAACTGACAGCAAGCCATTATCTCTTACCACTTTCAAGTGATAGCCTTGGAAATCTGAACTATTTTATGGACAAAAAATATTTACCACTCTTGACCACTAGGGGTTATGTCGCAATTCGGCGACAGTCACACCCAAAGCCTTAAGCCAGCCCCTCCAGGATTTCACGATGTTGTGATCGCATCAATTCATGCAAAATCAGCCAATCAGTGCGACTACTGCGTGACCTTGCAGCTTTGTCCAATCACCGCAACTTTCCCGCAATTTTGGCCAATCCTCATCACCTTCCGCCAATTTCACCAATCACATTTGTCTCCAAGTGGCACTCAAACACTCAGTCTAACCAATCAAATGCCCCACTGCACCGCATTCACTTTTGTGTTTACAGTGAGTATTAATGGAACACATCAGCAAAAACAGAGTGTGTGATTTAAAAAACCACTCACTCGCGAGATTTCCAACACCGTCCCTTCCTCCGTCTCCCCCGGCCCGCCGGTGGACGTCTCGCCACGTCTCTGTCCTGACCACGTTTACGAAGTGCTGGGTTTGTGTTGAAAAACGTCCACCTGCCTCAAAAGCACCCTGCCGCAAGAGCGCGCATGAGGAGAGATGCCGTAAAACCACAAACAAACGAGCAAATCTAACACTACAGCCAGTGCTTGAACATTTTATACATCTTCAGAGGTAAAATCATTACTACATCTTGTCAATGAGCTTTAAAGCTGTGAATCTCTGGTCTGGACGCCCCCCGTAACACCGTAACACCGTCCACAAACCACAAACCAACGAGCAAATCTAACACTACAGCCAGTGCTTGAACATTTTATACATCTTCAGAGGTAAAATCATTACTACATCTCGTCAATGAGCTTTAAAGCTGTGAATCTCTGGTCTGGACGCCTCCCTGTAACACTGTCCAACACCGTCCCTTCCTCTGTCTCCCCCGGCCCGCCGGTGGACGTCTCGCCACGTCTCCGTCCTGACCATGTGTACGAAGTGCTGGGTTTGTGTTGAAAAACGTCCACCTGCCTCAAAAGCACCCTGCCGCAAGAGCGCGCGTGAGGAGAGATGCCGTAAAACCACAAACAAACGAGCAAATCTAACACTACAGCCAGTGCCAGCGTGTAAATGAAGTGTCTGATGAGGCAGGTGTGTGTCAAGATGCGCAGCAGACAGACAGGTAGGAGTTAGGCATGGAAAGAGAGAGAATATTGTCTGTCATTTTTTTTTCTTCAGGAAAACAGATTCCGATAGACAATACAGAGCAACAGAATAAATGAATTATTTTTTCCTCTGCTCAGTACCGAGTGGTTGGGGACCGTAGGGAGTTTTCAAAGGAAGGTGCTGCCAATAATTTCCAAACCTATACTCTTTAACATGCATTCAATGCAATTTAGCTGTTGTAATGGATATTGTGTTAAAGTCTGTATTGGCTGTTGCACAAAAGAGTTTTTCTGCACAGCAGAAGTTTCTGCTTAATTTACAAATCACTGTTTAATAGGAAATTTCTAACAATCATGTGCTTTTCTTGTATTGTTATATAGAATATCACTGCAGTAAACTGGAAAAAAAAACACCTGCTTTAAAATTTGTAATTCTTCCCACAACTTTTAGTGCAAAAAAAAAAAAAAAACAAACAAACTCAAAACATCACAACTTCTATCACAACTTTTTTAAAAAGCTCCTGCAAATTCAGGCTTTTTGGGCAGCAACAATCATAAAAACATCCCATGAAATCCTAGTTAAGCACTAAAAAGCAGCATGCGAGTATTACGTTTTTTTTCCCTCCGTCTGTAGTTGGTTGCGGTGACCGATGTCAGATGACTGGGGTTCTCCGCTGTTTTCTGACAGCAGGACGATGGACTGACGACATTAGGCAGTGACGGCTGTTTAATAGTAAGGTTATGCTCCTGCATTACTTTAAACAGTTTCATATCATTTAAATCACTTTTAACATCAGAGATTTGATTTAACCAAACCCCACAACTGAATGTGCTCCCCATGTCTGTTACGTAGATGTCACCAGTGGATGATTTTGGGGGGGGATGAGGGAGGATGCTATCCCCCTTGTTAGCAAAATGATCCAATTCCCCCATCCCCATTCAGGGGATGGGGGAATTTCTCCTAAATGTGGAACTTTTTTTCTCATAAATTTGTACCTTTTTCCTCAAAAATCTGCAGTTTTTTCCTGTAAATTAAACTTTTTTTCTTGTAAATTTTCAACTTTTTCCTCAACAGTTTGTAACTTTTTTCTCATAAATTTGCAATGCTCATCTGGATGCTCATTGAATTTTTATTCTGTGTAATTAAACTGTAATTTGTGACTTTTATCATTTTTAAATTGGCATCTTTTGTCATAGCTTTCCACCTTTATTCTTAGAATTTTGTACCTACTTTATATTTATATATT
This sequence comes from Pholidichthys leucotaenia, assembly GCA_020510985.1. Taxonomy (NCBI): domain Eukaryota; kingdom Metazoa; phylum Chordata; class Actinopteri; order Cichliformes; family Pholidichthyidae; genus Pholidichthys; species Pholidichthys leucotaenia. The sequence continues at coordinate 223,496,287 of CM035844.1, forward strand.
TGTACCTTATGCTAAATTGGTGAATACCTCCCATCCCCCTTGTTAAAAAAATAATAAATCACCTATTGGATGTCGCACAGTAGTGTTAAATATAAAAAGAAGAAGTATAACTAATCTTATTTTTTTTTCCAAAGTTGAAGTTTGCCACTACTGTTGGGATATCCAAGAACTGTACACGTCAAATAAAAGGAAAAAAACAGTAAAAAAAACCATAGTGTTGTAAAGTGAAACAGCTCAAACAAGTGCAAATCTCCCATAGCGGACACCGCCGTAAAGCCAGCGTGTTTATTTACTTCCCATATTTTGCCGGCTTGGTTTGTTTAAAGAGTAACAGAATGCATACATATGCATTTTCAGCTGGATTCACGCTGCACCTCCGCTATCTGCATCCGCTCGACCGCGAGGCTTGTGTGACACAATTTACGTCATCGTCTCCAGTCCGTGGACGGCCGTGTGCAGCCCAAATTTTCAGACCGCGTTGACTGCGCATGCGCAAGACTGTACCTCTCATTCACAAGGTGGCGCTACCAACACAACATACAAAGTCAAAGCAGACGAAGAAGACAAAGAGGAAGCAGAAGACGAGACTAAACATGCATGAACCATTCTGCAGCAGCAGCAGCTTGAGCAAAGGAGAGCAGTGAAACACAGTAATTCCTCCTTTTCCTTGAAGCAATGCCATTGTTGTTTCTACAAAAAAAAAAAAAAAAAAAAAAAATGTGTGTCACTCTTGCATTTATAGCCGGTGAATAAACTGGTGTGTTAGCACATTTGCACCACCCATAGGGCTGGGGCGAAAGTACAAATAACAGTTGTGCACATGCGCCAACCGCTTGGCCTGGTAGATGAAAAAAGTGAAGCATTTACAGAGGCGCGTGCACGCCGGCCTCATCCACAGCAGACACGGACCAAAGAGGAAATACAGCATGAATCCAGCTTAAGATAGAACGGTACCACTTGGTCCATGGGGTCGTTGGAGTAGTAGTTCTCCGCGTGGGTGCAGCGGATCCAGGCCGGCTTCAGCAGCTCCTCCTCCTCTCTCTCCTCGTCAGCCGCCTCCTTCGCAGCATCCCTCTTTTCCCTCTCTCTGTCCCGCTCCCTCTCTCTGTCTCTCTCCCGCTCTCCGAGGAGGTCCTCGGGCTCTCTGCTCCTCACCGACGAGGAGTAGCTGCGCTCCCTGCTCGCCCCCGAGGAGCTCTCAGACCTCCTCTCCCTCTCCTCCTCCCAGCGGCCTCGCTTCCTGTCTCTGCTTGTTGACCGGCTGCAAATAACAACAAAAAGCAACAATGCAACTCAGTAAATCTTTATTTAGTACCTGGCTTGTTAGCTTGTTCCAATTAAACATCACAGTTATTATAACTTTGCTATTTTTCCTGTGTAAAATTGCACATTTTTCTTAAAAATTTGGCTTTTTTTTGTCATTAAAAGAGCCACAAATGGCACCGATTCTGCAGGCTAAAAACCCCACAGAGGAGGAGTAGAAAACAAAGACGTGTACCTCCGAGGCTTCTTTCTGTGTCTGTCGGGTGACGGCGACCTCCGACTTTCTCTGTGACGATGCCGTTCTCTGTGAACATGGAAAATTACAAGTGAATTAATAAATAATAATAATAAAACTCACCGTATAGACCAGGGGTCGGCAACCTCTATGAAAGAGCCACTTTGAGTGATTATTGACCACCAAAATCTTCAAGGAGCCACAAAAATATCTCAGCCTGAAAACCACGGTAAGAAGAGCAACACTACTAGTCCAAACTGGCCTGACACCATCAATATTATGAGATGTTTTTTTACCTTAAAATTTGCAAAACATTTCTGCTTTTCTGGAAAAAAAAATTGCCAGATTTTTCTTTGAAAATGTGTAACTTTTTCTGGTAAAATTGCAGCCTCTTCCCCCATAAATTTGTGACATTTTTTCTTGTAAAAATGAAGCATCCAGTAAGTTTGTAATTTTTTTCAGAAATTTTGTGAGCTTTTCCTCATAAGAATGCAACTTTTTTCCCTAAATTTGTCAGATTTCTTGCATAAATCTGCTTTTCTAATAAATTTGTTCTACTCTACCTTGTAAATTTGTTACATTTTATAGGTAAATTTGCAGCAACTTTCACATAAATTTGAAACATTATTCAGCAAAAAGAATTTTTGTAGTAAATTTGAATGTTTTTCCCAGAAATTATGATAGATTTTTTTTTTTTTTTTGGGGGGGGGGGCAAGGCCTCATGGAGCCCCTGGCTATGGGCAAAGAGCATCATGTGGCTCCACAACCACAGGTTGCAGAGCCCCTGTGTGGACTGAACTCTTCAGTTATACTCCCGTGCAACAACTGCTGTGTGGAACTATGCAGAATCGCATGTAAAACAAACACTAATGTGGCTTTAATTTTTCAGAATAAAGAATGATAAATGGGAGTGATTTCTTTGAATCAAACATTATCAAAGAGCCCCATTATGCTGGGTTTTTATTTTCCACATGTGGGCACAGCTCCCAGAGGTGTTAATGAAATGTTTGTGACACAATTTGGTCAAAACATCTCAGAGTTTAATTACTGCACAACCATTTAACACACGGGGAAGGAGCTCTCCTCAACACAGGCTGTTTTTATAGGATAAAGCTTGAAATGCTTTTGCCTCAAAAGCATTTATAATCACTTATAATCTCTGAAATTCTCTGATTTAGCTCATCGCATTACTCCACTGATAATGTTCAAAGTTCTCAGTAATGATCTCATGTTTGGTTTTTTTAAGGATGTTGTGTCGGTACCTGCTGCGGTCCCTGCTCCTGTGTCTCGGCGGAGTCCGGCCTCGGTCGTACTCAGACCGGTACCGTCCTCCCTCTGTCCTGCCTCGTCGGTCCGGACTCCTTCCCCGGTCCTTCCTGTCCCCGGAGAGGTGTCTGTCACAGTGACTCCCGTAGCCGTAGCCCTTCTGCCTGCGGTCATCGTGGCGATAGCCCCGATCCGGAGACCTCCTGCTGTCTGTGGTCTTCTCGTACTTGTACTGCCCCCCAAGCCTGGTGTTGTGGTCAGGTGGAAACGGGCTCGAGCTCTGGGTGTAGCTGGGATTGAAGGCAGTGGGTGGAGGTGGGAAGGGGAGGTGAGGAGGGTAGTTCATGGAGTAGGGGGGGTGGTAGCTCATGGACTGGGAGGCCATGGGGGGAGGCATGGGTGGGTGGGCTATCGGTGGTGGGGGAACGGGAGGCATCATGTAGGGGTTGTAGGCATTCGGCATAGACACCGGGGGCGCCGGAGCGGGACCGACGGTGGATCCAGGTAACGGCGGAGGGGGAAAGTTAGGCGGAGGGTCAGGATAGCAAGACTTAGGGAAGAGGGGGCGCACCGGACACTGGTTCAGAGCGTTGGGAGCATGGGGTTGCACCGGAGGAGGGTACTGCATGAAGTCGGAGTGTGGAGGCATGTAACCGCTGTTCCCATGGTAACCTGCACCAGAAGCAGCCTGAGAATTGTAGTGGTAGGGGGCAGGTGGAGGCTGGGGAGGTGGGGGGTGGTAGCTCTGATTGGTGCCATGCTGGCCTTCAGGGAATCCTCCCGATCGTGGATCACCAGGATCCTGGTGGAAGGACATTACTGCAGAGAGAAAAACAAAGTTACAGACATCCCAAACAGGATCAGGGATTTAAGAAGCAGGGACAACAAGCTTGGGAAAAAAACATGGTGGACTGGAACTGGAGCTTTTGAGACTGAAAGATTCAAAGATTTTATTTATCAATACTTCTATATGTACAGGACATACAGGAGAACTGAAATGCTGTTTCTCTCTCTTCAGTGGTGTGGGCAATATAAAAAAAGGAATAAGGCTGGAAAAACAACAACAGCAGTCTCTGTACAGTAATGCTACCCGTAGTGCAAACAGTGTCAAAAGATAAACTCAGACATCCCATAGTGCAAGTAAAGATAAACGATAAAACCCAGCAATCCTATATACAGAAAAAGTAGAGCAGTAGTACTCGTAGTTGCAAGTTCAGTGCGGTAGTGTAGGTGCAGACAATGAGACAGGACTGCAGATGATCAGCGATGCAATAACAGACAGCAGCAGATATGGCATTTGTGCAAATGGTTGCAGTAAAGTGCAGAGACATATAGCAGCAAATGTATTACTGTTGGTGTGCCAGCCTTTCTGTGCCAACAGCTGAGGTAGCCATTTCCTTCATTTGACTCCGTGCTCACTCCTTGGAAATCCACAAGGATCTGTGTAGTGATCTTATTCATTTTACTGGATTCACCTTGTGATGTTAAAAATAACTATCATTATTACTTTAGTGTACTAATGATCAAAACCCTCACTTTCTATTAGGTGTTCTGTCTAGCAACTTATTTATATAGTATTAATAATTTGTATTATACTATCATTTTGCAGAAACTGTCTTACTATTGTGCATCAGATCATTTTAATAAGCACCATTATCAACAATTCATGATACTTTGGATGGAAAACTGAAAGAGCTTCAACGCAATTTTTTAATGTCTGTACAGGGATGAACAAGTCCCTGTGTCGGTTCTCTTGTGCACTCACAAGTCATTTACCCCGTTAATAAATAAACGTTGTCCATTAACATCCCTGCACTGATGTGAGTGTAAGCAGCATGGCCACACACAAAACGCTGAGATACGTCCAGAATAATATGTGTAAAAGTTAACATTTGTGGGGCGAATCTATGCTGTAGCGGAATATTAGAATTATACCAGAGCTAAGAGCGGCTAGCTAGCACATTAGCAAGCTAGTGGCTCCAATATTACGTCTAAAATGGAAAAAAAATACCTTCAAAAAATGAGTCGACAGTAGAACCGTTCCACCTCGTCCTCGTTAGAGGTCTTCTGATTTTTTTTTTACAAGTTCATCTTTAACTTATTGAAATACAGTTAAAAATTCAAAGGTGAAAACACAAAACAATTAGCCCTGCGCTCACGCTTCATGTGGAGGACGGCTGTTTCCCATCGGAGGGATAAAAGCGAGGAACACAGATGGACCAATCACATTCGAGGAGTCCGTCTCTCAGCCAATGAAAACGCTTTACGGATTCAACGGGTTGGAGACGCAAACAATCGCACTGCGAGTCTGAAGGATTAAAAATAAAGAAAGAAAAGAGGAAAAATCGTGTGGTTTTAGTGTCCCCCTCAATATTTGCGCTTAAGAAAATGCCGTTTATTGTCCTCCCCTTACAATGAAGTTAAATATTCACCCATACTTGTACTACTGCAATATCTCCTCTAGAGGGAGGCAAAGGGTTTTGATTAAATTGCATAATAACACGGAACTATTAGGTTAATTGGCATCAAACTGGGGATTCTAAATTGTCCTTAGGTCTGACTGTGAGAGTGAATGGTTGTCTGTCTCTCTGTGTTGGCCCTGCGATGGACTGGCGATCTGTCCAGGGTGGACCCTGCCTCTCGCCCAAAAGATGCTGGAATAGGCTCCAGCCCCCCTGCAACCCAAAAAGGATTAAGCGGAAGAAGATGAATGCATGAATGAATGAATGGAATCCAATGGGCGCTTCTGTGGGTTCGTACTTTTTGCATAATCCTGTAAGAAGCTGAAAAATATCGTTATCATAGCTCTCTGGAAGATAATTCCTACAAATTAAAATATGGGGAGTCACTTGGGTCCACTGATCCCGTATAACAGGGCTATTAATTATTTACCTTTTGTTCTTATTAAAGACAAAAATAGAAAGATGTTTTTACCTTCTTTGCATGTTTCGACTGTTCACTGCAGCCTTCGTCAGAAGTGTCAGCTGATTGCTGCCAGGTGTCATTTTATCAGCTGACTTTCGTAGGCGGGGCCAGCCCAGCAGACCTGTCAGATCCACCGAGGCGGCCCCGCTTTCCGCCGTCCGATGGTCTCTGGAGAATGTGGTCCCAGGTGTGGGAAAGTGTGATATCCTACCGTGTAGCAATGATCACACTTGAGTTATTTCTTTGGCTAACTCTGCCGTTTATTCTGCAACACACATAATATGACTGAACATGGATTCTGCGCGGGGTTTTCACACTCTTATTCTAATGTGTCCCCTTAATAGTAGTGCTGAACAATACAGGTAGTTCCCCCTAGAGGCATGTGCCAGTAATGTTTTAAATTAGACTTGCAGTCTACCACATCCCTCCCCTCTAGATTAAACTACTTTTAATTACACTAGCCAATTATGCTAGACATCCTGGAACTCCCATTTAACCCTAAACAATCACAGTTACTTTTAACTTCTTAAACACATGTGCCATACACATAATTTCTTTCTCTTTTTTTTTTTTTTACATGTATAACACACATAACAGTCTAACTGGGGATTTGGTTTGACTACCGCATCCCAGTGAGGTTCCAGGACGCATTCTTGTCCTGTGGCTGGGGAACTCACTACTGACTAAGTATAGTCCTTCAAGTAGTCTGGAGCTTTCCTAGCTCGCTGAGATCTTCTCACGGCGGGTGAGCCAACTGCAGGTGAAGACTCAGACTGCTCCACTGTTTCGGCTGCTGCAGTGCTGCCCGTAGAATCTGCAGAGACGGTTACCTCAGGTTTCACCTGAAGTGGTGGTTCGTTGATGCTCTCCTCAGGATGGGTGTCAGACAACACCTCTGGTGCCATCGGCAGGGGAATGGAGCTCCTACCACGAACTTGGTCGATGTGTCGCCTCACCACTTGTCCATGACCTAATGTCACCTTGAATGACACAGGGCCTGTCTTTTCTGTTATTTCTCCTGGTACCCAGGCTGGTCCTGAGCCAAAGTTGCGGGTGTAGACCACGTCTCCTTCTCTCAGTATTCTCTCTCTAGCATGCATGTCATGATAACCTTTTTGTTTCTCTTGTTTATCATGCACTTTGTTTCTGAAGTCTGGATGTATTAAGTCAAATGTTGACCTCAACTTCCTTCCACACAACAGCTCAGCTGGTGACTTGCCAGTTGTAGATTGGGGTGTTATTCGATAGCTGAACAGAGCTCTCGACATTCGGGTTTCAATAGAGTCTCCTGTCATCTTTTTCATGAGTGACTTGAATGTCTGCACGGCCCTCTCGGCTAAGCCGTTAGAAGAAGGATGGTATGGCGCAGTCGTGATGTGACGTATGCCATTCTTTTCAGAAAACTCTTGGAACTGTTCACTCGTAAAACATGTACCGTTATCTGATACTATGATTTCAGGTAGCCCATGTTGGCTGAAACTCTTTCTAAGACATTCAATGGTAACAGTAGAAGTAGAGCTACTCACAGAATATGCATCGATCCACTTTGAGTATGCGTCAACTATGATCAGGAACATTCTTCCCATCCATGGACCTGCGTAGTCAATGTGAATTCTTCTCCACGGTTTATCTGGAACTTCCCAGGGATGTAGTGGGGCTGCTGGAGGACTGTTCCTGTTCTCCTGGCATGCCGCACATGACTTCACAAGCGCCTCCACCTCTGCATCCATGTTGGGCCACCACATGTAACTCCTCGCCAACGCTTTCATGCGAGTGATGCCAGGGTGTGCTTGGTGTAGTTGTTGCAGTAAGGCATTCCTACCAGGTGGTGGAACAACCACGCGTCCTCCCCACAGGATACAACCTTCCTGGGTGCTGAGCTCATCCTGTCGTCGGGCATAGGGAATGAACTCAGGACTGTTCATCTTCGGCCATCCTCGCAAGATGTATTCTCGCACTCTTGCTAGAACAGGGTCTTTGTCTGTCCACTTCTTTATTTGTTGTGCGTTCACCAGGGGCACGCCGATATCTTCAAACAATAGCACTCTCTCCTCCTCCTCAGGCGTGCTGTCTCTTCCTCCATCCAAGGGTAGCCTACTCATCGCGTCAGCATTCGTATGGTCCCGTCCGGCTTTGTAAACGATGGTGTACTCATACGCTGCTAATGTAACGGCCCATCTCTGAATTCTCTGAGATGTCATCTGGGGTATGGCTCTCATTTCACTGAACAGTGAAATTAGTGGCTTGTGGTCAGTCACTATAGCGAACTGTCTCCCATACAGGTATTTGTGGAACTTTTTTACACCAAATACTACTGCAAGGCCCTCCTTGTCTAGCTGGGAGTAGTTTTTCTCAGCTGCACTAAGAGTTCTTGAGACGAACCCTATGGGTCTCTCTGAGCCATCCTCCATACGATGAGAGAGTACAGCACCCACACCGTAGGGTGATGCGTCACACGCCAGGATGAGTGGTTTGTTTGAATCATAGTGCACTAACACACTACAGGACTGAAGTAGCGCTTTGGACTCTTCAAACGCCTTCTGCTGCTTGACCCCCCATGACCATTTTTCTTCCTTCTTAAGTAAGGTATGTAGTGGTGCCAGCAGCGTGGAGAGCTTTGGGAGGAACCTATGGTAATAGTTCAACAAGCCCAGGTAGGCTTTTAACTCAGTAACATTTTGTGGCTCAGGCGCCTCCGCAATGGCTTCCACTTTGTCTGTTAGAGGGTGTAGACCACTGGCGTTGATCTTGTGGCCTAGGAACACCACCTCTTTTCCCATGAACTCACACTTGCTTCTTTTCAACCTCAGACCGCTTTTCTCCAACCGTTGAAGCACTTCCTTCAGCGTTTTCAGATGTTCTTGTTCATTTGGTCCTGTACAAAGGATGTCATCCAAATAAATGGCAACATTCGGAATTCCACCTAGGATGCCCTCCATAGTTCTCTGGAATATAGCAGGACTGGAAGCTACTCCAAATGGTAAGCGTGTGTAGGTATATAAGCCTTTGTGTGTATTGATGGTTACATACTTTCTTGATTCTTCTTCCAAGACTACTTGTTGGTAGGCGTGACTCATGTCTAATTTCGTGAAGTGTCGGCCGCCATTCAGCTGTGCGAAGAGGTCCTCCACTTTAGGAATTGGATACTGATCCACCCGTGATGCTCGATTGACAGTGAGTTTGTAATCTCCACATATTCTAATGGAGCCATCCGGCTTTCTCACTGGGACTATGGGCGCCGCCCATTCTGCAACCTGCACTGGCTCAATGATCTTGTCATCCAGCAGCCTCTGTAGCTCGCTTTCAACCAGTGGCTTGACTGCATAGGGTACCGGTCGGGGTTTGCAGAATCGTGGTTGGGCCTCCTTGTCCACATTAATCTTTGCAGTGACACCTTTTAGCTGTCCTAAGCCTTCTTTGAACACCTCAGCGTGTCTTTCGAGGATCTCCTCCAGCTGCAATTTGGGCTGAGATTCCACTTTATTCACCAACTGATCAATCATGGCCAGTTCTTGTAGCCAACTTCGCCCTAGTAGATTTGGTCCTTCGCTCCCAACTACTACTACAGGTAAGTCCTTTTCTTTGTTTTCGTGCTGCACCTTCACTTGTGCCATGCCTAGCACGTCTAGCTTCTCTCCTGTGTATGTTTTTAATTTTAATGAACAGGGATTTAATTCTGCTGTGTCTGTTTTCTTCCACAGTTGTGTATATTGCTGTTTACTTAATATGGTTACTCCACAGCCTGTATCAACTTCAAATGTTACTTTCATTCCATTAACATTCATGGTACGCGTGATGGGCGCTACCTTGGTCAGCTCCTCTGACGTGTTGTAAATTGTGTGAAAACCCATGTCTTCTGTATCACTTTCTCCCTCCCCTCTCAGTTGATTCGCTCGCTGTTCCTTTCCTGGGCCCTTGTTTTCATACTTTTGCCCATTAACTGTCGCTTTCAGCACCTGTGCGCTGTCCACCTTTATTCTACATGCTTTCTTAATGTGCCCTCGCTTGCCACAATTATGACACAGCTCAGTGGCAAATTTGCACTCGGCGGCATTGTGCTGGCCTTTGCAGCGATAACAACTGGGGAATTTGTGCTGAGTTTTGTCAGTCAACACTTTGTGGACACCTACTTGGGTCTTAGGCACACGAACATGCGTTGCTGTGTCCTCTGTTAGCTTCCCTTGCATCTCTCTCACATCTTTAGATGCTGTTTCCATCGCTTGGCATAATTCCAAAGCCTTCGCAAAAGTGAGTTTTGTTTCAGATAAAAGTCGCCGTTGCATTCGGTCATCATTCACTCCACACACAAGTCTGTCTCTTAACATTTCTTCCAATGAGTCTTTGTAATCACAGTGCAGTGCTAATTTCCTCAATTCTGCCACATACTCTGCTATGGACTCAGTGTTCCTCCTTATGCGTGAATTAAATTTGAATCGTTGTACGATTTCACTCGGTTTGGGGCTGAAGTGCTTCTGAAGCTCAGCAGTAAGCTGGTCGTACGTTTTATCTTTCGGTAATGCAGGGCTTATTAAATTTCTCAACAAGCTGTAAGTAGTTGCACCAACTCCACTCAACAGTACAGCCTTCCTTTTGTCTGGCTCCTCAATATCATTAGCTTGGAAGAAAAAGTCCAACATTTCACTATATTCTTCCCATGACTGAGTCGAGTTATCAAAAGGGGTTACCGTTCCGATTACAGCCGCCATTGCTCGTCGTGGTGGGGAAAACTCGTTTTTCCTCCTCTGAACTTGCACTCGAACTACTGGAGTCACTTGAGTTCGCCACACTTGCAATGTTCTCTGTTTCTCGCCGCTGATTTTTTTCTTTTAATCCTCGTCGCCAATTGTGTGATATCCTACCGTGTAGCAATGATCACACTTGAGTTATTTCTTTGGCTAACTCTGCCGTTTATTCTGCAACACAAATAATATGACTGAACATGGATTCTGCGCGGGGTTTTCACACTCTTATTCTAATGTGTCCCCTTAGTAGTAATGCTGAACAATACAGGTAGTTCCCCCTAGAGGCATGTGCCAGTAATGTTTTAAATTAGACTTGCAGTCTACCACAGAAAGCATAAAGGCCCCCCTGAATTTTATATTCCCAGTGCTGTCCGTGCTATTCAGATGGTCAGTGAGTTCTTCTGTGTGTCCTTTCCTTATTTTTTCCAAAATGTCCTCCACGTATCTCTTCCATAGGGTGGGTTTACATTGTGTGGGTGCTGTGTTGATGGCTTTGTTTTCCAGATCCTCCATGAAAAAGCTGCTCATGATGGCTGATAGTTTGTCTCCCATTTCAAATCCTTCTTTTTGTCTGTAGATTTTTTTTCTGTACCGGTATTGAAAATAGGTGGATTTTGCAACAAATTGTAATAGTTCAGATATGTCGTGAACTGTGAGACTGGTGCGTCTTTTTAGGGTTCTGTCATTTCTGAGGCATTCTTGCACTATGCGTAGTGTGACATCAGCAGGGGTCTTTATGAATAATGAAATGACATCATGTGAAATGAGGAGAGAAGAGATGAGGAAAGGACACACGCAAGAACTCACTGACCATCTGAATAGCACGGACAGCACTGGGAATATAAAATTCACACACAAAGAGGAAGAAAATGGCACCATAGCCTTTCTGGACATGAAAATCCACCACAATGATGACAGCAGTATAAAAATCAGTCTACAGGAAACCAACCCACACAGATCAATGCCTACTATGGACATCAGAACACCCCACAGCACACAAACTATCAGTTGTCAGGACGTTATATGAACGGGCCACCATCATCACGGACCAAGAAGACAGACAGGAGGAGGAACCACATAAAACATGCAGTCATACGCTGCCAATATCCAGTATGGGCTATAAACAAAGGGAAACAGCAAGTCAAAAACAAAGAAAACAAACAGGAAACAAGACACAGTTCAAAAGCCGAAATCAAAAACAAGGACACCATAACTATACCATACATCCGAGGGATAATTTGATTTGATTTGATTCTGTATACTTTATTGATCCCCAGAGGGGAAATTGAGGGCATCCACCTGGATGGATGAAGCAGCCACGGTATGGCGATAACGGAACCAATTCAAAGGATCATGAAAAAATACAAAATAAACACAGCAGTAAAACCACACAAAAATTTAAGACAGTTATTAGTACACCCCAAGGACAGAATAGAACAAGAAAAAAAAATGCAACGTAATATATGAAATATCATGCAGATCATGCAACAAAACCTACACTGGAGAAACCGGAAGATCATTCATCACAAGTAAAAAAGAACACCAGAAGGAATGTGAGACGGAAACACAAGGACAACTCACAAGATCACAAAAAGAAAAGACAGAACAAGAAACATTAAAATCAGCGATATCAGATCACTGCAAAAGAAATAATCACATCATGGACTGGGACAACGCAAAAATTATTGGATCAGAGAGCAACAGACACAAACGCTGGATCAAGGAGGCCATAGAAATCAGGAAGCGGGGAAAAGACACCATGAACCAAGATGAGGGGGCCTTTATGCTTTCCCACACCTGGGATCACATTCTCCAGAGACCATCGGATGGCGGAAAGCGGGGCCGGCTCGGTGGATCTGACAGGTCTGCTGGGGTGGCCCCGCCTACGAAAGTCAGCTGATAAAATGACACCTGGCAGCAATCAGCTGACACTTCTGACAAAGGCTGCAGTGAACAGTCAAAACATGTAAAGAAGGTAAAAACATCTCCTTTCTAATTTTGTCTTTAATAAGAACAAAAGGTAAATAAGGGCTATTCAATAACAAAATCAGCTGGGCCACAATCTGAAATCAAGACATGTAACTGGGCCACACACGTTCAGCGATCTGTTGAATGACAAATTTCAGACCAACACAGATCAATATGACAAAAAAATGCACTTTTTATTCATGGTCTTGGTTTTAAATGTGCGCTTGGCAAATGACAAAGGCACATCAAAAGTACATAAAAACACAATAACAGTGCTGGGTGTGATGTCGTAACTTGTCAACAAGGATGAGGCCAGGAGTGGAAGTGAACACTTTATTAATAAGCTGGGCTCTGTATACCCAACCGACCATGCAGCCACTTGGCAAAGGAAAGCTGGAAGAGAGCGCCCCCTGCCAGCAGCTCTTCTCATACCACCGGAGATGGCGGAACCGGAAACCGGGGACGCCATCCCGTACCACACAAATAAGAGCTCCGATAATAACAGTATATGACCATTGAACAAATACGTAATATTTTTCCCCCACTACAGGAAATCCAAAATATACACAATCAACCCACCCCAATTTGAAACCCAAATCATCCACTAGACATAAACAAACTAAAATCACCAAAAGGGGCCTATGACATTCACACCAAAAGAACTAAAATTGGGGGGACGGGTAGACTGCCCCCCACACGGCGAGGTGGGTTATTCTGCCACCTATGCTATTAAAGTCCATAAAAGAAAAGTACTGCCATGTCTTCCATACCAAATACCATATGAAAATAATCCCCAAAACTATCAACACAAAACAAAATTGAACACATGAAACACGCCCATAACTCAGTGAGGATGACCCATGCCCCCCCCAGACCCTTCACCATCAGTCCACCCCTGGCAGCAGTCCACTTCCCGGGCCACAGCTGGTTGCCTCTGCCTCGGAACATCTTCTCCTCCACACCTCTGAGCGCTCCAACCATCTGGGGTCGTGCCCACCTGTCTTCTTCGGGGCATGCCGTAATTCATTGGAATGGTGCCATGAGCCATCCGCCAGCAGAAGATATTGAATATGTCACTCAAACATCACCTGCAGCTGACCCTGGTACCATTCGATATTCCGCTTCTGTCTCACCCACCTGGACCTCTCCTCCACCCGAGCCCAAACCCAGTCTGCGACTCCAAGTGAGGCCTTGCACGGCCTGCAGTGTTTCCGCCTGGCACTCGCTCTTCCAGTGCCACTCGGTCCTGCCCCGACTGCTTGTAGCTCCGCTGCTGACCCGGCCCCTGTGGTCCCATGTTCACCAGTCCTCCACGGCCGTGCTCCGGGAACATCTGAGACCATCGTTTGGGCTCCGCTCGTCACCATAGGTCCTCCCCTATGCTGCTTGGCGCCCACATCCAGGGCAGCTCGAACACTGGCACAGGGGCCCTCTCGCGGCAACCCTGAGCGCGATGCAGCCTGTCCACTTTCCGGAGTGCCCAGCAACGGTTCATCCCACACTACATCGTCCTGGGTCCTTGGAACTGGTCGGTCCCACAGTCCACCACCTGACCACTCTTCCCCAGCGCCGCTCCTGATGGAGAATCCAAGGTCTTAAAATAAGTTGCAGCCCATGATGTTAGAGCTGTAGGCTGTCACGATTACCTCCACAGCGGCCATCATCGCTGACTTGTTCCGAGCCGTCACTGTGATGGTACCCACTGTGGCCAACCGTCCTCCTCCATAGCCACAAAGCGGCTCTTTTCCACCGGAGATGGCGGGACCGGAAACCGGGGCCGCCATCCCGTACCACACAAATAAGAGCTTCAATAATAACAGTATATGAACATTGATCAAATACATAATACTGGGGTTGAGCAGAACTTGAAGTAGTAGAAATATTTTTCCTCTTGAACAACAATTAAATAAATAGAATGAAAAAAATTCTGTAAATAACCATTTTGGTCATATCTTACTCAGGCATATCTCAAAGTACATAAAAACTCAATGTACACTTAGTAACATTAACATTTGTTTCCCTTTTGAAATAAAACATACTACATCCTGGTCATAACTGACCTTGGCACATCACAAAGTGCATTTAGCTGAATAAAAAATGAACTGTCAAACACTTCAGTGCACCCCCCCCCCCCCCAAGAAAAGACCGATAACATTAACAAACATTGCTCATCCACCATTGTGGTTTGTTTTGTTTTAAATCACCAAGTGTGAGTAGGAACCTCTTTTTATAACTACACATTCCATTACACACACACATATCAGTCAACCAAAACATTTCTAGTTGCGTTAAGGATGCAAAAAGCACCCACTTAAAAACTTGAGTAATGACTTCAGTGTTGAAGGTTTGAGGTTTTACTCCAAAATTTATAACAATTTTCATATAGTTTTCTACTTTTCTTCTTCTTCTTTTAGATTTGATTGGCAGTTGGCAACCAGCTTACTGGTGCATTACAGCCACTGACTTGATTATCATCACTCTATATCTTTGTAAAAGGAGTTCTTATAAGGAGTTCTGAACAACTCCTTATGTGTGAAAAAATTATCCGTCTTTGGACTGTGTCCTCTGCGTCGTCGTCAACCCATGTGTATATTCTTCCCTCCTGCCTCATGTCGCCATCTTATCTCTCTCTCCCTGAAATGCCGTTTTCTTCTTCTTCTTTTAGATTTGATTGTCCGCTGGCAACCAGCCCACAGGTGTATTACCACCACTGACCTGATTATCATCATTCTATATCTTCTTCTTCTTCTTTTAGATTTGATTGGTGGTTGGCAACCAGCTTACAGGTGCATTACCGCCACTGACTTGATTATCATCACTCTATATGAGATGAGAGATGAGATGAGATGAGTATATCTTTGTATTAGGAGTTCTGAACAACTCCCCATGTGCAAAAAAAAATTATCCGTCCTTGGACTGCGTTGCACTGCCAACAGCTGCTCTAATACTAAATGTATCACTCTAGTTGTTCAGGACTCCTTATAAGAACTCCCTATCACTCTATATCTTCTTCTTCTTCTTTTAGATTTCATTGGCGGTTGGCAACCAGCTAACAGGTGCATTACCGCCACTGACTTGATTATCATCACTCTATATCTTTGTGTAAGGAGTTACAACTCCATATGTGTGAAAAAAATAATCCGTCTTGGCCGTGGCCAGACATCTGGTTGTTCCTGAATTGCCGGCTGGCAACCAAGGAGTTCTTCTTCTTCTTCTTTTAGATTTGGTTGGCGGTTGGCAACCAGCTCACAGATGCATTACTGCCACTAACCCGATTATCATCACTCTACAGCTTCGTACAAGGAGCTCCCACAAGGAGCCCTGGACTCTTCTTCTTCTTCTTTTAGATTTGATTGGTGGTTGGCAACCAGGTACAGGTGCATTACTGCCACGTACTTCACTCTATATCATCACTCTATATATCTTTGTAAAAGGAGTTCTGAACAATTCCCCATGTGTGAAAAATTATCTGTCCTTGGACTGTGTCCTCAGCGGCGTTCTGGTTCCTCCATAGGCTGAATTACCACCACACACTTTATATACAGTATGTCTGTCTGTCTGTGTGTCTTCTTCTTCTTCTTCTTTTAGATTTGATTGGAGGTTGGCAATCAGCTTACAAGTGCATTACCGCCACTGACTAGATTATCATCACTCTTATCTGTCAAGAACCGGGTTTGGGATTCTCCCAAACCCACACTCATGCACACACTTGCACACATACACGCACACATTCATTCACTACCACTCATTCCTACATGCATTCACTCACACACTTGTTT
Source organism: Pholidichthys leucotaenia (assembly GCA_020510985.1). NCBI lineage: Eukaryota > Metazoa > Chordata > Actinopteri > Cichliformes > Pholidichthyidae > Pholidichthys > Pholidichthys leucotaenia. Next base: position 223,512,465 of record CM035844.1, read on the forward strand.
CCACTCAATTCAGCCCACACATTCCTGCACACATGCACTCGCACACCACCAATCACTCTAGTCATTAGATCCTGACTGTTTAACCTCTGCCCGCCCAGCAGTGATTTCCGGATTATTGCACTGTCTGCTGCACAGTTGTCAGCATTCTTTCATGAATGTTGTTTTTCTGGGATTATCACCACGGACTGCCCTGTCCCCGGCTCGGTGAGTACAGTTTGTTCCCCCCACGTGCCACTTACGCCTGGACGCACTTTGGGTCTCTCTTATTGCTTCCCCCCACTGTTAAGTCTCATCTGCAGCACCTTGGGTTTTCTCTGTTTGTACTCACCTGGACCTGAGGGGCGTCCGGTGCATAATCCCAGCAAGCTCTCATTTTACATGTACCCTGTTCATTTGCCTGGACTGTTTGTTCACTTTTTGATTAATAAATACACACAACATACCTGTGCGAGTGGGTTTCAATCTATCCTGCCTCAAACAGGCAGGAGATCATAACAGAATAATCCGGCCAGTGAAAACCCAGCAGAGGTGTCGTGCGTTTGTTTTTCATCTTTTGTGTTTTCCATTTCTTTTTGAGCAGCACCATGGACTTCTCTGTGTTTGGACTAAGCCCGGAGGAATGCACAGCGACCGAGCGAGCGATGGACTTCGCTTCAAGAGCTCGGGCTACTCACTCCCCTGAGATTAATTTTTGTTTATTAGACATTGCTATCAGGGTGATCCCAATGCATCCCAGCCTGTGGAGATACCCAGGGCTGACGCTGCTGCTCAACCAAATTTGTGAGTCACAACAGCGTTTTGAGGAAGCGGTGAGAGGGTCCTCCGCAGCGCCACCCTGGTCATCAAAGAAGCACTCCTGGAGGCCGAGAACCCGCGATCCTCCCCCCAAGCAGGTGTCCTCTTTCCCCTACCAGATATCCCGTCCTACCCCCGGGGAGATAGGGCATGACACCGAGATGGCAGCTGACGTCATCACCTGTGAGGAATTCAGGCAAGTCCTACTCCAATCTCTTGCTCTCTCACCTGATGTTAGCCTGATTCCTGTGGAGGAGCTAAAGATTTTACAGTCTACTGGGGCTCCCCAGTCAGCTGCTGTCACCACTCCTCAACCCAGTTTCTCTGTCTCCCCAAAATCTCTGTTGGTCCCGGGAGGGAGTCACTGGATGTGGGAGGAACTGGAGTCATCTAAGGAGCCCATTTCATGGCATAAAGGTCAACCTGAGTTGGAATGTCAGAGGAAGTCCTCCACCTCACCTACATCCTTTATCCAGACGTCATCCCTGATTAATCCTGCGACGGAGCTGCTCTCGTGCCACCTGTCAAGCCAGTCTGTGCCCTTTCAGCTCCAGCCGCAGCCAATGTCACCGAGACGCCCCCACTAGCTGCCATGAATTCAGCTTGGGTTTCTCTGGACACTCCCATGCTCATGCCATCACAGCCGGTTCCTCCACCATCTACTGAGGGGTCCAGGGCTGTCGATGATGCAGAGGAGGAGGATCGCTCGCCACCAGCAGCAGTCAACATCCAGGCCTGGGAGAGCAGGCAAGTGTTTTTTCATTCTACTTCCTCTCATAACGATGAACCTTGTCTGTCTCCCGGGAGAAAGCCTCCGGCGAGGCAGTCACCTGAGTGCTCTCCCCCTGCTGCTACTGTAAAACACTCACCTAGTCCCTCTGTGTCTCCTTCACATGCTTCTGGGTGTCCGTCGGTTCCTGAACTCAACTGCCAGATGATGGGGGAACCCGCAGCACTTGAAGACTCCATCCCAGTCCCATTGAGTTCCGATAGACAGGAGGATGGTGTTGAGACCGACCCGAAGCCTGTGCCGATGGAGGAGCATCCCCTGGCTTCGGTCACCGGGGGTCCAGCGCAACTAGGGACCACGCCTCTAGAATCCACGCCGTCGGCTGCTTGACCGAGGATGCTGAGCTGCCCCAGTCCAGAGTCACCGAGGGTGCAGTGTTGCTCCGGTTCGGTATCACAGAGGGTATTAGAGAGTTCCAGCCCGGAGCCACCGGGGGTGCAGCCTTGGCCCAGTTGGGGCCCACCGCGGGTGCAACACTGGCCCAGTCGGGTCCACTGTGGGTGCAGCGTTGGTCCAGTCGAGGTCCACTGTGGGTACAATGTTGGCTCAGTCGGGGTCTACCATGGGTCCAGCTGAGCTCCAGTCCGGGTTCACAATGGGTACTGCTGAGCTCCAGCCTGGAGCCACTGTGGGTGCAACTTTGTCCCAGACTCGGACCCCCGCGGGTGCAACTAAGCCCCAGTCTGGAGCCACCGCGGGTGCAGCTATGTCCCAGACCAGGACCTCCGTGGGTGCAGCCATGTTTCAAGCTGGGACCACAGGGGATATTGCCAGCCAGCTTGAGGACGCCAAGGCCTTCCCTTCGCTTCCAGAGGCCTTCGGGGTTTCTCATCCTCCTCTGCCGGGCGCCGTCGTAGTCCTCCATCCTCCACCACCAGTAGCTGTGGAGGTTCCTCTCCTTTGGTCCGGCCACCCACCTTTAAACCTCCCGGTAGTTAAGCCACCTCCTCGCCCTCCCCTCTGGTCCTGGTGGTCCAACAATGCTGGCCGGCCACCCAAAGGACTAAGTCTCTGGGTCGGGTGGCCCATATGTTCCGGCAGGCCGCCTGATACTGCTCGGCTGGCTGCCTGCTGGGCTTGGGACTCTGGCAGGCCACCCGATCGGTCACACCTCATTCACCATGCCTTGGGCCTGGGACTTTTGTTGGCCCCCTGAACTTTTGGACTCCTTGATTTGGGGGACTTTGTCCTAGGGTTTTGGGTTTTGAGAGGGTTATTGTGGTGTTTGTTTGTGTGGGTCCTGAGTGGGGGTTGTTGTTGGTTCTCTCCTAGCCTGCATGGAGAATGCAGAAAAACGGACTCCCACAAGGCTCAGTTCTAGCTCCAACTCTGTTCAACCTCTACATAAACGACCTGCCTACTACAAAATCCCGCAAATTCATCTATGCAGACGACATCTGTTTGGCATTCCAAGCACCAGACTTTGAACCACTGGAACGGGTGCTCACGGAAGATCTTGCTAAACTGGACCAGTTCTGCAAAATCTGGCGCCTAAAACCAAGCCCAGCAAAAACCGTCTCCAGTGTATTTCATCTCCACAATGCAAAAGCTGCCAGAGAACTAAACATCCACCTGAGCGGACTCAAGCTTAAGCATGCCCCAAATCCAACTTATCTTGGAGTGACCCTTGATAGGACCTTATCCTTCAAGGAACATCTAAAGGGGACGGCTGCTAAGGTGAAAGTACGAAACAACCTGCTCTGCAAGCTCGCTGGTGCAAAATGGGGGGCGGCAGTCTCCACCCTGCGCACCTCAGCACTGGCCCTTTCATACTCTGTAGCAGAATATTGTGCCCCTGTCTGGTCCAGGTCATCTTAGACACCCAGCTCAACTCAACCATGAGAACTATAACTGGAACAATCCGCTCAACACCACTCCCCTGGCTCTCTGTACTGTCAAACATAGCCCCTCCACACATCCGGCGAGCAGCATTAACTCAAAGGATGCTCCAAAAAGTTAAAGATTTTCCTCACTTACCAATCCATGCAGATATCTACACCCCACCCACTGCCCAACTTTCATCCAGACGGCCGATTTGGAAAAACCCTCCCCCAGCTGACTTTACCATCCAGACAGCTTGGCAAGAGGAATGGGAGACCAAGGAGGTCCCAAACAAACAGCTGGGGATAAACCCCAACCAACAGGTCCCGGGCACCAACCTCCCAAGGAGACAGTGGTCTACACTCAATCGCTTCAGGACTGGACATGGCCCCTGCTTGGCCAGCCTTCACAGATGGGGCAGTAGCCCTAGCCCACTGTGCACATGTGGAGAGGAGCAAGCTATGGAACACATCATAGAGGCTTGCCCGCTCCAAAGACTGGAAGGAGGATTACACACCCTCCATACAGCAAACCAGGAGGCAACTGCTTGGCTTAAGGACTTTGCATTCGCTAAATAAATAAAATCCTAGCCTGTTTCCCCCACCTCCCTTCCTGGGTAGTTTTTTGCAGTTTTGCTGGTGGTGGTGGTGGGGGGAGGGGTTTTTATTGTTTCTTCTTTTTGATGGTATGCTGGGTGTCTGGATTCCACCCGTTGAGAGGGGGGCTCTGTCATGAACCAGGCTTGGGATTCTCCCAAGTCCAGCTTCTTGGCGTTTTCCTGTTCCCTTATTATATGTGATTTATGTTTCATTTTGAGTTCCATATGGTGTTTCTCTGTTAGCTTTATTCTGTTGTATTTTTGGTTCTTTTAGGCCCCTCCTCTCCTGTTGGGTTTGAACAGGTGATTCCAATCCAGCATTGCCTGCTTAGGTCCATACACCCACACTTATGCACACACTTGCACAAATACACACACACATTCATTCACTACCACTCATTCCTACATGCATGCACTCACACACCTGTTTCCACTCAATTCAGCCCACACATTCCTGCACACATGCACCCGCACACCAGCAATCACTCTGGTCATTAGGTCCTGACTGTTTAACCTCTGCCTGCCCAGCAGTGATTTCCGGATTATTGCACTGTCTGCTGCACAGTCATCAGCATTCTTTCATGAATGTTGTTTTTCTGGGATTATCACCACGGACTGCCCTGTCCCCAACTTGGTGAGTACAGTTTGTTCCCCCCGCGTGCCAGTTACACCTGGACGCGCTTTGGGTCTCTCTTATTGCTTTGCCCCACTGTCAGTCTCATCTGCAGCACCTTGGGTTTTCTCTGTTTGTACTCACCTGGAGCTGAGGGGCATCTAGTGCATAACCCCAGCAAGCTCTCATTTTACAGGTATTCTGTTTATTTGCCTGGACTGTTTGTTCACTTTTTGATTAATAAATGCGCACAACATACTCAAGCGAGTAGGTTTCAATCTTTCCTGCCTCAAACAGGCAGGAGATCATAACTGTCATGTACGTGCGCCACAGCGCACAGGTGAAAAGGATTTGAGTCCAAATGCAGGTGAAGTGAACGTGTTTATTAACAGAAAGGCAACAAACAAAGTGTCCATGTAACCTGTCCAAGATGAGTAAAGATACAGATGACCGGCTACAAACTCCATTGGCTAAGAAGGAGGAATAAACCCCAAGCGCTCCCAGACGGAACTGGGCAGCGGAGGAGAAGGGTGAATAATACTGAAGAAATGGCCCCCGGTGGAACGGTAGGCAAACTACTTACGGAGGGTTGGAGCACTACGGGCTCTCGGAAGAACAACACCATGTAAATACAAAGGAGGAGACACCAAATGGGAGTGAGCCTGATCATCAAACATTGACTTACGCCACCACACTGAGTGCTCACACTGTCACCCATAAATACCCTGTGTACTAATGAGAGACAAGTGGATGTAGGTGTGTGGCGGCAGCCGGTGCGTGAGTGCATGTCAGCAAATGTGAGTAAGAATGAATGTGTGTGTGTGTGCATGGACAAATGAAAATGACAGTCAGCTGGTGGATGCTGGCAGAGAGGAGGAGGTGTGGCTGCAGACTGGCAGGGAGCCTGGGACCCAGATGCTCCAAAAACCTGCCAGCTGAGAATTAAGAAAACAATGACCAGAGAAACTACAGCCACAAATCATGGGCGGGGTTGGAGACATCCAACCCAACTGGTGGGCAGCGCGGTGGCGGAGTGGTTAGCACTGCGGCAGCACAGCAACTCACCCTGGCCGGAGGATCCTGGGTTCGATCCCAGCCTCCGACCAACAGTGATCTGTGTGGCGTTTGCATGTTCTCCTCATGTCTGCGTGGGTTTACTCCAGGATTTCTCCGGTTTCCTCCCACACGCCAAAAACATGCAAGTTAGGTTAATTTGCAACAAAACTGGGGATTCTAAATTGTCCTTTGGTATGACTGTGAGAGTGAATGGTTGTCTGTCTCTCTGTGTTGGCCCTGTGATGGACTGACGATCTGTCCAGGGTGTACCCTGCCTCTCGCCCTAAGATGCTGGGATAGGCTCCAGCCCCCTCGTGACCCGAAAAAGGATTAAGCGGAAGAAGATGGATGGTAATACAATCTACCTTTATGTTCTTCATCCCATCTTTTTTGCCATAGCTCAATTCCTTTTTTCTTGATTACTGCTTTCCCTTCACCTTTTCCAAGAGACAATGGTATAGTTATTTCTTTCCCAAGTGCACTTTTTGCTAATTTGTCTGCATAGTCATTCCCTTTCAACCCTTCACATGCAGGAACCCAACAAAATTAAACTTCTCCACCTCCCCTGTGTACCTTAAATAATCTGTGATATAGCTCAATCACCAAGTCTTCCCTTGTAGATTTTAGTATCTGTATGGTTTTTAAAGCTGCAAGTGAATCTGTGCACACCACCACCCGGTCCGGTCTGACCTCCTCCACCCACTGCAAACCAATAATTACACAACATAACAAAAATAATTTTTTTGTAAGTTGTCTGTGTTTTTTCAACTGATTTAAAACAATTTTGCACCGTTGAATCCGAAAATGACATCCGTTTCTCTCGACCAGGTCAGGTTTTTATGCTAAGTTGTAAGCAGTTGTACAGCAGTTGTACAGTTGTACTGTAAATTGGAATAGTAGACAGTGATAAAGGTAAGTACATGTAAATTGAATGTTATGCCATCATTGTTCAAAATTCAGAGAATTTCAAGAAACAAAAAATAATTTTGCATCATATAAAGCAAAAATACCCATACATGTAAACAAAAACGTAAAAAACATGTGGCCATAGTTCAAAAAGTTGACCTGATTGAGCAAAACCAATGTGATTTTTGGATTCAGCACATCAAAATTGTCCTAAATCAGCTGAAAAAAACTTAAGACAATACATTTGGTGTTGACCAGTGTTATTGTCACCATCTCTGTTGTAAACACGGATGTATTGTTGGAGAGTCTTTTTGAGATGGTCACTTTAAACTCTGGAATGTATACTCCAACTCCAACAGAGCCCTCTTTGTTCTTTGAACCATCAGTATAGAGCTGTAAGAAGTTGTAGTAACTGTTCCTGAGGTACGTAAATGCTTGTTTTAACACCAACTTCACTTATATGCCAATCCTTTTTCCTCATTAGCAGACTAATGTCCACTTCTTTTCCCAGAAACAGCCAAGGGGGAACATTACTCACTGGACTGGTGTTAGCTATATCAATAGTGTCTAGTCCATACATTCTGGCTTTTCTTTCAATTGTCCACCCAAACCCGTGTCCCTGGAAGTTAGAATATTCCCAGCAGTCTTGTAGTGTTGTTTTTGAAATATTTGCTTCCTCACTTCCTTTCAGCTTGACCCAGTATGATAATGTGAGTTTATCTCTTCTCAAATTCATTGGCGTTTCTCCTGCTTCCATGAAAACTGCATTGTTTGGTGTTGTTTTGACGGCTCTAATGCACAGACGAAGCGCTCCATGCTGCATTCTATTTTTTCCAGAGTCGTCTTTGCCGCTGCTCCATAAATCATGCATCCATAGTCTGTTGTCAATCTCATTAGTGCTCTGTAAATGTCAATTAATGCCTGTTTATCTGCACCCCATTTGTGTCCAGCTGCAGCTTTTATGAGATTAATGACTTTTTAACACTTTGTCTCCACATTTTCAACATGAACTCTCCATGTGTATGCACTATCAAAGCACAATCCTAGATATTTGAACTCACTCACTTTTGCTATTGGTTGATTATACTGTATAATGTTAATGGTTCTGTACCAGTTCTGTGTTTTTTTGTGAAAATCATATACCAGGTTTTACTGTTTAAAAATTTAAATCCCCACTCATGTGACCACTTTTCCACATTCTCCATTGCTTTCCTGATGTTTTTAAGATAAGATAAGATAAGATAAGATAAGATAAGCCTTTATTAGTCCCACAACGGGGAAATTCCAGGATTGCAACAGCACAGGGATAGCAACACTCAGAGCAACAATCAGAAGGCAAGAAAAAAAACAAGCAAGCAAGAGCAGCTAATATACATATGTACATATTACTATAAAATATATATATACACACACACACACACAGACACACAGTGCAGAGCATTGTAGCTGGATGGAATAAATATATGAATATATGAACACACAGTGCAGAGCATTGTAGCTAGGTGGAATAAATATGCAAGTATATAAACACACACAGTGCGGAGCAATGTAGCTAGATGGAATAATATGTAGATATATAAAAACACAGTGCGGAGCATTGTAGCTAGATGGAATAAATATATAGATATATAAATATAAACACACCCAGTGCTGAGCATTGTAGCTAGATGGAATAAATATATAGATATATAAATATAAACACACCCAGTGCAGAGCATTGTAGCTGGATGGAATAAATATGTAAATATATAAACACCCACAGTACGGAGCATTGCAGCTAGGTGGAATAAATATGCAAGTATATAAACACACACAGTGCAGAGCAATGTAGCTAGATGGAATAATATGTAGATATATAAAAACACAGTGCGGAGCATTGTAGCTAGATGGAATAAATATATAGATATATAAATATAAACACACCCAGTGCTGAGCATTGTAGCTAGATGGAATAAATATGTAAATATATAAACACACACAGTGCAGAGCATTGTTGCTAGGTGGGATGAAACAGCATAACCGTCTATTTAGTTATCCTACATGGTATGATTATGTGCCCATACATATTCTCACCCTCCATAGCGACCGGTATGTTCCTAGTTGTATGCCGGAGAGGACCATTGTGTAAGTCTATTGCATCTTTTTTTTTTTTCACAATATCTTTATTGAACCTTTTTTTTTTTTTTTTTAACAAACATGATACAAACAATCAAACACTAACACTAAAGTACTACAAAAAAAAAAAAAATGCACTAAAAACACCAACAACCACCAACAAAATCAAGTCTTCAACAATGCTCCTCTGTTTAGTCTAGACAATCCAATACATAAGTATACATATTATGTTCACCAGTTTGGAATTTACAAGGTCCACACACATCATTCACCTTCTTCTTCAAGAGTTATGTTTAAATTTTTTACATAATCAATAAAAGGTCTCCATATATTCTCAAACACAATTTCCTTTGATTTCAGTATATATGTTATTCTTTCTAATGGAAGGTTTGTTAACATCTGTCTTAACCACTGAGTCACATCTGGTCTATGAGTCTTTTTCCATAATAGTGCAATACATTTTTTGGCATTAAGCAAACTGAGGTCTATGAATGTTCTTTCACTTTTATTAAAATTATGCTTTTCTGGGTACAGACCCAATAAAAACAGTTTAGGATTCAATATGATTTGTTTTGAGATTATTTTTTCAATTGTTACCCTCACCTCTTCCCAAAACATTCTTATTAATCTACATTCCCATAAACAATGAAATAGGGTTCCTTTACTTTCCATGCATTTTGTGCATGTATCTGGTATATTTTTGTTATATCTATTTAACTCCTCCGGTGTAACATACATCCGCATTAACCATTTGAAATGTATCAATTTAAGGCGTACATTTATTGATTTGGTTTGAGCTTCTGTACAAGCCAATTCCCATTGTTCCTCTGAAATTTCAATTTGCAGATCTTCTTTCCAGTAGTTTAATCTTTTCAGTGAATTTTCACTTGAAGATAGTGTCAATGAGTTATAAAACTCTGAAATAATACCCTTTCTTTTACTATCTTTCATCATCATTTTTTCCAAGGATGAATAAATAGGTCGAGTGAGAGCTTTATTTTGATTTGATCGAATAAAGTTTCTAAGTTGAAGATATTTAAAAAAATGTGTTCTATTGAGATTAAATTTGATCCTCAGCTCTTCAAAAGACATTATGTTGTCTGCACATGGCAAATATAAATCCTGAATCTTTTGTATCCCTTTTAAATTCCATACTTTAAATACAGCGTCCGCTCTCCCTGGTTTAAAATATTGATTACCCCATATTGGACTAAATTGTGACAATAACTGTGGTTCTTTTAAATAGTTTTTAGCTTCACACCATATTTTGATCATATGCTTTACAAATGGATTTTTAACTTGTTTTTGTAATTTTTTTGCCGAATCTGAGTATATGAATATGGGAAGAGGTAAAGGTAAATTGTATGATTCCATTTCAGTCCAGTGAGGGAGATCATTTGATGAAAAATAATATGTCATAGACCTCAGTTGTGCCGACCAATAATACAACATAAAATTTGGACATTTCAGACCTCCACGATCAAATGGTAAATATAATAAAGACAGACGTAATCTAGCCCTCCTGTTGTTCCATATAAATTCCACTAACTTTTTTTTTATTCTTGAGAATAGATCTAAAGGTGGTGATAAGGGAATGTATTGAAATAAATAAAGTATTTTAGGTAAAATATTACTTTTAAGTATATTGATTCTCCCGATCATCGACATTGGTAGTGACATCCATCTCTGAGTTAACTCACTGATATCTGACATTAAGGCTTCATAGTTGACACTGGCGACTGATTCTAGCTTAGGCATAATTTGGATTCCTAAATATTTAAACTGATTTACAACATTGAATTGATTTACCTCAGGGGCTGGGTAATTTCTCTGGGTCTCATTTAGCATTAATATTGAAGATTTAGTTTTATTTATTTTATATCCTGATATTTCCCCAAAATTCTTTATTAAATTCAACAAGGTTGGAATTGATTTTTTTAGATTCGACATAAACAAAATTATATCATCGGCGTACAGGGAGATTTTATGTTCTGTTGGTCCAACTTTAATTCCATATATTTGTGAATGTAAACGTATCGCTATCGCTAAAGGTTCAATTGCCATAGTAAACAGTAAAGGTGAGAGTGGACAGCCTTGTCGACATCCTCTATTGATTTTTATTGGTTTTGAAATATTGTTATTTGTTAGGATTTCTGCTGTAGCATTATTGTATATTATTTGAACCCATTTTATGAAATTATTTCCAAGTCCAAACCTTTGTAGGACTTCAAAAAGAAAGGGCCATTCAACTCTATCAAAGGCCTTTTCGGCGTCCAATGATAGGAGAGCTGTATCCGGTGCTTCTTTATTAAAATAGATAATATTAAATAGTCTTCTTACATTATGGAAGCCTTGTCTACCCTTTATAAAGCCATTCTGATCTCGATTAATAATATTTGGTAAAATTTCTTGTATTCGTCTTGCTAAAATTTTACAGATTATCTTAAGGTCGGCGTTTAATAGGCTTATTGGTCTCATATTTTCACATTTATTAGAGGGCTTACCTGGTTTTGGCAGCAGTATAATTAAGGCATTATTTATGTATGATGGTAAATTATTATTTTGAAATGCTTCTAAAACCATTTCCAAAAAAGGTTTTATTAATTTATTCTTAAATTTTTTATAAAGGTCAACTGGAAGACCATCTGGTCCTGCACTTTTTCCTGATTTCATATTATCAATGGCTAGCCCAACTTCTTCTTGACTAATTTTAGACTCCAATATCTCCCTGTTTTCATTTGGAATACACGGTATAGATAGTTCGTTCAAAAACCCATTTAGTTTTGTTAAATCAGGTTCATTTTTGGTATCATATAATTTTTCATAGTAATCTCTAAAGGCTCTATTAATTTCTAAAGGATCTATAACTACCTGTCCGTTACTTATAATACTGGTAATTGGTGTTTTAATTTCCAATTGTTTAATCTGCCATGCTAATAATTTTCCTGATTTTTCACCTTGTTCATAAAAAGATTGTTTCAATCTTAGAAGACTCGAGGCAGCTCTATTCGCTGATTTTTTGTCGTATTCAGCTCTCAAAATCAGTAGTTCATTCTCCAACCTTGGGTCACTTCCTGCATACACTTTTTCCTGAAGATTTTTTATTTTATGTTCCAATTTAGCTCTCTCCTCTCGAGTCTTCTTAGATTTTGATCCTGTATAACTAATAATATGCCCCCTAATAAAAGCTTTGAAAGCCTCCCACTTTACACATGCTGATGTTTGTGTAGTATTGATGTCAAAGAACTCGTCTATCTGTTTTTCTATATACTTGACAAATTCCTCATCCTGAAGCCATTTATGCTGAAATTGCCATCTACCTGATTCCTTTGTCAATTTTTTATCTACATATATTAGACAACAGGGTGCATGATCAGAGATCACGATGTTATCATAAAAGCAGTTTTGAATCTTGGACCTTAATTCTGTGGAAATCAAAAAATAATCAATACGTGAGAATGTCTTGTGGGTACTGGAATAACAAGAATAGGCTTTAACTTGTGGTTTCATTTCTCTCCATATATCTAACAATCTCAATTCTTTCATAAAATGATTAATAGTCATCCTACATCCAATGTGCGTACAATCCAGTCCTGTTGATCTATCCACACCTGGATTCAATGTACAATTAAAATCCCCTGCTATTATATGTTGCCCTGTAAGTGATGATAAGATGAGAAATAAATTAGCAAAGAACTTCTGATCATCTATATTGGGACCATATAAGTTCACAAGATTTATATTTTCTAATAGCAAAGAACCTTGAATGATTACATATCTTCCAAATTTGTCTCCAATTACATTTTTCACTTGAAAAGGAACTGATTTATGTATGAGAGTCATAACTCCCCTGGCTCGGGATGAAAATGAAGAGGTGAATACACTTCCCTGCCATCTACTCCTAATTCTTTTAACATCCTCCTCTATCAGATGAGTTTCTTGTAAAAACACAATTCTTGAACCCATGTCCTGTATTTTATTCATAACTTGTTTAAGTTTTTTTAAATTTTGTAGACCTCTGCAATTCCATGAAGTTAAATTAAGATTAACACTTTGGTCCATGATCAATAGAGAGTTTGGGATTACCTTGCAGTGTAAACATGCTCATACAGAGAAGCAAAAACATGAGTGGTTGAACATTCATCCTACAAACTACACACAAACAAATTTCCCCTTCCCACACTTGTGGCAAACCCCCCAAAATCAAAAGAAAAATTCTGTCTCCCGATATAGCCATCGACCGTTCCACACCCACGTGGAACAGCCTAAGCCACTCCTTCTTCATCCTCCCAATCACCCTAACTCTACTGCTTTTAATGACGTAACATTAACTCTCCTCTGTAGTTTTCCAACTTAACTCCAAAATTTTTAACAACTTTGTACATCATAGTTTTTTTTTTTTGTTTGTTTTGTTTTTGTTTTGTTTTTTTTTTAATATATAATACAATCTATATTTTGTAAACTTACTATTTACTTCAAGTCAGTCAGATGCCTGTGCAAATGCTTAATTATTCTACCTTATATTTTGTTCATGCTTAGCTCCCACCAGTCTCTTCTTCTTCTTTGATCTTCTTGATGAACTCCTGCGCCTCCTCTGGGGTCTTGAAGATGTGGGTTCTGCCCTCATACGTGGTCAGCAGTCTCGCAGGATAGATTACACCATGACGAATCCCAAGGTTGCGCAGCTCCTTACGTACGGGATCAAACTGCTTCCTCAATTGCTGGATTCCTGTGGCCAAATCTGGGTAGAACCGCACCTGCTGGTCCTGGTGTTTAATCTCTCCTTTTTTAGCTCGTGCAGCGTTGAAGATCTTCATCCTGTCTCTGTTGTTAAGAAACTTCATAATTAAGGTCCTCGGCGGTCCCTTATCTCTCCGTGGGCCAATGCGATGTGCTTTTTCCAGAACCACTGCTGATTGCAACTCCTCGCTGCCCAGCACCTCCGGAATCCACTTTTCCAGAAAGGAACATACGTCCCGACCTTCTGATTCCTCTGGAAGACCCACCAGCCTCAAATTATTCTGTCTCGACCGAGATTCCAAATCCAAAATATTATCTTCCAGAGATTTATTTTTTTTTTCCAAAGTGCGCACCTTTAATTGAAGACGGGTGACGTCATCTTCAGCACTAGCGAGACGGAGCTCCATCTGCGCCGTTCGTTCTACACAGTCACCCAATTCCTTTCTTATTCCTTCCAACGCTGTCATAATCCCATCAAATCTAGAGGAAAAGTCCGCTCTCATTGAACTCATGGCAGCCATCAGCGCATCTGCGCCATTCCCCGCAGAAATCGCAGCGTTGCCAGCCTCCTCCGCCATATATGGAGCCCTGTTTGCTGCGTCACAGACCTGAAAGTCCGTTAATTTGGACTGTTTCGGCGGCTCGCTTTTTCCTTTTCCTGGTTTTCCAGCCTTAGGCTTCGCCGACATATCCTCGCCCAAACGCTGGGATACGTTCTGTCCCAAATGAGAGAGTTATTTGCCGATTTTTTTTCTCCAGGAGCAGAGCAGAGCGAGACACGTCCGTCCTACGTGGCAGCCATAACCGGAAGTCCTATTGCATCTTTTGCATTCAAAAAAAAAAAAAAAAAAAAAACTATTAGTTTGTTACGTCTTTTTGCTATCTCTGCGAGCAGCCCTGCTTAGGTTGTACAGTCTGACAGCCGTTGGTAGGAAGGACCTACGAAACCTCTCGGTTGTGCACCTGGGATGATGTAGTCTGCTGCTAAATGAGCTCCTCAGTGCATCCAGTATGTCCTGCATAGGGTGGAACTCGGACTCCAGCAGAGATGACAGTTTAGCCACCGTCCTTCTCTCTCCTATCTCCTCCATCGGATCAAGGCGTTGCCCCAGGACAGAGCTAGCTTTCTTAATCAGTTTGTTCAGTCTCTTCCTATCGGCTGCAGTAATGCCACTGCCCCAGCAGACCACTCCAAAAGTGATGGCTGATGCCACCACCGTGTCATAGAATGACTTCAGCAGCGCCCCTTGTACACCAAAAGACCTGAGTCTCCTCAGCAGGAACAGCCTGCGCTGTCCCTTCTTGTAGAGTGCGTCAGTATTGTGTGACCAGTCTAGTTTATTGTTCAGATGAATACCCAGGTACTTGTAGGATGTCACCATCTCGATGTCTGTTCCCTGTATATTTACTGGTGCTGTGAGGGGCTGCCCATGCCTGCGGCAGTCCACCACCAGCTCCTTAGTTTTCCTCGCGTTGATCTGGAGGCAGTTCCGATGGCACCAGTCCACAAAGTCCTGGATAAGCCCTCTGTACTCAGCTTCATCTCCGCTGGAGATGAGACCAACGATCGCAGAGTCATCAGAGAACTTCTGTAGATGGCAATGTGTTGTGTTGTGTGAGAAGTCCGCAGTATAAAGAGTGAACAGGAAGGGAGCCAGCACCGTTCCCTGGGGGGCCCCCGTGCTACTGATGATCGTATCGGAAACACAGTCCCGGGTTCTCACAAACTGAGGCCGGTTCGTGAGGTAGTCCAGGATCCATGATGACAGGTGCTGGTCCACCCCTGCGCGCAGCAGCTTGTCCTTCAGGATCATCGGTTGGATGGTGTTGAAAGCACTGGAGAAGTCAAAGAACATGATCCTCACCATATTCCCGGGCTTCTCCAGGTGGGACAGAGAACGGTGAAGGAGGAAGATCACCGCATCCTCCACCCCAATGCCATGCTGGTAGGCGAACTGGAGTGGATCCATCGCTGGTTCCACCAGGGGGCGGAGATGAGCAAGGAGCAGTCTCTCCAGGGTCTTCATCAAGTGGGACGTCAAGGCCACCGGTCTGAAGCTGTTCAGGTCTTTGGGGTGGGAAGTTTTTGGTACAGGTACCACACAAGATGTTTTCCACAGCTGTGGTAAACAGCTGTGGAATTTTGAACACAAATTTCTCATTTCTTCCCCTCGTACATATGGGTCCATCATCTGCATATAGTGCTGTTTTGATGGATCCCTCTTGATCCTCAAACATGTCATTAATCATTATGTTGAATAAAACTGGGCTTATCACACTCCCCTGAGGAACACCATTTTCCAATTTCAGTCATCAGAAACTTCTGATCCTACTTTAACCCTAATTGTCCTGTGTGTTAAAAAATCCATTATCCAATTATACATCCTACCACCAATGCCCATCATCACTCTATTAAAGCAAAAAATCTCTGTGTCTGTGTGTGTGTCTGTCATGTTTATAGGACATCATAGGACGACCTATGATCTCTGCCTGATCATCATAGGATGTCCTATGAACTCAGGCGTCATAGGACTTGCGATGCCGTCATAACAAGTCCATCCCACAACAGTGAGTCATAAGCCTTTTTAATATCCAGATAAACTATAACCATTACTTCTTTCATTTTTAGTCTTTTCAATATCATTACTTACCCTAACTAGAGCATCCACTGTGGATCTTCCTCTTCTAAAACCATTCTGATAGTTGTTTATTAATCGTCTTTGCTTTAGTACATATGAAAGTCTGTAAACTAACACCTTCTCCATCCATTTCCCTAAGTGTGACGTTAATGCTATTGGTCTGTAGTTCTGGATGAGCTGGATCTTTCCCTGGCTTATTAAATGGTAAAATTACAGCCTTTTTCCACCCACTTGGGATAACCCCCTCCTTCCATATTCTGTTAAACAATTTCAGCACCAGTTGCATAGGCAACTGCTGGAACATAGCATAGCTTAACTGATCATATCCTGGGGCTGTGTATCCACTATCTTGCAAAGCTCTCTTAAACGCTGACATTGTGAGCTCAAGGTCTAACACAGTCATATCGTCTTTCACTTCCTTTTTTAAGTTTGCATTTTCTCTGAGTTTATGCTCCCTTTGCTGTCAATGACTCTCACCAAGATGTTCTCTTCTATGCACTGCTGCAAATGCTCTACCTAGGACTTCTGCCTTTTCTTTGTCTGATACAGCCATTTTATCCCCATCCACTAGAGCTGGGACTTTAACTGATACCCTTTTCCCAATCATTTTTTTAAACATACCCCAGACATCACCTAGTTCTGTTTTCCTACCAAGGGTGGAACAAAATTCTCTCCATGTTGACCTTTTCCTGTTTTTAATAATCCTTTGAGCTACTGCCCTTTTCTTTTTGTAATCTAATAAGTTTTCACTATTCATATTCTTCCTCAGCTCTCTGAATGCTTTATTTTAATCTTTTACTGCAATACTACATTCCTCATTCCACCAGGGTACAACCTTCTTCCTACCGTGTTGTTTTCTTAGGTATACTTGTTATTGCAGCATTCAGAATATGATTGGTTACCTGACTTGAACACTCTTCTATGCCACCTTCTAATGCTACCAAATGACATGATTGTACACGGTACTATTGCCTAAATTTTCCCCAATCTTCCTTGCCAAAACACCATCTCGTAAAACATCTTCCCTCTTGTATACATACTTCAGTTTTAATGACTGTAAGTATTGGGAAGTGATCACTTCCCATAATTGTACTGTTCATAACCGTCCATTTACAGGCTCTCACTAAATAATCAGATACCAGAATGAGGTCAATACATGATGATGCGCCCCTATGCACATCCACCCTGGTACCTTCACCACTGTTGAGACAAATTAACGATCTTTCATCTAACATCTCTTCCACAACATTTCCATTGCAATCTGTATGTGTGCTTCCCCACAAGCTACTATGGGCATTAAAGTCTACAAAGCATACCTCTTTTATATGCCCTTCCCCTGCCAAAACACTGAAAGTATCTGCTGTCCTACATGGGTTGTAATAATTAATCAGCTTAATATTTCCTTGTCCATTTGGCCTACATATTTCAATAATACTACACTCTATATCCTCAGGGGAGGGAATCACCCTATATGCCAGGCCATCTTTCTTTCAAAGGTCTTTTTATTATTATTAATTGAAGTATCAATACAATACAAAGTATTAGAAATTTTCATTTTTGTTTCAACCAAACAGTAAAAAACTAGAACTTAAAGCCAACAAATGTAAATGCTTCAAAGCACAAAAACCTTTAAATAAACAATAAAAAAAAAAAAATACAAAGAAAAATTGTGTGTGTGAAGTGGGGGTGGGGTAAAGGGGATATGAGCTACTCAGAAACTATAATCGTGGGTCTTTCAAAGAAATCAAGAAACGGGCGCCATAATTTATAGAATTTGTTTTCAGAGCCACAGACTGTATATCTGATTTTTTCTAAATCCAAACAGGACATTATATCTTTTATCCACTGTAAATGTGAAGGGGGCGAAGAGTCTTTCCACTTCAGTAATACAGCACGTCTGGCCAATAATAATGAAAATTTGAATACTATTAATTTGGAACTTGGCAAGACAAGTTCTGGAGCCACACCAAAAATGGCGCATAATGGATCAGGTTTAATTTGATATTGCAGGACTTCAGACATAGTGATAAAAACAGAATGCCAAAAATTCATCAATGCAGGGCAGGACCAATACATGTGAAGCAAAGTGCCAGGAGCGCTACCACACTTTTCACAAGTTGGGTCTATATCCGAGTAAATACGTGCTAACTTAACCTTGGACAGGTGCATCCGGTGTACAATCTTAAATTGAATAAGAGCGTGACGAGCACACATTGATACAGTGTGAACCTGGCCAAGAATAGAGTCCCACAGTTCATCAGTAAAAGTAAAATTAAGATCTTGTTCCCAGTTCAATTTGATAGCGGCCTGCCAGGCCATCTTTAATGAAAGTGGCACATCCTCCTCCATTTACACTGTTAATTCTATCCTGTCTGATTAAACTATGTCCTGGAATGACAAAATCTAAGTGAGGTTGAAGACTTGTCTCCTGTACACACACTACCTCTGGAACAACTTGTAGTTCGTAAAGATACTTCTTGAGTTCTTGTCCGTATAAGACTCCTCGCAATCTACTGTGTAGTAACATATTCAGATATTAAGTTTCAACACGTGGCTCCCCATTTTCAGCTGTCAATAAACCATGAATCTGGTCGGCTTTGATATCTTTCACCTCTAGGAATCTTCCTGCTGCTTCCACAATGGTTTTGATTCTGTCACTTTTCTTCTTTAGCTGTGCTGCAACATTAATGGTGTGGCAGATAAAAGCTACAAAGTTTGTCCTCTTAACTATCAATGTGTCATCATGCATTTTGCATTTGTGAACACAAAAATTCCTTGCAGCAGCATGATCTTGTGCTTGTGTGGGATTTGTTGATGGCTGTGCTTCCCTTTGAACTGAACTTCTTTGAGGAAGGTCTGTTGTGTTTCTAATTATTCCTGCCTCTCTGTCTTTAGAGCTTCTACATACGAGATTTTCTTACTTATTCTGCTTTCCTGGGCTTGTCTAGAGCCTCTTTTCCACTAGCCCAGCGCACCTCGGTACGGCTCGATTCACTTCAGTACGGCTCGGAATGCTTTTGTTTCCATTAGCACGGTGTTGTGCTTCGTCTGGGTTGTTTGGGATAGTTGTGACAGCGAGGCGGCGCCACACTCCCAGCGAGGTGGGGCCACACTCCCGTGACGTAACGCACGCGACCCAAGCAAAACATAACACACAGCTGTACAAGGCCACTCCTCGGTCTGTGGCTTTTTTCACTGTAAACGCCAAAAAGGACCGCCAGACAAGGGTACAGGCAGCGAGATGAAAACACTCTGGAATAGTTCTGCAGCTTCTGGGAGAGCCAAAGGCGTGAGGATACAAACTAGGTTGTATATGATGGTAAGCTAATGGTTGCTAATGCTAGTTTGCTATAAGTACGCCTTGCTACACTTTAATGTCTGCAAGTTATCGCTGTTAGGTACTAAAATATGTACGCTGTGTGTGTTTCAGATGGCTCTGTGGTGGGGAAATTACTGCTTCATTCGCTCTGGGCGTGCCTGTCACGGATGTCATCAGCCTGTCACAGATGTCAGCACAGCTTCACAAATGAGCAGTATTGAGCTTAAGAATGTCTGTAGAAATGTTTTATTTCCTGTACAACAAATTGCTCTGATCTGCTTGAAAATCATGGAGAGACTGTTGAGACATCATGGACTTACCTGCTTCTGCAGCAGAGTCTGAGATGGTGTCATAGAAAAAAATGATCAGCTGACACAACTTGATCGCCAGGTTAATAACCATATTAGCCACAAAATATATATTCAAAAAGTAAACTTTACTGAGTTAGGTATAATAAGATATATTTGACAGTTATCATGCATTTTAGGCAAAAACAAACTTGATCTAGGATTAAAAGCAATTAAAATAATGCAGTCACAAGGTTACATGGAAACATGTACTGTAGAAATATATATTCTCTGCATCAACAATGTACTAGATATGCATTCATGTTGTATTGCACTGGGATTTGCACTGACAATAAACCTCTGAAGTTTTTGCAGATGTCTCTTTTTTTATATGTGAAGGTTACCACCATGTGGCATAAATTAAATACTGAAAGATTGGAAAAGCTAAGAATAATCCAACAGTTTGAGAAATCACTTTTGGTTTGGTGTAAGTCTGTCAACAGAATTATGAACCATAAAGCAGTTTGTGTTAAAATGTTAAATCCCATTAAACCTAATCCGGGGGCTTCCAATCATGTGTCATGGGGGGCCAAGACACTGCAGGTTCTCTCTTCTACGCAGTCTCTTCAGCAGGTGTTGACACTGATCAGTCAGTGGAAGAAGTTCAGTGGAATCTGCTGTTGAAGACACTGTTTGGAGGTAAAGCCTGCAGGGTCTTGGCCCTCCATGGCACATGATTAGACACCCCTCCCCCCCCGCCCAAACCCATTATGATGAAGAGCAGATGCTAATATGACCCAGAATTCCTCCATATACTGGTACTGTCACTATTGAGAAACGTGTTATATGTCAATTTAATCCTATCCAACTTTTACTTTCAAAATAAGTGTAAATATTTGCTAAACGCACACATTATTAGAAATATGTTATATTTCAATTTAATACTATCCCACTTGTACTTACAAAAAAGTGTGAATATTCATAAAAAGCACACACATGCAAAAGGTAGCACCACAAGCAGTAGGTCACAGCGGTTTTGGGCAACAGCAACACAATTGTGTATCCTTTGCCAATCTGTCTGCTGTTATTTAATGTTTAACAGTTAAGGGACGGATGATTATATGCTCCAAAACTGGAGAAACTCTCTGATAAAAAAGCTGCTACAACACAAGTCACTTTTGGTTTGAATTAACTGCCAAATGACCTAGAAATAATGAGCTGAAACTTGTTTTTATTCGTATTAAATAATGAGACAGTGGCACACTGGCCAACAACAAATTGTATTATTTTTTACATCCTAGGGCATTTTGGATGTACTAAATAAAAAAAATTCATGTTTTTCACCTTCAGGTCAACGTTTGGAACAACAGTATTTGTATTTTCCGTTTAGATGATGCTACACTCCTTCTAAAGTATTGTAATTCTCTGACTTTGGAATGCCGATAGAACATTCAATTTACATATACTTACTTTTTTACCTACTTCAGTCTCTCCTGCTGCATTTTAAAGTCCAACTGTGCAACTTCTTATAAGTTAACATAAAAAATGTACCCAAAGTTTAGAACTGGATCATGTGGTGCTAATTTTTTATGATATTTCAATAAAAAGAAAAGAAAGCTTACAAAAACATTTGTTTTTTGGTCTAGTTAAAAATTACATTACCTTTACAATGGTTGACCCCTGACAGGATGATCAGCATCATTTTCATCAGACTAGGCAATGGAATTTCTATGTAATTATACTGTTTTATAATTCAGTGTTATAACAGACAAACCACACTTTGATCCAAAACAATTCCATTTTATTATATACAAAATATTAAAATAAAAAAAAAACTTTGCAACACAACAAGAAGATTAATCGACATTTTATACACGCCGACCACTGAGTGCCTCTCCCAGCTTCCCAAACTGGGTCAGGAAGGCTCAGTTGAATGAAGCCGTCTCTGCCAGCTCCTGGGTCAGGAAGGCTCGGTTGAATGAAGCCGTCTCTGCCAGCTCCTGCCTTCTCAAGGCAACATCCTGCTCCTGGGCTACCCTTGCGTTTTCTGCAACCTCATTTAAATGTTGCAAATATTTATCATTGAATAGATTTTGCGCCTGGTGGCGGGACAGATTCACATTGGAGAATCCGGGCGGGCTGGCGCGGCGGACACGTGGGATGATTCTACAAGGAAAATGCACACAATAAAATACAGCACGAAAGTGCAAGATATACAGAAAAGACAATAGTTTTTAACAAGATTACATAAGCTTATTTCAGCGTATTGTTCACATGAATACTTAAAAGAAAAGCGTGAGTCCGCAGTGTGCTGCGATAAAGCAGAGCGATCATCATTCACAAATGAACAGCTTTTTTATTGCATAAATAAAATGAGCGTCTTACCGAATATATTTGCGAAAAAACGCACAATAAAAAAAAAAAATCACCGTTAAAGGACTCCGATGTCGAGACCTCCAGGTATATTTTCTCATTCTGGGTGGCTCCGTCTAACTCGCGCTGGATGCGTTCGTCTGACAATGCAGTGAGCAGACACTGCACCTCCTCATTGGTCCATGGAACACCCTTATTACACGAAGCCATTTTTGATAGAGAATAAATGAAAATAGCACAGCAATACACTGAAAATAAACTGCCCACAGTGGTTGCGCGCTGAGTAATGGCGGTTGTGAAGATTCGGCAGAAGAGGTCGCTTTTCGTGACGTTACGACCTGACCAATCAGCGGCGGTTACGAACTGACCAATCAGCGGCGGTTACAACCTGACCAATCAGCGCCGGTTACGACCTGACCAATCAGTGGCGACCAGTCTGTTAACGTCACAACACGGCCCAGCTCAGCACTGCTGTACCCTGCCCTTGAGCGGGGCTGAGAATCGCGGCTGTTAAACCGTGTTGGGGCTAGTGGAAAAGCGTACAAAGCGTGCTGAGCCATCCCGTGTCGTGCTAAAGCGTGCTAGTGGAAAAGGGCCTTAGCTTCCCTCTGCACAACACATCCTCCATTTGCAGCGCTGTGGTCACCCCCGCAGTTGCAACACTACTTTGGCGTCCTTTTCACATTTACCGTACTAGTGCATACCCGTGCAGGCCCATAGAAACCAAGTGTAAGCAAGTATTTCTGCATGGCCGTAGAAAGCAGCTGTAAGCCAGCATTTCTGCATCTGCCCGTGGAAAGTTACTGTTACCACGGCAACAGTAACCATGGTGATGTTTGCCTTTGATCTTTGACATCATCATCCGTTCAGTGATGCCTGCCTTTGATCTTTGATGATGTGTGTGTCTAGCAACAGTAACCATGGTAAAAGCTGCGTTTGATGTTTGCCGCAGAAAGCAGGTGCAAACAAGGGTGTAAGCAAGCGTGTCTGCACTCGTTCAGTGATGCCTGCCTTTGATCTTTGATGGTGCCATAGCGAGTGCTATGGTCTTTGATGATGTCATAAAGAGTCCTATGATTGTGAGTGATGACTGCTTTTGATTGTTGATGCCATAGTGAGTCCTATGATCTGTAATGATGGCATAGCAAGTCCTATGATCATGAGTGATGGCTGCTAAATTTGATGTCCTATGATCGTGAGTTAGCTTGAGTAATGCCTGCATTTGATCTCTGATGATGTCATAGCAAGTCCTATGATCATAAGCGATGCCTGCCGTTGATCACATAGTCAAAGACACCTGTCTATATGTCTATATGATGTCATATAAACATCATATCTCTATGATGGCAACACGAATCCTATTATGTCTGAGATCATAGGAACATCATAGGTCATAGCTAGTCCTATGATCGTGAGCGCTGCCTGCCGTTGATCTCATAGTCAAAGACACCTGTCTATATGTCTATATGACGTCATTTAGACATTATATCTACATGATGGCATTGGTCTATATGACATCATAAAGACATCAAGGCAGGCATCATAGGACACTACATCATAGGTAGCTAGTCCGATTGTCTATACGACGACATCGCCTATATGACGGCATCACGAGTCCTATGTAGCCTGAGATCATAGGATCATCACAGGACATCAGGCAGACATCATAGGCCCTATATGTCGACATCGCCTATATGACGGGATCGTGAGTCCTATGTAGCCTGAGATCATAGGATCATCATAGGACATCAGGCAGACATCATGATGACATCACCTATATGACGGCATCACAAGTCCTATGTAGCCTGAGATCATAGGATCATCACAGGACATCAGACAGACATCATAGGCCGTCCTATGATGTCCTATGATCGTGACAGACACACAGACACAGATTTCTTGAATTTATAGAGTGATGATAGAGTGATGAAGAGTGACGACAGAGTGAAGTGATAGAGTGATTCATGCTCCCCTCCACATCTAGCACATCTTAACTTTCCCTTACATTGCTGAGCAGTGTGACCCATCCTTTGACATTTGTAGCACCTGAGTGGCTTTGGGACGCATTCTATGACACTGTAATACAAGTATCCTATTTGGACTGATTTAGGGAGTGTTTCCTCAAACTGAGTCATTACAGACAGTGTATCCTGCAGTGAACCTTCTCTTTTACTCTTTAGCTTTTTCACATCCTTCACCTTTCCTCCTTGGATCTCGTTTTTCACTTCTTCCATAGACATGCTCAAAGGGATTTAACTCCCCTCAAGTTTGCTGTTGCCCCAGGAACATGCGCCTTCATTTGTTCTCCGTTTAGACATATCATTGTCAGTATTTTCTCTTGCTGTTTACTTGATGCATGAATTAACAGGCGGTTATTATTCAAGAACTTTGCAAACTTAACTCTCCCAATTTCTTTCTCAATTGCTTTTGTTAGCTTAACAGGGTGATAGTGCCCCCCACCCTGATTGAACTCAATGACAACCTTCCATTCATTCCCTACATCATCAAACTGCCACCCATGTTGGCTAGTTCGTGTTTTCTTTGCATTGTTACTTCCTCCTGCATCACTGTCATCTCACCCGCTTCTAGCTCTTGGTGCCCCCATAGCTGCTCTTTTCCACCTCCCAGACCTGGGTTTTATCCACTCCATCTCATTTTTATTGAGCCCATCAGAGCTAGATGCCATGATGTTACAGTCAGAGTACAGTTTAGATATAGTGTTATAAACATCATGTAGACATGGAAATCTCACTGTTTGAATTTTAGATTTGATTGGCGGTTGGAAACCAGCTTACAGGTGCATTACCGCCACTGACTTGATTATCATCACTTTGTATAAGGGGTTCTTAAAAGGAGTTCTGAACAACTCATGTGTGAAAAAATTATCCGTCCTTGGACTGTGTCCTCAGTGGTGTCAATAGCTGTGCCGGCCAGCCAGCCAGCCACTGTAGAAGAAAAAGACTGTTCAGAACTCCTTATAAGAGCTCCTTATACAAAGATAGAGTGAAGAAGACGAAGAAGAGGTGGAGACGACAGAACAACAGCTCCTGACAGACAGGGTTTAGACAGAATATGGCGGTAATGCACCTGTAAGCTGGTTGCAAACTGCAAATCAAATCTAAAAGAATAATAATAATAATAATAATACAGTTTATGCTATCCGTCACAAACAAATCACTCCTACCACCAACTGAACACAGACGTAAATGCTGTCTCAACCTTCCACCTGTCGAAGGCCGTCCGCAGCCCCAATGGTCCAACTGATCTTTGTGGTCTTTTAGTTGAATTATATCCACTTCTTCTAGATTTTCAGGAGCTATCCTCTTCCACATCTTCTTCTTCTTCTTCTTCTTCTTCTTCTTCTCTTGGTTACTGGCGGATAGCAAACAACTGAAAGGTGCATACTGCCACCTACTGTACAAGAATGTGTAACATTATCTCATCTGAGCCCGACCCCTAAATTCTATGACTTAATCCTGTGTTATTGAAAAAGAGAAAAGAGCCCTTCTCGTGATTCTTATTGCCTCTCCATCTCCATCTGTTCCCAGAATCCCAGTTAAATCCCATTCCCTACCGACTTCTTGAACTTCATTTTCCATTATCTGTCTTTCATTTCCATATTTGTGACAGTGTAATAAGAAGTGCTCGACATTTTCTTTTACTCCACATTCTCTACATTTGTCACTTTCGCTTTTCCCCATGGTGAATAAAGTGCTGTTTAAACCTGTGTGATCCATTCTGAGTCTTGCCATAATGATGTCTTCCCTCCTTTTGGTTGTTATGAAATTCTTTATTGCAATAGATTTTTGTTTTTTGTAATACGATCTACCTTTATGATCTTCATCCCATCTTTTTTGCCATAGCTCAGTTCCTTTTTTCTTGATTACTGGTTTCCCTTCACCTTTTCCAAGAGACAATGGTATAGTTATCTTTTTTCCAAGAGCACTTTTTGCTAGTTTGTCTGCACATTCATTCCCTTTCAGTCCTTCATGCGCAGGAACCCAACAAAACTGAACTTCTTCACCACCCCTGTGTACCCTAAATAAACTGTGATATAGCTCAATCACCAAGTCTTCCCTCATGTTTAATGAAATAAATAAAAATAAAAATAATATATTAAAAATAATTATAATTAAATAATTTATAATAAATAATAAAATAATTAAATAATAATTATCATCATCATCATAAAAATAATTAAATGATAAAATAATTATATTAAAAATAAAATAAATTAAAAAAAAGTTAGTGGAATTTATATGGAACAATAGGAAGGCTAGATTACGTTTGTCCTTACTATATTTACCATTTGATCATGGAGGTCTGAAATGTCCAAACTTTATGTTGTATTACTGGTCAGCACAACTGAGGTCTATGACATATTATTTTTCATCAAAGGATCTTCCTCACTGGACTGAAATGGAATCATACAATTTACCTTTACCTCTTCCCTTATTCATATACTCAGATTCGGCTAAAAAATTACAGAAACAAGTTAAAAATCCAATTGTAAAGCACATGATCAAAATATCGTGTGAAACCAAAAAATATTTAAACACACTTACTGTCACAATTTAGCCCAATATGGGGTAATCAATATTTTACACCAGGGAGAGCGGATGCTGTATTTAAAGTATGGAATTTAAAAGGGATTCAAAAGATTCAAGACTTATATTTGTCACGCCCAGATAACATAATGTCTTTTGAAGAACTGAGGATTAAATTCAATCTTAATAGAACACATTTTTTTAAATATCTTCAGCTTAGAAATTTTATTCGATCAAATCAAAATAATGCTCTCTCCCGACCTACTTATTCATCCTTGGAAAAAATTTTGACAAAAGATAGTAAGAGAAAGGGTATTATTTCAGAGTTTTATAACTCATTGACACTATTCTCAAGTGAAAACTCACAGAAAAGACTGAATTATTGGAAAGAAGACCTGCAAATTGAAATTTCAGAGGAACAATGGGAAATGGCTTGTGCAGAAGCTCAAACCAAATCAATAATACGTACGTCTTAAACTGATACATTTTAAATGGTTAATGCGGATGTATGTTACACCAGTGGAGTTAAATAGATATAACAAAAACATACCAGACACATGCACAAAATGTATGGAAAGTAAAGGAACCCTATTTCACTGTTTATGGGAATGTAGAAAAATCAGAATGTTTTGGGAAGAGGTGAGGGTAACAATTGAAAAAATAATTTCAAAACAATTCACATTGAACCCTAAACTGTTTTTGTTGGGTCTGTATCTAGAAAAACATAACTTTAATAAGAGTGAAAGAACATTCATAGACCTCAGTTTGCTTAATGCCAAAAAATGTATTGCACTATTGTGGAAAAAGACTCATAGACCAGATGTGACTCAGTGGTTAAGACAGATGTTAACAAACCTTCCACTAGAAAGAATAACATACATACTGAAATCAAAGGAAAATATGTTTGAGAATATATGGAGACCTTTCATTGATTATGTAAAGAAATTAAACATAACTTCTGAAGAAGAAGGTGAATGATATGTGTGGACCTTGCAAATTCCAAACTGGTGAATGTATATTATGTATTCTTATGTAATAGATTACCTAGACTAAACAGAAGAGCATTGTTGTTGACTTGCTTTTGTTAATGGATATTGTTGTTTTTAGTACTTTTTTTTGTTGTAGTTAGTGTTTTTTTTTAATTTTTAAATTACTTTAGTGTTAGTGTTTGACTGTGCCATGTTTGTAAAAAAGGGTTCAATAAAAAATATTGTGGAAAAAAATAAATAAATAAATTAAGGGCAGCGCGGTGGAAGAGTGGTTAGCCCTGCCACAGCACAGCAACTCACCCTTGGCCAGGGAATCCTGGGTTCGATCCCTGCCCCCGACCAACAGTGATCTGTGTGGCATTTGCTTGTTCTCCCCGTGTCTGTGTGGGCTTAGATAGATAGATAGATAGATACTTTATTTCGAACAAAAAAGTATAACAAAAACAAAACAAATGACAAATGCAATAAAGTAACAGTATACAGTGTTCGAAAGGGAGAAGGAAGAAGTGAACACTTATTAATTCCATCTCCTCTTTTCCATAAATACACCCATGTGAATTATATACAAATTACCACCTTTAAGACCCCAAGTAAACAATTTACTGTATTTTTTACATATCAACATTAACACCCATCCATCCTAACATACATTGATGTCCATACATCAAAACCAGCCTCAAACAACACAGATATACACAGTGCTGTCCCACCCACCATTCCATAGTGTCCCATAATGTCCCAGAGTGAGCATAGTGAATCGTACATATAAATACTACCCTTCTAACATATATCCTTTCAGCAAATAATGTTTATACCTCTTTTTGAATTGATTTCTGTTTGTACATAGTTTCAGTTCTGGCTCCAGACTGTTCCACAAATCCACCCCACAGACAGATATGCACATACTTTTCTTGGTTGTTCATATCTTGGGTTTTGTAAAGTTTAAGTCTCCTCTCAAATTATGATCATTGTCTCTTTTTTTAAATATTTTTTGTATATTAGTTGGGAGTTGATTATTAATTGCCCTGTACATTACTTGTGCTGTCTTAAATTTAACTAAATCGATGAACTTTATGACATGTGACTTTAAAAACAACGAACTGGTATGGTCTCTATATCCTACATTATTTATTATCCTTATAGCTCTTTTTTGTAATGTGCATATTGACTGTAGGTTGGTCTTGTAGGTGTTTCCCCAGACTTCTACACAGTAGTTAAGATAAGGTAAAAACAGTGAATTGTACAGTAAGACCAAGGATTTATAGTCCAAGATGTGTCTTGTTTTCCCCAGTATGCCTATACATTTTGCTAACTTGGCCCGGATGTGACTGATGTGAGGTTTCCAGCAGATTTTATTGTCTAGCGTCACCCCCAGAAACTTATTTTCCTGTACTGTTTCTATTCTGGTATCATCTATTGTTACCATTATTTCATGATTTATTTTATAATTTCCAAACAACATAATCTTTGTTTTTTCAGATTTAGAGATAATTTATTTTTGTTGAACCACTGCGTTAACTTTTTCATTTCAGTTGTGACCACCTCTAAAACCTGCTGCAAATTCTCACCAGTACAAAGGATATTTGTGTCAACCGCAAACAAAATAAATTTCAGAATTTTTGATACTTGGCATATGTCATTTATATACAAAATAAAGAGTTTGGGTCCCAAAACTGACCCCTGGGGCACACCACAAGTGATGTCCATGAAGGGTGATTTGTGCTCACCAATTTGTACAAATTGTTGTCTGTTACTTAAATAACTTTCCACCCAACTCAGTCCTACCCCTCTTATCCCATACCTTTCCAGTTTCCTTAGTAGTACTCTGTGGTCAATGGTGTCAAAAACTTTCTTTAAATCTATAAATACTCCTACAGCAACCTTTTTTTTTTTATCTATACAATTAGTAATTTCTTCTATAAGTTTGATCAGTGCAAAAGATGTAGATTTATCTGCTGTAAAACCATACTGGCTGTCTGTAAGGAGGTTGTGTTTTTCAATGAAATCATCCAGTCTCTTAGTGAAGATTTTTTCAAGTATTTTGGAGAATTGTGAGAGTAAAGAGACTGGCCTGTAATTTGTGAAGCAATGACTGTCTCCTGTTTTGTATCGAGGTATTACTTTTGCTATTTTCATTTTGTCTGGAAATTTACCAGTTTGAAATGACAGGTTACAGATGTGGGTGAGTGGCTTAACAATTCCTTCAATTACTTTTTTCACTATTGTCATGTCAATTTCATTCCAGTCCGTTGATTTTTTGTTCTTAAATTTACTCACAGTCTCGATAATTTCCTTTTCAGTAACTGCACCCAAAAAGATTGTGTTTGGATTTCGATCTTCTATTTCATTTACAGAACCACTGTTGTTTGTTTCTGTTGTCACTATTGATTTTGCTAATTCAGGACCAACGTTTACAAAAAATTTATTGAAACCACTGACCACATCCTCCATATTATTTATCAAATTGCCATTTTCAATAAAATATTCTGGATAATTAGCATTCTTCGGTCGATTACTAATAATCCCATTGAGTACTTGCCATAGTCCTCTTAAGTTATTTTTGTTATCCTCTAATATTCTGTTGTAATATTCTTTCTTACAGGTTCTCATTATATTAGTAAGCTTATTTTTATATCTTTTATATTTGATCTCAGCTTCCACTGTTCTGCATTTAATGAATTGTTTATATAATGTATTCTTCTTTTTACATGCATTTATTAACCCCTTGGTGACCCAAGGAATATATATATTTTTTTTGTCTGTCACTGTATTGTTTTATAGGACAGTTTTTATTGTACAATGATTGAAATATTTGTAAAAATTTATCATATGTTTTATTATCACACTCAACACTAGTGTACCACAGGGCTGTGTGCTCAGCCCATTCCTCTACTCCCTCTACACCCATGACTGCAGGCCTACGTATGGATCCAATTCCATCATAAAGTTCGCAGATGACACCACGGTGATTGGACTCATCAGGGACAACGACGAGTCAGATTACAGGGCAGAGGTTGAGCACTTGGCTACTTGGTGCGCTGACAATAACCTGCTCCTTAACACCAGCAAAACCAAGGAGCTCATAGTGGACTACAGGAAGGAGAGGGAAGAGACACATGACCCCATCCATATCAATGGCATAGCTGTTGAACGTGTCCCCAGCTTCAAATTCCTGGGGACCCACATCTCGGAGGACCTGTCCTGGTCAGTTAACACCATCAGCCTGATCAAGAAGGCCCATCAGTGCCTCTTCTTCTTGAGGACATTGAAGAAGAACCATCTGTCAACTGACATCCTGGGCAACTTCTACCGCTGCGTGATAGAGAGCACCCTGACCAACTGTATCACACTCTGGTATGGGAGCTGCTCTGTAGCTGACCGCAAGGCGCTGCAGCGGGTGGTGAAAACCGCCCAACGCATCACAGGGACTCCACTTCCAGCTATAGAGGACGTCTACAGGAAAAGATGTCTGCGCCGGGCACGCAGCATTCTTAGGGACTCCAACATCCTGCTCATGGACTGTTCCAGCTTTTCCCCTCCAGAAGACGTTTCAGAAGCCTTCGGACTAGAACCAGCAGGTTTAGGAACAGTTTCTTTCCAACAGCTGTCACGTTATTGAACTTAGTTCCCCGCTGACTCTCTTACAATCATCTTTTACCATCCTCACCTGTACATAACTGCATAACTACATAACTACATCTAACTTATTGCACATTATTTGCACATAACAGTACTCTTAACTTTCTGCACTGCTGCATATATTTGCATATATTTGCTTAAATTGCACATACTGTTAATTACCGTATATACTGCACTGCTGTCCTTTGCACTTCTGATTGGATGCTAAACTGTGTTTCGTTACCTTGTATTCATACATGTGTAATGACAATAAAGTTGAATCTAATCTAATCTAATCTAAATTTATGTCATTTTCATCATAAACTATCTTCCAATCTTGTATTAATAATTCCTTTGTCAGTAAATACATTGATTCTTCGGTTCTTATTCTTTTATATTTAATATTTTTGGTATACTTTTTCTTCCTATAATCACATTGATAGACAACAAAAATCAGCAGGTGGTCACTGATATCATTCAGTAAAAGCCCACTCCTGAAATTATTTTCCATAATGTTTGTGAATATGTTATCTATTAGTGTGGCACTGTGTGACGTGATTCTGCTAGGTCTGGTAATTGTTGGATGTAAGCCCATACTGTACATTGTGTTGATAAATTCTTCTGTCAAACTATGTTGTTTTGAGTTCATCAGATCTATATTGAAATCCTCACAGATGAACATAACTTTATGAGTTAGTTTTGCATACATTTTTTCCATCCAGTCCTTAAATAAGTCAGTGTTTGATCCAGGTGTTCTATATACACAGCTCATTACTACATTCTTCACATTGTCCAGACAGATTTCTATTGTAATACATTCAAATAAATCATCCACAGTTACTGACAGATTTTCAACAACCTTGTATTTCAAGCTCTTGTCAACATAAATTGCAACTCCTCCTCCTTTTTTCACTTTTCTATTTATATAATTTAATTCATAGCCATCCATGGTAAAATCCACTCCTTTCTCTTCACCGAGCCATGTCTCTGATATTGCCACAATATTGAATGGCTCTTTAAACTGATGTAAATAATCTTTAATGTTATTAAAGTTGGCATAGAGACTTCTGCTGTTGAAGTGGATCATAGAAATATTGAAATCAGATGTGACCATTGTGTTAAACTGATCATCTGTGTAGTAACTACAGTCATTATTGATGGAGCTAAATAAATTATTATCAGGGTCTATGTTATGTTCTACGTCCTGTGGGTTGTGATCTGTATATTCAAAAACTTTCAGTTCCTGTTGTTCCTGTTTGTTGATCTTTTGTTTCATGTTGTTAAATGTCTTGTAGCAGATGAGTATAATCCTTCAGTGTCCTACAATTGTCCTTTGTTGCTGTGACAGTTCATAATATTCATTGATATTTGTCCAGTTCCATAATATTACAGATGTTAATGACCTTGGCTTCTTCAGGTGATCCGTTTAATTTGATGTATATTTTACAGTTTGACGTCCAGGTGTTTTGAATCTTTTTCTGCTTTCTCATGTATCTTGCTTTTCTGGCTATTTCTGCGTTTTCTTTTGTGAGGTGCTTGTTTATGTAAATGTTCATTCCTTTCAGTTTCCTACCTTGTTTTAACAGCGCAGTCTTGTGTTTTCTGTTGACAAACTTCATGATCACAGCCGGTTTGTCGCCGTTTTTCCTGGGCAGAGGGTGGCAGGTCTCTATGGTGTTACAGTCCAGCTGAATTCCTTTGGACTGCATGAAGGCCGCCACTTGTTGCTCCGTGGATTCGTCTTCCAGCACGTCGAGTCTCCCTCTGCTGTCCGCGGCCACCGCTCGCGCGTATGATCGGGGTTTAATGTGGAGCCCCGTGATGATCACGTCGTTCACCCGGGTGTTCTGCTCCAGTTCCGACACTCTGCTCTCCAAATACGCCAGCCTCTTCTCCTTCTCAGTGTTCTGGATCTGCAGCGCTTTCACCTCCTTGATCAGGTCCAGGATGTTTCTTTGCTGCAGCTTAACAGCAGAAATCTCTTCAGCCAAGAAGTCCAGCGCTCTTTTAATTTCGTCCACCTCCTCAGTCTGCTGAGCTTTCTTGGGACCCATGATCCCGGCCGATGATCGTTGATTGTGATCGTAAGAAACAAAAAAAACCCCAAACAAACAAAAAAAAACACGTGGGAGAAATCCCTGTGTTCTCCCTGAGTGTCAGGGGACTGATTGCTTCACCAGCCACTACAATATTAAGTTATGAGACTGGCAATTTCTCTTTTTTCGCACGAGCAGGTTTATTCTCCAGTGGTAGTAACAAAAAAAAAAACAAAAAAAACAGCTCAAAACGCTAGCTCTAAACTGAGTTTTAAGCAAGAAACGAACTGGGAGCCTTTACCTGTGCGTCCTCACCTTACAGGAACCGGAAGTTTCCTGCTTACTCTGGGATTTCTCCGGTTTCCTCCCACATGCCAAAAACATGCAAGTTAGGTAAATTGGCATCAAACTGGGCATTCTAAATTGTCCTTAGGTATAAATGTGAGAGTGAATGGTTGTCTGTCTCTCTGTTGTGGCCCTGTGATGGAATGGCGATCTGTCCAGGGTGTACCCTGCCTCTCGCCCAAAGATGCTGGGATAGGCTCCAGCCCCCCGCAACCCAAAAAGGATTAAGCGAAAGAAGATGGATGGATGGATGGAAATAAATTAACTTAAATGACCAAAGATGCAGTTATTTCTGTTAAAATATTTCTATATATTTATAGATATTTGGAATTCTCCTCACTACTCAGACAGCAGGAAAAACCTCCCTTATTTTGACATCCAAATGTTGGTATGTTTAGTTTGTCTGAAGGCTGCTGATGGATTAAAGTCATTGACTTCATGAATTTCAGTCATCTTAACTTGCCAGGTACATAATATCCATCCATCCATGGATGGATGGATATTGTTGTTGCTGGTGAAGTCAATCTTAAGTGATTCAGTCACTCTTGCATACCCTGCATACAGTATGAAGCTTAACCACACATGTTCGCTGAGCGACTTTTCATTATTGTTCCCGTTACCAGCGGGTTAAAACCACCATAAATGCCTCCACTGCTTTCATATCTCTTCTGCTTTTTTCCATGTTTTAAGTACTTTAATAAGCTCATGTTTCTCTCGGACAGCAACGCTAGAAAACCTCTCTCTGCCTGCCGACTGGAACGCTCACGTTGGTGGGGTGCTTCTGAACTCCGCATGGATGACCGTCATGGGCGTTGTTTGTGTGCGTACTTGCGGACAGTCATTCCTTCATACTTTTTTCTTCAATTTATGTTTCCTTGGCGTGGCCTGGGATACTCGGAGGTTGGTTCTGGGCTGCATGTGACCTGTGGGCCGCTAATTGAATAGGCTTGCTATATGAAATACCTGGATCGCTCACTGGCCACCAGAAGTGAAGCCACCGGAAACTGTGGCCACCTTTTTAGTACATCCAAAACACTCAGTGAGTCACTGGAGAATGAATGGGTTTACTTTTAAAGGGTACCACTTTTACCTCAATAACTTGCCAAAAAATTAACAGATTTTGAACTTCTTGGTATGGAGATACAGCTTATAATCATGCGCAACCGGTGAACTATAGAAATTGAGTTGACATTATGTTTAGCGGCCGTGGAATGGCTGGATTATCGGACAAGTCAATGCATGCAGTAAATGTGTTTAGGCATGTCATCATAATAATAGTCCTAATGATAGTTCTATATGAGTAAATTAACATATCAGGCGGTGCTTTAATCTTGCTATTAAGTGCCTAGGCCTAATCTAATTGTATCATTTAGAACTACTCGCCTTGGCTTGACTTTTCCAATTATCCAGCCTTCCCAAGGCTGCTAAACATAATGTCAGCTCAATTTCTGTAGTTCACCGGTTGCACAAGATTATTTATAAACTGTGTCTCCGTACCAAGAAGTTCAAAATCTGTTAATTTTTTGGTAAGTTATTGAGGTAAAAGTGGCACCTGTTAGATATAGATATATTAGCAAATGGGCAGCGCGGACGTGAGGATGCAGGCAGGGTGACGTCATCATGCCATGCCTACTTAGGGAGACTGTTGGCGGGAGTCGTTCTCTTTGGTGCTTTGCCTTCAAGCCAACCACAGCCTGTAGCAGCTTAGCGTTAGCCTATTAGCTACTAACCCCCGACATGTGCAACATCTTTGTGTCTTGTAATAAAGTTTGGGTTCAGTGCAACTCCTGCCTCCGCTGTCCCATTTCTAGACA
Source organism: Pholidichthys leucotaenia (assembly GCA_020510985.1). Taxonomy (NCBI): domain Eukaryota; kingdom Metazoa; phylum Chordata; class Actinopteri; order Cichliformes; family Pholidichthyidae; genus Pholidichthys; species Pholidichthys leucotaenia. The sequence goes on from CM035844.1 coordinate 223,547,866, forward strand.
TAACAATTGGCGACAAGGAGAAAATTCAATCTTATTGAGAAATATTAATCATTTTCCCCAAAGATGGAGGCGTCTCTAACACCACCCCGGCTGGTTCAAATTATTCCGCAACTATTCGGCAGTAGTGGACCTAGGAAGACATGGTAAAAAAAAATGAGAATGCGAGCAATTCTTCTTCACTGCCTGGGCGCCGAGGGCTAGCGTATATTTGACACCTTGGGACAAGCGGACACATACAGTATGAAGAGTGCATCGCGCTGCTGGCCGGACACTTCATGCTGCCCAACAGCATATTGGCAAGGAGGGTTTGTTTCTACCAGCGCCATCAGTGGGCAGGTGAGTTGACCCAACAGTTTGTCGATGACCTCCGCGATCTGGCGAGCACATGTGAGTTTGGCTGTTTGGAGGACGAGATGGTGCGGGACCAGCTAGCAGTGTACACCAACAACCCGGAGCTGATCTGGGCGCCCAGTAACCTGTCGTTGGTGAAGGCGGTGGAGTTGGCATTCCAACTGGAGGCTGCTGACAAGCTGAACTCACAACTGGTTGGGCCACAGCAACGAGCTCCATCAGTGCAAGCAGTTGAGCCGAAAGAAGAGGAATCTGACCATGTTGCGTCCTTCTCAGAGGACACCGAGGTATGGGCTGTGGGACATCGGGAATGTGGTAACTGCGGCTCCCAGACGCACCAAGAGGGAGCATGTTCCTGTCCAGCCAGGGGGTAGCGATGCAGACACTGCAGCAAACTCAACCACTTCGCCAAGGTGTGTCCATCGTCACGACAGACATCGGACCAGCCACCCAGCCCAAAAAACCCACCAATGACCATCATTTGTGCTGTGAACTCCGGAGGCTCAGTGTACATGTGGTGCACCGTGAAGATAGACGACATCGACTTGCCGTTGCTGCTGGATACTGCCGCCATGAGGTCAGAGCTGAATTGGGTTTCAGTTAAGAGATTCTTCCCTAACCATCCTGTTGAGAAGAATCCAGCAGAGTTATATGGCTACAGCACACATGCATCAGCTTGGCACTATAAGTCAAGAGCCCCCCCCCCCCCTCCACCACCACCACCACCATCAGCGTTCGTTTTCTAGGTGGCTACACACAAGGATAATATCCTGGGTTGTGACCTGTTTTATAAACTGGGTTTTACCATCTGTGACACCATCTGTGACAACTTTGGGCTATGTTAGAATGCTGATGTTGGGAGCGCGATGCACTCGGACAGGGACACAATCACTCCAAGTTTGAGACTGCTGTTCGAGAACAGCGGGAAGGAAAGGCAGAAACCGGATTCGTCCCGTATCAGCGCCCGGCGTAAACAACAAGGGGCTGCCGCGGGGCAGCAGGATGGAGAGTTCATGGCCCAGCAGGATCCAGTAGGATGGCGCCAACCAGAGGCATGTCCCGCCACCAACATGGAGGATGTGTCGCCATGACAGCAACGGCATGTGCGGCGGAACGATCGCCGCTCGCAGTGCTTGAATGGGTTTGGTATTGACGATCTGGACGCCTGGACCCACAGATGGTCTCGTCACTGCCGATGAAAATCACTGCACAGTTGAGGCCAGCCACTTTCCAGCTGGCCGATGGATCGAGATGGCACGCCAGCCATCTGCGAAGGGTGAGAACAGCTGCCCAAAAGCAGATCCAGCCAGTGTGGGACCCAGACTGGGACTTTACAGTGGGATCACCAGACCCGCTGCACTCAGTGCCTCCAGGGCCACGTCCATGAGAGTTTTCCAGGGACCCAAACCTGTAATCTCAGCAGTGACTGTATATGGAACTGCTCAGCAGAGCACAACTGCTTCAAGGTGGCAGAATAATCTACGCAGTCGTGCAGGGTCTGCCGTGGTCTACCCGGCGGCCTAGGTTCTGTGTCTAAAAAAAAAAGTGAGAGCTTCTTTGAGCTCTAGGTTCAATACGTCTGAAAATTTTTGCTTTTTTCAAGGGGGAGGCAGATGTTAGATATAGACATATTGGCAGATGGGCAGCGCGGACATGAGGACGCAGGCAGGGTGATGTCATCATGCCATGCCTACTTAAGGAGACTGTTGGCGGGAGTCGTCCTCTTTGGCACCTCGCCTTCAAACCGACCACAGCCTGTAGCAGCTTAGCGTTAGCCTATTAGCAACTAACCCCCAACACGTGTAACATCTTTGTGTCTTGTAATAAAATTCAGGTTCAGTGCAACTCCTGCCTCTGCTGTCCTATTTCTAGACGTAATAATTGGCGACGAAGAGAAAATTCGGTCTTATTGTGGAACATCAATCATTTTCTCCAAAGGTGGAGGCATCTCTAACACCACCCCCACCGTTCCTCATGACCCCAGGCAAGCTGCCCATTCCATGGCCCAGTTGGTTCAAAGTATTCTGCAACTATTCAGCAGTAGTGGACCTAGGAAGACATGATAAAATGAGAATGCAAGCAATTCTTCTTCACTGTCTGGGCACCAAGGGCCAGCATATATTTGACACGTTGGAACAAGCAGACACAAATGAAGAATGCATCATGCTGCTGGCCGGACACTTCATGCCACCTGACAGCGTATTGGTAAGGAGGGTTTGTTTCTTCCAGCGCCATCAGCGAGCGGGTGAGTTGACCCAACAGTTCGGTAAGGACCTCCACGGTTTGGCGAGCACATGTGAGTTCAGCAGTTTGGAGGATGAGATTTGCAGGAGTAGCTAGCGGTGTACACCAACAATCTGCAGCTGGGGAATGAAGCTGATCAGGGCGCCTGGTAACCTGTCGCTGGCGAAGGCAGTAGAGTTGGTGTTCCAGCTGGAGGCTCCCGAATAATCACTCGCTTTTCCTTAATTTCGATCATTTAAACCCTAATTTTGCCTCTTTATGGTCAGCTATGTGTTATGTCTGGAAACAGGACAGCGGAGGCAGGAGTTGTACCGAACGATAACTTTATTACAAGACCCAATAGTTGATTCACGTGTTGCAGTGTATGAGCTACAAGCTAACTCCAAGCTAACACAGGCTCTTACTCATATGGAGGCGGTGTGCCAAAGAGACTGTGTTAGCTTGGAGTTACCTTGTAGCTCATACACTGCAACACGTGTATCAACTATTGTGTCTTGTAATAAAGTTATCGTTCGGTACAACTCCTGCCTCTACTGTCATGTTTCCAGACATAACAAATGGCGACGAGGAGAAAAATGGGTCTTCTGGAGGAAAATACAACATTTTTCCAGAAGACAGACTCGCATCTGGAAGAGTCAGAATCAGAATCAGAATCAGAATCAGAATCAGCTTTATTGCCAAGTATATTTACAAGTAAACACACGAGTGTCTGGCACTCTGGCCGGAGAGTGTGTCGACTAGGCGAATCAAGTTTTGCCAGTGCTGACAGCTAGTGGATGAGTTGGCTCAGCAGTTTGTTGCCAGCCTCTGTCGTTTGGCTAGTAAGTGTGAGTTTGGACACTTGGAGGAAGAGTTGGTGCAGCCTCCTACAAATAGGAGGCTGCAGGAGAAATTGTTCATGGTGCCAGATGGCCTGACACTGGCTGAAGCACTGGAGATAGCGTCCAAGCTAGAGCTAGAAGAGGCTGCCCAGTTAGCATCGCAGCTAGCAGGGCTTGGCCCGCGCTCCCCACAGTCAACTCTGCTGGTGAAGACGGTTGTCCAAGTTGCTGAGCCCGTCGACCCCACATCTGACATGGATGGCATCAACATTGTGGGCCCCAAGAACTGGTCAGGACTGCAGTGTGTATTGAAGCTGGAAGGCGTCAGTATATCAATGATGATAGCCACCGTTGCCTCAAGGTTCCTGATAAACGAGGCCACGGATAGAAGGCTTACTCCCCAGCAACCTAAAGCGGTGTAACTGCCGGACGACGGATGCTCCAAGATCAGCAGAAACATCACCTTTGCAGTGCAATATGGCAACAGAACATCCCAGCATTTGGTTCCAGGTGACACACCATGGTGATAACGTTTTGGGGTGGGATTTGTTCTGTGAACTGGGCCTCTCCATTACAGACCTCGTGCTGACCGACGATGGTCTGGGTCCATTGCACTCAGACGTGGACGCAGCCAACCCCTGCCTCGCACCGCACAACGAACAGATCCCAGCAGAACCGGAGCAGCCACAATAGCCCCAGTCCACAGCCACACAAGACCCAGAGCCAGTCCTTGTGCAGCACAACTGTTCTCGAGCAGCAGCATCATCGCAGGAGGGAAAGTATGATTTTGTGGATGTGGGTACAGCCAAAGATCAGAACACAGAGAGGAAACATACAGTAGAAAGCACAAACCGGATTCGCCTCCGACCCTCACCCGGCATGAGCCTCATGGAGCTGCTGTGGAGCCGCAGGAGAGGGAGTTAGTGGAGAAAGGGGACCCCAGTGAACGACAACAATCCGGCATGTGTCCTGTTGCTGATGACGGCGACACATCACCATGATCACAACCAGCACCAGGAGATAGGGGGCAGAAGCCGGACTCATCTTGTATCCTCGCCCAGCATCAGCCTCAGGGAGCCGCCACAGCACAGCAGGATAGAGAGTTCATGGCCCAGCAGGATCCAGCAGAGCAACGCCAACTGAGGGCACGTCCTGCCGTCGGCGTGAACAACATGCTGCCATAACAGCAACCAGCATCCGGGAGGAGAGAGCAGCAGCGCAGAGTGTGGCCGAACAGATTGCCGCTTGCAGTGCTTGACTGAGTTCGGGTATGCGGATCCGAACACACAGATAATCTGCAGATGCTCCTGTCGCTGCCTATGTAGGTCACCACGCAGCTGGGGCCAGCTACCTTCCAGATGGCCAATGGTTCGAGATGGCACGCCAGCCATCTGCGAAAGGTAAGAGCAGCTGCCTCTGATCAAGATGCAGCACTGGAGCCAACCCAGCTGGTGTGGGACCCGGGCTGGGACATTGCTGATGAGTGAGCCATGACTCCAGCGAGATGGCACCCAGGTCAGCTGCGGCCGGCGTCTCCAGGGGGGTGCCCACCGGGGGCTCCACTGAGGCTCCTGAAGGTGAACTGTGAAATGACCCTGTTTTGAAATGTTTAGGCAGAGCATAGTTGCAACACAGTGGCAGAATAATCCACTCAACCATGCAGGGTATTACCAGCAGTCTACCCGGTTGCCCAGGTTCCTGTCGGTTTAAAGTAATGGTTCATAATAATAATAGATTGTGAAGGATGGAATCAGATGAGACATGAGCTGACGACACTGAACTTTATTCACCTCCAACAAACAGAACAGACTAAATCTGGGTGCCAAAGCGAGCTCCTTTATACCACTTTATTCCTGCCTTTGGCACCCAGGGTGAACACATTGACACATGCGTCAAAGAGCATGTACACACATCCATATACACGTCACAGAGCATGACTTAACACAATACTTTGACGCCCCAGAGTCCTCAGGTGTGAAAAGCATCCTACCTCTCCACAATACAGCCCACACCTGGCACTGCGGGGGCGAAGGCGCATCTTTATTCAGTTTAATACCCCCTAGTGCTCTGGCGCCCGTCTCACTTCTTCCCCCCATTACCATCTCTCCCTTTCCTCCCCACAATACCCCAAAGTCCTGGGTGGAGTGCCATCTCCTATTGTGTCACCACAAGAAAATGGTTTTGGCTTTGATACATTAAAGCTTTGGTCATGGGTTTAGTTGTTAACACTACCATGTTGTGCTTTTAGCATCAACCACATGTGTGTGCTTTAAACATTATGTTTACTGCTTTATCAGTAATAACCCCCGCCGATAGCCAGGCCACATTTGTAGTTAGCTCTGTGCTATTTTACATTGTGTGGGTCTGGTTGTGTATGTGCTGTGCTAATAATATGCCACCACACTTTAAGGTTGCCTTGCTAAGGCTAAACCATCGCTGGTAGAGTTCTGTTTTTTCCTAGGGGAGGGTAAACGTGGCATATTGGAAATGCCAGAGCAGACGCCACAGAAGTGAGGATGCAAGCATGGATGACGTCACCATGCTGTGGGTATAAAGAAGAACTGGCGGCAGGAATCAGTCTTTTGGCTCCCCACCTCCAAATGCAGCAGAGCCTGTAGTTAGCCTGTACTTAGCTTAGGCGCTATGTACTATAACACGTGGTGTTCACAGCAGTTGTAATAAAGTTATTGTTCAGTACAGCTTCTGCCTCCACTGTTCTGTTTCCAGAGATAACAATACGGCTACCGGTAATATCTGACATCAGTCCTGAAAGCCTCCTTTTTTTCCTGATGACCTCAATGAGCCCAAAACCTCATGCGGCTAAACAAGGTATTAGCTATGCTAACATGGCATTAGGAACCACACCAAAAGTTGCAGGATCGGGTAACGCTGGCCTGGTGGCCTCTGCTAACACATCCAAGAGCTGCAAGCAATGCTGAAAAGGTGATGCTTGAGATTGTCACGGTGGCCCTAATGAGCCACCATAAGACACCAGCAGTCACCAGTGAGTTGCAGTGATGTTTATTGGGGAGTGAAGGAACAGGGAAAAATACACACGACAGTGCAGGTGGGATAATCACAAGGAACTTACAATCAGACGGTGAGAACTTCACGGGGATAAACAGGAGGTATAACAGGAGGTATAACAATCGGTAGCTTACCGGGAAGTATAACCGACCGAAGTATAACAGAAGGTATCTCAACAGGAAGTATAACAGAATATCTTAACAGAGACTGCTGCATCGGGGTGCATTCGGCACCCGCTTTTAACACCGGTCACTAATGACCCCGAATGCAGCGCAGCTGTGGACTTTGACAGCAGGGAGCTCCACCAGGCGCTGTCACAATAAGAGCCCGAGGAGCTAGAAGGAACCCACTGCTGTCAAAGCCTGAAAAGGACGATATATAAGCCAAGTGCGGACAAGACCGGCACTCGGGTTGTAACAGAGATGTCCTAGCTCAGTAATATTCTTAAAGAATCACAGTAAGACGTTTGTACGGTGAAAACTTCACAAGGAAACAATAGCGCGGATATAGCATGTAGTGGTCTGGACAGGGTCACTAACCCTGTCCACGCTTTGTGTTTCTTTTGGACTTATCGTCATTTATCATCATTATTTGTACTCTCCTGCCCTTGCTTAGGTTATAGTCTTCCTCACTTTTATCTACTCTCAGTCACGTTATCTTTTCTGTTATTATTATTGCCATCTTCTTGTCATTTGCATTTAAATCAGGCAATGAGGCCAAGTACAAAGCTGCAAAGTATGGTCTGAGGAGGCTATAACAACAGCCAAAAGGCAGTACAGAGTAAAGCTGGACAGCGTCTACTCAACTCCTGACCCAGGGCGCATGTGGCAAGGCCAACAGCATATCACAGACTACAAGAGAACCACCAGCAACACCACTAGCTCCACAGACAGCCTGCTGGATGATCTCAACATCTTTTACACCCACTTTGAGACCTCCAGCTACAGTGCAGAGAGGAGACACATGCACCCCCCCCCCCCTCCACTAAAAGTCTCATCAGGCCAGGTAAACAAAGCACCGAGGAATATCAACACCCACAAGGCAGCAAGACCAGACAACATCCCTGGGCGGGCTCTCAGAGCATGTGCTGCTGAGCTGACTGATGTTCTCACATCCATCTTTAACCTCTCCCTTAACCAGAACATAGTCCTGCTCCTGCTTCAAAACCACAACCATCATCCCCTCCCCAAAAAGAGCCCGCCGACCTGCCTGAATGATTACAGGCCAATGGCACTCACTCCAATCATCATGAAGTGCTTCGAGATAGTGGTGCTGGCCCTCATTCAGGATAGCATACTGGATACCCCGGACCCCCTACAGTACACCTACTGGCCCAACAGGTCCACCTCAGATGCCATTGCTGCTGCACTCCATTATTCTCTCTCCCACCTTGAAGATAAAGACTCCTACATCAGGATGCTCTTTGTCGACTACAGCTCTGCCTTAAACACGGTCATCCCCCACAAACTCATCTACAAACTGTCTTTACTTGGCCTGCACCCCACCCTCTGTGACTAGCTACTGGACTTTCTGACTGGAAGGCCTCAGTTTGTCAGGATGGGTAACAGGACCTCAGCCAGCATCATCACAAACACAGGTGTCCCACAGGGTTGTGTTCTCACCCCCATCCTCTACAGCCTCTTCACCCATGACTGTGTCGCTTCCCACAAGGACAATGTCATCTTAAAGTTTGCGGATGACACAGCAGTGATAGGACGCATCACTGGTGGTGACGAAGGATCCTAGAGGAGGGAGGTGGCCAGCCTGGTGTCATGGTATGAGGACAACAACCTCACCCTCAACATGGACAAGACGAAGGAGAGATAGTGGACATGAGGAAGGGGAGGAGACCTCATCAGCTGCTGTTCATCTGGGAGCTTGAGGTGGAGAGGGTGAGCAGCTTTAAATTCCTGGGCATCCCCATCAGCGAGGACCTTACATGGGCACTTAACACCACAGAGCTGGTTAAGAGAGTTCAACAGCAGCTGCACTTTCTGAGGAGGCTGAGGAAGTTTGGCATGTCCACCAAGATACTCAACAACTTCTACAGGTGCATCATTGAGAGCATTTTGACAAACTGCATCACTGCGTGGTCCGGCAGCATTACTGCTTTGGACCGCAAACACCTTTAGAGAGTGGTGAAGACAGCGGAGAAGCTCATCAGAACTCCACTCCCCTCTCTGCAGAGCATCTATCGCCGCAGAGTCCAAAGGAGCGCTGCCTCCAGCCTCCAGGACCCCACCCACCCCCAGCACAGAATGTTCACACTTCTACCCTCAGGCTGGAGGTACAGACTAAAAAATTTCTTCTTTCCCACTGCCATCAGACTCCTGAATAAATAACAAAACTCCGGACACAGCTTTGCAAATAGGAATTCACACACTGGATGCTAAATTTGCATATTGCTCATTTGCACATTGTACATAGTCTCACCCCGTCTCATGTCCATATCATCTCTGCTGCTAAACTGTCATTGTACAGTCTACTAGGTATTATCAGGGCACATGGCTTTACACAGAGAAATTCTCACACTGGGTGCAAATTTGTACATTGCTCATTTGTACATTGTACATAGTCTCATGTCATCTCAGGTTCATATCATCTCTGATATTAAAATTACCATTGTACAGTCTGTTGGGTATTATCAGAGGTGAGTCATACTCATTCAGTGAATTCTTACTTACTCAGGGTCATGTTATAGTAATCCAGTGAATTTTCATTTTTTCATTCTTCGTGTTTCCTCTAGTTTTAACTGCTTTAACTGTCCTAATTGCTTTTAATGTGTATTTATCAGTATTAGTACTTAGTATTAAGATGTGTTCATTACCTTTATTAGTACTGATGTGTATTTATTACCTTGGCATTCGTTCGGAGAGCAGAGTAAGAATTTCATTGCTCAGGAAATGTTGCATTTCTTAACTGTACACATAATAATAAAGTCTTTGAATCTTGAATTTGTTTCCTTGTTGTGACAGCGCCTTGATTTCCCGTGATTAGTTCTGCTGTAGTGTTAATTATTTATGGTTGCACCTGATCACGCTAATAAGATAAGATAAGATAAGCCTTTATTAGTCCCACAACTGGGAAATTCCAGGATTGCAACAGCACAGGGATAGCAACACTCAGAGCAACAATCAGAAGGCAAGAAAAAACAAGCAAGCAAGAGCAGCTAATATACATATGTACATATTACTATAAAATATATATATACACACACACACACACAGACACACAGTGCAGAGCATTGTAGCTGGATGGAATAAATATATGAATATATGAACACACAGTGCAGAGCATTGTAGCTAGATGGAATAAATATGTAAATATATAAACACCCACAGTATGGAGCATTGCAGCTAGGTGGAATAAATATGCAAGTATATAAACACACACAGTGCGGAGCATTGTAGCTAGATGGAATAAATATATAGATATATAAATATAAACACACCCAGTGCAGAGCATTGTAGCTAGATGGAATAAATATGTAAATATATAAACACACACAGTGCAGAGCATTGTTGCTAGGTGGGATGAAACAGCATAACCGTCTATTTAGTTATCCCACATGGTATGATTATGTGCCCATACATATTCTCACCCTCCATAGCGACCGGTATGTTCCTAGTTGTATGCCGGAGAGGACCATTGTGTAAGTCTATTGCATCTTTTGCATTCAAAAAAAAAAAAAAAAAAAAAAAAAAAAAACTATTAGTTTGTTACGTCTTTTTGCTATCTCTGCGAGCAGCCCTGCTTAGGTTGTACAGTCTGACAGCCGTTGGTAGGAAGGACCTACGAAACCTCTCGGTTGTGCACCTGGGATGATGTAGTCTGCTGCTAAATGAGCTCCTCAGTGCATCCAGTATGTCCTGCATAGGGTGGAACTCGGACTCCAGCAGAGATGACAGTTTAGCCACCGTCCTTCTCTCTCCTATCTCCTCCATCGGATCAAGGCGTTGCCCCAGGACAGAGCTAGCTTTCTTAATCAGTTTGTTCAGTCTCTTCACCTCCTGTCTCTATTTGTTCAGCTGAATGTGCGGCAATCTACTGTTTAGATGACTGTTAGTCTCATCTCTTCGCTCACACGCACAGTTACACGGTTTAGGTTGTTCTCGTTAAATCCTGCAGTGCAGTTTGTGTTATTTTTTTCCAGCCTCATGCTGCAGCTTGTTAGTTTTGCAATAAATTATGTTTAATTTTCACCATGTGATTGGGTCTTCTCCTTCACCCCACAGCGACAGTTATGACAGAAGATCGCCGCAAGAAGATCACCGTAGCCACCCGGAGAGATTCTTCTGGTTCTCCAGCGGCGGGTTCAACAGCAGTGGCAGCCTCAGTGGCAAAGGAGCTGAAGACAAGGCAAGTACTATTTTCTTATTTTTTAACATCTAATAGTGAAAGGTCTTGCCTTGCTCCCAGTAAGGAGACTCAGCAGCCACTTCCTATTGCTGCTGGGCCCTCAGTTTTTGTTTCTGCTGTCGCCCCCGTGTGTATTCCACCACTCACCTCTACTCCTTGTTTCCCCAAGGTCATCTCCACCTCAGTTGGGTCCATAACGGAGGAGGTGAGCTCAAGCGCTGCTATTGCTCCTCTCCACATGCACGCTCCAGCAGAGACTGCTCCGCCTCATGTGCACGCTCCAGCAGTGACTGTTCCACTTCACGTGTACACTCCAGCAGAGATTGGTCCTCCCCTCGTGCACACTCCAGCAGAGACTGCTCCTCCTATGTGCACGCTCCAGCAGAAACTGCTTCGCCTCATGTGCACGCTCCAGCAGTGACTGTTCCACTTCACGTGTACACTCCAGCAGAGATTGGTCCTCCCCTCGTGCACACTCCAGCAGAGACTGCTCCTCCTATGTGCACGCTCCAGCAGAAACTGCTTCGCCTCACGTGCACACTCCTGCAGAGACCGCTCCTCTTGAGGTCATCATTCCAACATCTGCATCACCAGAGTCCTCGCCAGTGGAGGAGCAGGAGTTAAGGCAAGTCCTCTTCTTTGTTTTCTTAATATCTGTAATAGAGAGGTCTTGTCTTACTCCTGGTGAGGAGGCCCAGTCGCAGCTTCCATCTGCTTCTGAGCTCTCCCCTCTGAGCTCTTCTGCTGACTGTTATGGTGTGGTCCCTATTCCAACCTGTACATCTTCCTTCCTGTCCGAGGTGGCTGCATCGGAGAGGGATTCCTGGGCATCTTGACCAGATGCAGCGCAGCTGTCTCATCCCGACGTCAGCGCGCCCCAGCCGTCTCATTCAGGAATCAATGCGCTCAAACCATCAGCACATGAGGTTGCCGCGCTTCAGTCATCTGCTCCAGAGGTCGGCACGCTCCAACCATCTCATCCAGAGGTCAGCGCTCCCCAGCCATCTCATCCAGAGGTCAGCGCTCCCCAGCCATCTCATCCAGAGGTCAGCTCTTCCTAGCCATCTCATTCAGCGGTCAATGCTCTCCAGCTGTCTCATCCAGAGGTCAGCGCACCCCACACATCTCATCCAGGGGTCAGCACATTAAATCATCAGCACCTGGGGTCGGTGCACCTCAGCATCTGCCTAGCACATCCTGTTTCCTGATTTGGGGGTCTGTGGACTTGGGTAGACCCCCTGAATCATCTTATCCCATGGTCTAGTTGCCTAGGGACTCTGGGAGGCCGCCGGATCCACCCTGCTCCTCGGTCTGGGGTTCCATGGACTTGGGTAGGCCCCCTGACCCACTTTGTTCTCTGGTCTGGTGGTCCCGGGACTTTGGGAGACCACCCGACCCACCTTGTTTTGTTTTGGGGCCTTAGACTTTGGGTTGCCCCCACAAACTGGATGTTTGTGTTGGACTTTGCTTGTGGAGGGAGTTTATTCGGCCCGCCTGGCCTTTTCCTCCACCACCCACCCTGTGAGGGTTTTTGGGTTTCCTTGTTTTCCCCTCTTGTTGGTGTTACCCTAGGGTTGTCTGTGATCTGCCCCTTAAAGGGGGGGGGGGTACTGTAGTGGTCTGGACAGGGTCATTGTGTTTCTTTTGGGCTCATTGCCATGTTTATAATCATTATTTGTACTCTCCTGCACTTGCTTAGGTTATATTCTACCTCACTTTTATCTACTCTCAGTCATCTTATCTTTTGTATTATTATTATTGCCATCATCCTGTCACCTTGTATTTCATTGTTGTCACAGCACCTTGATTTCCCATTAGTTCTGTTGTAGTGTTAATTATTCACAGCTGCACCTGATCACGCTAATCACCTCCTGCCTCTATTTGTTTCGTGCAATTTACCATTTAGTTGACTGTTAGTCTCATCTCTTTGCTCACATGCATAGTTTACTGTTACTTACCCAAACGGTACACGGTTTAGGTTCTTCTCGTTAAATCCTGCCGTGCAGTTTGCGTTATTTTTTCCAGTCTTGTGCTGCAGCTTGTTAGTTTTGCAATAAATTATGTTTACTTTTTGCCATGCAATTGGGTCCTCTCCTTCGCCCCACAGAGGCAGTTATAACCAGTGTTGGGAGTAATGTGTTACTGTAACGCCACTACTTTTGCAGTAACATGCTGTGTAATGAAATTACTGTTTAAAAATTCAGTAATGTGTTACAGTTACTGAAATCTGATCAGATGCGTTACTCGCGTTACTCATTTTATTAATATGGATAGATATTTTAGTGCAAATAGACGATCATACAACTTACAGTTGCTAGACACCCTCCTCATCAACTGCCAACTGGGGATGAATACACAGTTTTGGTGGCTATTGGCGGGACAACTGCCATCCCTAGCGCCTCAAGCCACTGGAGGTTGTCATGCCAAAGGCAAAGGGAAGCAAATAAATAAGCAAATAAATATAAACTGACCCTACCGTAACCGACGCAGCCATCACACAGTCTCCTCCGCGGGTCCGTTTCCTGTCCTGCCCCAGTTCACATCATAACCCGGTGGGGAGAAATGCCATGGCGGTGGCGACTTCTCATATCGAGCCCTGATCCCCTGTTGTCTGAGCAGTAAGTAGCCCTTAACAGCTCCTACCTCTGTGGTTAAACATGAGTACTTTTTGAGCAAGAAGCTCACATTTAATGTACGCTTTAAATGCATTTAAAGTTTTCTTACGCACAGAGAAAAAGTGACTGTGACTTGGTGCAGTAAAGAACAGCTTCTTCTAAGCGGTGAACTTTCATTTATCTGTGCTTTCTATTTTATTTTATCTCATTCATTTACATGCTGTTGTAATATGCAACAGTTTCAAGGAAGTAAATCCTTGCAAAAATATGCATTTTTAATAGGCTAGTCCAGGGGTGTCAAACATGGGGCTCGTGGGCCAAAAACGGCCCACCGGAGGTCCAAAATTTTCTCTGTGAATTCACAGCTTTATTTCTAGTAAATTTCTGACTTTCTATTGATTACAATAGTTTATGTAAATCTGAGACATTTTTTCTCTGTGAGATGAGACTTTTTTCTCATCATTTTTCTTTTTCTTCTTTTTCTGATGAGAGCAAGAGGCCCTTGATCTTGCTGTGTGTGCAAGATGATTTAAGTATGCATTGAAAAGTAATGTGAAAGTTACTTTTCCAAGTAACTAGTTACTTTAATCATGCAGTAACTCAAAAGTAACTCAGTTACTTTTGAAAAGAAGTAACTAGTAACTGTAACTGTCATTGTCCGTGTGCTGACTCTGTCTGCACTCGGGCTGTGTGGTAGTTCTTCGTTCTCTCCTCTGGCGCACCTCTAGGCTTCTATTATGACGGCGTCTCGGCGGGGCTTCTGGCTGTCAGAGTGGAGCTCCGCTGGACGGCTGGATTCCAATCAGCTGATGACCCTTCATCATGTCATGTCATCTTGTCATTCTGTCCTTATTTAATAAATGTACAAACTCAACGGCTGCCTGCAGCGTCTCTTTAGCGGTCCGTGAGTAACAGTAGGTCGCAGCCAAGAGAGACGCCGGTGACTGTGAGTTTCCTTAATTGGACTTGATTTTCCACTTACCGTGTACCAGTGTGCTGGGAGATGGCGCCGCTCAAGGGCTACGCTAGGAGCCTGGGCTACGAGCTGGTGAGGGCCCTCGAGGAGATTGATGGAAGCCTTTTCACTGCTCGCCTCTACGACACTTCTAGCGATGCACGCTGGTACCTGGACTTCGCTGAGGCGATCACTAACCGCCATCCTCGCCACGAGCGAGGATGGCGGACATCTCTGCGCACCGGGAGAAGCTCCGTGGGCTGCAGGAAAACTCCGGCAGGAAGCCGAAGGGGAGGCATCCTTGCTTCTCGCTTCGGGATCCCATTCCTGTCCCTTATCCAGTCCTGGAGTTCGCACCTCCCAGAGGTTATCCCCAACGGAGTGAGACGTCAGTCGGGATTCCCCCGAAGGATTTACAGCTGATAGCGGCTTTCATCCGGGACCGAGTGGCTGCAGCTCACTCCGCCTTCCAACCTACGCAGATCATGAAGCATGTGACAGCAGCGGTCAGGCTGTTGGATGGGAATCCTGAACTGTATGAATACCCTGAATACGTTGACCTGCTCGCCTCGGTTTCCGTGCAGGAGCAGCGTTGCCCTGACCTCACCTTCGCCTCGCCCTCTGCCGGTAAACGTCGTCACCATGCAGCCTGCAAGCCTCAGCGAGAACCCCGTCCGGATCCAGTTCCGGGTGGCCGCACGAATTCTGTCTCCCAGCCAGCTGCAGCCTCCGTGCCTCGTCGGAGGAGTAAGACAGCTGCCTCCGCCTCCGGGTCATCTGTCCCCGCTGTTCCATCAGCTCCTCAATCCCGGTTTCTCCTCGGCTGTTCCTTTCCCCTCCTCGACGCCCCCTCCAGCTGCTGTGAATTCCATGAGTCCGTCTCCGGCTGCTCCCATTCCTGATCCGGTGCGAGAGGCTCCTCTTCGTCTTCCCGGGGGGTCCTCTGTCTCCATCCAATGGGGGAAGGGGAGAACCAAGTCCACTGTAGCGGGTTCCAGTTCCAGGAGAGAGGGAGAGGCGCTCAGAGCAGGCAGAACCCTTACACCTCCACCTGCCCATTTCCTTACTCTTTCCTTTTAACTATGCCTATTATTACTTGTGGGTGGGGTGGAACAGGATGGGAGGAGGTGGGCTCTGGGGTTGGTTGGGGGTCAGGTGGATGTATGCCTTGGATGAGAGTGGTGGTGGGGGGAGGGCTTGGGGAGGTCTCTCTTTGTGTTTTATCTGGAACTGTTTTTAACTGTAAAGCACTTTGAGTTGCACTTTGTTGTGTGAAAGGTGCTATATAAATAAATAAAGCTTAAGTTTACTCAGTCACTCACCAAATCACATGCAAGAACTTAGTCTGCAGTTTTATGCTGAGTGCTGTCAATTGTCAATAATTAGCATTACCATACTTTAAACAACCACTTTGATACTGGAACTATAGTGGTCTAGCTGTTCATTTGGGTCAATAAGTGATGGATATTTGTGCAGATCCTTAGATTAAATAAACTTAAGTAAATAAATTTAACTACTTAGCAAAACTATAACTTCAGTCACAAATCTGATTAGAAAAAGCTTGGCTTCTCCCTTCTACTTTCAAGAATCTTCTGAACACAGCTGAAATATGTGTCTGTTCAGGAGCAAACCCAATGTCTCCTACACCAAATGATAGCATCCATCTAAACGTTTGGCAGTCCACCATGCAAACATTCATTCATCTTCTTTGGCGTAATCCTTTTTGGGTCGTGGGGGGGGCTGGAGCCTATCCCTGCATCTTTGGGCGAGAGGCAGGGTACACCCTGGACAGATCGCCAGTCCATCGCAGGGCCAACACAGACAGACAGACAACCATTCACTCTCACAGTCATACCTAAGGACAATTTAGAATCCCCAGTTTGATGCCAATTAACCTAACTTTCATGTTTTTGGCATGTGGGAGGAAACCGGAGAAATCCCGGAGTAAACCCACACAGACATAGGGAGAACACGCAAACTCCACACAGATCACTGTTGGTCACGGGCTGGGATCGAACCAGGGGATCCCATGGCCAAGGGTGAGTTGCTGTGCTGCCGCAGTGCTAACCACTGCGCCACCGTGCCACCCACCATGCAAACATCAGTGTTATTAATGGTGTTATGTGTATGGTCGTGTAACGGGGTGATTACTAAAACACAGAACGAATGGTACAGTATGGAACTTTCCATCGGCGTTCTGTACGGAACGTTTCATCGGCATCAGTGCGTGGCCACGTAAGCCCTCGCTAATGTGACCTGACAAGCAAAATGTAAAAGATACATAACAAAAAGCATTTTTTTTCTGCCTGGAGATCTGGTTTTATAAAAAAAAAAAAAAAAGCCTTATAAAGAAACTGTCACTGTAAAATGACAAGCAAAATGTAAAAGATACATCACAGCCTGCCTTGTTTTGTTCAAGCAGCACCATGAATCCAGCCTACAGTGTTGGGATCACACTGAGTTAGTGGGGCTATAAAGTTTGTCAGGGGGCTGAAATGTTCATAGGCTTACCATGACGCAGTGTTGAAATTTGACCAAATGTGGTTTATTTTTCAACCGCAGGGATCCAAGCGCTGCAACACCAGTGGAAGAAGTGTTGTAAAATATGTTGAAAAATAAACATTGAGCACTGCATCGTGGTCAGACTATGAACTTTTCAGCCCCCCCCCCCACCCCGTACGTCTCGAAGTTGTTAAGGGTATCTTAACTAGGTTGAATCATACAGCACTTAGTTTAGCTGTAAATTCGATAACCTACTGAAGGGAAATATGCCCTTAGATTGAAGATATTAACTGCTCTTTAGGCAGCATGTAAGCTAATTTAGTGTTAGCTCGTATCCTCAAACTTCAGTAATGCACGTATTGTGGCGGATGAAAATAAAGGAACCCAGTGTGGAGGCACGGAATAAGTGCAGGCAAGACACGGCGAACTGAAGTTTAAAAGGGTGTTTTATTCATCCACCATCACGAGACTCACTCCAGCGCTGTGGAAGCGTGCTGGAGCGAGCCCTGCGTCTCTAGTCAGCAAACAGGCAATGCGAGTGATCAAAAAGAGAGTAAGAGAGAGAGCAAGCGATATGGTTGACTTATATACCCAGCTAGACAATGCATGCATGGCACATTAGCATCACAGTAAACTGCAGGAAGGCATGGACATTTGCATTAGAGTCACACATATCAATAGCAAGATTACTGGTGCCGGGATTAGACAAAGAGAGGCTGCCTATTGATATCAGTCCATACATCTCACTGTTCTGCTAATTGCTCCAGCTGAGCGCTCTGCTTGTCCGTAGGCTGTGGGGGTCGCCCACACTACTCCCCCCCCAGAGGGCTCAGCAGGGGGCTAAGGCCTCGATCGTCCGGCTTTGGTAGCGAGCTGCGGGAAAAGCTCTGTGCAGGTGGAGGTGGAGGGAGGGGGTAGCAAGTGCTGGCCCGGGACAGCGAAGTTGTCTGGGCCCCGCAAAAATTGCATGTGGTTCCACGATGTTGACGGGCTGTCCCGTTGAACGTGGCGGAGATCCACAGCGGCTGTGAGAAGAAAAAAAATTGTCTCTGACTGCTCTCGCGGCTCAGTCCTGCGAGGATGCGTAGCGGCTGTGAGAAAAAACAAAAGCTGAGGGACTTGGCGGGTTGGCTTTAGGTGCGGGTGCAGCCCTAAAACCATCGGGGACAGCAGACGGCTGAATTTCCATTGTGCGCCGTGGCTGAGACCCATACAAAATCCTGTGTGTGGGCTGCGTGTGTGCTTCAGGTGTGTGAGCAGCCCTGAAGGTTCCGAGGATGGCGGTCGGCCGTGTTTCTCGGGCGTGTGCAGCGGCGGAGGATGATGGCGGTCTGTGGAGCCGGTATTGTCCCGTGCGTGGTGCGCTGTCCTCGTAACCCCCCAATGTGCGTGCGGGGGTTCGGTGCGTGGGTGGTCCGCTGTTGAGAGGTGGGTCAGGGTCAGGGAGCTTGATGGAAATCAGCGTCGTCGGCGCCGATGGTCCTCCCTGTTCGGGCTGTTGCTGTCGTTCGCTCATGCCGGGTCATGGTGCGTTCTGGTCCAAGCGCTGCGTTCTCCGTCCGGCCCTGGAGGTCGCCGTCGTGGAGAGAGGACGAGGTGCGTACGCACTCGTGTGGATGCGGAGGAGCGGTGAGAGGGAGTAGACGTTCTGTGTCCCTCGGCCGGTCCCAGAGTGGATGTCCCAATCTCAGGCGAGGGTCGCACCATGACGCTTTCTGCAGCTTTCCCGGTCGTGGATGATCTCCGGAGAGTTCGCCTGGTGTTGGCTCTGCGTCGAGGTCTCCCACGTGGCAGAAGGGAGGGCAGTCCATTTGCGTCAGGCAGCTGCGTTCACTCGTCGTCGGAGTCACCGCCGGGGGCTGCGTTCGTTCGTCGTCAGCGTGTCCTTTCCTTCGGGGTCACCAGTGTGGCGGATGAGGATAAGGGAACCCAGTGTGGAGGCACGGAATAAGTGCAGGCAGGACACGGCGAACTGAAGTTTAAAAGGGTGTTTATTTCATCTTCCAGCACGAGGGTTCACCCCAGCGCTGTGGGAGCGCGCTGGAGTAAGCCCTGTGTCTCTAGTCAGCAAACAGGCAATGCGAGTGGTCAAAAGAGAGTGAGAGAGAGCAAGCGATATGGTTGACTTATATACCCAGCTAGACAATGCATGCATGGCACATTAGCATCACAGTAAACTGCAGGAAGGCACGGACATTTGCATTAGAGTCACACATATCAATAGCAAGATTACTGGTGCCGGGATTAGACAAAGAGAGGCTGCCTATTGATATCAGTCCATACATCTCACTGTTCTGCTAATTGCTCCAGCTGAGCGCTCTGCTTGTCCGTAGGCTGTGGGGGTTGCCCACAGTATCAACCACTCAACCAATTTAACATTAAAGTGACACTCTGGCAAAAATCAAGTTTTTTCTGCTGTTAACATGTTTTTTGTGATTTACAAGACATATCAAGAGCAAAATCATTCCAAACTCCCAAGTATGTGTTTTCCTGCTGTCAATGTCTGCTGAACCCCCCCCCCCCCCCCCAAAAAAAGGCAGATTTGGAGTGTTTCTAGCTACGCCAGTATTCCTGCTTAGCCTGACTGGTTATAACTGTGATGACTTGCTCTGTGCCATTATCTTCTACAGCTGCGCGCACACCTGCTCCCCATCACTCATGGGCTATATAACCTGCTCTGCCTGTAGGCCGGCATGGAGCCGTCTGTTTCCCTGGCTGCAGAAGCCCGACTCTCATCTTCAAAGCGTATGTCCTGGTTTCTTCGTTCCTGTCAAAGACTTCCTCACCCTGGCTTCATCCTCTGGAAGGATTCAGCCTCAACAAACCAAGTGCTATTGCTACTCACCCTCTCCAGCTTTTTCCCCTGTGCACAGGTGGACTCCTCTGGTGGTGGAGTTATTCCTCCTCGGCGGCGGAATGAGCCTTCCTCGCTCCAGCGGTCCACCTGTCTGTCAATGGCGTTGTGACAGCAGACGCTTTCTTCTTGGTTGTAGCCTCCTGGCCGAACTGAGCGTTCCTCTCCCATCTGTAAAGTAAGCCCCAGTCATTTCTTCACACACTTTCTGGTGGACAGTGCTAACATCTGTGCCTCTGTTTTATTATAGGGTTGCCAGGCTGAACGGCGCTCTGCTCACCCCCAGCTACAATGTCACTGCTGACGATCCCAGCCATCTCCTCATACACCACACATACACGCATTCACACACTTACACGTTATCAATAAAGATAATTGAATCCACTTGAGCCTGTGTCTGTTCCCTGTGTCTGGTAAACATGTCAGTACGGCTCCGTCAAAGCGACCCAGCGAACAACACGCTAGCTCGCCAAATTAACAACTTAGAGGCTCGAGTGGATCAAATAGCTTACCTCAGCAGGCACAAATTAACAGTCGGTTGGATCGTCTGGATGGGCAGCAGGCGTTTTCTCCGGCCTCAAGTAGTGTTTCGGCTCCCGTTAGCTCCCCTCCTAGCCAGGCTAGTCAGGTCCCCTTAGCCCGACTCACACCCGTTCCCACGCCCTCTTGTTTCTGTGGTAAACTAGGGGAGGCTCATGGGTTCTTACTCCAATGCGAGACAGTTTTCCAGCGGGTCCCGGGGGATTTTCCAACTGATCACAGTCACATAGGCTATGTTGCTAACTTATTGGAAGGGGCGAGCTCTAGCCTGGGTGTACGCCGTGATGGCTAAGCCGAGCTATGCTAGCTTAACTTACAGCCAGTTTGTTAGCGAGTTTAACGAGGTATTCGACCACTCCGACCGTGATAGCATGCTCACCACTCGGCTGTTAAACCTTCGACTTGCTCAAGATGGCGCCCACAGCGGTCGACATGGTGCTTCGCTGCGCTCTTTGTTTGTTTTTGTTTGTCAATTGTGTGTCTGCTTGCACTTATACCCGTGAAGAACTTTTAAATATCAGGACTTTGACCCCCACGGACCTCCTCCCAGTTTTTCTAGCCCCTGCCGCCGATCTGGTTTATTGTTTGGCTCGGAAAGTGAGACGGCGGAAGAGAGGAAGACGAGCGGGCGCTCTCGTACGACTTCGCAGGAGAGGCTCGCGAACGGCGCTGCCTGGCATATTTCTGTCCAATACCAACTCTCTCTCTAACAAGGTGGATGAACTGAGACTGCTGATGCGTTTTAAGGACCTCGCCTCCTCAGCTGTCCTCTGCTTTACTGAGACCTGGCTCCGGGAAAATATACCAGACAGCGCGCTGCGCCTCGACGGCTTTCAGCTCTTCCGTGCTGATCGTGACACAGAGCTTTCCGGCAAGACCACAGGAGGCGGTGTCTGCTTCTACATCAACTGTAGCTGGTGCTCTGATGTAACGGTAATTTCCAAACACTGTTCTCCTGCCTTGGAATTTCTTGTTATCAACTGCAAGCCTTTTTATTCCCCACGGGAGTTTGCTTCTTTTATACTGATCGCTGTGTACGCCCCTCCCGACGCGGACACGCGCGAAGCTCAGCGCGTGCTCGCGGATCACATTCAACACACAGAGCGGAGTTTTCCAGACTCGCTGATTATTGTGGCTGGCGACTTTAATCAGTGCAATCTGAGCCACGATCTCCCCCGCTACAAACAGTTTATTAAATGCCCCACCAGAGGATTAAACACACTGGATCACTGTTACACCACAGTGAAAGACGCATATCGCGCTGTCCCTCGAGCTGCGCTGGGATTATCTGATTACGTGATGGTTCACCTCATTCCCACATACAGACAGAGATTGAAGCTCACTAAACCTGTTGTGAGCACTACGAAGATACGGACCAGTGATGCTGAGGAGAAGCTGGAAACGTGCATGGAAATATCTGACTGGGGCATGCTTAAAGGAGCCACGCATGATCTGGATGAGTACACGGACACTGTGAACTCATATATCCACTTTTGTGAAGAGAACATTCTTCCATCACGCACCAGGGTGAGTTACTCTAATGACAAACCCTGGTTCACAGCTAAGCTCAGACAGATCAGGAAGGAGAAGGAAGCAGCGCTGAAAAGTGGAGACAGGGACTGCTACAGGGAGGTTAAATACCGGTTTAACAGAGAGCTGAAGAGGGCTAAATCTGTGTACTCAGAGAGACTCCAGCAGCAGTTCACTGCTAATGATTCGGCTTCCGTGTGGAGAGGACTGAGGCAGATCACCAACTATCGGCCTCAGGCTCCTAAAGGTCAGGATGACAAAGCCCTTTGTCAAAGACTGTCCCAACACTATGCCCGTTTTGACACCTCGTCATCTGTGTCCAACTCCCCCCCTCCCTCCAGCTCCACAGCCTCCACATTCCCTACTTCATTTAAGGCACCCCCCCCCCCACCTCCCCCCCTCCCCTTATCATCAGTGAGCAGGATGTGCTCAAACAGTTCTCCAGACTGAACCCGCACAAGGCCCCCGGCCCAGACGGCGTGTCTCCCTCCACCCTGAGACTCTGTGCGAAACAGCTGGCTCCTGTATTCACAGACATTTTTAACACCTCCCTTAAGTTATGCCACGTGCCGTCCTGCCTCAAATCCTCCACCATCATCCCTGTCCCCAAGAAGCCACGGATCACTGGACTTAATGACTACAGACCTGTAGCGCTCACCTCTGTAGTCATGAAGTCCTTTGAGCGCCTGGTCCTGTCCCACCTCAAGTCCATCACCACCCCTCTCCTGGACCCGCTGCAGTTTGCCTACCGAGCCAACAGGTCTGTAGACGATGCAGTCAACCTGGCCCTCCACTCCATCCTGCAGCACCTGGACTCCCCGGGAACCTACGCCAGGATCCTGTTTGTGGACTTCAGCTCCGCATTCAACACCATCCGCCCCGCTCTGCTCCGGGACAAGCTGTCCCTGCTCAACGTGCCTGACTCCCTCTGCAGGTGGATCATCGACTTCCTGACGGACCGGAGGCAGCATGTGCGGCTGGGAAAGACTGTCTCAGACTATACTAGCATCAGCACCGGATCACCCCAGGGCTGTGTACTTTCCCCCCTACTCTTCTCCCTTTACACCAACTCCTGCACCTCCAGCCACCAGTCTGTCAAGTTGATCAAGTTTGCGGACGACACCACCCTCATCGGGCTCATCTCCAACGGCGACGAGTCCGCCTACAGGAGAGAGGTGGCCCAGCTGGCGTCCTGGTGCAGCAATAACAACCTGCAGCTGAACGCTCTGAAGACAGTGGAGATGATTGTAGACTTCAGGAAAGTCACTACTCCTCTGCCCCCCCTCACCCTCTCAGGCTCTCCCATCACCACTGCTGATTCCTTCCGCTTCCTAGGCACTACCATCACCAGGGACCTCAAATGGGAGCTGACCATCAGCTCACTCATCAAAAAAGCCCAGCAGAGGATGTTCTTCCTGCGGCAGCTGAGGAAGCTCAAGCTACCCACCAAGATGTTAGTGCAGTTCTACACAGCCATCATCGAGTCCATCCTCACCACCTCCATAACCGTGTGGTACGCAGGAGCCACTGCCAGGGACAGACTAAGGCTGCAGCGCGTCGTGCGCACTGCTGAGAAGGTGATCGGCTGCAAGCTCCCATCTCTCCAGGATCTGTACATCTCCAGGACCCGGAGGCGTGCTGGCCGGATCATAGCTGATCCCTCACACCCTGGTCATGTACTGTTTGCCCCCCTCCCCTCTGGTAGAAGACTTCGGTCCATCCAGACTAAAACCTCCCGTCACATGAACAGCTTCTTCCCCTCTGCCATTAGACTGCTGAACACTAAGTGACTCTCGTGCACCATGTACAGCAGCTCAACCAGACTCATGTCAATCATCACTGTTTTCTTCCTGCATTACCGACTGCACTATATAGTTCTCCACAGTATCTGCTGCTGGCTAATATATATTTTAACTGTTGACCAGTATCACTTAATCTTATCCTACACTTTATTACATGTATAGTTTATTTCTCTTATCTTATCATGTTTAATGTTGCAGCATTGTACCGAGACAAATTCCTAGTTTGTGTACTACATGAACAATGGCAATAAACCTGATTCTGATTCTGATTCTGATTCTGATTCTGACAGGGGGGCAGGTCCGTAGCAGACTATGCTGTCAATTTCTGGGTGGTGGCGGCGGAGGTGGGGTGGGAAGATGCCTCGTTATGTAGTATCTTTATTAGAAGCCTGAACCCTAGCCTGCGGGATGAGCTGGCCCGCCTAGATAAGCCTGAGAAGCTAACGGAGCTAATTTCCCTAGCGATCAATTTAGATAACAGACTGAGCGAGCGGGCAGCCAAGCGGAGGGCTTCTGGACGCTTGGGCGCCCAGTTTCATCGCTCCTCTCAGCCTCCTCTATTGGCCCTGCCTTCGCTTGAGTCCTCAGACGCGCAAGAGGCTATAGCAATGGAGCAGACTAAACTTTCGTTGGCTGAAAGGCAGCGCCGCAGGGAGCTAGGCCTATGCATGTATTGTGGGAGTGAAAAGCATGAGGTAGAGTCCTACCCTGTTCGGCCAAAAGAGGGGCTTCGTGAGTCGCAGTAGGGGGACTCACGGACTCGTCTCGGCCTAAACCCCTCTCCAAATGTCTCCTGCCCATTAGGTTTATCTATAAACACACTGAATTTCTCACACACGCTCTGACTGACTCGGGGGCTGAGCAGAGCTTCATCTCGGGGGAACTGGCAACCTGACTGGGGATACCCTGCCGACCACTTAAGTCCCCCCTAAAGCTTACTGCCTTGTCCAAGGCCCCTCTGGCGATGGTGTCGCAGCAAACCGTCCCGGTGTCTGCCATCGTTTCCGGCAACCATCGGGAAGACCTGAGTCTGTTTGTTTTGCCCATATCGGCCTCTCCTGTCATCCTGGGCTACCCCTGGCTCCGGCTCCACAACCCCACCATTGACTGACGTGCAGGGAGTGTTATCTCTTGGAGCTCTTTTTGCCTCAGTGCATGCTTGTAATCCGCGGCATGTTCACCATCTGTGTCCCTGTCCACCCCCGCCCCCCCTCCTCCTGACCTGTCCAGGGTGCCGCCCGAATATCACGACCTGGGGGCAGTGTTTAGC
Organism: Pholidichthys leucotaenia; assembly: GCA_020510985.1. Taxonomy (NCBI): domain Eukaryota; kingdom Metazoa; phylum Chordata; class Actinopteri; order Cichliformes; family Pholidichthyidae; genus Pholidichthys; species Pholidichthys leucotaenia. The sequence goes on from CM035844.1 coordinate 223,572,736, forward strand.
AAGTCCCAAGCGCTGTCTCCCCCCCCCCCCCACCCATATGACTGCGCCATTAATCTCCGGGCTGGTGCTCCGCTGCCGTTGAGCCGCCTTTACAGTCTATCGGCTCCGGAGCGAGAGGCGATGGACACCTATATTAAGGAGTCACTCAGCTTGGGCATCATTTGGCCCTCATCCTCGGCGGTAGGGGCGGGGTTTTTTTTCGTTGGAAAGAAGGATGGCTTCCTGAGGCCGTGTATTGACTTCCGAGCTCTTAACAACATCACCATTAAGGATAAATACACCCTTCCTCTGATGGATACGGCGTTTGACTCCCTCCAGGGGGCCTCATGGTTCACCAAATTAGACCTCCGCAACACGTACCACCTTGTGTGGATCAGGGAGGGGGACGAGTGGAAGACGGGTTTCCGGACCCCAAGTGGACACTTTGAATACTTTGTGATGCCGTTTGGGTTGACCAACGCTCCGGCCGTCTTCCAACGCCTAATTAATGATGTTCTCCAGGATTTCTTAGGATCGTTCGTCTTCGTGTACCTGGACGACATTCTGATCTTCTCCCAGTCGCTAGATGAACATCAGGTTCACGTGAGATGGGTCCTTCAACGGCTCCTGGAGAACAAGCTTTTTGTGAAAGCTGAGAAATGTGAGTTCCACGCCCACAAGACCTCATTTCTTGGTTTCATCATCTCTCATAATCAAATCATCCCCGATCCTGAGAAGGTTAAGGCGGTGGTGGATTGCCCCCCCCCCCCCTCCTTTGAGGAAACAGCTCCAACAGTTCCTGGGGTTCGCCAATTTCTACCACTGGTTTGTTCAGAATTATAGTGTCATTGCCCTCCCCTCTTATCCTACACTTTATTACATGTATAGTTTATTTCTCTTATCTTATCATGTTTAATGTTGCAGCATTGTACCGAGACAAATTCCTAGTTTGTGTACTACATGAACAATGGCAATAAACCTGATTCTGATTCTGATTCTGATTCTGACCCGTCTCACTTCCCCCAAGGTGGCTTTCCGGTGGATGGAGGAGGCAGCAGCGGCGTTCGCTCCACTCAAAACTAAATTCTCCTCTTCTCCTATCTTGACACAGGTGGACCCTACTCTTCAATGCCTGGTTGAGGTGGACACTTCTGACTCTGGGCAGGGGGCGGTCCTATCTCAGCGCTCCCCGGTGGACGGGGTGATCCGTCCCTGTGCATTTTTCTCCCGCCGACTGTCCCCGGCGGAGAAGAATTATGACATCGGTGACAGGGAGCTCCTGGCGGTGATGCTTGCCCTGGAGGAGTGGCGTCACTGGTTGGAAGGGGCCGCCCAACCCTTTATTGTATGGACAAATCACAAAAATTTGGAGTGCCTGAGGACAGCCAAACGTCTGAACGCCCGCCAGGCCCGTTGGTCCTTGTTCTTTGGGCGCTTCAATTTCACTATCACCTACCGCCCCGAGGCTAAGAACGCGAAGCCAGATGCCTTGTCCAGGCAGTTTGCCCCGGATGCCACGGGGGGGGCGTGAGCATACCATCCTTCCTGCATCATGTGTCGTGGGGGCCCTCTCGTGGGGCATCAGGGAGAGGGTCCTGAAGGCGCAAGAGGCTGAGCCGGATCCTGGCGGGGGGCCTGCAGAGAGGTTGTTCAGATAGATAGATAGATAACTTTATTGTCTGTCCCAGTCAGTGACAGAAATTCTTCTTCGACACGGCTACAACAATATTACACATTCAACACTCTCAAAAACATGTTCAAATTCACAGGATAAAAACAGTTTAAAAAAGTAAACATGGCTAAAAAGGAAACAGCAAATAAAATCATGCGGCACAAAATATTAATAACTATTAAAAATTAATAGTGATTAATAGATAAATGCTGATAACTAATATTGATAACATTGATAGCTATGATAACTATTTGATTTTGTTTAGGATTGTTACTGCAGAAGGAATAAATGATTTCTTGTAAATGTTTTTATAGGCCAATGGAACTTTATATCGTCTGCCTGATGGCAGTAACTGAAAAGAATGATGGAGGGGGTGAGATGGGTCCTCTGTGATCAGGGTGGCTTTCCTGATCACAGAGCGCTGATACAGTTCAGACAATGGTGTCTGTGGTGAGCCAATGATTTTGCTAGCCTGATTAACTATACGGGAAAGCTTTGTTTTGTGCTTAATGAAGAGGGAGCTGTACCAGGATGAAATGTTAAAAGAAAGGATGGATTCAATTAATGAAGTGTAAACCAGAGTTAAAATGTGTTGACATTAAAAGTCCTCAGTTTCCTCAACAGGTGGAGGCGTTGTTGTGCTTTTTTATAAACAGAGTCAACATGGTGTGCAAAAGACAGGCTACAGTCCATCTCTATTCCCAAGTATTTAAAAACTTGAACTTGCGCAATAGCCTGACCCTGAATACTGAGGGGTGTAAAGAGAGTAGTTGAAAGTTTCTCTTTGTTCCCAAAGCACAACTCCTTAGTCTTTGTGGTGTTTAACTCCAGAGAGTTTTGATTAAAAATCTGAGCTAGATCGTTGACTGCCTGCTGATAGCGGGTCAGTGCAGTACTGTCTGTCAGATGGGCCACCAAGGCCATGTCATCTGCATATTTAAAAAGAGTCAATCCTTCACTGTCACAGGAGATGTTATTTGTGTATACAGAGAACATAACCGGAGATAAAACACAACCTTGAGGAAGACCTGTGTTTAAAATCAACTTGCTAGATGTTCATTCATTCATTCATTCATTCATTCATCTTCTTCCACTTAATCCTTTTCGGGTCGCAGGGGGGCTGGAGCCTATCCCAGCATCTTTGGGCGAGAGGCAGGGTACACCCTGGACAGATCGCCAGTCCATCGCAGGGCCAACACAGAGAGACAGACAACCATTCACTCTCACAGTCATACCTAAGGACAATTTAGAATCCCCAGTTTTGATGCCAATTAACCTAACTTGCATGTTTTTGGCATGTGGGAGGAAACCGGAGAAATCCCGGAGTAAACCCACGCAGACACGGGGAGAACATGCAAACTCCACACAGATCACTGTTGGTCGGGGGCTGGGATCGAACCCAAGATCCCCCGGCCAAGGGTGAGTTACTGTGCTGCCGCAGTGCTAACCACTCCGCCACCGCACCTTGCTAGATGTAAAACCATTTAAAAACACTTGTTGTGGCCTGTCATATAAAAAACTGTGAATCCATAAAATCAATGTTGGGTGAACCTGGAGGTCTGTCAAGTGATGTAGCAAGGTACCTGTGTGTACAGTGTTAAAAGCAGAAGAAAAGTCCATAAACAAAATCCGTGTGTGTGGGTGTGAAGAATCCAGTTGTTTAGTGACAGTGTCTAGAAGTGTAAGACATGCATCCTCTACACCCCGTTTTGCCTTATAGGCAAACTGGAGGGGATCCAATTTGTGTGACAACATGTTAGTCAAAAAGCCACACACCACTTGCTCCATACATTTACAGAGCGCAGAGGTCAGGGCCACTGGTCTGTAGTCTTTCAGGTCCTTAGGGTGAGTCTTTTTGGGGATTGGAATGATGGTAGATTCCTTCCACTGATCAGGGACACATCCAGAATCCAAGAGATGCTGAAAAAGTCTGGTGAGGACTCCACCTAGCTGAATGGAACATTCCTTGAGGATTCTGCCTCTGAGCCTATCAGGACCAGGGCTTTGTGTTGGTTGACCCTATGTAGGATGGACGTCACAAGTTGCTCCTCAATGATAAGGGGTTCATGGGGGGAGATGGAAGGTGGGGAGGTCCAGGTGGTCGGTGTGCTGCTGGTATTAAAACGGGTGAAGAAGGTGTTAAGCTGTTCTGCAAAGGAAGTGGGGTCTGGGCAGCTGACCATGGCAGGTTTTAGGGCTCTGCCCATCATGATGTTTAGACCCTGCCACACCTCTCTCGCACTTCCTGATGTCAATTTCTGCTCCACCTTATTTTTATAATTTATTTTAGCCAGCTTCACCATCCTCCCAAAATCTTTCTGCAGTTCCTTCACCCTCAGCTTGTCTCCTTGTAAGAAAGCTTTTTTCTTTTGGACCAGGCAGATTTTCATGCCCCTTGTAACCCATTTCTTATTGTTTGGGTGCATTATTATATGGTGGATGGGAGTAACAATGTCCTCACAGAATAAGATGTAAGAGGTCAGCACATCTGTCAACATGTTAAAATCACTGCCACAGTCATTAAAGAATAGATCCCAGTCTGTCACTTCAAAGTAAGCTCTCAGTGATTCAGCTGCGTCTTTATTCCAGACTCTGACGGTTTTTTTTATGGGTTTACCCGTTTTCAGTTGTGATCTGTATTTTGGCAGTAGCAGAATGACGTTGTGATCAGAATGTCCAAGAGGTGGACGTGGTTTTGAGATATATGCACCAGGGACATTACCATAACACAAGTCCAACATGTTTTCCTTTCTGGTGGGAATTGTGACATATTGCTCCAGATTGGGCAAATATGTGGTGACGTCACATCTGTTAAAATCCCCCAGTAAAAACACATGCTGCTCTCCAGTCTGATTGACAGCTCTATTGTAACAGTCAGCTGTGTGCTCTCCAGCTCTGCTAAAATCAGGACCTGGTACATAAGTTAATAACCGTAATCTGAGCAAATTCTCGAGGTAGATAGTGAGGTCTGAAGGACACGGTCATTAATTCGTAGTGTTTGCAACATTCAGTCTCTCTCACTGTGAAGTTTGTTGCCCACTTACTGTTGACAGCCATGCAGAGCCCGCCCCCAATTAATTTCCGTGTTTTTTCCTTGTCCCTGTCAGCATGAATGATGTTAAAACCTTCCAAATCAAAGTCTGTATCTTCAGAAAACCATGTCTCCGTGAAACAGAAAAGATAGGTCTGGCGGTAATCCCGATCATACCTGATCAGTGTGGTGAGTTCTTCCCTTTTGCTCTTTAGCGAACGCACGACAGGGCCGACAGGGTTATGGCAGGTAACGGTAGGGGGCTGCCTCTCCTCCTCAGTCTGTTCAGGCGCTTTTCCACTAGGGTCAGTATGGTACGGTTCGGTACGGGACGAGACAGTACAGTTCGGCCCGCTTTGTGTTTCCACTGCACTAGGTCCCATTTGAAGTGGGTGGGAAATAGTTACAGGGAGGCGGCACAACCCTCTCCCTCCCACTACATAAAACAAGCGTAACTAGCGTAAATCAATAACGTTACGCAAAATACAAGTTGGCAGGATACGAGGCGTCTGCGTTCTCTGGCTGTTTTTGCCAGAATAAAGGCAAAAACGGAGAACAGAAGGCAAACCCGCAATATGACACACTCTGGAAAAGTAATGGAGCATTTAGGAAACCGTAGAGCAGTATAAAAGAGAAGACATGAGGATACGAACTACATTACCACATTATCCAACCGATGATCCTGAAGGACAAGCTGCTGCGCGCAGGGGTGGACCAGCACCTGTCATCATGGATCCTGGACTACCTCACGAACCGGCCTCAGTTTGTGAGAACCCGGGACTGTGTTTCCGACACGATCATCAGTAGCACGGGGGCCCCCCAGGGAACGGTGCTGGCTCCCTTCCTGTTCACTCTTTATACTGCGGACTTCTCACACAACACAACACATTGCCATCTACAGAAGTTCTCTGATGACTCTGCGATCGTTGGTCTCATCTCCAGCGGAGATGAAGCTGAGTACAGAGGGCTTATCCAGGACTTTGTGGACTGGTGCCATCGGAACTGCCTCCAGATCAACGCGAGGAAAACTAAGGAGCTGGTGGTGGACTGCCGCAGGCATGGGCAGCCCCTCACAGCACCAGTAAATATACAGGGAACAGACATCGAGATGGTGACATCCTACAAGTACCTGGGTATTCATCTGAACAATAAACTAGACTGGTCACACAATACTGACGCACTCTACAAGAAGGGACAGCGCAGGCTGTTCCTGCTGAGGAGACTCAGGTCTTTTGGTGTACAAGGGGCGCTGCTGAAGTCATTCTATGACACGGTGGTGGCATCAGCCATCACTTTTGGAGTGGTCTGCTGGGGCAGTGGCATTACTGCAGCCGATAGGAAGAGACTGAACAAACTGATTAAGAAAGCTAGCTCTGTCCTGGGGCAACGCCTTGATCCGATGGAGGAGATAGGAGAGAGAAGGACGGTGGCTAAACTGTCATCTCTGCTGGAGTCCGAGTTCCACCCTATGCAGGACATACTGGATGCACTGAGGAGCTCATTTAGCAGCAGACTACATCATCCCAGGTGCACAACCGAGAGGTTTCGTAGGTCCTTCCTACCAACGGCTGTCAGACTGTACAACCTAAGCAGGGCTGCTCGCAGAGATAGCAAAAAGACGTAACAAACTAATAGTTTTTTTTTTTTTTTTTTTTTTGAATGCAAAAGATGCAATAGACTTACACAATGGTCCTCTCCGGCATACAACTAGGAACATACCGGTCGCTATGGAGGGTGAGAATATGTATGGGCACATAATCATACCATGTAGGATAACTAAATAGACGGTTATGCTGTTTCATCCCACCTAGCAACAATGCTCTGCACTGTGTGTGTTTATATATTTACATATTTATTCCATCTAGCTACAATGCTCTGCACTGGGTGTGTTTATATTTATATATCTATATATTTATTCCATCTAGCTACAATGCTCAGCACTGGGTGTGTTTATATTTATATATCTATATATTTATTCCATCTAGCTACAATGCTCCGCACTGTGTTTTTATATATCTACATATTATTCCATCTAGCTACATTGCTCCGCACTGTGTGTGTTTATATACTTGCATATTTATTCCACCTAGCTGCAATGCTCCATACTGTGGGTGTTTATATATTTACATATTTATTCCATCTAGCTACAATGCTCTGCACTGTGTGTTCATATATTCATATATTTATTCCATCCAGCTACAATGCTCTGCACTGTGTGTCTGTGTGTGTGTGTGTGTGTATATATATTTTATAGTAATATGTACATATGTATATTAGCTGCTCTTGCTTGCTTGTTTTTTTTTTTTTTTTTTTTTCTTGCCTTCTGATTGTTGCTCTGAGTGTTGCTATCCCTGTGCTGTTGCAATCCTGGAATTTCCCCGTTGTGGGACTAATAAAGGCTTATCTTATCTTATCTTATTACGTATGACGGTAAGCTAATGATTGCTAATGCTACTTTGCTTTTAAGTTCGCCGTACAACATTGTAATGTCGGCAAGTTATCGATATTAGGTACTAAAATATGTGTATTCTGTGTGTGTGTGTGTGTGTGTGTGTGTTTTTCAGATGGCTCTTGTGGCAAAAATATCGCTTCAAATGGTCGGCGTTAACGTTCACAGTGATGTGACCCCAACTTCACAAACACGAAGTGGCTATAATGTCTGTAGAAATGTTTAGCTTCCTGTGCAATAAATTGCTCTGATCTGTGTCAAAATCATGGAGAGACTGTTGAGACATCATGGAATTTACCTGCTCCAGCCAGTGGTGTCGTGGAAAAACATGGATCAGGTGTCATATAGTAGCATATGAGCCGTTAAATATACAGTATATTTCAACAGGTAAACAGTACTGAGTTAGGCATAAGACATATTTAACAATTATGATGCATTTTAAGCCAAAACAAATGGATCTAGGATTAAAAGTAATTAAAATAATGCAGTCACAAGGTTACATGGAGAAATATGTGGATTAATGAAATACATCGTATTGAGTATTGCTGACTACATGTAGATACTGTATAAATATATATTCTCTGCATCAACAGTGAACTATACATGTATTCATGTAGTATTGCCCTGGGAATTTTGACAATAAACCTTTGTACTTTTGCAGATGTCTCTATTTTGTTTTACAGTCTTCAGCAAATAATTGTTTTGGTTATTTTCTTAAAAATGAGCCATTATTTTCAATGTCACTGATAAATGGTTCGTAATGTTGACTCTTTTCCCACCGGTGTCTCAACAGACAAAATAGAAAATTATGATGCAAACATATAAATCACTAAATTGTTTATTCCAATCAGCAGCAAATTACAGATTATTTAGAATGTGCAAAATTCAAACTGTAAAAAAAAAAAAAGAAACTGGAATGGGTCACACACGCCAGCCACGCTGCCTCACTGAGAAGCAACTGGATCGGCCCCTCGTACTGGTCCTGGTTCAGCAGATCTTCAGCCTGCATCTCTGTAAATAGTGAGGCAAGGTCTGGTTTTGGTGGATCGTTTTCCCCTTGCCTGGATGAAAGACAGAAATGGGTGGTGGATAATTAAAGCAAGTTTAAAACATATTTGAGAAATGAATGAATGAATGAATCTTTATTTCGGATAAATTAGATTAAAGATAGATAGATAGATAGATAGATAGATAGATAGATAGATAGATAGATAGATAGATACTTTAATTTTGAACAAAAAAAGTGTAACAAAAACAAAACAAATGACAAATGCAATAAAGTAACAGTATACAGTGTTCGAAAGGGAGAAGGAAGAAGTGAACACTTATTAATTCCATCTCCTCTTTTCCATAAATACACCCATGTGAATTATATACAAATTACCACACTGAAGACCCCAAGTAAACAATTAACTGTATTTTGTACATATCAACATTAACACCCATCCATCCTAGCATACATTAATGTCCATACATCAAAACCAGCCTCAAACAACACAGATATACACAGTGCTGTCCCACCCACCATTCCATAGTGTCCCAGAGTGAGCATAGTTAATCGTACATATAAATACTACCCTTCTAACATATATCCTTTCAGCAAATAATGTTTATACCTCTTTTTGAATTGAATTCTGTTTGTACATAGTTTCTTTTCCTGCTCCAGACTGTTCCACAAATCCACCCCACAGACAGATATGCACATACTTTTCTTGGTTGTTCATATCTTGGGTTTTGTGAAGTTTAAGTCTCCTGTCAAATTATGATCATTGTCTCTCTTTTTTAAATATTTTTTGTATATTAGTTGGGAGTTGATTATTAATTGCCCTGTACATTACTTGTGCTGTCTTAAATTTAACTAAATCAATGAACTTTATGACATGTGACTTTAAAAACAACAAATTGGTATGGTCTCTATATCCTACATTATTTATTATCCTTATAGCTCTTTTTTGTAGTGTGCATATTGACTGTAGGTTGGTCTTGTAGGTGTTTCCCCAGACTTCTACACAGCAGTTAAGATAAGGTAGAAACAGTGAATTGTACAGTAAGAACAATGATTTATAGTCCAAGATGTGTCTTGTCTTCCCCAGTATGCCTATACATTTTGCTAACTTGGCCCGGATGTGACTGATGTGAGGTTTCCAGCGGATTTTATTGTCTAGCGTCACCCCCAGAAACTTATTTTCCTGTACTGTTTCTATTCTGGTATCATCTATCGTTACCATTATTTCATGATTTATTTTATAATTTCCAAACAACATAATCTTTGGGGGTTTTTTTAGATTTAGAGATAATTTATTTTTGATGAACCACTGCGTTAACTTTTTCATTTCAGTTGTGACCACCTCTAAAACCTGCTGCAAATTCACACCAGTGCAAAGGATATTTGTGTCATCTGCAAACAAAATAAATTTCAGAATTTTTGATACTTGGCATATGTCATTTATATACAAAATTAAGAGTTTGGGTCCCAAAACTGACCCCTGGGGCACACCACAAGTGATGTCCATGAAGGGTGATTTGTGCTCACCAATTTGTACAAATTGTTGTCTGTTACTTAAATAACTTTCCACCCAACTCAGTCCTACCCCTCTTATCCCATACCTTTCCAGTTTCCTTAGTAGTATTCTGTGGTCAATGGTGTCAAAAGCTTTCTTTAAATCTATAAATACTCCTACAGCAAACTTTTTTTTATCTATACAACTAGTAATTTCTTCTATAAGTTCGATCAGTGACAAAGATGTAGATTTATCTGCTCTAAAACCATACTGGCTGTCTGTAAGGAGGTTGTGTTTTTCAATGACATCATCCAGTCTCTTCACTAAGATAAAGATAAATTACTGGCCTGTAATTTGTGAAACAATGACTGTCTCTTGTTTTGTATAGAGGTATTACTTTTGCTATTTTCATTTTGTTTGGAAATTTACCAGTTTGAAATGACAGCTTACAGATGTGGGTGAGTGGCTTAACAATTCCTTCAATTACTTTTTTCACTATTGTCATGTCAATTTCATTCCAGTCCGTTGATTTTTTGTTCTTAAATTTACTCACAGTCTCGATAATTTCCTTTTCAGTAACTGCATCCAAAAAGATTGTGTTGTGGGCACATATGTGGTTTCCATATGCTTCACATGCTTGTTACTGTATGCTTATTATTTACTGCACGTCTCAGAGGAACAAAAGGTCTGAACCTCCTAGGGGTTGCAGGAGGATGCGAAGTCTGGCCTTTTGTACACTACTGTTCAAAAGTTTGGGGTCACTTAGAAATTTCCTTATTTTTGAAAGAAAAGCACTGTTTTCTTCAATGAAGATAACTTTAAACTAATCAGAAATACACTCTAATATCTAATATACATTGCTAATGTGGTAAATGACTATTCTAGCTGCAAATGTCTGGTTTTTGGTGCAATATCTACATATGTGTATAGAGGCCCATTTCCAGCAACTATCACTCCAGTGTTCTAATAGTACAATGTGTTTGCTCATTGCATCAGAAGGCTAATGGATGATTAGAAAACCCTTGTGCAATCATGTTAGCACAGCTGAAAACAGTTTAGCTGGTTAGAGAAGCTATAAAACTGACCTTCTTTGAGCAGGTTGAGTATCTGGAAAAAATTATTATTTCAAATACAAATCATTATTTCTAACCTTGTCAATGTCTTGACTATATTTTCTATTCATTTTACAACTCATGGTGGTAAATAAGTGTGACTTTTCATGGAAAACACAAAATAATTGTCTGGGTGACCCCAAACTTTTGAACGGTAGTGTATATAGAGAGACGGCCATGAAGGATTTCCTGACCACCAGGACTTCAGGTGGAGACAGAAGACCTGAAGGGGGGTGCGTTGTGATTTGGGATGTAAAGACAATGCGACTGTTTGCTTTGATGTCCTGGGGTATAAAAGGGCAGCTGTGGGGGCATGCCTTCCTCTTGTCTGTTTTTGGATGTTGGAGAATGTGGTTGTGAATAAAACTGATTTTGAGTAATAAACTCAGTCTCGTCTTTCCACACAATCTCCACACTGGTGACCCTATGACGTATCATGAGCGGAGACGAATCTCCCGAGCTAGACTTGCCAGGAGCCAGCCAAACGAGTGCAGCCACAGTCCACCTACCGGACTTCTGGCCGAACAATCCGCGCTCCTGGTTTAGTGCAGTCGAGGCACAGTTCCACCTCCGGAGGATTTTGGTGGACGACACAAAGTTCTACCATGTGGTTGCAAAGCTGGACAACCACACAGCCCAGCGGGTGGCGAACCTGATCAACCACCCGCCAGACAGCGACAAGTACAGCACGTTGAAGGCTGCACTCATTCGTTACTTCACCCCCTCGATGCAGGAGCGAGCAGAGAGGCTCCTGGCGCTGACTGAATTTGAGGGCGACAGACCTGCAGACCTCATGGGGAAGATGTTGAGTTTGAGAGACTCCGAAGATGATAACTTCATCTTCACCCACCTCTTCCTCAGGACCCTACCGCCAGAGGTGAGAGTGACCCTGGCCAGTTCACCACTGCTGGCCCGACAGGACTACCACAAGCTGGGCCAGGAGGCGCAGCGACTCGTCGACGCCAGTAAATGGCGCGCGGCCGCGGCTGCGGCAGCGGTGCCAGGCGCAACGTCCAGAGATGGCAGGGGGCCAGAGGCTGCAGCACCAGACGCACCGACGACGGCGGCGGCAGGGGCCGCGAAACACGGAGCAGACGACATCCTTTGCTTCTATCATCGCTGTTTTGCAGAGAGGGCATGCAAGTGCATTCCACCGTGCCACTTTAAGCGCTCGGGAAACGCCAAGACTGGGGGTCGGTAGCAGCTGCGGCCCTCGGAGAGGAGAACAAGCTGCTCTACTTGAAGGATGCGCACTCGGGGAGGCATTTCCTCATGGACACAGGCTCCCAGCTGAGTTTCATCACACCTTCCTAAGCTGACAGGGCGGTGCCTTCCAGTGGTCCCCGGGTGTCAGCAGCGAACGGCTCGGTGATTAAGACCTTCGGTGAGAAGACTCTGCTTCTGTCTTTACATGGCCGTACATTCGAGTGGACTTTCGTCATAGTGGCAGTCAATTTCAACATGTTAGGGGCTGATTTTTTGTGCTTACATGGTTTGTTGGTCGATCTTGCTAACAGACGCCTGGTTAATGCACTCTCTTTTTCTTCTATCCCCTGTACAGCGCGAGTGGCCCCGCCAACAGCACAAGCCAACGTCACAGCTGCAGGTGGTAAGTTCCACACACTCCTCACTCAGTTCCCAGCACTCACGGTCCCAAAATTTTCGGCGACAGTGGCTAAACACGGGGTGGAACATTTTATTACTACCACCGGACCACCCGTTTTCGCAAAAGCTCGGCGCTTGGATTCAGCTAAACTGACCATAGCGCGCGAGGAGTTCGCCAACCTGGAGAGGTTGGGCATCATCAGACGTTCAAACAGCCCATGGGCTTCCCCGCTACACATGGTCCCGAAAGCTGATGGCTCGTGGCGGCCTTGCGGTGATTTCCGCAGGCTGAACGACGCTACAGCGCACGACCGCTACCTGATCCCGCACATCCAGGATTTTTCAGTTCATTTGGCGGGGGCGCGCGTTTTTTCTAAAATAGACTTGGTACGCGGTTACCACCAGGTCCCAGTGCGCGCTGAGGACATACCCAAAACAGCGGTAATAACTCCCTTCGGCTTTTTGAGTTTTTGCACATGCCGTTTGGGCTTAAGGGCGCTGCGCAGATGTTCCAACGCATGATGGACGCGGTTCTGCGCGATCTCCCTTTCGTGTTCGTCTACCTGGACAACATATTGGTAGCCAGCGCGTCCGAAGACGAACACGAAAACCACCTCACAGCAGTTTTCCGGAGGTTGGCAGAGCACGGGTTAATAATTAACCCGGCGAAGTGTCAGTTCGGGGTGACGCAGATTGATTTTTTGGGCCATCGCGTCCCCCCAGAGGGAGCAGCCCCTCTGCCTGACAAAGTGCGCGCAGTCACAAATTTTCCCCAGCTACAAACGGTCAAAGCGTTACAGGAATTTTTGGGAATGGTAAATTTTTATAACCGTTTCCTCCCCGCGCAGCGCAGCTCATGCAACCATTGTATGCTGCACTAAAAAAACAAAAACCCACAAATAAAGTCGAATGGTCTCCGGAGCGAGAGCGCGCATTTTCCGAAGTCAAAACAGCCCTGGCGAACGCTGCATTGTTGGCACATCCAGTCCCAGCGGCCCGCATGGCGCTCACTACTGACGTGTCAGATGTGGCCATAGGGGCGGTCGTAGAACAGTTTGTAGCTGGAGCCTGGCAACCGCTTGCCTTTTTCAGTAAGACCCTGCGTGATAGCGAACGAAAATACAGCGCATTCGACAGGGAGTTGTTAGCTCTCCACTTGGCCATTCGCTACTTCCAGTTCTGGCTGGAAGGACGTCGTTTCACCGCGTTCGTTGACCACAAGCCGCTGACTTTTGCGATGGCCAAGATTGCAGAACCTTGGTCGGGCCGGCAGCAGAGACAGCTGGCTACGATTTCGGAGTTTACTACCGATATCCAGCATGTGGTGGGTAAACTTAATGTAGTGGCAGACTGCCTCTCGCGTGCCGTGGGGGCTCCCGCCCACGCGGAGGTAGATCCGACAGCCATGGCCGTGGAGCAGGTTAGCGACGCGGAAGTGCGCGCGGCCCCAGTCCGCGTGGGGATAGATTATGCCGCCATGGCCGCAGAGCAGGGTAGCGACGCGGATGTGCGCGCGCTCCAGTCTTGACCAACAGGGTTAAGGCTGGAGAGCAGGGTGCTGCAAGACGGTATGCCCCCCCAATCTGCGATGTCTCCACTGGGCGGCCGCGTCCGGTGGTTCCAGCTGCGTGGCGCCGCCGCATTTTTGACTCGATCCATTCTCTGGCGCACCTGGGAGCGCGCGCATCGGTCAAAATGGTAGGAGAGAAATTTGTGTGGCCGAGCCTGCGCAAACAAGTTAGAGAGTGGGCGGCAGCCTGCACAGCCTGCCAGCGGGCCAAGGTTCATAGACACACGAGAGCTCCTTGGAGCCGTTTCACATCCCGGCTAAAAGGTTTGATCATGTCCACGTGGACCTCGTAGGCCCCCTCCCGCCCTCACAAGGGTGCACACATCTTATGACAATGGTTGACCGCACCATGCGCTGGCCAGAAGTGGTCCCGCTTTCGTCAACCACGGCTGAGGAGGTAGCGCGCGCGTTTTTAACGGCATGGGTAGTGCGTTCTGGAGTCCCGTCGGATATTACGTCTGACAGAGGCCCGCAGTTTGTTTCCGAACTTTGGTCAGTGATGTCCCGCAGCCTGGGGGCAACGATCCACCGCACGACTGCGTACAACCCGCAGGCTAACGGGTTGTGCGAACGTTTTCACAGGTCATTGAAGGTGGCCCTCAGAGCGTCGCTTACAGATACAAATTGGGTGGACAAGCTACCATGGGTTTTATTGGGGTTGCGTTCTGCACCTAAAGAGGATTTAGAAGCCTCCCCAGCTGAGCTAGTTTTTGCAAAGCCACTTCGGCTGCCCGGGGAATTTCTCCCAGATAATCCTGTGCCAGAGCGCTCCCCGGTTCAGCGGTTACAGAATAGCGCAGGCCCGGGCACGCTACCTGGCCCCGTTCACCACAGTTTTCCGCGTGTTTTTGTGCCTAAGGCTTTGAAAAATGCGGAGTTTGTTTTTGTCAGACATGATGCTCATCGTCCGCCCTTGCGCCCACCTTATGACGGACCATATAGAGTGTTGGAAACAGGGGATAAGCATTTTTTGCTAGATTTGGGGGGCAGAAAAGAAAGGATTGGCATTAACAGGCTCAAACCCACTTTTGTGTTAGCTGACGAAGCTGTGCAGTTGGCGAAGGCTCCTCGGCATGGCAGACCCCTAGAGAGCATTCCCCAGAACACCCACAGAGGTTGACTAACAGTTCTCATCCCCAGGCAACAGATCCACAGCGGGAAGACGCCGTGGAAGTGATACAGCCTGCTTTTAGCAGATATGGGAGAAGGTTGAGACCTAAGCGGCATATGGACTGATATATAGTAATTTTATTATGGCATGCAATCTGTGGTGATGTTGTTCCATCTTAGACGTTTGTGGGGGGGGTCATGTGGGCACATATGTGGTTTCCATATGCTTCACATGCTTGTTACTGTATGCTTATTGTTTACTGCACGTCTCAGAGGAACAAAAGGTCTGAACCTCCTAGGGGTTGCAGGAGGATGCGAAGTCTGGCCTTTTGTATGTAGAGAGACGGCCATGAAGGATTTCCTGACCACCAGGACTTCAGGTGGAGACAGAAGACCTGAAGGGGGGTGCGTTGTGATTTGGGATGTAAAGACAATGCGACTGTTTGCTTTGATGTCCTGGGGTATAAAAGGGCAGCTGTGGGGGCATGCCTTCCTCTTGTCTGTTTTTGGATGTTGGAGAATGTGGTTGTGAATAAAACTGATTTTGAGTAATAAACTCAGCCTCGTCTTTCCACACAATCTCCACAGTGTTTGGATTTCTATCTTCTATTTCATTTACAGAACCACTGTTGTTTGTTTCTGCTGTCACTATTGATTTTGCTAATTCAGGACCAACGTTTACAAAAAATTTATTGAAACCACTGACCACATCCTCCATATTATATATCAAATTGCCATTTTCAACAAAATATTCTGGATAATTAGCATTCTTAGGTCGATTACTAATAATCCCATTGAGTACTTGCCATATTCCTCTTAAGTTATTTTTATTCTCTAATATTCTGTTGTAATATTCTTTCTTACAGGTCCTCATTATATTAGTAAGCTTATTTTTATATCTTTTATATTTGATCTCAGCCTCCACCGTTCTGCACTTAATGAATTGTTTATATAATGTATTCTTCTTTTTACATGCATTTATTAACCCCTTGGTGACCCAAGGAAAGGAAGAGAATTCTTCTTCTTCTTCGTCGATCGCTAGATGGTCACACCAGCTGCCCTGACGAATGCTGCCGTCCTGTGGAGGTCCCCGACGTCCCCGTGCAGCTTTTGGTTCAGCGATGTGGGGTCAGGCCACGTAGCTCATCTGAGTGCAGCGTGGTCTGGGCAGTCTTGGAGGAGGTGTCTGCTGGTCATTTGGGCAGTACCACATGGGCATCTGTCCAATTGTCCAACTTTAAGTTTCTGGTGCATGTGAGCATGCATTCTGTTATGTCCAGTTCGGAGTCTGAACAGAACGACTTGGTCAGCCCTGCTCAGACTGTAGTAGTTGTCATCATTGCAGAAGTTTGGGTGTTGCTGCTGCCACTTCTTGTGAGACAGGGCCTTAATAATGGTTTTCTCCTCACTGTAAGAGACCTGCCTGTCTTCCTGGTCTTGCTGCCCACCCTCCTTAGCAAGTCTGTCAACCGTCTCATTTCCATAGACTCCACAGTGGGCAGGAATGGAGTGATACGTTCGCCTGTGTTGCTAGTTGAGACAGAGTGAGGGCGAGTTCATTCAGTTCTTTGTGTCGGGGATCCTGAAGTGCATCCAAGACAGAGAGGGCATCAGTGAAGATGACGACCCGCTTGTGTGCCTTGACTTGATGTTCCCTGACGTGGGCCGCTGCTGTTCTCAGGGCCTCTGCCTCAGCCCTGAAATTGGTGGAGTACTTTCCA
The DNA here is from genome assembly GCA_020510985.1 of Pholidichthys leucotaenia. Classification (NCBI taxonomy): domain Eukaryota; kingdom Metazoa; phylum Chordata; class Actinopteri; order Cichliformes; family Pholidichthyidae; genus Pholidichthys; species Pholidichthys leucotaenia. The sequence goes on from CM035844.1 coordinate 223,589,486, forward strand.
GTCGCAATGGGAATGTGGGTCTCCTCATCAGCGTACCTGATGTACACGCCGCCTCCTCCATTCCTGGTTGCTTCCATGGCAGAGCCGTCTGTGTAGACGTGAGTCCACTGCTCTTTAGGGTAGGTAGACCGAATGAACTCCAGGGCCAGCGACTTCCTCTCTTGGTCTGACTGTGTTCCTTTCTTCCCAGTGCCCGATATGTCTGTGCGTATGGCTGGGAAGTTCTGTCGGTTCCAGGAGGGAACAGATGCTATGGGTGGTATTGGTGTGGGTATGTGGTCCATCAGTTCTGGGTCTCTCCTTTCAAGTGTCCTTCTCTGGTGGATGAAGCTCAATCTCTTAAGTCTCCCTTTTGTTGGCTTGCTCAGTCTGTCCTTCATGGGATGATTTTCCAGTCTCTTGAATTTGGTGGCCTGGGTCAGTACCTTGACGTTTCTTCTGTCTTCCAGTGGTGCAAGGCCTGTTGTTGTCTCCAGCGCTTTGATAGGGGTACTGCGCATGGCTCCTGTCATCATTCGCATAGCTTGGTTTTGGAGTCTGTCCAGCTTCTCAGTGTTGCTTTTGGCAGCTGTTGAGGTTGCTGCCATGCCATACTCCAGAACAGGCCGAATCCTCCCCACATAGAGCTTCTTCAGGACACCCTGGTCTGCACCCCAGTTTGTTCCTGACAGTTTCTTCATTAGGGCCATCCTGATCTTTGCTCTTGCATGGTTCTTGTGCAGCTGGTTCTTCCAAGTCAGTCTGCGATCCATGGTGATCCCGAGGTATGTGGGTGCATATTCAGCCTGGAGCTCCTGGGAGTTGATCTGGAGTTTCACCTTCTGGGGTTGGGTGGACAGGGTGAAGACGGTGTATGTAGTCTTCCTCTCATTTAAGCTCACAAGCCATGACTTGGTCCATGCCTCTATCAGCCGGAGAACTTGCTGCAGTCTGTAGTTTGCGTTTGCGATGCTTTCCTGACTGCACCAGAGGGCTAGGTCATCAGTGTAGATGGCACCTTGTAAGTTCCTTGGCAAACTCTGGATGATGTCCTTGATGAATACAAGGAAGAGTGTTGGGGAGAGCACTCCTCCTTGTGGGACTCCTTTCCTCAACACCTTCTTCTTGCTGGAGTACTGTCTGACCTGGACTCTGGCTCTTCTGCTGTGCAGGTATTGGGCAATCTACTTGTACATGCGCACAGCGACACCGCACTGGCGCAGTTTCAGCTTGAGGCCGTCTTTCCATACCCTGTCAAACGCCTTTTCTAGGTCAATCCACACAGCGAGGGTGTGCTTTTTTTCTTGGAAGGCATCTTCTATGGCTTGAGAGATGAATGTTATTTGGTCCTCTGTAGACCGGTTCTGCCTGAAGGCTGCTTGCTCTGGGCCGATGTGTTGTTTTCCTTCCAAGTGCCACATGAGTCTGGTGTTGATGAGACGCTCTAGCAGCTTTCCTATGCAGCTTGTAAGGCTTATGGGGCGATAGCTTTCAGCCTTCAACTTATCTTTGCCTTTTTTGTGCACTGGAATCATCGTGGCTTCTCTCCAGATCTGAGGCACAGTCCCTGATCTCCAACTGTCGTTGAAAAGCTGCAGAAGTTTCTTCTTTTTTGGGGGGCCAAGGTTCAGCAACATTTCATTTGTGATCTTGTCAGATCCAGGGGCTTTTTTCAGCTTCAGTGTTGTCATTGCATCCTCCAGCTCCTTGAGAATGAATGGCGAGTTCATCACTGGTTCTATCTGTGCGTTCTGATGAATTCGCTGGGCTCCTCTGACAACCTTTCTTCTCTCTGGTGGAATCTGAAGGTGGCTCGTCTTCGCATACTGGTTGATGAAATGGTCTGCTGCTTTCTTGCCAGTCAGCAGTTCTTGATCTGCCTGTACTGTGATCGGCGAGCTTTTGCTGTTCTCATCGTTGAGGACTTGAGCCAGTTTCCAAAGCTTGTTACCGTCCTTGTCCAAGTTGAGCTGCTCTGTCTTTTCTTGCCATCTCTTTTGAGCTTCCTGTATAAAGGTCTGCCTGTGTTTTGCAGTGGCCGCCTTCAGGGCAATGTTGTTTTCTACTGTAGGATCTGCTTCTACTTTTTCCCTTGCCTCTGCCACACTGTCTTCAAGTTGCTGGAGCTCCTCTGTCCAGTAAGGCCTATAGTTCTTTCTGGCTCCCCGAGGTATAGATTCATTTGCAGCCTTCAGAATAGCATGGTTCAGCACCCTGACTTTCTTGTTGAGGTTCTGCTGCTTGTGACAGATTTCCGCAGAGTACCAGTCCACCAGTGTTGAGAAGCGCACCCAGTTGGCCTTCTTGTAATTCCGCCTGGGGAATGTCTTAGCTTCTTGTGGTTTGTAGCTGATGTCCAGTTCGATCTTCACAGGTTTATGGTCACTTCCCCAGAGCTGGCCAAGTACCGTTCTTGTTGCCAGCCTGGCCATGTCGTTGGTGGCAAACGCAAGATCGGGCGTGGTGTTACTCAGCCATACCCTGGAGAAGAACGTTGGTGGATCATCAGGATCATTCATTAGCAGAAGACTGTTGTCGACTTGCCAATCTTCCACCTCCTCTCCACTTCTATCTGCTTCGCTGTATCCCCATGCCTCTGAGTGACTGTTGAAGTCACCGACGACTAAGCATCGGTGGTCTGGGAGTTCCATTTGATCAAGTGAGAGCTCTCGCTCTGGGGGGCAGTACACATTAAAGATCGTGACGCTTTCATTGTGAACCATGATTCGAACTCCATGGATTTCTGCCTGGTTGCTGGTACTGACGTCAAACTCTTGTGCTGGTATGGCGTTTTTGACAAGAATTGCCACTCGTCCTTTTGTTCTTCCTTTTCTGTCTTTCCTGAAGACCTGGTATCCCCTAACACTGAAGCGTTGGTTTTCCTTTAGGTGTGTCTCCTGTAGGCAGGCGACATCAATGTCTTCTGAGTGGAGTCTTTCGGCAAGGGATATTTTTTTGTTGTAGACTCCTTCTGCGTTCCACTGGAGGATGCTGACGTTCCTCTCCTTTGGAGTCTCTTTGCAGCCAGTAGCATTCCTCGTTCCCCGTCCCCTGGATGTGCAGGACGAGGTGAGGTGACCTCCGGTAGCTGAGGGTGGCCCCCTTTGAGGCTGAGGGCCCGGCACTCTTCCTCCCCGGCGGATCCCCAGAGGATGAGCACCATCACATGCAACATCAGTATGACTCATCATGAAGCGGATATGCGTGATGCAGAGGTTTGTGGCACCACAGGGGTCCTGCATCTCCGTCTTCAGCCATGGACGTTTGTTGGGGGTCCCCCCCCTAGACCAACTGCCTTCCATGGCTGTGCTGTCGAGAGCTTGGTCCACCCTGTAGAAAGGTTGCCTGCCAAGGCTTTCCGAGACCCTTCATCCCGTGCAACTGTCTGTCCTCCTCCGCCTTCACAGCCGTTGGGAGCTTGCTCTCCTCTCCGCCTGTTCCGCCGTTGGGACATTTGTTACTGTAACAAAACTAGGGTTTTCCGTGAGTGATTTGTTACATGCTGCACAACCCCCAACCTGGAGGACCAGGGTGCACTCTTTAGCCTGGCCTCTACCCCACGCGGACCTGTTCGACATGGTTGAACCTTCTGGGAGCACTAGGCTCCCGTCGACATAGCTCCGGGGGTTGCTGAGGCACGCAAGCCGCTGCACCCCGACAAGGTATGTGCACCATTGGCAGCGGAGGAAGAGAATAATAGAACAAAGGGGCAAAAAATCCAATAAGGTCATATTAAACAGCAACTCCTCGGATTATACAGTTCAACTGAAGTTATGTGAAATAGGTGATGGCTGAAGCCGCAGCTTATATTGCCCACCCATGTTCCAGCTAAGAATTCAAAAATAAAATAAAATAAGAGTGATTACAAATCAGAACAAAGACAAGACAAAACGTGACAAAAACTAAGCAACAGCACACAGACTGGCTATGATAATCCTGATGTGATTTTACATGTCGTTTTGTATATATGTTTGGAGTATTTCTTCCTTTAGTTTTTGTTTAAATTGTCCAAGCGTTGTACATGATTTTAATTCAGGTCCAAAAGCATTCCACAGTCTGATTCCTTGCACTGGGACACAGTGTTGCTTGGTGGTAGTTCTCACTGAAGGTTTTTGAATAGACATGTTCCTCTGAAATGATATTGTTTCTCCCTTATTTGGAACAACTTTTGGATATTTGCGGGCAGTGATAGATTCTTCACTTTAAACATTATTACTGCAGTTTTAAAGGCAACCAGATCTTTCACCTTGAGAGCTTTTAAGAAAAAGTGTGTTTGTTGGTTCCCTGTAAGCACCTTTGTTCATTATTCTAGTAGCTCTCTTCTGAAGCATAAAGACTGGATATATGTTTTATATGTGTTTCCCCATACTTCAGTACAATATGTCATGTGTGGGTATTGGTATCCTCTCTGAAGAGCTGGAGCAGGTGGCTGGGGAGAGGGAAGTCTGGGCTTCTCTGCTTGAACTGCTGCCTCTGTGACCCGGACCTCCGGAAAAGCGGTAGAAGATGGATGGATGGACATTGTGTATGGGAGTATTAATGAATGATACAAAGTCTATAGTGTGGGTTGATTCAGCAAATATTTCACTCTGTGCAGTATTGCAATTGATTTGCATATTTTACCTTTAATATAATTAATATGTGACTTCCAACACAGTTTTTTATTGATTATTATGCCAAGGATTTTAATTTCAGATACCCTTTCAATCTCTCCACCATTTATACTGAGTTTAGATAGTGAGTTGTTGTGATGGTGTGAAATAACGTTATCAATAAAAGTTTAGCCACCGCTGTGTCGCCCTGGTTTCAAGTGTGGCTGGTGTTTTGTGCTTGTATTGCTAAAATATAAAAGGAAGCACTACAATGGGTCTCAAATATTTGTAATGTGTTCTTTTACTGCATGAGTTTAAAGATGAAATACTATAGACTACACATATAAACTAAATTCTAATGGTGACTGAACAACTCCCATTCCCCAAAGTGCAAGATACACCATTATGACTATAACTCATAAAGGATCACAGAAGTGATCAATAAAAAAATAAATAAACAAGCGGTTTATGGTGGCTATTATTGGATGTGCCATTCATTTTCAATTACTCTGTAATTAATATTCACACAAATAAATCTCAGTTCAGTCCCTTTCATATTAAGTGGAAATTGTGCTACTTTAAATTTGGCACTTTACCTATACTTTAACTTAAAAAGCATAAGATTTGACTATAAATATGATGTGTTGTTTACCTGTCACAATACATTGGTGTCAAAACGTTGCCATTCCGAGCAGATCCTGTTTGGACTCTACAATGAAATACACACAAATTAAGTACATACACAACACGAAAATGCAACATGTAAAAAAACAAAAACAAAAAACAAACAAACACCTTTTTAACCAGGATTACAACTAGTTTATTTCATCAGATATTGTCAACACAAAAAAGCAACATACAAGGCGGACGTAGCATTGAGCTAGGTCATCGTTTAAACAGGATTAAGTTTTCGTCTAAGTGAACTTTCCACTGCTGGAAAAAATAACGTAAAACATGAATATCACATCACTCACCGTCCTGTATATCACAATATCACGGCTTCAACTGCTGAAGTTAGGTACGTTGCGGCTGTACATTCAATTCAGTTTGGGTGGCTGGGTCTAAGTCCCAGTGCGTCTCCGTCTATTTTCTAGTGCGTCTGCTTGTGCTCCCCACTGCAAGCTCAGTCTGCTTCCCTCTGCATTCTCTCATCAGCCGAAATGCACAGAAAACTCTGCTGGACTGCTGTGTTGATTTCTGCTGATTTCTGTTAAGCCATTCTATCGTTGTTGTTTATAATATCACGTGTTTGTGGGCTCACGGACGAAAAATTGCAAATGGCGGCCTGCCAGCGATTCTGGAAAGTCAGCATAACACCCACTCTCATGACGCTACGCCCGGACCAATCAGTGGCCAGCAGTAGGTGACGTAACAGTGCCGGTACCCTTCGGACCAGCTCTGAAATGGTGCCGATAAAATTGGAATAGTTCCAAAATAACGGAACCGTAAGAACTTCCGGTTCCAAATGGAAAAGCAGACAAAGGGTGCCGAACCATACCAAACCGTGCCAAACTGACCCTAGTGGAAAAGTGCCTTTTCTTATTCTTCCTCTCGACCCTCTTTTCCTTCGTATTTGCTTCCACTTGTATCCACGGATTAACTCCGCAGGTATGTTGTCATCGTGGAGCGATGTCAGTGCGGACTCTGGCACTGAGCGGCTCAATTCCAACAGGTAGTCCTGCGAATAAGCGTGCCTACCTGGGATGGTGGTGACTGGCTGCGCCGGTTGTAAACAAAGTTCATTTGCGCACCACAGATTCATGATAAACAGCCAGGCACAGGCCAGGTAGAACACCATTTCGATTGCCATTTCAGCAAGAGCATAAAAAAAAAGACAGAAAACATGCAAAAACAACAATAATTCTCCCACTCATTCAGCAGTGTCAGGAGTCGCTCTGACAGAGTAGCGCCCCCTCATCATCAGAGATGAGCTGATCCGATCCGAGGTATCGGTATTGGGTCTCATCCAGCTATTTTGTTCGTTCCTTCATCTGCCCGGGGCGAGGTAATCCACTGGGCTCACTCCTCTAAACTCTCATGCCTTCCAGGGGTGGCCCGCACGGTGGCGATTCTCCAGAGGATGTTCTGGTGGCCGGCGCTTCGGAAGGACATCGCCGACTGCATCCACGCCTGTCCCCAGTGCGCCACCGGTAAGACACCATCTTCTCCTCCTGCAGGATTACTTCACCCGCTGCCGACTCCCAGCAGGCCTTGGTCCCACATCGCCCTGGACTTCATTACCGGCCTTCCTCCTTCTAATCATTACACCACTGTTCTCATTTTTGTTGATCGTTTCTCCAAGGCCGCCCACTTTGTCCCTTTGCAGGGGCTGCCTACGGCACGGGCCACAACAGACCTGCTGGTGCAGCATGTGGTACGTCTTCATAATAATAATAATAATAATAATGCATCAGATTTATATAGCGCTTTATCATAGACACTCAAAGATGCTTTACAAGTAGATAAATTATTCATTCACTCCAGACAGACAATGGTAGTGGCAAGCTACTACTGTAGCCACAGCTGCCCTGGGGCAGGCTGACGGAAACGTGGCAGCCAATCCACGCCAACGGCCTCTCCGGCCACCACCGAACATTTATACACATTCATACCCAGTGTTATGGGCACTGAAGGCAATGCGGGTGAAGTGTCTTGCCCAGGGACACAACGGCAGAATATCTGGGGAGAGCGGGATTTGAACCGCCAACCATCGGGTTATTAGATGACCTGCTCTACCTCCTGAGCCACTGCCGCCCCTACCCATCGACATTGTCTTCGACCGGGGTCCCCAATTTGTGTCCCAGGTGTGGAGAGCCTTCTGTAACGTGCTGGGGGCTACAGTGAGCCTGTCCTCCGGTCACCATCCACAGAGTAACGGGCAGTGTGAGCGGGCCAATCAGGAGCTGGAGACCACCCTACGTTGTGTCTTCGCCTCCAGTCCCTCGTCTTAGAGCATTCACCTCCCCTGGATCGAGTACGCCCACAACTGTACCGTGTCTTCAGCGATTGGTATGTCTCCCTTCAAGGCCTCCCTGGGTTATAATCCTCCGCTTTTCCTCGAGGAGGAGGGGGACATTGCCGTGCCATCGGTCCGTGCTCACCTGAGACGCTGTCGCCGGCTTTGGACGGCTACCCGAATGGCTCTTCTGCGCACAGCTGAGCGCAATTCCAGGACCGCGAATCACCGCAGGAGACCGGCCCCGCAGTCCCAGGTGGGTCAACAGGTTTGGTTATCTGCTCAGCATATTAATCTGAAGGCAGAGAAGAAGAAGTTGGCCCAACGCTTCATCGGCCCTTTTCCCATTGTTCGTATTATTAATCCTGTGGCTGTGCGCCTGGCTCTCCCCCCCCCTCTTCGTATCTGCCCTACGTTTCATGTCTCCCAGATCAAATCTTTCTGTTCCAGCCCTCTCTGCTCTCCCCCAGGTCTCTACCCCCACCTGTGGTGATTGACGGCAACCCGGTGTGGAAGGTCAACGCCATCCTGGACGTCCACCGCTGGGGTCGCGGTCTGCAGTACCTGTTGGACTGGGAGGGGTATGGCCCTGAATGGAGATCCTAGGTACGTCCATCCTTTGTGTTGGATAAACAACTCGTCAGGGACTTCCATCGGACGCACCCAGGTAGGCTGGATCAGGTGCTGGAAGGCACCTCTCGGGGGGGGGAGGGGAGTACTGTGATGACTCGCTCTGTGCCATTATCTTCTACAGCTGCATGCACACCTGCTCCCCATCACTCACGGGCTATATAACCTGCTCTGCCTGTAGACCAGCACAGAGCTGTCTGTCTCCCTGGCTGCAGAAGCCTGACTCTTGTCTTCAAAGCCTACGTCCTGGTTTCTTCATTCCTGTCAAAGACTTCCTCACCCTGGCTTCATCCTCTGGAAGGATTCAGCCTCACCAAACCAAGTAAGTGCTATTGCTACTCACCCTCTCCAGCTTTTTCCCCTGTGCACAGGCGGACTCCTCTGGCGGTGGAGTTATTCCTCCTCGGCGGCGGAACGAGCCTTCCTCACTCCAGCGGTCCACCTGTCTGTCAATGGCGTTGTGACAGCAGACGCTGTCTTCCTGGCTGTAGCCTCCGGGCCGACCTGAGCATTCCTCTCCCATATGTAAAGTAAGCCCCAGTCATTTTCTTCACACACTTTCTGGTGGACAGCGCTAACATCTGTGTCTGTTTTATTATAGGGTTGCCAGGCTGAACAGCGCTCTGCTCACCTCCAGCTACAACGTTACTGTTGACGATCCCAGCCATCTCCTCATACACCACACATATACGCACTCACACACTTACACGTTATCAGTAAGGATAATTGAATCCATCTGAGCCTGTGTCTGTTCCCTGGGTCTGGTAAACATGTCAATAACATTAACCAATCAGATGGATACTCTTGGCTACCTCGGGGGAAGAGGGAGGAGCCGAGGTGCAGCAGATTGAGGCAGAGGGGGATAAAGGTGTCCGTTTTGCACAGCAAAGCAGTGGAGGAGGAGGCGACCAATCACGTGCAGGGGTAGCCGCGGCAGAGAGAGAGCGGAGAGAGGCAGAGAGAGGGGACCCGATTTGAATTGAAATTTGAGTCAGTCATTTGAATTGTCACTTTGCCAGTGGACGGGTGCTGCATTGTGAGCAGATAGCAGTCACATTCAAATGCCCCCCCCCCCAATTCAGTCACCGGCGGACGGGGGACTGGTTGTTAGTAAAAAGTAAACACATATTTTGGCGATTAAATGCAGGAATCTTAAATAATGAGGTAGTGGAAAAAATCAAAGCTGAAATACAGAACTATCTTAAAGAAAATAATAATGGGGAAACAGACCCAGCTATATTATGGGATGCATTAAAAGTGGTAATAAGGGGTAAATTAATTGCAGTCACAACTTAAAAAAGAGAGAGTCAGCTTCCGGTTATGGCTGCCACGTAGGACGGACGTGTCTCGCTCTGCTCTGCTCCTGGAGAAAAAAAATCGGCAAATAACTCTCTCATTTGGGACAGAACGTATCTCAGCATTTGGGCGAGGATATGTCGGCGAAGCCTAGGGCTGGAAAACCAGGAAGAGGAAAAAGCGAGCCGCCGAAACAGTCCAAATTAACGGACTTTCAGGTCTGTGACGCAGCAAACAAAACTCCATATATGGCGGAGGAGGCTGGCAACGGTGCGATGTCTGCGCGGGGAGGCGCAGATGCGCTGATGGCTGCCATGAGTTCAATGAGAGCGGACTTTTCCTCTAGATTTGATGGGATTATGACAGCGTTGGAAGGAATAAGAAAGGAATTGGGTGACTGTGTAGAACGAACAGCGCAGATGGAGCTCCGTCTCGCTAGTGCTGAAGATGACGTCACCCGTCTTCAATTAAAGGTGCGCACTTTGGAAAAAAAAAATAAATCTCTGGAAGATAATATTTTGGATTTGGAATCTCGGTCGAGACAGAATAATTTGAGGCTGGTGGGTCTTCCAGAGGAATCAGAAGGTCGGGACGTATGTTCCTTTCTGGAAAAGTGGATTCCGGAGGTGCTGGGCAGCGAGGAGTTGCAATCAGCAGTGGTTCTGGAAAAAGCACATCGTATTGGCCCACGGAGAGATAAGGGACCGCCGAGGACCTTAATTATGAAGTTTCTTAGCAACAGAGACAGGATGAAGATCTTCAACGCTGCACGTGCTAAAGGAGAGATTAAACACCAGGACCAGCAGGTGCGGTTCTACCCAGATTTGGCCACAGGAATCCAGCAATTGAGGAAGCAGTTTGATCCCATACGTAAGGAGCTGCGCAACCTTGGGATTCGTCATGGTGTAATCTATCCTGCGAGACTGCTGACCACGTATGAGGGCAGAACCCACATCTTCAAGACCCCAGAGGAGGCGCAGGAGTTCATCAAGAAGATCAAAGAAGAAGAAGAGACTGGTGGGAGCTAAGCATGAACAAAATATAAGGTAGAATAATTAAGCATTTGCACAGGCATCTGACTGACTTGAAGTAAATAGTAAGGTTACAAAATATAGATTGTATTATATATTAAAAAAACAAAACAAAAACAAAACAAACAAAAAAAAAAACTATGATGTACAAAGTTGTTAAAAATTTTGGAGTTAAGTTGGAAAACTACAGAGGAGAGTTAATGTTACGTCATTAAAAGCAGTAGAGTTAGGGTGATTGGGAGGATGAAGAAGGAGTGGCTTAGGCTGTTCCCCGTGGGTGTGGAACGGTCGATGGCTATATCGGGAGACAGAATTTTTCTTTTGATTTTGGGGGGTTTGCCACAAGTGTGGGAAGGGGAAATTTGTTTGTGTGTAGTTTGTAGGATGAATGTTCAACCACTCATGTTTTTGCTTCTCTGTATGAGCATGTTTACACTGCAAGGTAATCCCAAACTCTCTATTGATCATGGACCAAAGTGTTAATCTTAATTTAACTTCATGGAATTGCAGAGGTCTACAAAATTTAAAAAAACTTAAACAAGTTATGAATAAAATAAAGGACATGGGTTCAAGAATTGTGTTTTTACAAGAAACTCATCTGATAGAGGAGGATGTTAAAAGAATTAGGAGTAGATGGCAGGGAAGTGTATTCACCTCTTCATTTTCATCCCGAGCCAGGGGAGTTATGACTCTCATACATAAATCAGTTCCTTTTCAAGTGAAAAATGTAATTGGAGACAAATTTGGAAGATATGTAATCATTCAAGGTTCTTTGCTATTAGAAAATATAAATCTTGTGAACTTATATGGTCCCAATATAGATGATCAGAAGTTCTTTGCTAATTTATTTCTCATCTTATCATCACTTACAGGGCAACATATAATAGCAGGGGATTTTAATTGTACATTGAATCCAGGTGTGGATAGATCAACAGGACTGGATTGTACGCACATTGGATGTAGGATGACTATTAATCATTTTATGAAAGAATTGAGATTGTTAGATATATGGAGAGAAATGAAACCACAAGTTAAAGCCTATTCTTGTTATTCCAGTACCTACAAGACATTCTCACGTATTGATTATTTTTGATTTCCACAGAATTAAGGTCCAAGATTCAAAACTGCTTTTATGATAACATCGTGATCTCTGATCATGCACCCTGTTGTCTAATATATGTAGATAAAAAATTGACAAAGGAATCAGGCAGATGGCAATTTCAGCATAAATGGCTTCAGGATGAGGAATTTGTCAAGTATATAGAAAAACAGATAGACGAGTTCTTTGACATCAATACTACACAAACATCAGCATGTGTAAAGTGGGAGGCTTTCAAAGCTTTTATTAGGGGACATATTATTAGTTATACAGGATCAAAATCTAAGAAGACTCGAGAGGAGAGAGCTAAATTGGAACATAAAATAAAAAGTCTTCAGGAAAAAGTGTATGCAGGAAGAGATCCAAGGTTGGAGAATGAATTACTGATTTTGAGAGCTGAATACGACAAAAAATCAGCGAATAGAGCTGCCTCGAGTCTTCTAAGATTGAAACAATCTTTTTATGAACAAGGTGAAAAATCAGGAAAATTATTAGCATGGCAGATTAAACAATTGGAAATTAAAACACCAATAACCAGTATTATAAGTAACGGACAGGTAGTTATAGATCCTTTAGAAATTAATAGAGCCTTTAGAGATTACTATGAAAAATTATATGATACCAAAAATGAACCTGATTTAACAAAACTAAATGGGTTTTTGAACAAACTATCTATACCGTGTATTCCAAATGAAAACAGGGAGATATTGGAGTCTAAAATTAGTCAAGAAGAAGTTGGGCTAGCCATTGATAATATGAAATCAGGAAAAAGTGCAGGACCAGATGGTCTTCCAGTTGACCTTATAAAAAATTTAAGAATAAATTAATAAAACCTTTTTTGGAAATGGTTTTAGAAGCATTTCAAAATAATAATTTACCATCATACATAAATAATGCCTTAATTATACTGCTGCCAAAACCAGGTAAGCCCTCTAATAAATGTGAAAATATGAGACCAATAAGCCTATTAAACGCCGACCTTAAGATAATCTGTAAAATTTTAGCAAGACGAATACAAGAAATTTTACCAAATATTATTAATCGAGATCAGAATGGCTTTATAAAGGGTAGACAAGGCTTCCATAATGTAAGAAGACTATTTAATATTATTTATTTTAATAAAGAAGCACCGGATACAGCTCTCCTATCATTGGACGCCAAAAAGGCCTTTGATAGAGTTGAATGGCCCTTTCTTTTTGAAGTCCTACAAAGGTTTGGACTTGGAAATAATTTCATAAAATGGGTTCAAATAATATACAATAATGCTACAGCAGAAATCCTAACAAATAACAATATTTCAAAACCAATAAAAATCAATAGAGGATGTCGACAAGGCTGTCCACTTTCACCTTTACTGTTTACTATGGCAATTGAACCTTTAGCGATAGCGATACGTTTACATTCACAAATATATGGAATTAAAGTTGGACCAACAGAACATAAAATCTCCCTGTACGCCGATGATATAATTTTGTTTATGTCGAATCTAAAAAAATCAATTCCAACCTTGTTGAATTTAATAAAGAATTTTGGGGAAATATCAGGATATAAAATAAATAAAACTAAATCTTCAATATTAATGCTAAATGAGACCCAGAGAAATTACCCAGCCCCTGAGGTAAATCAATTCAATGTTGTAAATCAGTTTAAATATTTAGGAATCCAAATTATGCCTAAGCTAGAATCAGTCGCCAGTGTCAACTATGAAGCCTTAATGTCAGATATCAATGAGTTAACTCAGAGATGGATGTCACTACCAATGTCGATGATCGGGAGAATCAATATACTTAAAAGTAATATTTTACCTAAAATACTTTATTTATTTCAATACATTCCCTTATCACCACCTTTAGATCTATTCTCAAGAGTAAAAAAAAAAGTTAGTGGAATTTATATGGAACAACAGGAGGGCTAGATTACGTTTGTCTTTATTATATTTACCATTTGATCGTGGAGGTCTGAAATGTCCAAATTTTATGTTGTATTATTGGTCGGCACAACTGAGGTCTATGACATATTATTTTTCATCAAATGATCTCCCTCACTGGACTGAAATGGAATCATACAATTTACCTTTACCTCTTCCCATATTCATATACTCAGATTCGGCAAAAAAATTACAAAAACAAGTTAAAAATCCATTTGTAAAGCATATGATCAAAATATGGTGTGAAGCTAAAAACTATTTAAAAGAACCACAGTTATTGTCACAATTTAGTCCAATATGGGGTAATCAATATTTTAAACCAGGGAGAGCGGACGCTGTATTTAAAGTATGGAATTTAAAAGGGATACAAAAGATTCAGGATTTATATTTGCCATGTGCAGACAACATAATGTCTTTTGAAGAGCTGAGGATCAAATTTAATCTCAATAGAACACATTTTTTTAAATATCTTCAACTTAGAAACTTTATTCGATCAAATCAAAATAAAGCTCTCACTCGACCTATTTATTCATCCTTGGAAAAAATGATGATGAAAGATAGTAAAAGAAAGGGTATTATTTCAGAGTTTTATAACTCATTGACACTATCTTCAAGTGAAAATTCACTGAAAAGATTAAACTACTGGAAAGAAGATCTGCAAATTGAAATTTCAGAGGAACAATGGGAATTGGCTTGTACAGAAGCTCAAACCAAATCAATAAATGCACGCCTTAAATTGATACATTTCAAATGGTTAATGCGGATGTATGTTACACCGGAGGAGTTAAATAGATACAACAAAAATATACCAGATACATGCACAAAATGCATGGAAAGTAAAGGAACCCTATTTCATTGTTTATGGGAATGTAGATTAATAAGAATGTTTTGGGAAGAGGTGAGGGTAACAATTGAAAAAATAATCTCAAAACAAATCATATTGAATCCTAAACTGTTTTTGTTGGGTCTGTACCCAGAAAAGCATAATTTTAATAAAAGTGAAAGAACATTCATAGACCTCAGTTTGCTTAATGCCAAAAAATGTATTGCACTATTATGGAAAAAGACTCATAGACCAGATGTGACTCAGTGGTTAAGACAGATGTTAACAAACCTTCCATTAGAAAGAATAACATATATACTGAAATCAAAGGAAAATGTGTTTGAGAATATATGGAGACCTTTTATTGATTATGTAAAAAATTTAAACATAACTCTTGAAGAAGAAGGTGAATGATGTGTGTGGACCTTGTAAATTCCAAACTGGTGAACATAATATGTATACTTATGTATTGGATTGTCTAGACTAAACAGAGGAGCATTGTTGAAGACTTGATTTTGTTGGTGGTTGTTGGTGTTTTTAGTGCATTTTTTTTTTTTGTAGTACTTTAGTGTTAGTGTTTGATTGTTTGTATCATGTTTGTTAAAAAAAAAAAAAAAGGTTCAATAAAGATATTGTGGAAAAAAAAAAGAGAGAGTCCAACAATATAATACACATAAAGAAACTGAAAAATCTGGAACAGAAACACAAGGGAAAAATTGAGCAAGATATTCAACAACAAAAGAACACAATGAGAAAGAAAATTAATGATTTACTTGCTTATGAGGCAGAAGCAAAAGTGAGATATTTAAAGCAAAACTATTACAAATCAGGCCCCAAAAGCCTCTAAGTTATTGGCAAGAAGACTTAAAAAACAACAAGCGGAAATAACCATCAATGAAATACATGATCCAAAAACAAATCAACTTAAATATGAACCAGAAGAAAATGCAAAAATCTTTACAGATTACTATAAGAATCTATACTCTCAACAATCATCCATAAATCAGACTGAAAGTAAAGCATTCCTTGAGTCTCCGGGCCTACCATCAATAGGCACAAAACAAAATGAAAAATGAATGACTCAGATAACAACAAAAGAAATCCAGAAAGCAATTGGAAAACTGAAATCCAGTAAGGCACCAGGCAGTGATGGATTTCCATCAGAGTGGTACAAAGAATTTGAAAATGAACTGACTCCATTACTTCACTCTACCTTTAATAATAAGATGAAGAATAATAACTCTACACCACCCTCTTGGAAGGAGGCCATTGTAACAGTACTCCCCAAACCACTAAAAGATAGGCAATTTTGTCAAAATTATAGGCCAATCTCCATCTTAAATGTTGATTATAAAATATACACCTCAATTATTTCAAATAGACTCCAAACATTTGTACCAGATCTGATAGATGAGGACCAAACTGGGTTTGTTAGGGGAAGGCAGATGCAGGACACCATTAGAAGGACCTTACACATTATAAATACATTAAGAATAAGTTGCTGGCAGCACTGATTAGTTTAGATGCCGAAAAAGCATTCAGTCGAGTCAAATGGGAATTTCTATATTTAACAATGGAAAAATTTGGATTTGACATGAAATCAATTCAGTGCATTAAATCTTTATATGGAAAACCCACAGCCAGAATGAAAGTCAATGGCTCTTTGACTGAAAGATTTCTATTGGCAAGGGGTACTGGACAAGGTTGTTGCCTCAGTCCTATACTCTTTGCTTTGTATGGATGATATTATGATCTACCTGTCGGACCCTGTAAATTCCTTTAACCATTTGATGCAAATACTAGACATGTTTAGCAGATATTCTGGTTATAAAGTAAATATTCTTAAGACCCAAATCCTCATGATCAATAGAAGGCTAGATCAGAAACTCAAACAATTAAAAATCAACTGGGCAGCTCAGTCAATTAAATACTTAGGTGTAACAATAACTAAAAATGGAACAAAATTATATCAAAGTAATTATGAACATATACAGACGTGGACAAAATTGTTGGTACCCCTCTGTTAATGAAAGAAAAACCCACAATGGTCACAGAAATAACTTGAATCTGACAAAAGTGGTAAGAAATAAAAATTCTATGAAAATTAACCAATGAAAATCACACAATGATTTTGAATTGTGGTTCAACAGAATTATTTTAAAAAACAAACTCATGAAACAGGCCTGGACAAAAATGATGGTACCCCTAGAAAAGATTGAAAATAGTGTGACCATAGGGACATGTTCAACCAAGATGTGTCCTCTAATTAACATCACAGGTGTCTACAAACTTGTAATCAGTCAGTCGGCCTATTTAAAGGGTGATAAGTAGTCACTGTGCTGTTTGGTGTCATGGTGTGTACCACACTAAACATGGACCAGAGGAAGCAAAGGAGAGAGTTGTCTCAGGAGATTAGAAAGAAAATTATAGACAAGCATGTTAAAGGTAACGGCTATAAGACCATCTCCAAGCAGCTTGATGTCCCTGTGACTACAGTTGCACATATTATTCAGAAATTTAAGATCCACGGGACTGTAGCCAACCTCCCCGGACGTGGCTGCAGGAGGAGACGGATAATACGAATGGTAACAAAAGAGCCCAGAACAACCTCTAAACACATTCATGGTGAACTCCAAGGTCAAGGTACAGTGGGGCAAAAAAGTATTTAGTCAGCCACCAATTGTGCAAGTTCTCCCACTTAAAAGATGAGAGAGGTCTCCAATTTTCATCACAGGTATACCTCAACTATGAGAGACAAAATGAGAAAAAAAAAATCCAGAAAATCACATTGAAGGATTTTTAATGAATTAATTGGTAAATTCCTCAGTAAAATAAGTATTTGGTCACCTACAAACAAGCAAGATTTCTGGCTCTCACAGACCTGTAACTTCTTCTTTAAGAGGCTCCTCTGTCCTCCACTTGTTACCTGTATTAATGGCATTTGTTTGAACTCGTTATCAGTATAAAAGACACCTGTCCACAACCTCAAACAGTCAGACTCCAAACTCCACTATGGCCAAGACCAAAGAGCTGTCAAAGGACACCAGAAAGAAAATTGCAGACCTGCACCAGGCTGGGAAGACTGAATCTGCAATAGGTAAGCAGCTTGGTGCGAAGAAATCAACTGTGGGAGCAATTATTAGAAAATGCAAGCCATACAAGACCACTGATAATCTCCCTCGATCTGGGGCTCCACACAAAATCTCACCCCGTGGGGTCAAAATTATCATGAGAACAGTGAGCAAAAATCCCAGAACCACATGGGGGGACCTAGTGAATGACCTGCAGATAGCTGGGACCAAAGTAAGAAAGGCTACATCAGAAACACACTACGCCGCCAGAGACTCAAATCCTGCAGTGCCAGACGTGTCCCCCTGCTTAAGCCAGTACATTTCCAGGCCCGTCTGAAGTTTTCTAGAGAGCATTTGGATGATCCAGAAGAGGACTGGGAGAATGTCATATGGTCAGATGAAACCAAAAGAGAACTTTTTGGTAAAAACTCAACTTATCGTGTTTGGAGGAGAAAGAACACCATACCTACTGTGAAGCATGGGGGTGGAAACATCATACTTTGGGGCTGTTTTTCTGCAAAGGGACCAGGACGACTGATCCATGTAAAGGAAAGAATGAATGGGGCCATGTATCGTGAGATTTTGAGTGAAAACCTCCTTCCACCAGCAAGGGCATTGAAGATGAAACGTGGCTGGGTCTTTCAGCATGACAATGATCCCAAACACACCGCCCGGGCAATGAAGGAGTGGCTTCGTAAGAAGCATTTCAAGGTCCTGGAGTGGCCTAGCTAGTCTCCAGATCTCAACCCCATAGAAAATCTTTGGAGGGAGTTTAAAGTCAGTGTTGCCCAGCGACAGCCCCAAAACATCACTGCTCTAGAGGAGATCTGCATGGAGGAATGGGCCAAAATACCAGCAACAGTGTGTGAAAACTTTGTGAAAACTTACAGAAAAGGTTTGACCTCTGTCATTGCCAACAAAGGGTATATAACAAAGTATTGAGATGAACTTTTGTTATTGACCAAATACTTATTTTATCGAGGAATTTACCAATTAATTCATTAAAAATCTTTCAATGTGATTTTCTGGATTTTTTTTTCTGATTTTGTCTCTCATAGTTGAGGTATACCTATGATGAAAATTGGAGACCTCTCTCATCTTTTAAGTGGGAGAACTTGCACAATTGGTGGCTGACTAAATACTTTTTTACCCCACTGTACATCAGTGTCAGATCGCACTATCCATCGTTGTTTGAGCCAAAGTGGACTTCATGGGAGACCACCAAGGAACCACCACTGTTGAAAACAAATCATAAAAAAGCCAGACTGGAATTTGCCAAACTACATGTTGACAAGACACAAAGCTTCTGGGAGAATGTCCTATGGACAGACGAGACAAAACTGGAACTTTTTGGCAAGGCACATCAGCTCTATGTTCACAGATGCAAAAATGAAGCATACCAAGAAAAGAACACTGTCCCTACTGTGAAACATGGAGGAGGTTCTGTTATGTTCTGGGGCTACTTACACATAATTTAGGTACCTATTTATTAACTCCATTTTATATTTACTTATTTTTGTAGGATGTTATTTGGGTTCTAAATATTTTATTGGGTTTTAGACCTTTGAGTTTTTAACCTCTTTGACTAGTTTTTAACTTTTTAATATGACCCTTCTCTCTTACCTCTGGTTTTTCTCTCATCTCTTTGTCTTTATACCCTGATTGATGGAGCCTTGAGTATTTTTATCATGTTTATAGTCAGCTTCATGTGTGCCTGTGCTTGTGTCTATGTTGAATGTAATTGTGGCTTGTAAATATGGATGTCACCAGACTGCAAAACAAATCTACCTACGGGTACAAATAAAGTAACCTGAACCTGAACCTACTTTGCTGCATCTGGCACAGGGTGTCTTGAATTTGTGCAGGGTACAATGAAATCTCAAGACTATCAAGGTATTCTAGAGAGAAATGTGCTGTCCAGTGTCAGACAGCTTGGTCTCAGTCGCAGGTCATGGGTCTTGCAACAGGATAATGACCCAAAACACACAGCTAAAAACACCCAAGAATGGCTAAGAGCGAAACATTGGGCTATTCTAAAGTGGCCTTCTATGAGCCCTGATTTAAATCCTATTGAACATCTGTGGAAAGGAGCTGAAACATGCCGTCTGGAGAAGGCACCCTTCAAACCTGAGACAACTGGAGCAGTTTGCTCATGAGGAGTGGGCCAAAATACCTGCTGAGAGGTGCAGAAGTCTCATTGACAGTTCCAGAAATCGTTTGATTGCAGTGATTGCCTCAAAAGGTTGTGCAACAAAATATTAAGTTAAGGGTACCATCATTTTTATCCAGGCCTGTTTCATGAGTTTGTTTTTTAAAATAATTCTGTTGAACCACAATTCAAAAGCATTGTGTGATTTTCATTGGTTAATTTTCATAGAATTTTTATTTATTACCACTTTTATCAGATTCAGGTTATTTCTGTGACCATTGTGGTTTTTTCTTTCATTAACAGAGGGGTACCAACAATTTTGTCCACGTCTGTAGATATCAACTTAAGAAAAGGTATTGATAGATGGCCAACCAACCAATTAGGATTAAATGACAGAATTAATGTGGTAAAGATGAATTTACTTCCATATTTGCTATATTTCTTCATGTCCTTGCAAGTATAGGTACCACAAATTCAATTCCAGAAATGGGATAAACTTTCCAGATTTATTTGGGAAGGAAGAAGACCCAGGGTACATTACAATACATTACAACTAACTAAAAACAAAGGGGGAATGGCACTTCCAAATCTAAAAGAGTATTTCCATGCAGCTCAACTGCATCATCTTGTCCACTGGTGTAACTCTAAATATGTTGCTCGATGGAAAGATATTGAAACTTCTGCAGTCACATTTTCGATTCAATCAAACATGGATGAAATAGAGACTAGACACTATCAGAAAGAAAATGAAGACTCTAACACAATAATAAAATTTACTTTAGACAAATGGCAATCAATTGCGAAGCAACTAAAACTGGGAAAGGAACTAAGACTATGAAAGGAAAAATTGATTCAAACTTCCAAAATTGGGTGAAAGGCATTATAGCTACGTGTACTCTTATTAAGAATGACCAAATGCATTATTTTCAAGATCTGAACAATAATTATGATCTTACAAACAAGGATTTCTTTAGATATTTGCAGATAAGGGATTATTATACAAAATGCGTCAAGACAAATGAGGATAAAATACATCCCATAATAAAACTAGTTTTTCTTACCAAAAGACAGTTCACAAAGTAGTGTCCAATCTGTACAGAAGTTTGATGGAATCTAGAGAAGACTCAACACTGTATGTAAAACTGAAATGGGAGCAAGAGCTGGATGAAGAAATTCCAGAGGAGATGTGGTACAATATGTGGAAAATACATCAATCCACAACTCAGTCACTAAAATGGAGAGAATTTAGTTGGAAAAATCAGATTTGATATTTTATCACATTCCAAATCAAAAGCAAACAGACAGATACTAAACAATCATGTTGGAGATTGTGTCAGGATAGGAACGATTTTAACCGATTTTAACCAGAGCAATCTGAGTCACGAGCTCCCCCGCTACAAACAGTGTATTAAATGTCCAACCAGAGGAAATAACACGCTAGATCACTGTTATACTTCAGTAAAGGACGCATATCGCGCTGTTCCCCGCGCTGCGCTGGGACTGTCTGATCACGTGATGGTTCACCTCATCCCCACATACAAACAAAGACTGAAACTCACTAAACCTGTTGTGACCACCACAAAGAAATTGACCAGTGAAGCTGGAGAGAAACTGAACACATGCATGGAAATAACTGACTGGGACATGTTTAAAAGAGCCACACATGATCTTAATGAGTACACATACACTGTGAACTCATATATCAACTTCTGTGAAGAGCACATTCTCCCATCGCGCACCAGGATAAGATATTCTAATGACAAGCCTTGGTTCACAGCTAAGCTCAGACGGATCAGGAAGGAGAAGGAAGCAGCGTTGAAAAGTGGAGACAGGGACTGCTACAGGGAGGTCAAATATCGGTTTAACAGAGAGCTGAGGAGAGCTAAATCTGTATATTCTGAGAGACTCCAGCAGCAGTTCACTGCTAATGACTCGGCTTCTGTGTGGAGAGGACTGAGGCAAATCACCAACTATCGGCCTCAGGCTTCTAAAGGTCAGGATGACAAAGCCCTTTGTCAAAGACTGTCCCAACACTATGCCCGTTTTGACACCTCGTCAGCTGTGTCCAACTCACCCACTCCACCCAGCTCCACTGCCTCCTCAGCCCCTAATTCATCAAGAGCGGTCCCCCCCTCCTCCTCCTCCTCCTCCCCCCCTCCCCTTGTCATCAGTGAGCAGGACGTGCACAGACAGTTCTCCAGACTGAACCCGCGCAAGGCCCCCGGGCCGGACGGTGTGTCTCCCTCCACCCTGAGACACTGTGCGAAAGAGCTGGCTCCTGTCTTCACAGACATTTTTAACACCTCCCTTAAGCAATGTCACGTGCCGACCTGCCTCAAATCCTCCACCATCATCCCTGTTCCCAAGAAGCCACGGATTACTGGACTTAACGACTACAGACCTGTAGCGCTCACCTCTGTAGTCATGAAGTCCTTTGAGCGCCTGGTCCTGTCTCACCTCAAGTCCATCACCACACCCCTCCTAGACCCGCTGCAGTTTGCCTACCGTGCTAACAGGTCTGTGGACGACGCAGTCAACCTGGCCCTCCACTCCATCCTGCAGCACCTGGACTCCCCGGGAACCTACGCCAGGATTCTGTTTGTGGACTTCAGCTCCGCATTCAACACCATCCGCCCCGATCTGCTCCAGGACAAGCTGTCCCTGCTCAACGTGCCTGACTCCCTCTGCAGGTGGATCACCGACTTCCTGACGGACCGGAGACAGCATGTGCGGCTGGGGAAGTCTGTCTCAGACTCTGTTAGCATCAGCATTGGATCACCCCAGGGCTGTGTACTTTCCCCCCTACTCTTCTCCCTTTATACCAACTCCTGCACCTCCTCCCACCAGTCTGTTAAGCTGATTAAGTTTGCGGACGACACCACCCACATCGGGCTCATCTCCAACGGTGACGAGTCCGCCTACAGGGAAGAGGTGGCCCAGCTGGTGTCCTGGTGCAGCCACAACAACCTGCAGCTGAATGCTCTGAAGACAGCGGAGATGATTGTGGACTTCAGGAAAGTCACATCCCCCCTGCCCCCCCTCACCATCACAGACTCTCCCATCACCTTTGCAGATTCCTTCCGCTTCTTGGGCACCACCATCACCCGAGACCTCAAATGGGAGCCAACCATCAGCTCCCTCATCAAAAAGGCCCAGCAGAGGATGTTCTTTCTGCGGCAGCTGAGGAAGCTCAAGCTACCCACCAAGATGTTAGTGCAGTTCTACACGGCCATCATCGAGTCCATCCTCACCTCCTCCATAACTGTGTGGTACGCAGGAGCCACTGCCAGGGACAGACTAAGGCTGCAGCGCGTCGTGCGCACTGCTGAGAAGGTGATAGGCTGCAAGCTCCCATCTCTCCAGGACCTGTACATCTCCAGGACCCGGAGGCGTGCTGGCCGGATCATAGCCGATCCTTCACATCCTGGTCACGTGCTGTTTGCCCCCCTCCCCTCAGGTAGAAGGCTTCGGTCCATTCGGACTAAAACCTCCCGGCACATGAACAGCTTTTTCCCCTCTGCCATCAGACTGCTGAACACTAAGTGACTTTTGACTCTCGTGCACTATGTACAGCAGCTCAACCAGACTCATGTCAATCATCACTGTTTTTCTGTTGCATTATTGACTGCACTATGTGGTACTTCACATTATCTGCTACATGCTAATTTTTTAAAACTGCCTTGACTAGTACTACTCATTATTACTAGTATTATTATTATTACTTATTTTTCTACACTTATTGCACGTTTCTAGTCCTTTAGTTTTTTAGTTTATCCCTTTTTCTCATTATGTTTTTAATGTTGCAGCATGGCACCGAGACAAATTCCTAGTTTGTGTATCACATGAACAATGGCAATAAACCTGATTCTGATTCTGAACACAAATCACACACACGTTTTGGACGTGTTAAAATAAAACCCTTCTGGGAAAGTATTCATACAGCTCTATGTGGCATTCTTGGTTACGCGATTCCACAATCTTGTATGACATTATACTTGGGACACCTCAGTGGACAAGTACCCGTTGAAGACCAGTACCTTTGGAAGATTCTTCTTGCAGCAGCAAAGAAGACCATTATGAAGAACTGGCTAAAGACTGACACAAGGACATCAACAATGAATGGTTGTTGTCGAGGAAATCTTGATGATGGAAAAAATCACATACAGATTAAAAGAGAAGGAAGAATGTTTTTTACACAACTGGAACAAATGGTTATATTATAAAGGCAGAAAATGATATAAATAATTGTGACTCTTTAGAGATAGACCATTATTAGCTCTGCAGACCTGGGAACATGTATATATTGAAGTGCTGTTGTTTTTTTTTAATTTTTAATTTTAACCTTTATTTAACCAGGAAAATCCCATTGAGATTAAAAACCTCTTTTTCAAGGGAGTCCTGGCCAAGAGGCAGCAAAAAAAAAAAAAATCACAATTACATTTACAATGACATACAAATCATATAAAACAGTTACAAATTAGTGAGGCCGTCTCAAGTGTTCTCAATCTGGATTTAAAGTCGTTCAATGAAACAAGTACCGTTAGTTTCCAATCTTTTTGCAACATGTTCCATGTTGAGGGAGCTGAGAACATGAAAGCTCTTTTTCCCAGCTCAGTACGGGCAAATGGAACAGAAAGCAACAAATGATCATTAGAACGCAGAACATAAGAATCAACACTTCTCAGTGTGATTAAATTACAAATGTATGGGGGCAGCAGTCCAAGCATGGCCTTGTAAATAAAAATGTATCAGTGAGTCAACCTCCTGGTGGACAAAGAAGGCCATCCCACTCTAGAATACAGTTCACAGTGATGGGTCAAGGCTCTACAGTTTGTAACAGACCTCAAAACAGAATGATATACAGAGTCAATCTTACTCAGACACTGAGCTGAAGCGTTCATATATAAAAAGTCTCCATAATCTAAAATAGATAAAAAAGTTGCAGTAACAAGACGCTTTTTAACCTCAAAAGAAAAACAACATTTATTTCGGAATAAAAAACCCAGCTTCAGTTTGAGTTTCTTCACAAGATTTTCAACATGGGGCTTAAAAGTCAGAGTGTCATCAAGCAAGATACCAAGATACTTGTACGAGTGAACCACCTCAATTTCATTTCCCTCAAAAGTGGACACTGTGGAAATAATTTGTGTACTCTTCCTAAAATTTGAAAAACACATCAGTTTAGTTTTGTCAGCATTAAAGACTAGTTTTAGCTGCAGAAGTGTGTGCTGCACCACACTAAAAGCTTTCTGCAGAGAAGCAACAACATTAGCAGGGGAAGAGCCAAAGCAGTAAACAATTGTGTCATCGGCATAAAAATGCAAACTAGCATCAGACACATTTTGTCCTAAATCATTAATGTACATTGTAGAGTGTGTAAATGATGAGGCAGATTTGTCTCAGGCAGTTTATTACACATCTCCAACAATGAGCATAGTAGCAAGAAGAGCATCTCATACAAAACTCGCCCCTTAAATACTTAGGTCTCCCTACAGCTCACAAGAAACATTGCATTCACATCAAAGGTCACAATGCATTCATTTTTTAATCCCTTAACATCCCCCTCACAGCCTCTGAGACACAAAGGATCCTCCAAGCAGTCTGTGACACACAAAAGATCACACTTTCACAACTTCCTGTTATCTCCAAGGAAACTCTGCACTTTGTTCTTATCTAAGATGCGAGGCATTATGTTTTAGCCCTGGCGGCTACACCCCCCCCCCCGAGCATATTGGATCGAACAAAAGAATAACAGTCTGCATACTGTGACAGAATCATTACACATCAATCCACATGCTGCTTGGGCTTCAGTCTTCTCCCATATCTGCTGTAACCAGGATTCACCGCCTCCGCGGCGCTGTCATGCTGGGGAGCTGCTGTCTGGGGGTGAACACCTTTTGTCAGTCCCTGCGGGTGTTCTGGGGGAATTTTACTCTGGGAAGCTCCCCGTGGAGGTCTTCCACGCCGGGAGGCCCTCGCCAACAGCACTTGCTCGTCCGCCACAATGAAAGCGGGTTTGAGTCTGTTTATGCCAACCTTTTCCCTCCTACCCCCCAAATCTAGCAAAAAATGCTTTTCCCCTGTTTCCAGCACTCTGAACGGTCCATCATAAGGTGGTCGCAGTGGGGGGCGATGTGCGTCGTGTCTGACAAAAACAAACTCTGTGTTTTTCAAAGTTTTAGGTACAAAAACACGCGGAAAACTGTGGTGGACAGGGCCCGGCAGCATGCCTGTGTCAATGCTACGCTGCAACAGCTGAGACGGGGAGCTGCCCGGCGCAGGATTATCTGGGAGAAACTCCCCGGGCAGCCGAAGTGGCTGCGCAAAAACAAGTTCAGCTGGGAAAGCCTCCAAGTCCTCTTTAGGCGCAGAACGTAACCCCAATAAAACCCACGGTAGCTTGTCTACCCAATTTGCATCCGTCAGTGATGCCCTGAGAGCTGCTTTCAATGACCTATGAAAACGTTCGCATAAACCATTAGCCTGTGGATTGTACGCGGTTGTGCGGTGAATTGTGACACCCAGGCTGCGGGTCATTGTTGACCAAAGTTCGGAAACAAATTGAGGGCCTCTGTCGGACGTAATGTCAGACGGGACTCCAAAACGCGCCACCCATGCTGTTAAAAACGCGCGCGCCACCTCCTCGGCTGTGGTTGACGCCAGTGGAACCACCTCCGGCCAGTGCGTGGTGCGGTCCACCATCGTCAGAAGGTGCGTGCACCCCTGTGATGGCAGGAGGGGGCCCACAAGGTCCACATGAACATGGTCGAACCTCTTAGCCGGGATGTGAAACGGCTCCAAGGAGGCCTCGTGTGTCTGTGTACTTTGGCTCGTTGGCACGCCATGCAGGCTGCTGCCCACTCTCTCACTTGTTTGCGAAGGCTCGGCCACACAAATTTCTCTCCCACCATCTTGACCGACGCACGCACTCCCGGGTGCGCTAAAGAATGAACCGAGTCAAAAACGCGGCGGCGCCACGCGGCCGGGACCACAGGACGCGGTCGCCCAGTGGAGACATCGCAGATTAGGCGGGGCATACCATCTTGCAGCACCCTGCTCTCCAGCCTTAACCCTGTTGGTCCAGACTGGAGCGCGTGCACGTCCGCGTCACTAACCTGCTCCGCGGCCATGGCTGTGTAATCTATCCCCACGCGGACCGGGGCCGCCACGGCGTGTGAGAGGCAGTCTGCCACTACATTCAGTTTACCCAAAACATGCTGAATATTGGTAATAAACTCTGAGATCGCGGCCAGCTGTCTCTGCTGCCGGCCCGACCATGGTTCTGAAACCTTGGCCATCGCTTCGATGTTAGTGGCTTGTGGTCAACGAACGCGGTGAAACGGCGCACTTCCAGCCAGAACTGGAAGTGGCGAATGGCCAAATGGAGAGCCAGCAACTCCCTGTCAAACGCGCTGTATTTACGTTCACTATCGCGCAAAGTCCTGCTGAAAAAGGCGAGCGGCTGCCAAGCCCCGGCTACACGCTGCTCCACGACCGCCCCTACGGCCACATCTGACGCGTCAGTAATGAGCGCTATGCGGGCCGTTGGGTCTGGATGTGCCAACAACGCAGCGTTTGCCAGGGCTGCCTTGACTTCCGAGAACGCCTGCTCTCGCTCCGGGGACCATTCGATCTTATTCACGGGTTTCTGTTTTTTGAGCGCGGCGTACAGCGGTTGCATGAGCTGCGCTGCGCGAGGGAGGAAACGGTTATAAAAATCCACCATTCCCAAAAACTCCTGTAACACCCTGACCGTTTGCAGTCGGGGAAAATCTGCTACCGCGCGCACCTTGTCAGGCAGCGGAACCGCTCCTTCAGGAGAGATGCGGTGCCCCAAAAATCAATCTGCGTCATCCCAAACTGACACTTCGCTGGGTTGATTATTAAAACGTGCTCTCCCAACCTCCGGAAAACAGCCGTGAGGTGGTTTTCGTGTTCGTCTTCGGACGCGCTGGCTACCAAGATATCGTCCAGGTAGACGAATACGAAAGGGAGATCGCGCAGCACCGCATTCATCATGCGTTGGAACGTCTGTGCAGCCCCTTTAAGCCCGAATGGCATGCACAAAAACTCGAATAGACCAAACGGAGTTATCACCGCCGTTTTGGGTATGTCCTCAGCGCGCACTGGGACTTGGTGGTAACCGCGGACTAAGTCTATTTTAGAAAAAATGTGCACTCCTGCCAAGTGAATGGAAAAATCTTGGATATGGGGGATCGGGTAGCGGTCGTGCGCTGTGGCGTTGTTCAACCTGCGGAAATCCCCGCAAGGTCGCCACGAACCGTCGGCTTTAGGGACCATGTGTAGCGGGGAAGCCCATGGGCTGTTTGAATGCCTGATGATGCCCAACCTCTCCAGGTTGGCGAACTCCTCGCGCGCTATGGCCAGTTTAGCTGCGTCCAAGCGCCGAGGTTTTGCAAAAACGGGCGGCCCGGTGGTGGTAATAAAATGTGCTTAGCGACGGCTGCCAAAAATGTCGGGACCGTGAGTGCTGGGAACTGAGTGAGCAGTGTGTGGAACTTACCGCTTGCGGCTGTGACGTTGGCTTGTGCTGTTGGCCGGGACGCTCGAGCTGTACAGGGAATAGAATCAAAAGACATTAACCAGGCATTAACCAGGCGCCTGTTAGCGACATCAACCAACAAACCATGTGAGCACAAAAAATCAGCCCCCAATATATTGAAATTCAATGCTGCTATGACAAAAGTCCACTCAAATGCACGGCCGTGAAACGACAGAAGCAGAGTCCTCTCACCAAAGGTCTTAATCTCCGAGCCGTTTGCTGCTGCCATCTCGGGGCCGCTGGAACCTGCCAGCCGGTCGGCGTAGGACGGCATGATGAAACTCAGCTGGGCGCCGGTGTCCACGAGAAAATGCCTCCCGGAGCGTGCATCCATCAGGTAGAGCAGCTTGTTCTCCTCACCGAGGGTCGCAGCCGCTACCGACCCCCGGTCTTGGCGTTTTCCCGAGCTCTTGAACTGGCACGGTGGTATACATTTGCGTGCCTTCTCTGCAAAGCGGCGGTGATAGAAACAAAGGATATCTCCTCCGCGTTCCTTGGCCCCCACTGCCGCTGTCGCCGGTGGTTCTGCTACCGCCGTCAATGGCTCCTCGCCCTCTCCGGCCGTCGCGCCGAGCTCCGTCGCTGCCGCCGTGGTCGCGAGCTCTCTGCTGGCCATGATGATCCGGTGTGCTTCCCGGGCCAGCGCGCGGTAGTCCCGCTTGCCCAGCAACGGCGAATTGGCCAGGGCCGCTCTCGTCGCTGACGGAAGGTTCCAGAGGAAAAGGTGGGTAAAAATGAAGTGGTCGTCGTCCGAGCCCTTCAATCTCAGCATCCCCTCCATCAGGTCAATAGCCGTGCAATCTCCTAAGCCGGTCCGCGCCAGGAGTCTCTCTGCTCTCTCTTCAACTGAGAGTGTGTAGTGCTGGATGAGTGCGGCTTTCAACGCGCCGTATTTGTCGCTGGTTGGTGGCTGATCCAGCAGGCTCTCCACATGATGAGCCGTGTGGGTGTCGAGCTTTGCGACGACACGGTAGAATTTCATGTCATCCACCAAAATCCCCCGGAGGACGAACTGCGCCTCAACCAGGTGGAACCAGGAGCGCGGATTGTGCTGCCAAAAATCCGGTAGCTGGATGGCAACGGCATACGCTTGGCTGGGGGCTCCCAACGAGGCTGGCTCCGGGGAACTCACTTCGTGTTGCATGCTTCGTCTTGGGTCACCAGTGTAGAGTGTGTAAATGATGAGGCAGATTTGTCTCAGGCAGTTTATTACACATCTCCAACATTGAGCATAGTAGCAAGAAGAGCATCTCATACAAAACTCGCCCCTTAAATACTCAGGTCTCCCTACAGCTCACAAGAAACATTGCATTCACATCAAAGGTCACAATGCATTCATTTCTTAATCCCTTAACATCCCCCTCACAGTCTCTGAGACACAAAGGATCCTCCAAGCAGTCTCTGACACACAAAAGATCACACTTTCACAACTTCCTGTTATCTCCAAGGAAACTCTGCACTTTGTTCTTATCTAAGATGCGAGGCATTATGTTTTAGCCCTGGCGGCTACACCATAATGAATAGGAGGGGTGTGGAGCGTGTAAATAACGAGGCGGATTTGGCTCAGACAGTTTATTACACATCTCACACAAGAAGCATAGACAGAATGACAACTCAGCAGAGACTCTTCTCTTAAATAGCATGGCATTCCTCTAGAAGCTTCTAACACACAAAAGGTCACATTGCATTCACTTCCTTAATCCTTGATCATTCCTCTAGAAGTTTCTAACACACAAAAGGTCACACTGCATTCATCCTTCACACCTCCCTGTTATCTCCCAGGGAACCTCTGCTCTTTGTTCTTGTCTAAGATGTCATACAATTATGCACTCCCCATGTGCCGCCATACGACCCCCCCGAGCATCTTGGATAGAACAATAGAATAACAGTCCGTATGCTGTGGTAGAATCATTAAATATCAATCCACATGCTGCTTGGGCTTCAGTCTTCTCCTGTATCTGCTGTAACCAGGAATCACCGCCTCCGCGGCGCTGCCATGCTGGAGGGTTGATGTTTGAGGGGTAAAAGTCTGTCCGTGTGGGTGCTCTGGGGAATCTTTTCTCTGGGAAGCTCCCCGTGGAGGTCTTCCACGCCGAGGGGCCTTCGCCAACAACACTTGCTCGTCCGCCACCACAAAAGCGGGCTTGAGTCTGTCTATGCCAATCTTTTCCCTCCTACCCCCCAAATCTAGCAAAAAATGCTTGTTCCCTGTTTCCAGCACTCTGAACGGTCCATCATAAGGTGGGCGCAGTGGAGGGCGATGGGCGTTGTGTCTGACAAAAACGAACTCCACGTTTTTCAAAGTTTTAGGCACAAAAACGCGCGGAAAACTGTGGTGGGCAGGGCCCGGCAGCGTGCTTGTGTCTATGCTACGCTGCAACAGCTGAGACGGGGAGCTGCCCGGTGCAGGATTATCTGGCAGAAACTCCCCGGGCAGCCAAAGTGGCTGCGCAAAAACGAGTTCAGCCGGGGAAGCTTCCAGATCCTCTTTAGGCGCAGAACGTAACCCCAATAAAACCCACGGTAGCTTGTCTACCCAATTTGCATCCATCAGTGAAGCCCTGAGAGCCGCTTTCAATGATCTATGAAAACATTTGCATAACCCATTAGCCTGTGGATTGTACGCGGTTGTGCGGTGAATTGTGACACCCAGGCTACGGGCCATTGTTGACCAGAGTTCGGAAACAAATTGAGGGCCTCTGTCGGACTTAATATCCAACGGGACTCCAAAACGTGCCACCCATGCTGTTAAAAACGAGCGCACCTCCTCGGCTGTGGTTGCCGCCAGTGTAACCACTTCCGGCCAGCGCGTGGTGTGGTCCACCATTGTCAGAAGGTGCGTGCACCCTTGTGATGGCGGGAGGGGGCCCACGAGGTCCACGTGAACATGGTCGAACCTCTTAGCCAGGATGCGAAATGGCTCCAAGGGAGCCTTCGTGTGTCTGTGTACTTTGGCTCGTTGGCACGCCATGCAGGCCGCCGCCCACTCTTTCACTTGTTTGCGAAGGCTCGGCCACACGAATTTCTCCCCTACCATTTTGACCGACGTGCGCACTCCCGGGTGCGCCAAAGAATGAATTGAGTCAAAAACACGGCGGCGCCACGTGGCCGGGACCACGGGACGCGGGCGCACCGTGGAGACATCGCAGATTAGGGGGGGCATACCGTCTTGCAGCACCCTGCTCTCCAGCCTTAACCCTGTTGGTCCAGACTGGAGCACGTGCACGTCCGCGTCACTAACCTGCTCCGCGGCCATGGCTGCGTAATCTATCCCCACCCCAACCAGGGCCGCCACGGCGCGCGAGAGGCAGTCTGCCACTACATTCAGTTTACTCGAGACATGCTGAATATCAGTAGTAAACTCTGAGATCGCGGCCAGCTGTCTCAGCTGCCGGCCCGACCACAGTTCTGAAACCTTGGCCATCACGAATGTTAGCGGCTTGTGGTCAACGAACGCGGTGAAACTGCGCCCTTCCAGCCAGAACTGGAAGTGGTGAACGGCCAGGTGGAGAGCCAGCAACTCCCTGTCGAATGTGCTGTATTTACGTTCACTATCGCGCAAAGTCCTGCTGAAAAAGGCGAGTAGCTGCCAAGCCCCGGCTACGTGCTGCTCCACGACCGCCCCTATGGCCACATCTGAAGCGTCAGTGGTGAGCGCTATATGGGCCGTTGGGTCTGGATGTGCCAGCAATGCGGCGTTTGCCAGGGCTGCTTTGACTTCTGAGAACGCCCGATCTCGCTCCGGGGTCCATTCGACCTTATCCGCGGGCTTCTGTTTTCTGAGCGCGGCGTACAGTGGTTGCATGAGCTGCGCCGCGCGGGGAAGGAAACGGTTATAAAAATTCACCATTCCCAAAAATTCTTGTAGCACCCTGACCGTTTGCGGCCGGGGAAAATCTGCTACTGCGCGCACTTTGTCAGGCAGCGGGACTGCTCCTTCGGGAGAGACGCGGTGCCCCAAAAAATCAATCCCCGTCACAGCAAACTGACATTTCGCTGGGTTGATTATTAACCTGTGCTCTTCCAACCTCCAGAAAACCGTCGTGAGGTGGGTTTCATGTTCATCTTCGGACGTGCTGGCTACTAAGATATCGTCCAGGTAGACGAACACGAAAGGGAGATCGCGCAGCACTGCATCCATCATGCGTTGGAACATCTGTGCAGCCCCTTTAAGCCCAAAAGGCATGTGCAAAAACTCGAATAAACCGGACGGAGTTATTACCGCTGTTTTGGGTATGTCCTCAGCGTGCACTGGGACTTGGTGGTAACTGCGGACCAGGTCTATTTTAGAAAAAACGCGCGCTCCTGCAAGGTGAATGGAAAAATCCTGAATGTGAGGAATTGGGTAGCGGTCGTGCGGTGTGGCATTGTTCAACCTGCGGAAATCCCCGCAAGTTCACCACGAACCTTCAGCTTTAGGGACCATGTGTAGCGGGGAAGCCTATGGGCTGTTTGAGCGCCTAATGATGCCCAACCTCTCCAGGTTGGCAAACTCCTCGCGCGCTATGGCTAGTTTCGCTGCGTCCAAGCGCCGAGGTCTTGCAAAAACGGGTGGCCCGGTGGTGGTGATAAAATGCTCCACCCCGTGTTTAGCGATGGCTGCCGAAAACGTCGGGACAGTGAGTGCTGGGAACTGAGTGAGCAGTGTGTGGAACTTACTGCATGTAGCTGTGACGTTGGCTTGTGCTGTTGGCCGGGTCACTCGAGCTATACAGGGGAGAGAGTCAAAAGATTAACCAGGCGTCTGTTAGTGACATCTACCAATAAACCATGTGCACATAGAAAATCAGCCCCTAGTATATGGAAATTCAATGTTGCTATGACAAAAGTCCACTCAAATGTACGGCTGTGTAGAGACAAGAGTAGAGTCCTCTCACCAAAGGTCTTAATCCCCGAGCTGTTTGCTGCTGCCATCTCGGGGCCGCTAGATCCTGCCAGCCGGTCAGCGTAGGTCGGCCGGATGAAACTCTTCTGGGCACCGGTGTCCACGAGGAAATGCCTCCCCGAGCGTGCGTCTGTCAAGTAGAGCAGCTTGTTCTCCTCCCCGAGGGTCGCGGCTGCTACCGATCCCCGGTCTTGGCGTTTTCCCGAGTGCTTGAATTGGCACGGTGGTATACATTTGCATGCCCTCTCTGCAAAGCGGCGGTGGTAGAAGCAAAGCGTGTCTCCCCTGCGTTCCTTGGTCCCCGCTGCTGCTGCCGTCGGTGGCTCTGCTGCTGCCGTCGATGGCTCCTCGCCTCCTCCGGCCATCGCGCCGAGCTCCGTCGCTGCCGCAATGGTCGTGAACTCCCTGCTGGCGACGATGATCCGGTTTGCTTCCCGGGCTAGCGCACGATAGTCCTGCTTGGCCAGCAATGGCGAATTGGCCAGGGTCGCTCTTGCCGCTGACGGAAGGTTCCGGAGGAAGAGGTGGGTAAAAATGAAATGGTCGTCGTCTGTGCCCTATAACCTCAGCATCTTCTCCATCAGGTCTATGGCCGACCCATCTCCCAACCTGGTCCGAGTCAGGAGTCTCTCTGCTCTCTCACCATCCGAGAGTGTGAAGTGCTGGATGAGCGCAGCCTTCAGCGCGCCGTACTTGTCGTCGGTTGGTGGCTGATTGAGCAGGCTCTCTACTTGCTGAGCCGTGCGGGCGTCGAGCGCTGTGACCACATAATGGAATTTTGTGTCATCCGCCGATATCCCCCGGAGAGCGAACTGCGCCTCGACTAGGTGGAACCAGGGGCGCGGGTTGTGCTGCCAAAAATCCGGTAGCTTGATCGCAACAGCACATGCGTGGCTGGGGGTTCCCATCGAGGTTGGCTCCGGGGGTCTTTCGTTGTGTTCCATGATTCGTCTTGGGTCACCAGTGTGGAGCATGTAAATAACGAGGCGGATTTGGCTCAGACAGTTTATTACACATCTCACACAAGAAGCATAGACAGAATGACAACTCAGCAGAGACTCTTCTCTTAAATAGCATGGCATTCCTCTAGAAGCTTCTAACACACAAAAGGTCACATTGCATTCACTTCCTTAATCCTTTATCATTCCTCTAGAAGTTTCTAACACACAAAAGGTCACACTGCATTCATCCTTCACACCTCCCTGTTATCTCCCAGGGAACCTCTGCTCTTTGTTCTTGTCTAAGATGTTATACAATTATGCACTCCCCATGTGCCGCCATAGGGGTCCTAATACAGAACCCTGTGGCACCCCCTTGTGGACACTGACAATATCAGAACACAAACCATCATATTTAATACATTGGGTCCTGTCACTCAAATAATTTGTGAACCAGGAGACTACATGTTCCGACAGACCAAAACTGATGAGTCTTTGCTTTAAAACTGTGTGGTCCACGGTGTCAAAAGCCTTTGACAGATCAATGAAAAGTGCAGCACAGTACTGCTTTTTATCAAGAGCAACAAGTATATCATTGACCACTTTTGTAGCAGAAGTAATAGTGCTGTGCTTTTTTCTAAAGCCCGATTGCAGTTTTGAAAGAAGTTCATTTGAGTATAAAAACTCTAAGTTGATAACACACGAGAGATTCAAGAATCTTGGACAAGACACACAAGTTTTATATTGGTCTGTAATTAGTTAAAACTGCTGGGTCACCTCCTTTTAAGAGAGGAACCACAAAAGCTGACTGACTTCCATACTACAGGAATCTCTTTGCTTTCAATTGATAAATTAAGAAGTACTGTAAGAGGCTGTGCAATAAAATCAGCAGCCATTTTCAAAAAGTAAGGCTCTATCAAATCTGGTCCAGGAGGTTTTCTGTGATTCGGAGTTTTGAGAGCCTAATGAACTTGCTGTACAGTAAAAGGTACAAATCTAGAAGGTTCTCCCAAAAACATTTGGGAATTAATACAGTGAGGCACAGAGGTAGCTCCTGTAGAGTTAAACAGAAAACCAGATGACACAAAATGCTTATTGAAGCAATTTAAGACCTCAGTTCTATCATAAACTGGGACTGAGCCATTTAAAACAAAAGTAGGAAGAACCTGAGAGCTTTTGTTCACAGATAAACCTTTGATCACTTTCCAAAATTTCTGTGGATTATTAAGACTCTCAGTTGTGACAGATAAATAATATTCAGATTTAGCCTTTTTAATAAAAAAAAATGCATTTATTTCTCAGTTGTCTAAAAATAGACCAATCACTGGCAGTATCACTTTTCCTGGCTTTGGCCCAAGCCACATTACGCTGATAAATGGCATCAGACAGTTCTGGAGAGAACCAGGGGTTTTCACGCCCCTTTACTCTGAATTTCCTTCTAGGAGCATGTTTATTTACAATTTTCTCAAAGTTTTCTTTAACCCTTGCACTCCGGTCAATTTCCCTAAAAACGCCAAAAAATAATGTGCCCAAATTAAATCCAAAGCTGTTCTTCAACCCTTTGCAGCATCTTCATGGGGTTGGTCTCATTTAAAAGAAAACACTTTGAATTTTTTGGCAAAACAGTCATAATCTCTTTAAGTGCTCCGGACACTGAGTTACAGTCATCTAAATATAGTGAACTTGAAGAAAATAAATTTGGCCTGGGTGTTTTTTTGGATACAAATGCTTGCAAATAACACACAGCTTCAGATCCGGGCTGGAAAATGCAATAGAAATGTAGAACCAAGTGTTATCCAGCTGAGGTCCAAATTTTGTAACAATACCACAAAAAATGAATATATTAAACAGCTTTTTCCTCAGGCTATTCCCAGGCGTTTTGGAACTGTGCCAAATTGTGCCAAATGGCACAGTTTGGAAAAACGTCTAACTTTTGAATGCTTCAATGGAGAAGCTTCATTTTGGGCTCTAATGAAAGGTCACACTCAGGGCTGTGTCTGTGTGTGTGTGTGGGGGGGGGGGGGTTGTCACCCCCCCTCGCTACAGAGGATGGACATCGGCCATCGCTACATGACGGATTAGCCTCATGTGGGATGTGGGACAGCAGCTCAGTCACCGCGGCTCCCCCCCCCCCCCCGCTACAGAAGAATAGTGGGGGGGGGGCAACGTTCACGGTCTGGACGTGACGAACGAACCGTGTCCCGCGGCGGACGAACTTCAGACTTCGTGCGCCGCACAGTTGTAATTTACCGATCGGTCAAAAGTCATTTTGGATTACAATTTTCAGGGATAGAGAATAATTTAGCTTATAACACCTTACCTCTTCACAGCAGCAGCGTAGCTGGCGAACTTCTCTTACTCATTGTCAGACAAACGCGACGCTGGTCCGCTCATGGTTCTGGTCTCGCGACCCGATCAAAACATAATTCCATTATTGCGGTTTTGTGCTTCCATGATTGCGGTTTTTGGCGAACGATTTTTCAAAACAAATAACAGTAGTAATTAAAAAAAGACTGGCGAAGGCATGTGTGTCACTCAGCCTTCGTCGTCAGCCTCCGTCGGTCTATGACCATGGAAATAAATCATAACGTCTACTCTGCTGGAACAAAAACAAAATAAGCACCGCCTGTGGCCGAACATGCCGATGCGCGAATGCTGTCACACAGGTTGCATTTGTGGGTGGTCTCCGTGCTGCTGGGTCTGTGACGGTTCTTTCTGCGAGTCCTTTTTTGCTCCGCTGCAGCAGTCTGTCTTCACCCAGCCTTAAAAAAAAAACAGCTGGCGAACTTCTCTGCTTCAACTGGCTCACTGCATTCACAGCTAGGCGGGTCCTTCTTGCTAGGTTTTCAGTCATTGGTTCTTCAAAGTTTCAGAAACCCAATTCAAGGCTCTTATTAGTCGAATGAGAGGTCAATCAGATGAACTAATCTGCTCGCGGCTGTGTCTGCAGCTTTTATTTTCAGTGCGCGCTTGGACGCCATCACCACCTACATCACCATCTCCATCATGCGTCCTAGAGCGCACGAGGGTGCCCTCGTGCGCTCTAGGACACAGAGACTTGCCCGTCCGCGGTACAACGGAGTGCAAGAGGTTAAAGAAGGTCCATGCTAACTCAATGTCTGGCAACAGGCCTAAATGTTCACAATTAACCAAGGACAAGTCATGATGATAAGCTTGTTCATTAAATTTCTTCAAATTCCGCTTGAAAATAATGCGCGGTTTACATTTAGGGATTTTTGTATCTCTGCACACTGCAACAATACAATGATCACTCAAATCATTGCAAAAAACACCCACAGATGAAAATTTATGTGGAGCATTTGTTAGAACTAAGTCAATCAAAGTGGACTTTTCAGAACTTTTAATATTTGGCCTAGTTGGATAGTTAATCAACTGGCTAAAATTTACAGAATCACAGAAAGATTTAAATTCTTCAGAAGCTACGTTTAACCAATCCCTATTGAAGTCTCCTGCCATTAAATGCTCATTGTAGCTTAATTTGGATAGAAGATGCTTTAAGGATGATAATGCCTCCTTGGTGGCAGATGGAGGTCTATAACAGCCAACAACAGTTATAGAAAGGGATTTGGCTATTTCCATATTCAAGGCCAAAAACTCCATCTGCTTAGGAATGGACTTAGACAAGACAATTGAAGCATCAAATCTTGATTTAACATAGGCGGCTACACCACCACCTTTTTTAGGCCTGTCAGTACGGAAGACATTATATCCATTTATACTAATATCATCATCTGTGACAGCTTTTTTCAACCACGTTTCAGAGATGATCACAACATCCGGATCAGTTGATCTAATCCAAATTTTGACCAAGTCCATTTTAGGAAGTAAACTGCGCACATTAAGATGAATAAATTTGAGACCAGACATTGATTTAAAATCAGCAGGAGTCTGGATACATTGCAGATCAGGTCTAGGGATTGGTTGCACATTTCCAGATAGTAGTAAAAGTAGGACAATCATCAATCTTTGTTTCACATCACCTTTTGAAGCAGAATTTTTGTATATTGAAGCCAGGTGATTCTTTTCATTGAGCAAAAGTGTGAGGTCATATAAAGTAAGAGCATTTTGGAGTTTAAGTAATTCCCTTGGTACCTCTGTCCAGGAATTTAAAACTCAGACCAAATGAGTCTGTGATTGCTCATAAACAACATTAGAATCAGTGCCACTATAGTAGGTGTCCCAAAAACACAACACATTGGCATGGGTACTCACCCAGGGAACATTATTTGATCTCGTGTCCCAGGCTGCCAACAAGCATATTAAAGTAATAAAAAATGCCATTGTCCTCCACTTTCTGCACATCAGCAGCTTAAAAGTTCTTACAAATACTGCAGGGAGATGTTGCAGGCCCAATCTAGTTATCTCAGCTTCAAGAGTAATATAGGCCTTCCAACCCAATATCCAGGGAAATATTACAGGCCCAAGCTAGTAAACTCAGCTCCAGGAGGAATATAGGCCTTCCAGCCCAGTATCCAGGGAGATGTTGCAGACCCAAGCTGACTAGCTCAGCTCCAGAAGGAGTACAGGCTTTTCAGCCCAGTATCCAGGTTGATGATGCAAACCCAAGCTAGTTAGCTCAGCTCCAGGAGGGATGTTGGCCTCCCAGCTCAGTCTCCAGGAAGATGTTGCAGGCCCAAGCTAGTTAACTCAGCTCCAGGAGGAATATCGGCCTCCCAGCCCAGTCTCCAGGGGGATGTTGCAGGCCCAAGCTAGTTAGCTCAGCTCCAGGAGGAGTATAGGCATCCCAGCCCAGTCTCCAGGGGTGTGTTGCAGACCCAAGCTAGCCAGCTCAGCCCCCAGGAGGAGCACAGGCCTCCCAGCCCCCTATCCAGACGAATGCCACAAGCCCAGCCAGCCAACTCGTCCTGTTAGCCAAACTCAAAGGTGATAGCAGTAATCTTTGAACTTGTTAAAAATCATTAAACTCATTAAAAGTCCACAATTTACTTGAAGCATGTGACGAGATTTCTATAAAAATATCAACTGCAACTTATAAAAAGAGATTTAAATGCAATAAAATCCATTAAAAACAACTTAATCCAGAGAGACACTGAGCAGACAATACACATGCTGCCATCTTGGATATCTTGTGTTGTGTATCTTGATATGTTGTGTTCTGCTTTAATAATAAAAAAGCAAAATAAAATAAAGTTAAAAAAAGTAAACACATATTTGGCAACTACACATTTATCTCTTGCCTCAACCATTTTCAGAAAAATGTTTTGCCTTTTACTTTTGAAAATATAGACAAAACTTTAATGCCCGGAAGCGTCTTGAACAGACTAGCAGCCCACCCACCAGGGGTTGCAGTGACCAATCACATGCAAGCCCTGCAGGCCACTAATTAGAATATTCATAGATCCATACATACTTAAGTAGGTGCAAGGCAAAGTTTTTTTTTTTAAATAACCCAGGATAAAGTCATAGAATTTAGGGGTCGGGCTCAAATGACATAATGTTACACACTCTTGTACAGTGAGTGGCGGCTATCCCCTAGTAACCGAGAGAAGAAGAAGAAGTTCGTTTTTTTTTTTTTTTTTGTGGGTAAAAAGCCACAATATATTATTTTGGGCAATATATATAGTGGTGTGAAAAAAGTGTTTGCCCCCTTCCTGATTTCTCTATTTTTTTTTGTATGTTTGTCACACTTAAATGTTTCAGATCATCAAACAAATTTAACCTTTAACCTAATAATTGCTTGGGCCACCCTTAGCAGCAACAACTGCAATCAAGCGTTTGCAATAACTGACAATGAGTCTTTTGCAGCACTGTGGAGGAATTTTGACCCACTCATCTTTGCAGAATTGTTGTAATTCAGCCACATTGGAGGGTTTTTGAGGATGAACGGCCTTTTTATGGTCATGTCACAGCATCTCAATCGGATTCAGGTCAGGACTTTGACTAGGCCACTCCAAAGTCTTCATTTTGTTTTTCTTAAGCCATTCAGAGGTGGACTTGCTGGTGTGTTTTGGATCATTGTCCTGCTGCAGAACCCAAGTGCACTTCAGCTTGAGGTCATGAACAGATGGCCGGACATTCTCCTTCAGGATTTTTTGGTAGACAGCAGAATTCTTGGTTCCATTTACCACAGCAAGTCTTCCAGGTCCTGAAGCAGCAAAACAGTCCCAGACCATCACACTACCACCACCACATTTTACTGCTGGTATGATGTTCCTTTTCTGAAATGCTGTTACTTAACTGTGTTACTGTGTTACGCCCTATAAATACCCCCTGGTATTTATAGGGGATTTAGATAGGGGATTTGGCCGAGATGAGTCCGCGAGACCCCCTACAGCGACTCGCGGACCCCCCCTTTTGGCCGAACCAGGCAGGACTCGATTTTTTGCTGATCATCCCCACAGTACATGCAGAGACCTAGGTCCCTGCAGCGCTGTCTCTCTGCCTGCGAGATTTAGGTTCGTCTGGGCCCTCTAGCGCGGGCAGCGCCAAGGTAGAAGGCTGAGACGAGCGTTGTGACAGTCTGCTTGAGCGGCCGGAAGACCTCCGCTCAGCAGCTCGCTCTCTCAGCCTGTTGCCAAGACTAATGGTCAATGAAATTAGCTCAGTGAGACGTTCAGGCTTATCTAAGCGGGCCAGCTCGTCCCGTAGGCTAGGGCTCAGGCTCCGGATGAAGATGCTGCAAAGCGAGGCATCCTCCCACCCAACTTCCGCCGCTACCACCCGGAAGTCAACAGCGTAATCGGCCATGGACCGACCACCCTTGCGAAGATTTAGCAAACGGGTGGTTAGCACACTATCACAATCCGAATGGTCAAAAACTTTGTGGAAATCATGGACAAACTGCAGAGCGCACCCGGCGAAGAGCTGTGATGCGTGGCGTGGTGAAGGGAGCAATTCCGCCGCCGCGGGGGAGAGAACCGCCGTCAAAGGGATCCACCTGTGCACAGGGGAGAGCCTGGGAGAAAAGGTAAGTTTGATATTGAGCTTACGTGCCAACGGAGAGTCCAAAAGACGATGCGCAGGGCTGAGAGGAATCAGGCGTGCGCGGGATGAAGATCGTAGCAAAGCAGATGGCTCTGTGCCGAAGCTCCAGGCAGAGCGGGCTATATAGCCCGGGGCTGATTACCCACAGGTGTGCGTGCAGCTGAAGCAGGTGACGGCCCAGAGTGAGTCATGACAGGGGATACAAGAATACCCACCCCTGCTTGTCGCCTCTCGCCTGGGGCAACTCCCAACTAGGCCATGTTTTTGCCATTTGTGGAAAATGGCTCTCACTGTGGTTCGCTGGAGTCCCAAAGCTTTAGAAATGGCTTTATAACCTTTTCCAGACTGATAGATCTCAATTACTTTGTTTCTCATTTGTTCCTGAATTTCTTTGGATCACAGCATGATGTCTAGCTTTTGAGGATCTTTTGGTCTACTTCACTTTGTCAGGCAGGTTCTATTTAAGTGATTTCTTGATTGAGAACAGGTGTGGGAGTAATCAGGGCTGGGTGTGGCTAGAGAAATTGAACTCAGCTTTCCAAAGATGTGATAAAACACAATTCATTTATGTTTTAACGGGGGGGGGGGGAAATCATTTTTTCACACAGGGTCATGTAGATTTGGATTTTTTTACCCTTAATAATAAACACCTTATTCAAAAACTCCATTTTGTGTTTACTTGTGTTATCTTTGTGTAATATTTAAATTTGTTTGATGACCTGAAACGTGTGACAAACATACAAAAAAATGAGAAATCAGGAATGGGGCAAACACTTTTTCACACCACTGCATTTGCTTTTGAGGTGGTTTTGGAGCCACTGGAGTGCACCTTTAACACATAATCTGACACTTTAAATAAATATACTTGGATCTTACCTTTTTAAATTGTATAGTTCCAAGTGAGCCTCCTGGAAAAATCTGATACCAACTGGATGTGACAGTGACTCAGCCAGATCTTAACTCGCTTAAGTAACACCACCCCCTGAGTTGATCCAGTTGGTCAAAACAACACCAACAGCAACACCCATCAACTCAAAATAATTGACACTGAAAAAAGTGACAATTCACACTACAGATTTTGCTGTGCAGGTATTTAAACTCATTGACTTTCATAACCTTTACTCCTTCCATCTTCACGTTACACCTGCCTCCCTCTCACTCACACTCATGTATTCTGTCTTGCTTCTACTGACTTTCATTCCTCTTCTCTCCAGGGTATACCACCACCTCTGCAGGTTCCCTTCCACCTGCTCCCTACTCTCACTAGTCATCATAGATCACAAGATCAGTTTTTTCACCATATATTTGTCTTTTAATTTTTTTTCTGTTTATGTGGCCAATGACCTAAGTTTATTTTTAATGTTTTTTTTATTGTTTTCATTAAATATTTTCTCCCTATTTTAAATGGTGTCAACTCTTCCCCTTTACTAAAACATGGCCTCCCAAACACAAAAATGCTAAAAACAGCCATGAGTACAATACTTAAAGTGCTCCCCTCGACATTTACTCTTGGGAAAATGTTGTGTTTATAGTCATCCCCAACAGTGAAATGAAATTTCCACCCATGCCCACCTCTGTAAGACAGGGGAGAGGAAAGAGATCTATCAGAGTACATTTTTGTCTTCAGGCCACAGTACTTCTGCTGTATTCTGTTTTATTGTGCAAGTGGATTCTCTTAAACTCCTGATCCATATTGATCTCGAGACAAGCGTCTGAATGTGGAGGGCATAGGTCGGTAGTTAACCTCTGATCCCTGCTGTGATTTTCATGATCCACACATTCCCTCACTGGAAGAATTCATTTTAAAGAGCGAGGTTAAAGTGCTGTAACCCACACAGTTTGCTCAGTGGAAGAACACCCACATTCTGGTCTGACCATTATGGCCATTTCTAACTTTTTGGGAGCCTTATTCAAGCATTTAAAGTAAAAGCATCTGTCATCTGAAACAGCTCATCTCGATAAAAATCAACCATAAATCACTTGAACTTGTGTGACTGCTCATGTGTTTTCAAATGAATGCATTAGTTAATTACCTCTGCCAGGCCGCAGGCCAGGAGGTTATGTTTTTGCCGGGGTTTGTCTGTCTGTTTGTCTGTCTGTCTGTTGGTTAGCAAGATAACTCAAAAAGTTTTGGACGGATTTCCATGAAACTTTCAGGCGTTGTTGGAAATGGTACAAGGAAGAACTGATTAAATTTTGGGGATGATCCAGATCACCGTCTGGATCCAGGAATTTTTTAAAGGATTCTTTAACATTGTGAGATACGGCCATTTTCAACATGTGTGCAGGCGCAATGGAGGGCGCTGGTCGTCGTGTCTGACGAACACGAACTCCGCGTTCTTCAAAGTTTTAGGCACAAAAACACGCGGAAAACTGTGGTGGGCAGGGCCCGGCAGCGTGCCTGTGTTTGCGCTACGCTGCAAAAGCTGAGACGGGCAGCTGTCCAGCGAGAGATTATTTGGCAGAAATTCCCAGGGCAGCAATAGGGGATGCGCAAAAACAAGCTCTCTGGCGGGGAAGCTTCCAAATCCTCTTTTACCGTGGAGCGCAACCCCAATAAAACCCACGGCAACCTGTCTACCCAATTTGCATCCGTCAGTAGGGATGGCAGAAATGGAACACTGAAGCGATCGAATCATTTGGAACAATTGATTCAGAAAAAGAATCGATCTTTTGGAACGTTTGAAACATCTCCCCACAGTGACATCTGGTGGCCAATCTGAAATATGACATTCAAACAGTAGAACAGTGTTGCCAACTCCCCAGCAAGGACAGCGGCTGTCTGTCATTGCCTCATTTACACAATTGACAATCAGCATATAATTGTAATGGATGGTGTAGGAGAGAGAAATAACGACGTAGGAGAGACAAAAAGTGAATTAAAAAAACCTAAATATGTATAGAAATACAAATGAACTGTCTTCTGTTGAGATTCTTGGTTCGTTTGTAATTTTGCCTTTGAAATAGGTCATTTCTCAATATAACCTGATAACTTAAATGCTTTGTTTAGACCCACATTACATAAATCAATTTTGTCCTCTACTGTTACGGGTTAGAATATCACATTTAATCAAAAGACTGTTATGTCGATTGTAATTACTAGTCTTTTTGTCTTAACTTTTTGTGATGTGTTTGGGGTTATAGTATCATTTGTATGAAAGGATATTTTTTCTCAATCAGTATTTGAAGGGTGTGCTTGAATACAATATAGACATCAATCAGTATTTGAAGGGTGTGCTTGTGTACATTCAAGTATTTTTATTCAGAAAAACAATTTATTCAACAGTGCTTGGACTTACCTAGCAGTCACAGGCCATTT
Source organism: Pholidichthys leucotaenia (assembly GCA_020510985.1). Classification (NCBI taxonomy): domain Eukaryota; kingdom Metazoa; phylum Chordata; class Actinopteri; order Cichliformes; family Pholidichthyidae; genus Pholidichthys; species Pholidichthys leucotaenia. The sequence goes on from CM035844.1 coordinate 223,633,710, forward strand.
TGTTGATGAAAATGGCAAACTAGACATAACTGTCCTTGGAGTCACTCATTTTCCTGAGACACACACAGCTGAACACCTGAAGGAGGCCAAGAGCACTCTTTTGCGTTCATGGGGGATTGAGAAGAGCATTACTTGCCTAGTTATTTCTTATAACTATCTCTATTTCTTATAAATATCTCGTTATTTCTCTCTCCTACACAATCCATTACAATTATATGCTGATTGTCAATTGTGTAAATGAGGCGATGACAGACAGCCAACAGTCACTGTCCTTGCTGGGGAGTTGGCAACACTGCTCTACTGTTTGAATGTCATATTTTCAGATTGGCCACCAGATGTCGCTGTGGGGAGATGTTTCGAACGTTCCAAAAGATCGATTCTTTTTCTGTATGTAAATATAGAACAATATGACCTCTTTTAGTGATTAAGAGCATAATTGTATTGTAAATACTGATAGATGTGAATAAATAATATTTATATTGCAAATTTCTTTTTGCACCATTTGTATTTTTTTTAATTAAATAAGTTTTTCTTTTCCCCACTCCTTTTTGAGCATGAATTAATTGATTTAAATTATTGAACTTACATGTATTCTGTTGATTATCTTTGCATTGTCAGATACTGCTGCATACAGGTCATTTTGTGTTGTTTACTCACTTGCTTAAAATAAATGTCATTTCATTTTTTTTCCACAATATTTTTTATTGAACCTTTTTTTAACAAACATGACACAAACAATCAAACACTAACACTAAAGTAATTTAAAAAAAAAAGTACTAAAAACACCAACAACCACTAACAAAAGCGAGTCATCAACAATGCTCCTCTGTTTAGTCTAGGTAATCCATTACATAAGTATACATATTATACATTCACCAATTTGGAATTTACAAGGTCCACACACATAATAAGCCTTCTCTACTTATCTACTTCCTCTTCGTTTTGTCTTTGTGTGTCTGGACCTGCAACAAGAAGGATTTTCCGACAAACTCAACCAAAGGTGAAGTTAAAAAGTTTTATCTGTATGGATTTGGGCTTGGACATCTCACCCTACACTCTATGTGGTCTTTAAAAGCCCTGAGCAAAAACTTCCAAATTAAGGCAAACATGGCTGTTAAGCAAAAATCACAATATGGCAGAGGATATACAGTTAAAGTTCTGTTAGTTCTGCTACTTCTGGCAGGAGATATTCACCTTAACCCTGGACCTGCCACTATTAAACAGCAGACCACTGGGTTAGCACAAAACCGAGCTGTACAAAAGCAAAAACAACATTTATTTTTCCAAACTGTTAATCATGCACGAGTTCTTTGGGACACCAAGGCTAAACCAAAGGGGATCCTCGGTGGTCATTTAAACATACGGAGCATAATCCCCAAAAGAGATGAGATTTCGGTGTTGCTGTTGGACTCAAATCTGGACTACCTTTGTCTCTCAGAAAGCTGGCTACACAGTAACATAGACACTAATATGATCGATATTGTGGGCTACCAGTGTTTTAGAAAAGACAGGCAGGTAGGGAGGGGAGGAGGTGTTTTAATTTACATCAAAGAGAAATATAAATGTCAACTGGTTGATTTGAATACTTCACTTGAATGTTTAGCTGTTAATGTATGTCTCTCTCCGGTAATGAATTTCAACATTGCAGTAGTGTACAACCCACAGTCACACAACTCTTCCTTTTATAATGAATTAAGTGATCTGGTTAAACAACTTGAGAAGAACAGAGAAACAATAATTCATGGTGACTTTAATATCAACTGGTCTGATAAAAAAGACAAACAAAAACTGAAAAGCCTCATGACTAAATTTAATTACCAGCAAATCATCAAAGGACCCACCAGGATAACCAAACAATCCAGAACACTTATTGACATGGTATTTACTAATAAACCAGAACGAATAACCAGAACCTATAATCTTGTAACTGGTCTCTCAGATCATAACATGGTTCTTGCTGTCAGGAAACTTACTAAAAAGCGACTACAGTATTTTGGGGGATTCGATATTGACAAATCAAATTTTATTATCCCCAAATCAAAAAATGAGGAGTTTGAACATTACTTAGAGAATCAAAATTGGGAGCAGCTCATGTCAACATGTGAAGTAGATGATTGTTGTAATTTTATAACTGCAACAATCACAAAGTCTATAGAAAAATTTTCAAAGCAAATTAAAAGTAGACAACAGAAGATTAGCCTACCATGGTTAAATAATGAAATAAGAAAACTTATGAAGAGACGAGACTATGCACTGAAAACATCACTAACCTCCAAACTACAAAATGATCACCTTGTGTACAAAAGTTTAAGAAATAAAGTGGTACATGAGCTGCGAAAATCAAAAATATCTTATTACAATAAACTGATAGATCATGCAAAGGGTAACAACAGTTCCCTATGGAGGCATTTAAATAACTTAACTAATAAAAAAAACGATCAGAAGGGGGTAAAGGAACTTAGAATCAATGGCAAGACCGTCAGTGACAAGGCTACTTTGGCAAATGAATTTAATTCACACTTTGTGGGCTCTGTGGAAGACTTAACAAAATTTTTTGTGCTGCCAAATGTGCTCAACAACACAAATTCCATACTTCCAACAGATACTTTTCACATCAATGAGGTAAATGAGAAGTTAATTGCTGGTATTGTTAAAACACTGTCAAACTCAAAAACTAATGATATCTACAATATGAGCACCTCCTTTCTCAAAATGCACAGCAAAATATTAATCAAACCACTGACCCATCTCATTAATCTCTCCATTAGGTCTAGTACATTTCCATCTGGCTGGAAAAAAGCTGTCGTCATACCAGTTCATAAATCAGGCAGTAAAGACGATATATGCAATTACCGCCCAATCTCTATCTTACCAGTCCTATCTAAGGTTCTTGAAAAAGTTGTAGCTACACAGCTGATAGACTACTTACAAGACAGTCAACTTCTTCATCCACATCAATTTGGTTTTAGACCAGGATACTCAACAGAAACAGCAAATTGTTGCCTTATTGAAAACGTCAAACAGTCCTTGGACAGGGGTAATGTGGTAGGAGCTGTTTTTCTAGATCTCAAAAAGGCTTTCAATACTGTAAACCACAGTTTGCTTTTATCCAAAATGGTATCTTTTAACTTCTCCCCAAATACATTAGAATGGTTTGCATCTTATCTCCAGAATAGAGAACAGTGTGTAAAAGTTCACCAGGATAAATCCTCATTTTTAAACAACCGCATGGGTATCCCACAAGGGTCCATTCTTGGTCCTTTACTTTTCAGCATTTTTATTAATGACTTGCCGCTACACTGCTCAGCTGCAACATGCCAACTTTATGCAGATGATGCAGTTATTTACACAGCTGCCAAGACTCCAGCACAGGCTGCAGATGTACTGTCTACAAGTATGGTTGATGTCCAAGAGTGGCTCCTCAAGAACCATCTATTGCTGAACCTTCAGAAAACAGTTTCAATGTGCTTTTCAATCAAAAAATGTAACCTGCAACATTTTAAAGTTAATATATATGATCATGACATCAGTTTAGCTACAGAATTCAAATACCTTGGCATTGTACTAGATCCTCACTCAAATTTAATCTTCATATAAAGAAAATTTCAAAAACAGTAAAAAAAAATCTGAACTGCTTTAAATTAATTAGATATTACATACCTTACAAAGCAGCTGCACTGTATATGCATTCTATGGTTTTTTCTCATATATCATACTGTTTGACAGTCTGGGCTCAAGCAGCCCCTTCCACAATAAGACATAGGTTCATTATATAATCAAACCCTAAAAATCTTGGACAAAAAGCCCATTAGGTGGCATCACTGTAATGTTTTAAAAAAATACAACCTATTGAGTTTTGAGAGCTTCATTGACCTCTGTCTTCTGAAATTAACGTTCAAATGTTTCCATAAATCAGCACCCGAGCCACTTGCTGGTTTCGTCCAAAGACAGGACAGCAGCAGAGCCACCAGGAGTTCTGTTAACAATAACTGTAAAATATTCCACCGCAGAACCACATTTGGACAAACAGCTTTCTCTATAAAGGGCAGTCACATCTGGAACACAATGCCAAATGAAATTAAAATAATAATGGACTTTAAAACATTCACTAAAAATGTTAAAAACTGGCTGAAAAATAAACAAGAATGTACTCATGTATGAATTAATTGTCTGCAAAGTGAGAGTGAATGAAGGGAAGGAATAAATGTGTTTGTTTATAGTGAGTGACGGAGGGAGGAAGGCCTGAAATAGGCAAATGTGAGTTATGTTGTATGTGTTAAATGTGAGTCAGGCTGTTATATTTGTGTATTTATAATATTTATAATATTTATGTTAAGTCTGAGTCAGGCTGTTATATTTGTGTATTTATAATATTTATAATATTTATAATTCAATTCAATTCAACTTTATTTATATAGCGCCATTTCACAACAACAGTCATCTCATAGCACTATCAACTGTAGGGAGGACCCCCACAGTTGCAGAAAGACCCCAGCAATCAGGCGATCCCCTGTGAGCAAGCACTTGGCGACGGTGGAGAGGAAAAACTCCCTTTTAACAGGAAGAAACCTCCAGCAGAACCAGGCTCAGGGAGGGGCAGTCATCTGCTGCGACTGGCTGGGGGGTGAGGGGACAGAGAAGAAGAAAAGAACAGACATGTAGAGAGCAAACAGCACGATGGGGACTCAATCTATGGGAGAGAACAAACAAATGTTAATGACCAGCAAAAAAAAAAAAATATTTCATAGAGAGTGAGGAAAGGAGTGAGGCCCAGTGCATTACTGAAGGTCCCCCGGCTGACTAAACCTATTAGCAGCATAACTAAGGGAGGGTTCAGAAACACATGATCCCTCCCTAATTGTAGGCTATATCAAAAAGGTAGGTTTTAGCCCTATTCTTAAAAACAGAGATCGAGTCTGACTCCCGAATCCAGATTGGCAGCTGATTCCACAGGAGAGGAGCTTGATAACTAAAGGCTCTGCCTCCCATTGTACTTTTGGAGATTCTAGGTATTACAAGTAAACCTGCATTTTGGGAGCGTAGTGCTCTGTTAGGATAATACGGTAGTATCAGATCTTTTAAATAAAAAGGAGCCTGATTATTTAGAGCTTTGTAAGTAAGAAGAAGGATTTTAAACTTAATTCTAAACTCTATGGGAAGCCAATGAAGGGAGGCCAGAACCGGAGAGATATGATCTCTCTTTCTAGTACCTGTTAAAACTCTTGCTGCAGCATTTTGGATCAGCTGAAGACTTTTTAAAGATGTTTTAGGACAGCCTGATAATAAAGAATTACAATAATCTAATCTCGAGCTAACAAAAGCGTGGATCAGCTTCTCAGCATCACTCTGAGACAAGATGCTCCTAATCTTGGCAATATTACGCAAATGATAGAAGGCAGTCTTAGAAACAAATTTAATATGTGAATTGAAGGACAAATCCTGATCAAAAATAACTCCAAGGTTCCTCACAGAGCTATTAAGAGAAAGAGTAACTGCATCCAAACTGAAAGTTTGATTTGGAAAGGAATTTCTAAGGTTTTTTGGACCAACAAGAATGACTTCAGTCTTATCTGAATTTAATAGCAGGAAATTACAAGTCATCCAAACTTTGATTTCCTTAAGACAGGCTTCTAACTTGGCTAATTGATTAGTATCATCTGGCTTCATTGACAGGTATAATTGTGTGTCATCTGCATAACAGTGAAAATGTATACAGTGCTTTCTAATAATGTTGCCTAACGGAAGCATATATAAACTAAAAAGAGTAGGGCCAAGCACAGATCCCTGTGGAACTCCATGACTAAGCTTTGAGCTGAGAGAAAACTCATCATTTACATGAACAAACTGGAACCTATCAGATAAATAAGATCTAAACCACTGCAACGAAGTTCCATTAAGTCCAACATAGTGTTCTAATCTATCAAGTAGAATATTATGATCAATAGTATCAAAAGCTGCACTAAGATCTAAAAGGACAAGTACAGAAACTAGTCCATTATCAGATGCAATGAGGAGGTCGTTAGTGACCTTCGCTAAGGCTGTTTCAGTGCTATGATGGATTCTAAACCCAGATTGAAACTCCTCAAATAAACCATTTCCCTGCAGGTGGTCAAATAATTGTGTAGCAACAACTCTTTCTAAGATTTTTGAAATGAAAGGGAGATTAGAGATTGGTCTATAGTTAGCTAAATCTCCTGGATCTAGTGTTGGCTTTTTGAGTAAGGGTTTAATTACAGCCGTTTTAAAAGCCTGCGGTACATGGCCTAAAGTTAATGAAGAATTGATTATATGAAGAATAAAGCTACCAATAAGTGGGAAGACTTCTTTAAATAACCTGGTAGGAATAGGGTCTAAAAGACAAGTTGAAGGTTTGGATGAGGAAACTATTTTGTCTAACTCACAAAGGTTGATTGGAGTAAACTCATCAAGACAGACATCAATAGAAGGAGTTGTAGTAGTTACAGTATTTAAGTTAACTGTGGGAAGAATCTGATTGATTTTATCTCTGATGGATGAAATTTTATTATTGAAAAAGTTCATAAAGTCCTGACTAGTAAGCTCTAAGGGGATGCTAGGATTGACAGAGTCCTGACTCTTTGTCAACCTGGCTACAGTACTGAAAAGAAACCTGGGATTATTCTTGTTCTCTTCTATTAATGCAGAGTAATAACTCGTTCTAACTTTTCTAAGAGATTTTTTATAAATTAAAAGATGATTTCTCCAAGCTAAATAGATTTCATCTAAATTAGTAGAGCACCATTTTCTTTCTAATTGACGAGTCTTCTGTTTTAAGCTACGAGTTTCTGTGTTGAACCAAGGAGTTAAAAATCTCTGATTAGACTTTTTCTTTTTTAAGGGGGCCACCAAGTCTAGAGCCTGATGCAGAGAAGCTGAAACACTATCCACCATGTTATCAATTACAGAAGGAGCAAGCTGTCTATAGCTTATTTCCGTTGTGTTGACACATGGCATAGAGGAAACAATCTGCATAAATTTGGAAACAGCATCATCTGAGAGGCATCTACTGTGATAATATTTTTCTTTAGGAGCCAAATAGTCAGAAATAGTAAAATCAAAGGTTAACAGACAATGGTCTGACAGTACAGGGTTATGAGGAGACACTACAAGATTTTCTATTTCTATGCCATATGTCAGAACAAGGTCCAATGTATGGTGGAGGTAATGAGTAGAATTTCCTACTTTCTGAGAAAATCCAATCGAGTCTAATATTGAATTAAAAGCCACATTAAGGCAGTCACTATCTACATCCACATGTATATTAAAGTCCCCTACTATAATTATTCTATCAGATTTCAGCACTAAATCAGCTAAGAAATCAGGAAATTCGGATAAAAATTCTGAATAGGTTGATGGGGGACGATAAACTATGGCAAATAAAATTGGGTTTAACCTGGAATTGCTAAAGTGCCCAACACTGAGGACCAGGCCCTCAAAGGAATTATAACATGTTTTTTGCTTTACATTAACTAGTAATTTGGAATGGTAAATTGATGCTACTCCTCCTCCACGACCAGAACTTCTGGGATTTTGACAGTTTAAATAACCAGAGGGAGTTGATTCATTTAAACCAACATAATCCTCTTGTCCTAACCAAGTCTCTGTAAGGGAAATTAAATCAATCTGATGATCAATTAACAGATCATGGACTAACAGAGACTTGGGAGTTAGAGACCTAATATTTAATAAACCACATTTAATTTTTAAATTATGAGGAGGAACAGAGGCCAAATCATTCAATTTAGAGGCTTTATGTTTAATTTGAGTTTTACCAATATTTTGCTTTGTCACTTTGGGATGCTTATACATTATATTTTTATTTACTTTGGAGGGAGCAGACAACGATTCTCTGATGGGGAAGACAGGGGCTAAGCTGAGGGGTGGCGGATGAAGAGGAGCTGTAGAGAGGCGTGTAAGACTGTGACTCTGCTTCCTGGTCCCAACTCTGAGTAGTCAGGGTTTTGGAAATTTGGATAAAAAAGATGCCAGATTGTTAGATAAATGAGAAGCACCATCCAAAGTGGGATGAATGCTGTCTCGTCTCATAAGACCAGGTTTTCCCCAAAAAGAGCTCCAATTGTCAATGTAGCCCACGTCATTTTTAGGACACCACACAGACAGCCAGCGGTTCAAGGATGACGAGCGACTAAACATGTCATCACTGGTCAGATTGGGGAGGGGCCCAGAGAATACTACAGTGGCAGACATCGTTTTTGCAAAGTCACACACCGATTCTATATTAAGTTTCGTGACTTCCGACTGCCGGAGACGGATGTCATTAATGCCGGCGTGAATAACAATTGTGGAATATTTACAGTTACTTTTAGCCAGCATTTTCAAATTTGACTCGATGTCGCCTGCTCTGGCCCCAGGAATGCATTTGACTATGGCCGCTGGAGTCTCTAGGTTCACGTTTCTGACTACAGAGTCGCCAATGATCAGAGTTTTTTCCTCAGCGGGTGTGTCGCTGAGCGGGGAAAAACGATTAGAAACGTGAACAGGTTGGTGGTGAACCGGGGCTTTGCGACTAGGCTTCCTTCTCACCGTCACCCACCCAGTCTCCTCGCTGCAGAGGAGAGCCGGGGAACCGCTGACAGGGGGGGCTAAGCTAGCTAGCTCCGCTGCAGCTAATGGGCGTCCGTCGAGATTAACTGGCGCAGACGGTGTTTCAATGCAGCGGAGCCGGGATTCCAAATCAGACAACCTCGCCTCGAGCGCCTCAAAAAGACAACATTTATTACATTTACCGTTATCACTAAAAGAGGCAGAGGTGTAGCTAAACATCTGACAGAGAGAGCACACCAGAGGAGGAGAGGAAAGAGAGCTAGTAGCCATAGCTAGTCGCTCGAGAGCTGGAGAGCAAACCACACAGGCAGACAGCAAAACAGGAAGTGACGATACGTTACCACAAGGAAGTGACGATCACCCAACTAGGACAGCATCGGTCGCAAATACGGTAAATACGGTAATTGTGTATTTATAATTTTTCTGCATTGATGTATGTGGTTATTGTGTATATTTTTTATTTTTTTCCCCATCTTTACTTGATTCTTTTTTCTAAAGCCCATCCAGGGACAAGAGTTGCAAATTAGCTAATAGCTATACACTCTATGTGCAACACATCAGATTGATTGTCTTTGATTAATTGTCTATGTTTATTGCACTGTCCCTGTCAAATAAACTAATCTACTACTACTACATCATTCACCTTCTTCTTCAGAAGTTATGTTTAATTTCTTTACATAATCAATGAAAGGTCTCCATATATTCTCAAACACATTTTCCTTTGATTTCAGTTTGTATGTTATTCTTTCTAGTGGAAGGTTTGTTAACATCTGTCTTAACCACTGAGTCACATCTGGTCTGTGAGTCTTTTTCCACAGTAGTGCAATACATTTTTTGGCATTAAGCAAACTGAGGTCTATGAATGCTCTTTCACTCTTATTAAAGTTATGCTTTTCTGGATACAGACCCAACAAAAACAGTTTAGAGTTCAATATGAATTGTTTTGAAATTATTTTTTCAATTGTTACCCTCACCTCTTCCCAAAACATTCTAATTTTTCTACATTCCCATAAACAATGAAATAGGGTTCCTTTACTTTCCATACATTTTGTGCACGTATCTGGTATGTTTTTGTTATATCTATTTAACTCCACCAGTGTAACATACATCCGCATTAATCATTTAAAATGTATCAATTTAAGATGTACATTTATTGATTTGGTTTGAGCTTCTGTACAAGCCAATTCCCATTGTTCCTCTGAAATTTCAGTTTGCAGGTCTTCTTTCCAATAATTCAGTCTTTTCTGTGAGTTTTCACTCGAGGATAGTGTCAATGAGTTATAAAACTCTGAAATAATACCCTTTCTCTTACTATCTTTCATCAAAATTTTTTCCAAGGATGAATAAGTAGGTCGGGTGAGAGCATTATTTTGATTTGATCGAATAAAATTCCTAAGCTGAAGATATTTAAAAAAATGTGTTCTATTAAGATTAAATTTGATCCTCAGTTCCTCAAAAGACATTATGTTATCTGAACGTGACAAATATAAGTCTTGAATCTTTTGAATCCCTTTTAAATTCCATGCTTTAAATACAGCAGCCGCTCTCCCTGGTGTAAAATATTGATTACCCCATATTGGGCTAAATTGTGACAATAAGTGTGGTTCTTTTAAATATTTTTTGGTTTCACACCATATTTTGATCATATGCTTTACAATTGGATTTTTAACTTGTTTCTGTAATTTTTTAGCCGAGTCTGAGTATATGAATAAGGGAAGAGGTAAAGGTAAATTGTATGATTCCATTTCAGTCCAGTGAGGGAGATCATTTGATGAAAAATAATATGTCATAGACCTCAGTTGTGCTGACCAGTAATACAACATAAAGTTTGGACATTTCAGACCTCCACGATCAAATGGTAAATATAGTAAGGACAGATGTAATCTAGCCTTCCTATTGCTCCATATAAATTCCACTAACTTTTTTTTAATTCTTGAGAATAGATCTGAAGGTGGTGGTAAAGGAATGTATTGAAATAAGTAAAGTATTTTGAGTAAGATATTACTTTTAAGTATATTAATTCTCCCGATCATCGACATTGGTAGAGACATCCATCTCTGAAGCAACTCATTGATATCTGTCATTAAGGCTTCATAGCTGGCACTGGCGACTGATTCTAGCTTAGGCACAATTTGAATTCCTAAATATTTAAACTGATTTACAACATTAAATTGATTTACCTCAGGAGCTGGGTGATTTCTCTGGGTCTCATTTAGCATTAATATTGAAGATTTAGTTTTACTTATTTTATATCCTGATATTTCCCCAAAGTTCTTTATTAAATTTAACAGGGTCGGAATTGATTTTTTTAAGATTCAACATAAACAAAATTATGTCATCGGCATACAGGGAGATTTTATGTTCTGTTGGTCCTACTTTAATTCCATATACTTGTGGATGTAAACGTACTGCCATCGCTAAAGGTTCAATTGCCATAGTAAACAGTAAAGGTGAAAGTGGACAGCCTTGTCGACATCCTCTATTGATTTTTATTGATTTTGAGATATTGCTGTGTGTTAGGATTTCTGCTGTAGCATTATTGCATATTATCTGAACCCATTTTATGAAATTATTTCCAAGTCCAAACCTTTGTAGGACTTCAAAAAGAAAGGGCCATTCGACCCTATCAAAGGCCTTTTCAGCGTCCAATGATAGGAGAGCTGTATCCGGTGCTTCTTTATTAGAATAAATAATATTAAATAGTCTTCTTACATTATGGAAGCCTTGTCTTCCCATTATAAAGCCATTCTGATCTCAGTTAATAATATTTGGTAATATTTCTTGCAGTCGTCTTGCTAAAATTTTACAGATTATCTTAAGGTCAGCATTTAATAGGCTTATTGGTCTCATGTTTTCACATTTATTAGAGGGTTTACCTGGTTTTGGCAACAGTATAATTAAGGCATTATTCATGTATGGTGGTAAATTACTATTTTGAAATGCTTCTAAAACCATTTCCAAAAATGGTTTTATTAATTTATTCTTAAATCTTTTATAGAGGTCAACTGGAAGACCATCTGGTCCCGCACTTTTTCCTGATTTCGTATTATCAATGGCTAGCCCAACTTCTTCTTGTCTAATTTTTGACTCCAGTATCTCCCTATTTTCATTTGGCATACACGGTATAGATAATCCGTCCAAAAACCCATTTAGTTTTGTTAAGTCAGTTTCATTTTTTGTATCATATAGTTTTTCATAATAATCTCTAAAGGCACTATTAATTTCTAAAGGATCTACAACTGCCTGTCCGTTACTTATAATACTGGTAATTGGTGTTTTAAATTCTAATTGCTTAATCTGCCGTACCAATAATTTCCCTGATTTTTCACCTTGTTCATAAAAAGTTTGCTTCAATCATAGAAGACTCGAGGCAGCTCTATTCGCTGATTTTTTGTCATATTCAGCTCTCAGAATCAGTAATTCGTTCTCTAACTTTGGATTACTTCCTGCATACACTTTTTCTTGAAGAATTTTTATTTTACGTTCCAATTGGACTCTCTCCTGTCGAGTCTTCTTAGATTTTGAACCTGTATAACTAATAATATGCCCCCTAATAAAAGCTTTGAAAGCCTCCCACTTTATACATGCTGATGTTTGTGTAGTATTGATATCAAAGAACTCATCTATCTGTTTTTCTATGTACTTAACAAATTCCTCATCCTGAAGCCATTTATGCTGAAATTGCCACCTACCTGGAACCTTTGTCAATTTCTTATCTACATATATTAGACAGCAGGGTGCATGATCAGAGATCACAATGTTATCATAGAAACAGTTTTGAATCTTGGACCTTAATTCTGTGGAAATCAAAAAATAGTCAATACGTGAGAATGTCTTGTAGGTATTAGAATAACAAGAATAGACTTTGACTTGTGGTTTAATTTCTCTCCATATATCTAGCAATCTCAATTCTTTCATAAAATGATTAATGGTCATCCTGCATCCATTGTGCGTACAGTCCAGTCCTGTTGATCTATCTATACTGGGATTCAATGTACAATTAAAATCCCCTGCTATTATATGTTGCCCTGTGAGTGATGATAAAATAAGAAATAAATTAACGAAGAAGTTTTGATCATCTATATTGGGACCGTATAAGTTCACCAGTTTTATATTTTCTAATAACAAAGATCCTTAGATGATTAGATGTCTTCCCAATTTATCTCCAATTACATTTTTCACTTGAAATGGGACTGTTTTATGCATGAGAGTCATAACTCCCCTGGCTTGGGATGAAAATGATGAGGTGAACACATTTCCCTGCCATCTTCTCCTAATTCTTTTTACATCCTCCTCTATTAGATGAGTTTCTTGTAAAAACACAATTTTTGAACCTATGTCTTTTATTTTATTCATAACTTGTTTAAGTTTTTTTAGATTTTGTAGACCTCTGCAATTCCATGAAGTTAAATTAAGATTAACGCTTTGGTCTATGATCAATAAGGAGTTTGAGATTACCTTGCAAAATAAACATGCTCATACAGAGAAGCAAAAACATGGATGGTTGAACATTCATCCCACAAACTACACAAAAACAAATTCCCCCTCCCCACATTCGTGGTAATCCCCCCAAAATAAAAAAAAAAAATTCTGTCTCCCGCTATAGCCAGTGACTGCTCCACACCCGTGAGGATCAGTCAAACCACTCACTCTTTTCTCCTCTCAATCACCCTGACTCTACTACTTTTAATGACATGACATTAACCCTCTTCTGTAGTTTTTCCAACTTAACTCCAAAATTTTATAGCAACTTTGTACATCATAGCTTTTTTTTTTTTTTTTTACATATAATACAATCTATATTTTGTAGACATGCTATATGTTTCAGATCAGTCTGGTGCCTGTGCAAATGCTTAAATATTCTACCTTTATATCTTGTTCAAGCTTCATGCTTAGCTCCCACCAGTCTCTTCTTGGATCTGCTTGATAAGCTCCTGCGCCTCCTGAGGGGTCTTGAAGATATGGGTTCTCCCTTTATATGTGACCAGCAGTCTTGCCGGATGAATCACTCTGTGACGAATCCCGAGGTTGTGCAGCCCTTTACGGGCGGGGTCAAACTGTTTCCTTAATTGTTGAATTCCTGTGGCCAAATCTGGGTAGAACCGCACCTGTTGATCCTGGTATTTAATTTCTCCTTTAGCTCGCGCGGCGTTGGTGACAGTCATCTTGTCTCTATAGCTGAGGAACTTCATAATCAGCGTCCTCGGTGGTGTCTTATTATCTCTCGGTGGGCCGATTCGGTGAGCGCTCTCTAAGATGACCGATGACTGCAGAGCCGCGTTGTTCAGCGCTTCTGGAATCCACTTTTCCAAAAAGGAACATGTATCTCGTCCCTCCGTTCCCTCTGGGAGGCCCACCAGCCTTAACACTAGAAGTCCCAGCATTTTTCTGTCTACCTAGAAAAACCCACAAGAGGGCCAATTGGCCCCAAGCCCCCCCTGTGGTCACTCATTTTGTTATGGTAATGAGGCTGTTAGTGGCAGTGTGTGGGGTGAGGGGGGTGTGGGGTGTGGGGTGTGGGGTGTGGGGTGAGGGGGTCACACTTCAAACACTTCAAACACTTCACACTTCAGTGGTGCACATGGACTATCGCTTCTGTTCCCTCAAGAACTTTGTGGTGAAAGAAGCTCCTCTCCAAGGAACGAAGATGCAGACATTCAACATTCAACAGGTATTGGAAATGATCCTGGATGGAGCAAACCATTGCGACTCGGATGGAGAAGACATCAACCTTCAGGTGGATTCAGACTCCGAGCTGTCTCAGTCGTCTTCAGGTAAGATTTCATTTCATATTATTTCCTATTTTACATTTCATTTCAGTGAGGAAGTTGGAAAATATAGCACCATGTGAATAGAGCCTCCATTTTGTTTCTGAGTGCGGACTGCCGTCAGTTTTGTTTGATTCTACTTCTCCTGAGGTGTCTGCACCTTAGCCAACCTATTTGAGATGTTCTGGGATTATTATTATTAGCTTCTATGCTTGCATTTGTGATATCATTTGACTTTCCCATTGCTCATAATTACATTTTTTTCACACTACAGATGAGGAGACTCCCCAACCAAAAAAGAGAGCTCGGCTGGGGACTGATGTGACAGAGACTGCGAAAGACGGCACAGTATGGCATGAAGAACAGGTGGGAACGGGTCCACATTTCACCCCGCCATCACCATACAACGCAGATGGAGAGCCAACAGCTAAGGCCAGGAGGTCAATCACAAGTCGTCTTCAGAGCTTCCTGTGTTTCATCACTCTGGACATGCTTGGTATCATTCAAGAATGTACAGTTCAACATGCAAAGCAAACGGAGCATGTGGATTGGTTCATGGGCCTCCCTGAACTAATGGCATTTATTTCCATCACCATTATGCGGGGAATCATCAGGGTGCCATCACTGCGTGACTGCTGGTCGAAAAACCTGGGAAGTCCACAGATCATCGAAACCATGTCCCGAGGGCATTTCCAAAACATCATGCATCACCTGCGCTTTGATGACAGAGACACCCGCAGCGAGCGAGCACAGACCGATAAGTTTGCTGCAATTTCGAACATATGGGGATTGTTTGTCACCAACTGCATCACATCCTACATCCCTGGTCGACACATCACCATCGACGAACAACTTTTTCCGTCCAAGACTCGCTGCTGTTTCCTACAGTACATTGCATCTAAACCAGACAAGTTTGGGATCAAGTTTTGGGTGGCGTGTGACTTGAAAACCAAATACGTCTGCAACATCCTCCCATATCTTGGCAAGGACCCCACTCGGCCTCGTGGGGAGAGAGTGTCTGAGAGTGTAGTCATGAGGCTGATGGAACCATTCCTGGACAAGGGCAGAAATGTTACCACGGACAATTTCTTTACATCACTGTCACTTGCAAAATGACTACTTAGCCGGAATACAACCATCCTCGGCACAGTCAACAAGATTCGCCAAGAAATTCCACTGTCAACTAGACAGATGCACCGCAATGAATTTACCACCCAAGTATTTTCAACCACTGGTGCCACACTGACGGTGTATGCGCCCAAGCGGAAGAAGACTGTATATGTTCTCAGCAGCATGCACAGCATGATTCAGACACAGGATACCACCAAAAAGAAGCCTAACACCATCACACTCTACAACACAACAAAGTGCGGCGTCGATGTCATGGACCAGATGGTGCGGGAGTACACTGTCCGCGCAGGAACACGGCGCTGGCCAGTAGCAGTGTTCTATAACATGATAGATATGGCAGCACTGAATGCACACGTGCTCTATCAATTATGCACCGGGAGGCAGGAGAGACGGGTGGATTTCCTGCTGGAGCTTGCAAGAGAGTTGGCTCACTCCCACGTGGGTATGAAAAAGGCCCAAAAGGAACAATTATTTCGGCAACAACCCTCCACACCACAACTAGGAAAAAGGGCCAAGTGTCAGGCTAAAATTAAATGTAAGGACAATCATGCAACTGTACGCTGTGTTGACTGCTACCGATATACATGTGGGAAATGCCGAAAGGAGCAATGGCAGTGCCAGGATTGTGAGTGACTGCTCAAATGTATTTCACTCATAATGCATGGTTTTTCATTCTTTGTAAATATGCTTGGGTTTATTTTTTTTAAATATTTTTAGCACACAAAAATAAAAATTACTTCTGCAACAACCCTCCACACCAAAACTGGGAAAAAAAGTTGCTTTTTCATTCTTTGTAAATATGTTTTGTTTTGTTTTTTTTAACAATAAATGTCAGTGTGTTGATCCCTTCCTTCCTGTTGATCCTTTCCACTGCATACAGCTCAGTCCAGTCTTTATGGCTATGTTCACTGAGGTATTTATCCATCTCAGAACTAAAGCTTGCTCTCAAAAGAACATTTTAGATTAGAATGTGTTTTTATTCCTCATTCTCACATTCACACAGAAGTAGCCAACATGACTTCACCACTGAAGTGTGAAGTGTTTGAAGTGTGACCCCCTCACCCCACACCCCACAACCCACACCCCACACCCCCCTCACCCCACACACTGCCACTAACAGCCTCATTACCATAACAAAATGAGTGACCACAGGGGGGACTTGGGGCCAATTGGCCCTCTTGTGGGTTTTCTAGGTAAAAAGGCCAAATTGCCCCTCTCTGGGACTTCTAGTATTATTCCGTCGCGACCGGGATTCTAAGTCCAGGACATTATCTTCCAGACGTTTATTTTTTAGTTCCAATGTTTGGACCTTTAATTGTAGGCTGGTGACATCATCTTCAGCGCCAGAGATTCGGAGCTCCGCCTGCGATACTCGTTCCATACAGTCGCTTATTTCTTTTCTCATTCCTTCTATCGCTGCTATAATCCCATCAAATTTAGACGAAAAGTGTGCTCTCATGGAGCTAATGGCAGCAAGTACCGCATTCGTGCCCTCCTCGGCAGTCACCGCTCCGCCGCTAGCTCCGTCCTCCGCCATTGTCCCTGGAGATTTTCCTGCTTCGTCACGAGCGTGGTAGTCTGTTAGCTTGGATTGTTTCACCGAATCACTTTTTCCTCCGCCTGATTTCCCAGCCTTGGTTTTTACCATGTCCGCGCCTAAACGCTAGGATAGGTTTTTGTTCCAATTGAGAGAGTTTTAGCCTACTTTTTATTTTTAGGCGCAGAGCAGAGTGAAACACGTCTTCCTACGTGGCCGCCATAACCGGAAGTCCAATGTCATTTCATTTTAATTTCATTTTCATTTATTTCAAGC
Source organism: Pholidichthys leucotaenia (assembly GCA_020510985.1). Classification (NCBI taxonomy): domain Eukaryota; kingdom Metazoa; phylum Chordata; class Actinopteri; order Cichliformes; family Pholidichthyidae; genus Pholidichthys; species Pholidichthys leucotaenia. The sequence goes on from CM035844.1 coordinate 223,651,005, forward strand.
AAGTAATCAAATAACATAAATAACCTGCATACAACATTATCTGATAATGCAGACATTCATCAGAATACATGAAAGTAAAATATATCAAAATCATTAATTTATGCTCGAAAAGGAGTGGGAAGAAGAAAAACTGATTTAATCCTACTCCCATTTCTCATCAGTAGCTTGACATAAAGACATTTCAGTACTTCCCCCTGTCTATTTTGAAATGAAAATGAATTAATACATGCTACTGCTGTCCATTTTGTATTTCAACTTCTTTTGCACAATTTTTAATTTGCACTATTCTTTTGAGTGTTTGAGATTTCTTTGTGTGTTTTTCTGTTTCTGGCACTTTATTTGCACACTGGAGCTGTCATGAGTCATAGCAGTAAATTTCCCCACTGTGGGATCAATAAAGCATCTCTACTCAACACTCTACTAATAAATGTATATGTGTATTAAAATGACATGAATACATACCATAAACACCATGCTGGCCTTGGGTGGATTCAGCACAGGTTCAGGTTACTTTATTTGTACCCGTAGTTAGATTTGTTACACTTAGTTGTGTAGTGCTAGTAATGCAGACATCAGGATGTTTTGTCCGCAGATGTCTCCACATAGTAGTTGTATGATTGCAAAATGCAAGCTGTTGCATGCAATGCAAACATTTAACTTTCTTTGGTTCAAAAAGGTCAAAGTGTTCCCAGACAGTTGACCTGGGATGCTTTCTAACACCATCCATTGCAAATTAATCTCAAGCCAAACGCTCTCAGTTAAAAAAACGCTCAGTACAATACACTCAAAGAGGCAAGACTTCGCAAAATAAATGCACATATCAGAGGCTTATAAATGTTTTAGGCGTGTGGGTTGATGAATCAACAGCCAATCAGGTGAAGACACGAGAAATTATTATTTTACATATAAAGTATATTTAAGGTGGATATAGTTTTCATATAATAGGCATTTTAATTTTGAGTAATGGAGGTCAGACATCATAGATAAAACTAGAGACACTTTAAATGACTGATTAAACTCATCACCTACACTAACACTAACACTTCTGGTGTCGCAAAATAATAAACCAAAATAAGAACTTAATATTTTTGTTTTGACTATAAAACAATAAGAGCAAAATTAAACACAGGTATGTCTAAAAATTTGATATATTTTTTCTACCTAAGTTTAGAAAAGGACAAAAAAAAAATAGAGACCAAAAATTAGTTTTTTCTGATTTTATTTTGATTTTATTTTGAAGTGGAATTACAAATGAAGGAACCATACACGGATTTGTATTCACCTGCTGAAACAAAAACGACTGTGACGTTTCAAAACAATTGGGGGCGGAATGGAACGCGATATGGAACAGTCACGTGACACCGTCCTTCTGATACAGACCTCGGAACAGCGTTTCGAATCACAAGTTCCGCCTAGGTTCCGGTACGTTCCAAAGCACTGTTTCGATTTTCCATCACTATCCGTCAGTGAACCCCTGAGTGCTGCTTTCAGTGATCTATGAAAACGCTTGCATAACCCATTGGCCTGTGGGTTGTACGCGGGTGTGCGATGAATTGCAACGCCCGCAGCCTGGGAGTTTGGAGATGGAGGAGATGGACACAACAGCAACACTTGAGTTTATTACCTCCGCCAAGGAGGTAATGCTTTTACTACTGAAACACTAATCCTATCATTGTGAATCCAATTGCTAGTCATATGTTTTCACGGTCAAGGAATCTGAAAACATACACACAAACACTGTATGGGGGGAACTGTGGCGCTAAACCGCCATTACGGAAAATCCCATTTTCGTCAATAACTACTGAACCACTAATCCTATCATTGTGAATCCAATTGCTAGTCATATGTTTTCATGGTCAAGGAATCTGAAAACGTACACACAAACACTGTATGGGGGGAACTGTGGCACTTGGCGGAGGTCTGCGCTCTCCGAGTGCTTTTCTAGTTAGTTAAGCAGTGAGTTAGTTGAATGTAATGAGGTGCAAAAGAAGGAAGAAAGTCTGCTGGATTTAAACTTTAACCTATAAGTGTCCCTTTGATCTGGTGATCAAATAAAAAAGCTGTAGTCCGAAGATGCATACAGTATTTAGTGTATTTATTAGGGATGAGCCGATACCACTTTTTCAAGACCAATACCGATACTGTGACTTTGAGCATCAGCCGACACCGATCCGATACCGATCCAAACCCGATACCGTCTCACTTATTTAAAACAACAAAAGTACAGAACATACTTTGTTAATCACTAGTTGCATTTTGTACACATGTAAAAACAAAAATCTAAAAGTCAAAAAATATATTACAAATTTGACTCCGTTCAGCAATACTGCTGCTTTTTTTTATTTTAAACTTTGTAACATTGGCAGCATTTCACTGGTCAGCCCCATGTAAATGTGCATTCTGAAGTTTTTAGTGCAAGTTTATACAAAATTTTGAAGCAGATTATTTAAATAACATTCAGATGAAATTCAAAGTGCCACTTTATGCATGAAGCAAAAAATGCTGTAGATCTGAAAATAAAGGAACTAACCCTTTAAGTTGTATTTTTGTCATCCATTATAAGTATTCTCCTGTTCCTCAGTTTATTTAGTAGTGTTTATGATATTATTCTCTTGTGGAGAGAGGAATAACCAGGCCAAGCATTTAGAGCAGATGAACGTTATTCACTCTCTCACATCTCTCAGAATCAGAAAACAATCACCTCATGTCGCAGGGACTCTCTTTTATATTACAACACTCACACATCTCTGCTGCCTGAGGTCTTGCATCACAATTCATTCTCGCATCACAATTCCTGTTGTCCCCCAGCCCCTTAATCCCCATGCTCTTCCATCAGAGGAATTTACTACATCTCCCTTCCTTCCAGTCTGAGATGCATACCACAGCATGGGTCCCCCACACCGCCCCCCCCCCCCCCCAGAGTCTCAGACTGAGTGTTAACTCTCACGTCCTTTCGGCTTCAGCCTCCGCCCATAGCTGCTGTAACGAGGGGTCTTTGGCTCCGCGGCGCTACTGTGCCGGTGGGGGGTTCCTGGGGGTGTGTCCGTCTGTGGGTGGACAATGGGGGGGGGGACATTCAGCATGCTCGTGTGACTGCTCTGATGAGTTGTTTACCTGGGGCGTTCTCAGGGGGGGTCTTCCCGACCGAGGAGCTTGAGCCAACACCACCTGCTCGTCTGCCACCACAAAGGCGGGCTTAAGCCTGTCTATACAGATTTTCTCCCGGCGACCCCCCAAGACTAACACAAAATGTTTGTCCCCGGGTTCCAGCACTCTAAACGGGCCATCGTAGGGTGGGCGCAATGGGGGCCAGTGGGCATCGTGCCTGACAAACACAAACGCCACATCCTTCAAGGTTTTCGGCACAAAAGCGCGGGGAAAACAGTGGTGGGCTGGGCCAGGTAGCGTCCCTGCGTTTGCGCTATACCGTGAACGCGGGGACGGATGGGTGTTCGGCGCGGGGTTATCTGGTAAAAAACTCCTCGGGGAGCCGCAGTGGCTGAGAAAAAACAAGCTCTGCTGGGGAAGCCTCCAAATCCTCTTTCGGTGCGGAACGCAACCCTAATAGAACCCACGGCAACCGGTCCACCCAATTTGCATCCGTAAGCAAAGCCCTGAATGCTGCTTTCAGTGATCTATGGAAACACTCGCATAACCCATTGGCCTGTGGGTTGTACGTGGTTGTACGATGAATTGCGACGCCCAGGCTCCGGGCCATTGTGGACCAGAGATCGGAAACAAACTGAGGGCCCCGATCGGACGTGATGTCCGAAGGGGTGCCAAAACCTGCCACCCATGTTGTCAAAAAAGCATGCGCCACATCTGCGGATGTGGTGGAAGCTAGCGGGACTGCTTCTGGCCATCGTGTGGTACGGTCCACCACTGTCAGAAGGTGCGTGAACCCCTGCGATGGCGGAAGGGGGCCCACGAGGTCCACATGAAAGTGGTCGAACCTCTTAGCCGGGATATGGAACGGCTCCAAAGGGGCCTTTGTGTGCCTGTGCACTTTGGCTTGTTGGCACGCTACACAGGCTGCAGCCCAGTCTTTCACCTGTTTGCGCAGCCTTGGCCAGACGAACTTCGCTCCCACCATTTTGACTGATGCGCGCACTCCTGGGTGCGCCAGGGAGTGAACCGACTCAAAAACGCGGTGGCGCCAAGCGCGTGGGACCACCAGGCGCGGGCGTCCTGGGGAGACGTCACAGATTGGGGGGGCCCCCCCGTCTTGCAGTACCCTGCTGTCCAGCCTTGACCCTGTTAGTCCAGACTGGAGTGCCCACACGTCCGCATCGCCGATCTGCTCTGTGGCCATGGCCGTGTAATTTTTTTAAATTTTTTTTTTTTAGATTTAGTATACTTTATTGTATACTTTATTGTATAGTATACTTTATTTAGCTGTGTAATCTATCCCTACGTAGACTGGGGCCACTAATGCACGCGAGAGGCAGTCCACCACCATATTAAGTTTACCGGCCACATGCTGAATGTCGGTCGTAAACTCCGAGATCGCGGCCAGCTGTCTCTGCTGCTGGCCCGACCATGGTTCCGAAACCTTGGCTATCGCGTATGTTAGCGGCTTGTGGTCCACGAACTCAGTGAAGCTGCGCCCTTCCAGCCAGAACTGGAAGTGGCATATGGCCAGGTGGAGAGTCAGTAACTCTCTGTCGAATGCGCTGTATTTACACTCACTGTCGCGCATAAGACCTGTTAAAAAAGGCGAGCGGCTGCCAAGAACCGGTGACGCATTGCTCCATGACGGCCCCTATGGCCACGTCCGAGGCGTTGGTAGTGAGCGCTATCCGAGCCGCCGGGTCCAGGTGTGCCAGTAGGGCAGCGTTTTCCAGGGCTGTTTTAACCTCAGAGAACGCCTGCTCCCGCTCAGGAGTCCAGTCATCTCTGTCCTCCGGTTTCCGTTTCTTGAGTGCGGCGTACAACGGCTGCATGAGCTGGACTGCACGGGGAAGGAAACGATTATAAAAGTTAACCATCCCCAAAGCGCACCTTGTCCGGCAAGGGTATCGCTCCCTCCGGTGAGATGCGGTGTCCCAAAAAATCGATCCCCGTCACGCCGAACTGGCATTTCGCCGGGTTGATTATTAACCTGGGCTCCTCTAACCTCCAGAAAACCGTCCTGAGGTGGGTTACGTGTTCATCCTCGGACGCGCTGGCCACCAGGATGTCATCCAGGTAGACGAACACAAACGGCAGATCACGCAACACTGCATCCATCATGAGTTGGAATGTCTGTGCCGCTCCTTTTAACCCGAAAGGCACGTGTAAAAACTCAAACAGACCAAACGGGGTTATTACTGCCGTTTTAGGTCTGTCCTCTGCGCGCACTGGGACCTGGTGGTAACCTCGTACCAGGTCTGTCTTAGAAAAAAATACGTGCCCCGGCGAGGTGAATGGAAAAATCCTGAATATGGGGGATCAGGTAGCGGTCGTGTGCTGTAGCGTTGTTTAATCTGCAGAAATCTCTGCAAGGTCGCCACGATCCCTCGGCCTTAGGGACCATATGTAGTGGGAATGCCCATGGGCTGTTTGATCGTCTGATGATGCCCAGCCTTTCCAAGATGGCAAACTCTTCGCGCGCTATGGCCAGTTTAGCTGTGTTCAGGCGCCGAGGTCGTGTGAAAACAGGTGGCCCGGTGGTGGTAATAAAGTGCTCCACCCCATGTTTAATGATGGCTGCCAAAAACGTCGGAACCGTGAGTGCTGGGAACTGGGTGAGCAGTGTGTGGAACTTACCACCTGGAGCTGTGACGTTGGCTGCGTTGTTGGCCCGGCTCCTCGAGCTGTACAGGGGAGAGAATCAAAAGACATTGCATTAATCAGGCGTCTGTTAGCAACATCGACTAGCAACCCATGTGCACACAAAAAATCAGCGCCTAAGATTGGGAAACTGCATGCCACTATGATGAATGTCCACTGGTACGTACGGCCATGCAGGGATACAGTCAGTGTGCTTTCACCAAAAGTCTTAAATGTCTGAGCCGTTTGCGGCCGTCAGCTCAGGACCGCTAGCTCCCGCTAGCTGGTCAGCATAGGACGGCAGGATGAGGCTCTTTTGGGAACCGGAGTCCACAAGGAACCGTCTCCCCAAGCGTGAGTCTGTCACGTAGAGCAGCTTGCTTTCCTCACCGGCGGTCACAGCTGCTACCGACTGCCGGTCCTGGCGTTTCCCGAACGCTTGAATTGGCACAGTGGCATGCATCGGCATGAGTCCTCTCCAAAACGGCGGTGGTCGGAGCAGAGCGTGTCTCTCTGGTGCTTCCTGGCCCCCGCTGCCGCTACCATCGCTGGCTCCTCGCTTCCGCTGGCTGTCTTGCTGTGTTCCGACGCCGCTGCGTTCACTGTGAGGGCTCTGGTGGTGAGGATGATCCGATCTGCCTCCTGGGCTAGCGCACGGTAGTCACGCGCGGTCAGCAATGGCGAGTTGGCAAGGACCGCTTTGGCCATCATTGGGAGGTTCTGGAGGAAAAGATGATGTAAATAGAAAATGCTTGTCGTCCGTGCCCATCGACGCCAACATCTTCTCCATCAGTTCGACCGCCGACCCTTCTCCTAACTTGGAGCGCGTCAGGAGCCTCTCCGCTCTCTCGCAGTCTGAGAGCATGTAGCTCTGGGTCAGCGCGGCTTTGAGAGCCCCGTATTTGTCGCGGGCTGGAGGCTGTTGGAGCAGGCTCGCTACTTGCTGAGTTGTGCGAGCGTCCAGCGCTGCGACCATGTAGTAATATCAGGTGTCATCTGTCGTTATTCCCCGGAGCACGAACTGGGCCTCGATGTGGAGGAACCAAGACTTTGGGTCGTGCAGCCAAAAGTCTGGTAGTTTGACCGAAACGGTGCACGCGTTGCTGGGGCTTCCTGTCCGGGTCATCTCCAGGGTGTTTGCCTTGTGTTCCATTATTCGTCAAGGGTCACCAGTGTGGAGAGAGGAATAACCAGGCCAAGCATTCAGAGCAGATGAACTTTATTCACTCTCTCACATTTCTCAGAATCAGAAAACATTCACCTCATGTTGCAGGGACTCTCTGTTATATTACAACACTCACATGTCTCTGCTGCCTGAGGTCTTATGTCACAATTCATTCTCGCATCACAGTTCCTATTGTCCCCCAGCCCCTTAATCCCCATGCTCTTCCATCAGAGGAATTTACTACATCTCCCTTCCTTCCAGTCTGAGATGCACACCACAGCATGGGTCCACCATACCCTGTCCATATTCAGATTTTAGGTTTGCTTTTATTTTGAAGTCATTCCTGTTCCATTTCATGTTCATGTAGCCTTGCACCCTCTGGGATTAATAAAGTATACAAAATACAAAAAAAAATGCTATTTGTTTCTGTCACCTACCTCTCCTCAACTGTACTCCCTGAAAGGTAAGCTCGGGTTTGGTTTTTCTTTCTGTTTCATTTTTATTTTTTAGGTTTCACTTTTAGCACCCAATCTCCTGAGCTGGAAAAGTAGTGGCTGCTGCTGCAGAACATGCGTCTTTCTGCTCGGTTCTTGATGCAATTAAGCATAATCCTTTGCCGTGATATTTTTGCAAGTGTTTTATCAAGTTAGTGGTGTAAAATTGTAAATGCTGCTACCACACAGCAACATACTGAGGCGAGTCTCACAGACAGACTCCAGTGATGTGACACTCGTTGCCTCTGATTAGAGAAGCCGTGCACAGCACGGCTGAGAACAGGATTGCGCCTTCATTTTAATATTATTAATGTATCGGATCGATAAATTACTTTTGTTCCTAACCGATACCGATCCAGCCATTTTGACTGGAATGGACCTGACACCGATACCGCGGATCGTATCGGCTCATCCCTAGTATTTATTATTCATTTTCGCCAGAAAGGGGAAAGACACATAATGCTACATTCAGGTAGTGTCACCGGAAGACCTCAGAGCAGAGAGCAGGGTCTAATACAGTGATACAGAAACAAATAAGCATGGAATGCTGAGTCAGCAGTCTTACAGAGCAGTCTGTGGGATGTGGAGCCTAAAGGTGCCTTCACACCAAACACGAACGGGTGGTACGAATGCATACAAAGTCAATGGAAAGAGGTGAGCGCATGTGAAATTGCTTCTTTGCGTGTTCATGTCTGAGGCATAGCACAGGCTTTGAGATTCTGCTGTCATCGGAATAGAAGTATCAACATTGGAGAGTAAACGAGTTTGAAAATGAGACTGACACTCACCTACAGACAGAAGGACCGGGAGCTCATCAGGTGAATCGGGATGTCGGAGATATTTACCCAAGGATTCCTGCCAGGGACGTGCTAACAAGACTAGCAAGCTAGCAGCATAAATACCCATCAAGTTTTCGAGGCAGGGACAACTTTTTCAGGTGAGCCCCCCGTCGGATAATGTAAACCTAAGCATGACATTATTTTGGGGATTTCCACAGCAGGTTGAACACTACTGCAGAAGTTATGAAGGCAACTTCACCTGTCTGCATCTCACTCAGAGAGTGAATTTATGTCTGTGTGTTTACATTGAGTTATAATGTAATCGTGCTGTGCAAAAAATTTGCCTGTTCACGTTTGGTGTGAAGGCACTGTTATGTCTGGAAAGCAGGGCAGCGGAGGCATGACTTGTGCTGAACTCGAACTTTATTACAAACATACAAGATGGTGCATTGTGCTCTATCACTATAACTATAAGCTAACACTAATCTGACATAGGTTGTTGCTGTGTCAGAGGTGGGGTGCCAAAGACTCCGGCTCCCGCCAGTGGTCTCCTGATATAGGCACGGCATGATGACATCACCCATGCCTGCTTTCCAATGTCCATGTTGTCCAGTTAATATGGGAGTATATCTAACAGGCACCTTAAGTGTCTGTGGGTCTGACCTTGGGAACCAGACTTCACGGTGTCAAAAACATGATATACTATGTTTAGGAATACAATATCAGGAACAAAATGTAATAATGAAATCTAAAATAAGAAATCTTTCACAAAAGCCAGATGCCGTGCTTTAACTGCTTTAGCAATAGTTGTTAGCTGTGATGCTAACATCCATGCTATTGATGACCAACATTTACTGGTATTGCACATGGGGCAATCCTATTAATTCTAATGTTAAAAATGGGAAGTCAGAATGATTCCCTGTCCAAGATGATGATGCTACAGTACAACTCTTGCTAGCCACAGTTAGCAACACTAACTAACATATTGTTGGACCCAGGGAACACACACACAGGCTCACGTGCAATTCAGTAATCTTGATTGTGACCAACAGAGGGTGTGTGAGTGCGTGTATGCATTATGTAAATGTGTTGATGGTGAACGAGCTGCAGCCGGGGGCGAGACAGAATGCCGTACAGTATGGCAACCCTAAAACAGAGCCAAAGTACAGATGTTAATTTCAGCCACGTCACAATGAGCTGGATATTGACTGAGGCTTACTTGCAGGTGGTCTGATGCGGGCGCAGGTTTCGGCTCTAGGCCTCCAGCCAGGGAGACAGCGTCTGCGAGGCACACCCGGTGATGAGCAATGATGATCGGCGAGGCGAGGGGAACGTTCCGCCACCGCCGAGAGTTGGTTCCGCCGCCAGAGGGATCCACCTGTGCACAGGGGAGAGCCTGGGAGAAAAGGTGAGTAGTGATAATGCTTACTTGTGGTAGGAAGGTCTTTCCAGAAGAAGCGCAGGGCTGTGTGGAAACAGACGTGCGGGAGACGAAGGTCCGGTAGCAAGACAGACGACTCCATGCCGAGGCTTCAGGCAGAGCAGGCTATAAAGCCCGTGATTGATTGGCCGCAGGTGTGCGCGCAGCTGAGGCAGGTGACGGCCCAGAGTGGGTCATGACACTATTCAATTCAATTTAACTTTATTTATATAGCGCCATTTCACAACAACAGTCATCTCATAGCACTTTCAACTGTAGGGGGGACCCCCACAGTTGCAGAAAGACCAATCAGGCAATCAGGCGATCCCCTGTGAACAAGCACTTGGCGACGGTGGAGAGGAAAAACTCCCTTT